>CALNVZ010003425.1:3316977-3444793 GCA_940671915.1 Paracentrotus lividus
AAGAGGAGATTAATATTTACGTCTAAAAGTGGAAGCAGCGTTCTCTCAGTATGACAGGATCGTTGAGTTTTTTTGTATGAAACATGGTTCTTGGTCGTTATGACGTTGATACATATGATGGTAATTACCAGCGTGGAAAATTGGAAAGGTATCAATGGTGATTTAATGGCACTAGAAATCTCGGCACACCTAACTGATGTTCAATCGTGATATAAGATGAAGGTCATTGATACCAGTATTTGAATTCCCGAAAGAACGCCTAATTGCCTCATAAGTATCTGTTGTTCAAGTGATAAGAACAGTGTCTCCTTGCAATTACGTCACCCTTTCTTGAGCTTTGGGGGCAAGTAAATACTCCCATAGCACCATTGTGCACAAAGAAAGTGTTAACCTCTTAAGACCTTGGACGGTGATTTTGCTTTTTAATTGTATTCAAAAAACAAAGATCTTTACATTGTGTGATTGCTGCATACTGAAGTCAGTGGGGCACGATCTGAATGATAACTAATAAACTTAGAATGAGCATTGATTAAATGCTATTGGTGAATGCTTTTGAATATGTAAATGGCAGAAAACAAATGATTGATAGAAAAGTAAAGTGGATAATACAAACTGGGAATTGCGGATTACATATCAATACATGTTATATCGATATTGACATTATATGCACAGTACTAATTGGAGAAAAAGTCGGAGAGTATTCTCAGCCGTGTGGGAGGTAAAGAGGATGCGTGTGTGAGGTGTGTGTCGGTGTGTGTACGCCTATGCATGTGTGGGTGTGTGAGGGTGAGGATGTGCATAGGGTTTTGGGCTCTTTCTGTGCAGCTTAGTGAAAGACAGAAATATGATATACACAGGAGCAGAGAGAGTGGAAAGAGAAAGAGGGTGATATACGCCTACTCTTCTTCTCTCACAACACACACACCACATCACACACAAAGAACACACACACAATAATATATATATTATAGCAGTGAAAATAATCGGACAAATACGAACAAATAAACCTTGAACACCCTTTTTTTTTATAACAAGGGAAAAGAAATTTGTAAGATATAGAGAATTATAGTGAACGTAGCTTGACGCAATATTATATTATATATAACATATTAATATAATATATATATATAGTATATTTATATAGTGACATATATATATATATATATAGTATATAGGTTATAGTATATGTATATCCACTGGACACACAGTGGCGTCGCCAAAAAGAACTATACACTTTTTATGCTACCGAATAGAATATATGATATTTGGGAAAGAGGTTTGATAATTAATAGCTAAGCTCATATCCTCAACTATCATTATGAAAATACTAAAATTCCGCGCAAAAATAACGGCATATGAGCCTTCAGTGAGTATGCCCACTTTTGTAAGGGAGACAAATTAGCCTGCGCAGGATCACTATATCATTTTTGCACCTGGTTCTATGTACGCCATAATGAGTCAATTAATGATGAATGCATCGGCCTATAAAGACAAAAATACTGACGTCCAAGCAAATCATGATATGAAAACAAACAGTAACATTACATTTTTGCATTATACGTTGGAATTGTTTTTACTACCTTTTGGTTTTTTATGACATCTGTTTGCTGATTTATTCCATCATTAATTTTTTGACTCTTCATGGCGTTCCATAACCATTGCATATGTGTTCTGCGCACAGGTAATTTTGTGTCCTTTACAAAAGTGAGTATTACTCACTGAAGCAATGCGTTATTTTCGGAATTTTTGGGTGCAAATGATAGTTGAGGATATGACTTTTATATATAACATATTATCAAGATCTTTTTTTTTATTGGATAGCTATTTCAAAAGTGTATAGTCTCATTTTGGGCTGGTCTGTATACAATATACACTCTTCGCCCAGTCATCCAGATATCATAAATCAGACTACTTCTTTGAAAAGTGTAATCAGAAGTTTCGACATTTTCGCGGTTGTTAACTGCACGGAAATCCAATTAGCTGCGTTAAATATTCTGACAACTTCATATTAGTGGTTTATTTAGATTACAAGACTATATTTTCCGTCATTTAAGAACTGAAATCAGGTGTTGCATGGGTAAAAGAAAAATCCACAGGACCCGCCTTTTGGGCCAAAATTTCCCCCCCCCTTTTACTTAGGAAAAAAAAACGTTTTTTTTTTTAGTTTTTGGCGAATGTAATACGATCTCGATATAGCATAACTTACGCATATGGTGATCTGGTGAGAAGATTCAAAATAGAGACGTGCTTTACCTATTTTTGTCGTGGTTTTTAGAATTAACGTGTTATGAGTTCCAAATTGGGCTTTAAAGCAGAAAATTTGACTTGAAATAAATATAGTCAAACAGCAGTAACTCTAATTCAATGTGAAATATACGAGAAGGTTGTCCAGCACCAAACAATTCATGAAGTGCGGCACCAATTAATTTGGTTACTTATGATTTGGTATCTAGTAATAATAATCATGTGATAAAGCGAGATGTCGATGTTGGAAAGATTGATTATTGTGAGGTTCATTTAATTGAAAAAAGGTATTTCTTTGAGTAATTAATATTTAAAGTATAATTTGTGTATAGAGAAACGCATCTCAAGGTCACGTAAATGTATACCAGGCTGTTCCCATAGCAAAGAAATGTTAAAGTGTGGAATAGCCTATGCTTTGTTTTGTTTTTCATACCTTCTCATTTGCTTACACCCATCTATCTATGAAAATATGGCCAATCAAGTCAAACTAAATAAGAACCGTCATGGACATATTTAGCGCACTGGTGTTGTAAGTATGCTTGGTGTTTGTGTGTTTAGTGTGGGCTGTGTGTGTGGGTATGTGTGTGTGTCGTAAGTGGGGAGAAAAATGCTGAGAAAGAGAGAGAGAGGGTGTGCTTGTGGTTATGTTGTATCAGTCGTGTTTGGTTGTGATGTTTCTGGAGTTGTTTGTGTGTGGTGTGTGTGTGTGTGTGTTAATGTGGTGTGGGTGTGTGGATGTGTGTGTGTGTTGTGTGTGTGGTGAGTGTGTGTGTGATAGAGAGAGATGGGGGAGTGTGCAAAAGGACGGAGTGGAGTAGGTGCTTACCAATAAGATATTGGCGTCTGGGTAAGTGTATAATGGAGTTGTTATTGATGTCCTTACATGCATCCGTCATCTTCATGTTTATATTATTGACAAAAATAAAGAGTTACAGTATGTGATGGTTCCATTGCTGACAGCGATGTGGTCTATCGGGAGTTAAAGAAGGTTAATCTCAAAACGAATCTAAATCAATAATAATCTTATTGCGTCTTATAAGCAAAAGCAACACTAGCGCGGGCAAGGAACAGGAAGAGCTTAACCTTCACTTGGTATTATCTTGGTGACATTTAAATAATAATTGAGTGGAATAATTAAAGTGCCCCATGATTGCATTGGCCGTTATCCAGCGGCTCAAATAATATCCGAACAACTTTTGATATTGACCAAAAATCAAGCAAATATTACTGCGCCTTGTGAATTAATTGGAAATGTGCTTATATTTTATTAGAAAAACACCAATCTTGGGCTCAATATATATAGTATTAATGACTGGTTGGCTACACAAATCGAAAAAATATGTTGCGGTTAACAAAATCGCGCTGCTTACCGAGTGCATTGGTAAAAATATACAAGCACATAAAATAATATAAATAACAACTACTTAAATTATTATTTTATTAATAATGAAATAAATAAGTAGTTGTTTGAAGCCAAAGACGCGCAGCGGAGTGGCTTTGGGACGAATTCATGAGGTTATTAAAATGCGGCTTATTTAGATCCCAATGCTGGAATAATTACCCAAGATCTGTTATTTTCTTGTGATCTTCTTTTCCTATCCTAACATTTAAAATAAAAAAAATCTTCCAAAAAATATTGTTTAGAGTTTAGGGTTACTGGCAGGTATTGGCCTCTAAAGTCTCATTTGCCTAGACTTTGCATAAATTAGGGCGAAATGACAAACAACAGTGTAATTTTTTGTTTATATGTCTGCAATAGTTAAAAATGTTGAGTCAGGTTAGACCAAACGTGCCCATGATTACCTGCATGTGCGGTTATGCGGCACATGTATTTATGTAGTGTTTTAAAACTCATATCTACATGTCTGGAAATTTGCCTTAAAATGTTGAAATCATTACTATTAAGTATATTGAAATTATAAGACCCTTCAGTGAAATTCTTGAACTATATATTTCATGTTATGTATTGTGTATAATATTTATTTTTTAAATATTATTAAAATATTATTTTCATTATACAAGATCAGATATAGGCCGTACAATAAGTTATTTTATATTATTATATACTAGTGTTCCCAGAAAATCGTGGCAAAGAGATGGATGCCTCATCCTAAAGTCCCAGAATCATTTCCGCCATTTTGGAATGTCCCATATTACCTGCCTAATATGTTGCTGTGTCAGGCAAGCATTCCAATGCCACATTCCACCCCCTTCACTTAAAACATTGAACTTGTAACACGCTAGTATGATCAAACTAAAAACCCATACAGCTTTACTCAAATATACAAACAATTGAGGTTACCCCTTCAAACACCTCTTTCACCATCACATAGTGTGAAATAACAAATGTTTAACATCAAGGGTAAATGCCGGTAAGTTTTACCTGCCTCGTTAGGTTTTTAGCAATTTTTCTCAAAGAAATTTCGGCATCAGATGCTCTCACGAACGATATATTTTTCGTGTACAGTTTCATATGAACACATTATGGTGCATGACACTGGTCACCGGTCACCCGGTCGAGCGGTCACGACATGATTTGCTTCAGGTGTCGCCATATTACCTGCTGCCCATATTACTGCATGTACCCTATAGAAATTAAATTCGAAGTGATTATGAACTATGAGCTGATATATTGCTAGCTGGGAACTACATAACATAACTAATTTCTTAACTTTTCCTTATTTTTTCCCCCTCACCGAGTCTTTCTCAATAAAAGTGCAAATAACAAGTGAACATAAATATCCATTAGTCGTTGTGCTAACTTTATTGAAACCTCAAATTCCAAATGAAAACGGTGTATGAGTCGCAGGTGGAAGTGATAAAAAAGGAAAGGCCCAATATTTTCTTTCCATTTCCGAGACGTTAGACCATTGAACCGGATACAATAGAATAAAATGGAAAATTTCACCGTGAAAAAAAAAAACTCAAATCGAGCTCACTAAGCCACATCTTTTCAATCAGAAATCCTGAATATATACAGAAATTGCCGTATAGTCAGGGGAGTGTTTAATACCTTCTTATTTATTTTAAGTCATCGATCGCGAGTAGCGTGGATTTTCCAAATCAATATTGTGGATCTTGTAATACTGATGTATGGTACCCTAAGCCGAATTCAAAAGCTTTGCAATGCGTTTCAGTTTAGATCAAACCATAGCTCTCGGCACTTTTTGCGTGGGCCTACTTGCATGAAGATTGGTTTTTTCAAATATTTCGTCAACCCTTGAAGATTTAGAAAAGTTCAAAAGAGATTAAATGTATGTTAAAGTGTAGATCACTTGTATGCGTTAAGAAAAAATACAATTTGGCAATAGAGGGAATGACAAGAAGGGTATCCGGTATTATCACTGGGGGTATACTGTAACTAGATTGAATGAATAAAATTAAAACAAATCTTACTCGATGCGATACATAAAAAAATCATAAAAGTTAACATTTGTAAGGATAGCTTGTTTGTCAATATCAACTTCAGCTAAAATCTACATTAATTTGTGGTAGTAGAAAAATACCGTCTATAAATGTGGTTTTCTCATTGGGTAACAGATTAGGAAGATTAAATTAAATGACAATAACTAAACAATGTTTGTTTAGAAAAAAGTGTAATTTAAATGAAAACCACTACATGGACGCCAAATTGATTACATATATTTTGGTAAAAGTAGTCCTCCTCCATACTTCGGTAACGTTTTATTGCTGTGAGATGTGTTTTCGCGGTTTGGAGTGAGACCACAGGGGCGTGGTTTGTTTTACGAGGAATGCGAAAAGCGATTTGTCCCAAATGGGCGTGGAAGTAAAAATAAGCAAGAGCTAGAAGATAAGCAACATCCGTCCTGATTTAAAAAGTTTTTGAGCACAGATGATGTTGGACATGGGTGTTGTTACTCCTAACCGATTCACATATGAAATAGGTCTGTCCAGTCAAATGTGAAGTGAGCGCACGTCAAAAGACAAAAAGGGAGTAACTTTTTTAAAAACCATAATGAAGAGTCCTCTTTAGTCTGAAAATGAAAACGCATTTGCTCTTTGATGCACTCACTATTGGATTAAAAAAATGTAGTCGATAGTTTAACGACCACTGCTTGTTTAAGTTTTTGTTGACTCAAAAATATTGATCACTTTAAAAAGTTATGTCATTTTATCAGGATGAAGTGACTTTTTTTTTTTTGTTGTTTTTGAATCTCACCACTACTTGGCACAAGTCGGTGTTTACAATTCTGTAGGATGCACCGTGGTTCATCCAAGCGAACACATACGTTAAGAAAATACCCCAATTTAGGGTTCATGAAATTAGTCTTTATTTTTGATGCAAGTGTTCTAATGAGTTTTTAGTCTTTCTGGACTCACTCGGTAATAATACACATAAGACATGTTACATGTATTAATTTTGTCAAATAAATCAAGTGAATTTAAAACTTTTGACACACAAAAAGCTATCAGAATTCGCATATGGCTGATCGTAATACCAAATTAAAGTATTGAATTTAACTAAGCAATACACTGACTCAGACAGGACAAGGTTAGTCGGATATCATTCTTTTACACGACGCCGCATAATGGATTAACATAAGGCTATTAAGATGAGCTGCTTGGTTGCATTTCTTTTGGCTTGTGGTTCAAACTGGTGTCCTAAGCACACTGTCGCAGAAGAGTGGGCAAAAAATCCTATTTTATGTTACATTATGAATTAAAAGAATTATTGCACGGTTGTTTTCAAATGGCAAAGCCATAAAAAGCGCTTTTTGATATCGATAGATTTGTGTCTAATTTATTGTGTTGTTGTTGTTGTTGTTGTCTGGTTTTAACTGAACGCTGGATTCAGATAGCTGGTTTAAGCGGGAACTTAGTATGTATAATATGATTAGTAATCATTGTGTATCTCAGTCAGACAAAACATAATCGAAGGAGGAGAGATTTATAAGCCTTATCTCAGCCATCAAAGCCATCACGGTGTTGGCAGGCCATGCAAAAAATGTTTATTCGTTTTTTTTTTTTTTTTTTTTAAATGATATATGTTTTCTACCTGTGAAACCCTAAGCTCCAAACGGACACCGTGGGCGACATAATTGTTTTCACGAAAAAATCAATTTTGGTTTATTGGTTTGTCTTCGTGTTGTATCACCATACATGGTTAAATTTGCCTAACATGTGCGGCGGCAGTTAATCAAATTAAATCTAGCATAAATGACGCTCCATGATATCCAATAATCCATTCTGAAGCCTCATAACGAAGTAGAGCGATAGTCTCATGTTCCGTCTAGTAACAGCTCATATTTTCGGTTGGCATTAGATGCTCTTCTTTCTTAGGTCTGGCATCTTGGTAGAATTTAATGATTACACATAAAAAAATATCATCATCACATCATGAAACACTTCGTCTATATGTTTTTATCGTTATATTGTTAGTCAATGGAGGGCTGACAACCTTAATCGTTGAATTTACATTTTCGGCTCTGCCGAAAAATCATGTTTTTCGTGTTTTGGAGACAGGAATCGAATACGACTCTATTAATTATGGACTCTTTCGCAATACAAGAGTACTTACCCCTAATAGTAATTATCAACACATTTCCAGCTACATTTCGTCTGTGTTTTGGTGATTATTCGGTATGCTTCTTTATTGTTTGCAGGTGCTGAATGCAAACTTCAAAAGTAATTTACGACAGAGCGAAACAATGCAACGAGACATCACTTTAATTCCAATTGATCCCCATTGAGAACCAATGGCATTATAATGCGTATAATAGATGGTATATACGATAGTAGATCATACAAATCCTAATCTAAATTAACAATATGTCAAACGCGCCTGATTAAAAACTTCAGAAAAAACACACATTGATATAATGATTACACGCAATGGAGAGGATAAGTGTTCTGGGATGAATATTATAAACTGTGTATACAGTTGCCTCCTATTCTAAACATGGCTATTATAATAGAGTACGTTTCTAGGTGTCTGGCATGCACATAAAAGTCTACGTACTTAGAGTAACACAGTGGTGCGCCTCGCATCATTCGCGAATATTTAATCACTCACAGGCGGAGGATATGATCTGCAGTTAAATTAAAACCTCTGAGTAATAATAGTCTATATAATAATGTTCTATCTATACATTTATCTCTATCTCAATTGTCAGGATGAGTGTGTTTCTCTATAAAAGTTAAGAAAATTTTGCCTAGAGATAGTGGGAGAATCTTAGACACCGGAAAGAATACAAGAGGATCGAGTTTGATATATACGTATACACTTATCTAGTTGATGTCAGTATATATATGGACATAACGATCAACCTCTAAGTTTGAATTCAATATTCACCATTAGAGAAAGAAAAGAAAACAGATAGCGAGATGTAACATTGAATGGGTTTCTATTATTGGTTAATGGTAAATCCGCTAACGTTTATTTGAAGAAAAAAATGTCAAATATATATATATATATAGAATTTGAATTCAGCCGAATGAAGACCTTTTTGTAAAACTGCCTCTGGTGTGAACTAACGAAGCGTCTCTGTAAACTCACTATCGGTAGATATGGAATAAAACCAATATTTGCGGTACATGTCTACGACATGTTAATAAAAAAAAAAAAACAAGAAAAGTTCTTGCAGCAAGGCTGCACAATTTGCAGTAAAATTACAGAAAATTGGTATAGTGGGTATTAAATTTTACAAATTTCCTGTAATAAAAAGCATTTTTTTCTTTTATAACACAGACCTGTTCTGTTAAATTGCAGAAAATTTCAAAAATATACCAATTTTCTGTAAATTGTGTTAACAATTGTGCAATAAGATTACAGGTGTTCTTGAATCCTTTTTTGTTTAAGGAGAAAAATACATAGAATCATGTATATTATTCTGAAAACTTTCTAAAATTTAAAATGACAGGTCTGTTTTAAAACAGTAAAAAAGTCTTTTATTACAGGATTTTTTTTTTCATAACCCATATACCAATTTTCTGTAAATATACCACAAATTGTGCAGTAAGATTACAAGTGTTCTTGAAGGCCTGCTGTAAGAACTTTCAAGGATATTTTAGAAGAAATTTTCTAACGGTGTATACATAGCATTTTGGACTTCGATATTGGCGGGGGAAAACAACACTTTGGACAATAAAGGCCTATATATGACAGCAATAATGCCATTGCTATTTCCGAATACTTTTAATTACCCTCAACCTCAGTAAACTCTTGACCATTCATCTACATGGCATTTTGCGTTTCTACATCCGTCTCAGCGAATTATGTCAAGAGTATACAAAATGTTTTCTATATTGTTCATCAATGGTGAATCATTGACTGAAATCAGAGTGCCTATCTATGAATGTCGATTGCGTCAATTCTAGACGCTATTAAGGATATGCCTTCCAGGCAGTAATCCAGTCGAACTCAGACGACATATTAAAAAGTCTATGCATTCCTAGATTATGTCCTAGGATGCTCGTTTCGTTCCTCTCCTGGATGGGAAACAAACTAGTCCCATTGAGATTGACTCAGCTGTACTGGCTTTTATGAGCACTTTAGTGATTAAAATGTCACTCAAGAGAAAATGAAGAATATAAATAATATGCAGCTGGTCTAGTAATAGACACATGATAGGCCTATTTCGATTAATGGGTCTGGAGAGTGCAGCACCATGTGAGAAAAATTTCAGTTCAGTTCAATTTCAGTAGTAATTGTATACATGAAGATAATAGCGAATTCATAGTAAATGAAAAGTTACTTTATTCAACAATATCAGAGAAAAATCAAAAGCTTCCACCATTTGCGAGGCAGCAGAGGTAGTGGTGCAAGTAATAATTTAAACCATAACACAAACAATAAACTAATGTAAACTATTGCCAGGATGGAAGTAATCAAATTAAAAGTAAATATTATCTTTTAATAAAAAGCAGTGAATGCTTAACAGACATGTACCGTTTTTTCTCTTTCCCAAATGTGTCTTGAATTTTTACGTTTTCTGATAACACGATATTGCAGTGAAGGCTCATTTTCATTATCCTTGAATGTTGAACCAAAACCAGTGCTGAATCAAAATGAAATATAAAACTAAATTCAACTTATTGATATCATGTTAACCTTTAAATATCTTACATTTTCGAAAAGTCATGCACGTGGGTTATCCATTTTTAATGAAATATATTATTTGATTATTCATTGCCGTGCTTATTACATGTTCAATCTTTTTAACGCATCCTGCCGTGACATTTTATTGGTTCATATATATTTCCACCTCAGCTGTAATAGCACATTAAAACATAGATCGAACATATTATCCACACCTCGTTAGACAATGGAATTTAGCATCCACAAGCTAACATCCTCAACGACTCCATGTGAATGGAAAGTCATTATTTCATGCCGTAGAGTATTGTATTTGAAACCCCTTGTTTTGTTTAGCTTATCAGCCAAGGCTTTTTTTAATCTTCTGCTCTGTACCGATTTCGGTTATATGTCTATGGTTCAATAAACTCCTAAAATGATTTTATTTTATTTATTTATTTTATTCAAATATATTTAAACAGGATAACAAGATCAGATTTAACAATGTAAAAAACAATGTTTTACACTTGGTCCTGGTAATAAAAATGATCATATATATACACACAGCATTATCTACAATAGTATAAAATCAACTAAATAAAAATTAATGTTAAGGAGTACAATTAGGTATATCAACAATGGATATTACTAAATTATTACAAAATATTTACATCATTGCTTATTACATAGGTAGATCCGCATATATATCAGTCATAAGTTGACGAGAGAAAATTAAATAATCGTCAACGTATTACAAAAAGTAAATATAGGTATACAATAGACTAAGAAGGGGAAATATCTTTTAGAGCAAAATATATTATTTTTAGTATAGAACTGTAACAGATTAGAACTTGAGGTATAATTGTTTGTATTTAGATTTAAACATGTTCAGTGATGTTGATTCTGGAGGTCAGTGGGTAGTTGGTTCCGGTTTTTGCTCCAGCATATCTAAATGTTTGCTTATAATAATTATGTTCGGCTTGGGACAAATCACTTAAGAGAGTTTGCGTTCCTAGTGGTTTAAAATTATGTCGATCAAAGTACATTTCAATTTCGTTACAAAGTCTTAACGGGGCTAGCCATTATACATTTATACATCAGTGTGAGCTAGAAAATAATCACGTCTTTGTTCAATTTACGGGCCAAGATAATTCTTTCATTAAATGATTCCACTGGTTTTCGTAATTAAAATTGTTTTTAACGATTCGAGCGGCTCGTTTCTGTGTTCTCAAAAGATTTCTTTTATAAACGACCGGACAGTTTCCCCAGACTGAGCATGCATAATCATAACATGGCTGAAATAATAGATTTATACAAATATTAAGTAAAGTAGAATTAACATTCTTACTGCGTTTCGAAAGAAACAGAACTTTATATGCTACTGATTTACAAAAGTTATTTATATGAATATCCAACTTCAGTGATCATCAATCATTAGTCAAGATACTAATTACTCTAACTTGCTCGATCCTCTGTTTCATCTACAGGGCGTCCCGAAAAGAACTATACACTTTTGAAATGGCTACCAAATGAAAATATTTTCATTTTAGGTTAATGAATTTAATATGTATGGAAAGCTCATTATCTTAACTTCATATGACACCAGAAGATACCGAAAATAAGTCCATGCATGAATGAGGGCGCATTCACTTTGTAAAGGGTATGGAAATTAGGGTGCGCAGGAATTGCCCTATCCAAGGTTGTATGATGGAGGAAAGTCATTTGAAGCTTATGGAATTGATGATGATATGCAGAATTACTGATCAATTATGATGATTGGGGTTGCTAAGTGAAATTTGTGATTGGGGATTACGAATTTCATGCAGAGTGAACAGGAATATATGTATTTCCTATTGTTGCATTGTAACTTTCCAAGGTATATATAGTGAGGTCCTTTCAGTGGTGTGCTTAATCTCTCTCTCTCTCTTTTTGTCTTCATCCCTCTCTCTTCTTTCTTTCTCTCCTGTCTCCCTCGCTCTCTCTCTATCTTCTCTCTCTTTTGCATGGGTGTGTTTTTGAACACTTCATATTCATTGGTTCTACTCCAAAATCTGACAACTTTCCGTGCATCCCGTCTACTCACATTTACCCAAATTGATGGTTGATGACAATTCTATCAATCTATCATCAATCAGGCACATTAATTAGACAATCACACCCAGCTAGCAATGCAATTTACATCACGTGTACCAGTTCCAAATGTTTCAACTAATCAATCACATTACATCATCTTCATATTTATTCAATCACCATGTCCAAAATCAATCAACTCAATTAATCAACCAACCAACTATCCGGTCATTTTAGCAATTTGGACTTTGTAAAGGAATATGGTACAGTGTAACACAAATTTTGTGAATTAAATGTCAGTTCTTATTTTCAGTTTGAATTTTGTTCTTTTCGATTTTACACTTGTTTCATCATTCCCTGTAACAAAACAAGAGGAGGAAAAAAAATATCTGATAATGCAAAATTAAAATAAAAGTCTGTACGTTCAACGCTCAACGTGTTCTCCTCCTCTTCGATGCACACTTTTTTGTTGAAGAAAAAAAGATGCCACTGTGATGTTAGACATTCAAACAATCCAAAATGATCATGAAAAAAATCATCAAAAGGGATCAAAATCTTACCCTGCATCTCACTTGTTCTGCACCATCCTGACTACACTAACACCCTGAAGGACAACTTGGAAGCTACATCTATAATAGAATACATATTCTGTTCACTGCATGCATGAAATCATAAACCCATTCTAAAAATTCTCTTAAACCCAACTCATCATAATTGATCAGTAATATGCAATATCGCTCCATAAATAGCCCAATGACTTCCTCATCAAATTGGAAGGGCAATTCCTGCGCGACCCTATGTCTATACCTTTACAAAAGTGAACGCTGCTCTTCATTAGCATGACTTATTTTCGGAACTTTTTGGTTCATTAGAAAGTTGGATAATGAGGCTTTTCCATACATGTAAATTTCGTTACCTAAAATCAAATAATTTTCATTTTGGTAGCCATTCAAAGGTGTATAGTTCTTTTCGGGACGCCCTGTATAAGAATATTAATTCTCATCTAACGATCGAGCTCAGTAACATTACTTTAGTTTTTGTCTATGTGTGATACGAGTCTATTATTAAATACCATTTTCTTATTTCATTCTATTTGATTGTAAATGTAAGTTAACATCATATAAAATAGTTTTACCAGTTACATATATTGACTACGTCGTCTGCAAAATATTGCATGACCCATTCGTTAAATACTCAGATATGTCATTAATAAATATCAAAAACAATGTGGGTCCTAGTATACTACCTTGGGTAATCCAATTTAGGTCTTTTATTTAGAAAGTTTGCCCTGATATTGCACAGCTTGTTTTTTCTTGACAAAACTACGGAACATTGTAATTTATATTCACGAACACCAATATTTTTTCAGCTTAAACAATAACAAATCAAAATCAATACAATCAAAACATTTGGATATATCTAAAAAGCAAGCTGCAACTTTTTCCTTTTCGTTTAGAGCCGCATAAAAATCATCAATTAGACGATGGAGGCAAATGATGAGAAATCCTGTTTTAAGACAAAAGTTACCTTAATTACGGTATCTTCTGCTTCTACATCTCACACAGCTCTTAAAATGAATATACTAATCGGTGTGTCAATACGACGAATCAAAATAGTTACACATTGTTTTTTGAAGTTCATTTAAATAGCGTTTAAGGCATTCCCAAATTTGAATAAAGGAAGCATATTGCTGTTTCCGAAATCTTTGAATAATTACAGATTTCATTTGCATAATAGTTAATCTGGTAATATGAATGCAGTCTTCATGTACTATCTCCGGTAGATGTGAATATATAGCCTTATGTCAAAATAACCGGGAAGACAGGGAGTACTGTAAAAACAATATAGCTTTATCTCAATTCGAGTCTTTAATTTGCAAAAATGCTTAGCTGCTGATTATAACATATCAGTGATTTGACATATTCACATTTAAAGTGTGTGTTGCCTTTGTTTCGGGTTGTTTCAACATGTTACAAAGTTGATTATTGGAAGTTACACTTTTATGACTGTGAAATGTAAAATTAACATATTGTTGGTTAAAGACATGTCTTTTTTGACCTGGCTGATGTGTGTCTCTGCTTTTCTCGTGTCTTCTCACCAGTGCTCTCCACATTGACCTAATAAACATCAACTTTCTGAGTTCTATGTGACAGATCCAATCTTTGGCCTTGTCCGTGACGAACTCTACTGTAATTAATAACCTCAGGGTATTCGATTCACGTTCGCTGTATATACCGAACATGCAAACCTGCTTCGGTACATGTTTGAAATATCTTAACGTGCTCAATTGCTCACACCACGTCAAAACATGTTTTTGATACCAAGACGTGATTATAATCTCTAACGTTAAGGACAACCACCTAGATAGAAATATCTTTCGGCCAATAACAGGGAATCTTCTAGTGGATAGATATCAGAGGCGGCGGAAGGAATTTGAAAGTGGGGGGTCACGATGGAAAAGGGGCACTTTTTTCTATAGAGGGGGCACTTGAGACCAGAGGCTTTAAAAGAAAAGTATTCAGATAAGTAGGGGTTCGCAGAAAAAATGCCTTTAAATTTGTGCTTTTAAACACTTTAATGGCTTTGTATTTTATCAATGATAAACAAAAGGTATGCGAGCGCGAAGCGCGAGCCTGAAATTTTGAGATAATTGTTCATTATAGACCATATTTAGCATCCGCGAGCGCGAAGCGCGAGCTGAAAATTTGAGTTAATTGTGCATTGTATGGTTTATTTAGTATCTGCGAGCGCGAAGCGCGAGCCGAAAATTGTGCATCATAACACCTTTTTTAAATATCCGTGATCGCGAAGCTCGATTTGAAAATTATGAGCTTAAAAATGGAGTTTATTATGCATTAAACACCCTATCAATTATCCGCGAGCGCGATGCCCAAGTTGAAAATTATGACCTTAAAAATGAAGTTTATTGTGCATTATAGACCCTATTTAGTATCCACGAGCGCGAAGCGCGAGCCGAAAATTTAGGAGACATATGGAGTAACAAGGGGCACTTTTTGTATTAGAAGTGCCCCTTTTTAGTAATAAAAGTGCCCCGTTTTACTATTAAAACGGCATTTTATTAGCTGAGAAAAGGGGCACTTGTTAGTCAGGAAAAGGGGCACTTTTAGGATGGATGAAAAAGTGGGGGGTCACAGTGCCCCCCCTGCCCCCCTGGTTCCGCCGCCTCTGATAGATATGGTATTTGATGAAGGACTGGATGAAGGTATGATAACATTAATGAGTCCTCAAAACATGTTTTGTTTTAACTACTAAATATCGTTAATGCGATCACACCTGTTGTGCAATAGTGGAAGAAAACCAATTAGTTTTATCAGAATTCAATTACTTTAACATGGCAGAACTGTGTTTTGTGCATGATTAGAGAATTATGTTGCCAATCCATGTTTTAATGTTTGCTTTCAGGTCTATGTTTCAATATTCGTACCCTTATCATATTGTTAAAAGCTAGGTACAATTTTGATATTTTTCAAATTAAATAACAATTCGATTTTTTAAGTGAATCTTGAAAAAAAAAATACGATAAAAAAAATGTTACTTAAATAACGAACAGTATATATATATTTTTATGCATATTTGCATACTATTGCTAGAAAGTATCTTTTATAAAAAAATAGGAGTCCGGGATATTGGCTGAATATTCTTCTTTTTTATATATAAATTATTTTTAAAACAACTTTACAGGCACGGGTGGGAAAGACAATTAAATAATAATCTTCATAACAGATTCGCTAAATCTAAGAAATAATCATGTGGATTTCAGTTTAAAGAAAAATAAAATCAATATCGATAGAGGGCGCCAGATCTGATCCAACAGTCAAATTCAAATTTTCAAACGGATTCACGTAGGAGACATGTTGGAATATTTAGAGAGTAAGATGCCATGGGCGCTTTTTTAATAGAGGGGCTGAGCATGCACCAAGAAGAAATCTCGCTCCCTTACCTTTGAACAAGGTAATAATTTCCTCAAGTGAAGCTTCGAGTAATTGTATTAATCGATTCATAATGAACCAGGTATGGTTTTCCAACGAAATACAACATCATTATGTACCTTTGTATCCAAATAAAAGTCTTCAGCGAAAGAAAAAGGTCCAAAGAAGATCTTTATAAGATATACAGTTTGTCCCGAAAAGACCTATACACTTTTGAAATGCTTGTGAAATTAAAAATGTATGATTCAAGGTGACAAAAATTACATGTGCAAAAATATAATAATCCCACCTTTCATTTGACATAAAAAAGATTGAAAATAATGCATGCATGGATGAGCGGTGTTCACTTTTTAAAGGGTATGGAATGTAGGGTGCGCAGAAATGTGCCTTGCAACCTACTCCATTACCATACCACTGGACCTCAATGAATATACCTTGGAAAGTCACAATGTTACAATAGGAAATGTATATTCCTGTTAAGTCCTGCATGAAACGGTAATCCCCTAAAACAAAAATTTCACTCACGAAACCCCCAACTCATCACAATCGATCACTAATTCTTAAGATCATCTTCAATTCGGTGAGCTATACGACTTTCCTGTCTCCAACTGGAAGTCCCATTCCTGCGCACCATCATTTCTCTCCCAATTACAAAAGTTAACACAGCTCATCCATGCATGAATTATTTTCGGTTTTTTTTTTTTTTGTGTGTGTCATATTAAAGTGGGGATAATAAGCTTTCCAGGCATGTCAATTTTGTCACCTAGTATCATTGTGAGGCGTCGTGCGAAAAGCAGACTATTGGTGAGAGACAATAAATGCGCTAAGACGTCATTTAAATACGCGTATACGTGTCATCAAACTTTTGTCTGGCGCGCGTCGATCTGAAAGCTAGACAAAACAAAACAAAACAAACGCGGGAAAAAAATAATTGTGAAAATAGCAGCTAGCTATATTTAGAACCGGGTTGTCTCCTTTCTTTTGCTGTGACTTGTGAGCGGTTTTGTGGATTTCTGATTGCGGTACATTTTGATTGGATAAAATTTGACAACTTGCTCTAATCCTCGGAAGGTGAGTTAGCCTAAATCATAAATGTATGGCAGTTTTATATCTACCGTACTTTTATTTGTTTTAATTGGAATGTCAGCGCTCAAAAACTTGTAACGTAAATTCGGGAAATAATTTACTTCAATGCGAATGCGATGCGAGGCCTTTGTCGGCCTATAGCTTGACTCTGCAGTCTGTACTCCTAAAATAGCTTGTAAACTTGGAGAGCTTGTGACTTTAGTTGCAATATCAATTATTATTCATCTTGAAAACAATGAGTCGTTTCTAAACTTTCGCTGATGAACTTAGTTACAAGTTACCCTTTAGACCAGACTAACGTTAGATTTCTATATGGCAATGGCATGCCAAACATTTCTGAACTTTTCTGGTGTAGTCTAACGTTAGAGAGTCTACCGACTTACCGTAATCATGACGTGACATGATTAATGATTTGTGAATGTGAGTCGAGTGAGTGTTTTTAAAGTAGATCTAAATAAATTGCTCGATAATTATATAACTTCCAGATTTTAGACTATTAAAGTTGGACCTAAAAGTAAAACGCTCCACACTTAGGCCTAACGTTAGATCTAGAAATCTAGGCCTAATAGTCCAGGCCTAGACTAGGTAGATCTAACGTTAGATCTATCTGTTGTTAGCGTTAGTTTTCGGAGTGCCTACATTGGATATAGACTCTAACGTTAGGTCTAATCGGAGAATAATAACGTTCCTCTTCTCCATGGATCTAAATGTTATTAGGTTTAGTGTCTTTCAGTAAGATTTCCACCAAAACAGGGCAAAATGCTTGCCCCCCCCCCCCTTCAGCTTCACCCTGATTGTCATCATTTTTTTTTTTCATGGGGGCGGGGTGTCATGTTTTGTTGTTTGGTAGATGACTTTTGTATAGATCTACCTCTGCCCCTATAATCAATCGCAATTTTTCACATGTTTATTTACTAATTTAGATCTAGGCCTCCCTAACGTTTGTGGGAAGCATCTAGCTAAAACTCATGCTTGCCTTCCTTAAAAAAAATGTTAGCTCTCAATTTGTTTGTGTTGATAGGTGTAAGCCCTAGAAATAACAAGTTCTACATGACTTCTGTTCACAGAAAGGCAGAAGCTGTCCAGTGTCTCCAGGAGGTGGTGGATGTGATCAACTAGTGTTAGGGCATTTGCAAGATCCTGTGTGGTTGGAGAGCAAGACACCCTATTATCGACCTATATTTGGCAGCAGCACTTCAAGCATTGTCTCAAGCCTCTGACTGGGATTTGTCAACACCACCACTTGAGGTAGCTTTCCTTGTTTCATTCCATATTCTACATGCTATAGTAGAATGTAACCATTATCATGATTATTAAAAGTAGTCATGGCTACATTGTTTATTAACGAAGGAGTTTTTTCTTCTTCAAACAAGTTCAATCATTTAGAAAAAATGCATTATTTTCTTTCCTTTAATTTCAATTCCAATTACTCCTGCCCCTGCTTTCGTGCCTGCCCCCCCCCCCCCCGCTAAAATTTAGATTTTAAGAAATAAGTTCATTGGGTTTTAAGGAGATACATAACAAATGAAACCTTAATTAATATCAGTTTGTGAATATCCTCAAATATATATTCTTAATCATTGCTGTATTTTTATTATCATTTTTTACTTTTGACTTTGTGATATTAATTGCAACCCATTCCCATATAGTCCTACCATGGAATATAACTTAAGTAATTGCCATTTTAAAAGATTTTTTATCAGTGAATGAAATATATAATCACACATATTTTTCATTCATTTTTCTAATGAAAATATTAAATCATCATGAACCATAAAAATAGCATTTATGGAATTTGATAAACAGCATCAGGGGAAGCTCCTTGCAAGGGATACTTCAAATTAAAGCTATGAATATGAACATATCTTATTATTCTTGATGGATTATTCCACAAAAAATTGTTTCATGTTTCTGTTCTTATCAAACCAATGTGACATCAGGGAGGACGTACACGATTAAAATAGTTACTAGTGACATTTAAACAAATCAAATGGAAAAGAAAATGCATGTTGAATAATAACTCACTGTCTATGAATCTGAAGGAATAAAAAGTGCAAGATACTATTTTTTAACATTGTAATATCTGGGATTTCTTTTTCATTTGCTTTTATCAATCATGCAGTATGGAATCATCAGAATCAGGCATTATTTATGCCAAGAAAGGAAGGAGTGCAGAGGAAAGGAAATTCTCCTGTTGGTGAACTCTGCTGACATCCGAAAACTATCAGAAGGAAGAGTACCATTGGAAAGAGATCCACCCATTCTTAGATGAGGATAAAGGCAGATTTCTTTGCACTCGGTTTTATGATGGGGGGGGTGGAACGATAGATACATGTATTTTCATGTGTAAATAAATAAATTGTTCGATATTACAGAGTAGAAAATGTTAACATAGCTTGTGCTTTTTGCTGAGATATCAGGAGGATGTCATTAGTGGAAGGTTTGCTGTATACCAAGAAGTGCGTAATAATTTTAAAACAGTAGGAAGTGATGAAAAGCGTTTGGCTTGCCGCTTATTATCCCCCTTAACTCAGGAGGTCAACCATACACGTATGCTCTTTCCAGATTTTTAGAGATGCCCCTATCAGTCGGGAAGCTGATTCACAATTACCCCATATGAGAGGCTTTTGAGGGGAGCTAGAAAATTACCACTTTTACGGGTTTTTGAACCATATTCAGGCCCATATATTTCAGGATTTGTCCTCAGAGAATTGAAAACTATCCCCAATTAAAAATAGGGTCAGGGGAAAATGCTAAAAGCCCCATTTCCAAGATATCTGGGGATTTTCCCCGACCTGAGCCCAAAAATATACCCCTTTCCGGAGAAATCGGGACAAGCACACGTGTATAGTTGACATTCTGAGTGGGGGGGGGGGGGCTTATTATACAGAGGCAGATATCATGAAGAGAATCTGATATGTCGTGCTTTACATCCATATTAGTAAAGCTTGAATAGCAAGAGGATTGACATCTCTTTGACTAAACTGGCTGCTGGCTGAATTTCCTCTTGATGCATAAAACAACGCCCTTTCACTCAAATGTATACAGATTGTGGCAGGAAAAAAAAAATAAAAGAGTACAATAAGTTGGATTAGATTCTGGTGTCTTTGTGATTATTTGCTACTTATAATGCCTGTAGGTGTAATATGTAGAACCAAGATTTTAGGAGCATAGATGTTGGGTGTTTTAAAATGAAGTCAAGCAAAAAAAAAAAAAAAAAAAAAAAAATCTGAAGTATAACCCTTCAGTCCTTGGCATAACTTGACAGTAATTGATTAAATTTATCCCAATGAATAACACCCCCCCCCAAAAAAAGATAAATAAATAAATAAATAAATAAACCCCTCAGATCAGCTTTTCACTGTTTATTATAACGGGGTAATATATTTATACCACATACAAATGGTTTTACTCGTAAATGGAGTTGTGACTAAGATATTTTGAATTGTTCTAAAGAAAAAACAAATTGGTTTTTGTAAACAAGAAATCAAATTGTGTGTGTGGTGGGTGTGTTATTTGCGAAGCATGATTTGTTTTGTGTATTGATTTAACTTTGTGTGGGGTCCAAAATGGTGTGTCTGTTGTTGTTGCTGTTGTTTTTTTTGTTTGTTTTTTTTTTTATGGGGGGGGTTCAAGGGCAGGGCCGATCAAGAATTGACTAGAGGTGGGGCACTTTTCCACACAAAATGACAAGCTGCCCCCTCCTCTTAAAAAAAAAAAAAAAAAAACACTTCGGGCCAAGTTCCCAGCCAGGAAGGGGGGGGGGGGTCATGGGGAGGGGCGGATCAAAGATTGAGTACAGGTGGGGCACTTTTTCACACAAATGACATGCTACCTCTTCCCCTTAAAAAGAACCTCACCACTCGGGGCCAAGGTCCTAGCTCCCCCCCCCAAGATAAGCATTTGGTCATTGGATCTAGTGAACCTCTCCCATGTTCAACCCGTGTCCTGGCAAACTGGAATGGAATTTTTGTAATTGCACTCTCCATAAGCTTAGTTTGCATAAATTCAGCATGTGAGTGTGTGGGTGTGGGTTCGGATGTGGTGTGGGTGTTGTTGAATATGTGAAGAATTTGTGATTGTGTTCTCATATGCATGTATGCAAACATGTCTGCACTGCACCCAAGCGCCACACCTCTTTTGCTTATTACAACAACAACGAAAAACAAAAAACAAAAAAACCGACAACACTATTTTCCTAATAAATATGAAACGATAAAAAGCCTGAATACGCGTACAGCCGAAGGAGGGGGGGGGGTACATATATTTCAAGTGGCCATATCTCTAATGTTAATGTGAATTAGACTCTAATATTTTGTGTACACTTTGTTCATGTGTCTAGGTACCTGTCGACATAAAAAAATTAAAATCCAAAATTTCACCTATAATACCCATTTTCCCAGGATGCCTCACATATATTTTTAATTTGGCAGCTATTTCAGAAGTGTATAGTTTTTTTTTTTTGGGGGGGGGGAGCACTGTAAACGTATAATTAGAAGAGAAGAAAGTTACACATATCCTGTATTGAGCACAGCTGTTTAAAGTTCTTGAAAACCTCTTGAACTCTAAATCAGTCATCTGCTTACCCAAGTAGGTGAGCATTGCATTTGCCCCGAGTTGTGTACTTTCAAGTGTACTTCTGCTTCTCCTCCAATTGGCATTTCTTCTAGTAGCAATGTTAAATACAAGTTAAACGCATGTCCTAGTTCATTTGCCGAAATAAGGTTAAAGATATCTTTTGTGTGCCATGAGCTTTCATGACATTTTAGCATAGGGTCTTACGTATATTTTGATACCAAAGTTATATAGTTTTCGACCATCTGGTAATGCGCAGTATTAAAAATGGTTGCGCTATGCGCTTTTGGTTTCCCCATAGACTTGTGTATTAAACATGTAGTCCAAATGCAAAAAAAAGTAAAATGCCAATTACATATGCAGATTTCTCAAAAAGTATTTGAGGTAGAAGTATGAAACTTAGCAGGCTTATTCATTCTAATCTACCTCAAATACCTGCCAAGTTTCAGAAAATTTGGTTTAATGAGGACGGGTGGATTCGCCCCCTCCCTTGGTGATGAGATGGCCAAAATAACCATGCCCATTGAAGGTCAAGACTATTTTTTATTAAATGAAGACACTCCTTGTATATGTATATTTTTAGAAGGAAATTTCGTGAGCAATTCAAATATGTTGAAATATTAAGGGTCAGAAGAAAGGGGACTTAAATGGGGGCTCTAAATTAAAAATTTGGGGCCCCTCACAAATAATTTTAAAAAATCCCATAAAATATGTTACTACTTCACCCTATCGTATTGTGAATGACATTTTTGACATTCTCATGAAATTTCCTTTCAGAAAATGTGTACTTTTGTAGGGAGAGACTTGATATTTTTAACGTTATGGCACTTTGGTCCTGATATTGGCAAGATTTTTAAGATTTTATAATTAGTAGCGTAACACAAGAAAGGCGATTTGAGTTACAAACGCACGACTATGTTATTTAGTTTTTAAAGTATAATAATGACTTGTGTAGACATTTAAATGGTCAACTGAATGAAAACAACTAAAATCATTTAAATTTACCTGGTGTTTTAATAATTTTGGCCACCACTCCCTGCTGGAAAGAACACACTCATTAACATTGTGAACACAGTGTGAAAACATAGTTCACACTGTGAATACAGTGTGAAAACACTATCCACACTGTGAAAAGGTGATTTCACAGTGTGAACACCACCACAATGTGGAAAACTACACATTGTTCACAATGTGAAGATTGATTTCACAGTGTGAATATACCAGCTCACAGTGTGAAATTTATTTCACAGTGTGGCCAAACCATGAAAAAAATTCACACTGTGAGAAACAGATTTTCACAGTGTGAATATTCCAGTTCACAGTGTGAAATTGATTTCACAGTGTGGCCAAACTATGAAAATAATTTCACACTGTGAGAAACAGATTTTCACAGTGTGAATACCTTAGGACTTATATTTCACATATTACAAATTAGTCACGGGTTTGTCTGTACAGCGCGTCTCCCAAAAAATGTTTATTTTTTTTAAAACTCTAATTTATGAAAAAATGATTACCAACATTAAGCTTTATACTCAATTAAGATTATGTACTTAAAAAGCTTGCATTATTCTGCGATTGCTGTGAAAAATTTCAAATGCTTCATGGGTTTTGAAGACACAGGCTCTTTTGTAATAGTTGTAATTTTTGGCCCATTCCTAGTTTGGTCTTGGAAAAAAAAAATCAATAATACTTTACGTTAGAATTTATTTAGCGCCCAATCAGAGGGATTTTGGGGGGGGGGCAGACGCGCTGTATAACGAAACACTTGATTGATCAAGTGAGCCACCATGACTCGTCAGAAATAAAATTAGGCCTATATGTCTGAGTCGTCACTACCAAGTGAGTCCATGAACATATTCAAGTGGGTATTGAAGACTTACTTAAAAAGAGTCTCAGAGTAGTCAGACTCACTTTGTACTCACATTGTCCTTCAAATGTTTCGTTATGCGGACAAACCGTTGACTTTATGAGGAGATAACGCATAATTGTGGCAGTTATTACTGTTGCAGTGTACCCAACCTTGCAACAGACACTAGTCCACTCTTCAATAAAGAATAAACTACCCAGTGACGTCGATTACAGGATGATGAAGGTATGATGAATATATATATATATATATATATATATATATATATATATATATATATATATATATATACATGTATATATATAGATATATAGCGACAGAAATTGGATGAGAGAGAATAATAGTGACGTAGCTTGACTTAATGACCCCCAGAGCTGTCGTCCATTTTGAATTTCAGGTTGCAAAAATTGCCTCCGCCGGGAATCGAACCCGGGTCATTACATAAGAACGTAAACACTAAACCACAGAGGCGAGCCAGCAGCTAGTCGTGACCTAGCTCTATTGGCCGACAAGCAATTCCTACAACCCCATGCCCGCCTCTGTGGTCTAGTGGTTAAGGCATTGCAGTTCTTATGCAATGACCCAGATTCGATTTCCGGCGAAGACCTGAAATTAAAATAGACGACAGGTCTAGGGATCATTGAGTCAAGCTCGTCACAATTTTGCTCTCTCATCAAATTTCTTTCGCTCTATTATTTAAAAAGGGAGTTACCAAGGCTGTTTGTGTTTGTGAAGATGTCTTTCACTATAATATTATATAGGTGTGTATATTATAAAAGTATGTGTGTGTGTATGTAGGTGTGGGGGTTGCAGGCGCGTATCCAGGATTTGGCACCCCGGGGGCCCGATGTGATTTTGATTTTGACCGCCCCCAGATGTGGATGCAAAAGGTACTACCTATTTTTTTTCATGTTACACGGGCGAGTCAAAAGGTACACTGAAATTTTTCCACGTCACGCTGGCCAAGCGATAAGCGGGAGGGGGTAGGCGTTGAAAAAAAAAATTTGGCCTGCGGCCAACCCGAAGGTCTTTAAATCAACCATAGGGTAAGTTTAATAGGTCAATCGTCTCAAGTATTGTCCATTTTTTTCCTTTTTTTTTTTTTTTTTTTTTTTAACCTTTTGCCTCAATTTGGCGCCCCTCTCTAACGTCAATTTGGCGCCCCTTTCAGGTCATTTTGGCGCCCTTTTGGGCGAGTACCCGGGGGCCAGGGCCGGTAAAGCCCCCCCCCAGAATACGCGCATGGGTTGGGTAACAAAACATATATCTTGTTCCCCCTATGTTTTCCAGGAATGTCATTAATGATACGCAAGTTAACGTCGAAATAGTGGTGCTGTTACTCATTATAAAACATGAGAAACATACAAAACAAATGAAAATACAGTGATGCAATCTTTGAGGCTCTCTCCTAATATTCACCTGAGGGACTTGCTTTTCGAGATCTAAGAAGATTTACGATAAAACACAAATAGTTCACCGATGAAGCTCTGTGCTATTACTTTGTCCCCTGAGTCTTTTTCGACAAGGAGACCTCATTGTATACAGACATATCGTGAGATAAAATGTAAGAATTAAAGAAATACCCTGCAGTTAATATCAATACAGATCTAAAATGACGATGGATAACGTCAGAGATTTAATGTGTGTATAGTGTTTACGGAATAAGCGTAAAGGCGCCGTCTTTATGTTTGATGATTTTTTAGATAATACAAATTGAAAGACCTTTATGTAGAAATGTTATACGAGGTAGAAATTTCGATAAAAAGAATATGTGTCCTTTATCATCAAAATATAAATAAATCAATTTTCTTTGTTATCATTGGTACGAAAGTTATAATTCTCAACATTTTTATAGGAATTTTTTTTTTCTTCGTATTGTTCTGACGACTTTTTAGAGACTTTGTTATTTCTCAGCTATAAACCGAAACTTTTTTAGTTTTCATATGCTGATCAACGATTTATGTAACCCCAAAACACCTATTTCGTAAATGTCAAAGCATAAATATAATTGGAAATAAACCTCCGAACATACATGGGTAGAGTCTTTTATCGCAAGGTTATATAATCCGCTTTCAAACACTTCTTATCTTACTCAGCGGCAAAATAATGTCAGAATTCAATGTGCATCCCCAAAATGCATGTTCTCAGCAAACGTGATGTAACTTTATTGTGATGTAACTATTATTTTTTAGTTGTATTTGTCCCTTGCCCCCATAACCATGCTCTTAAGCTCTTGATAAATATGCGCACTTACAATCATTTTTTCACTCTCCCCAAATATCTAATTAGCCTCTTATGCCTTATATTACATGTGTTAAAGGTGCTCAGCAAGTGCCTTACGTTCAGCATCGAAGGGATCACAATACAATATAGATCAGTAAGCCATGTTAATGCACAATAATTGCAAGAGAACTAGAGTTCACGCTAAAACAAGGGACATATGACTGATCCTTGGGGAATTGCCCAAGAGGTAATTTAACATAGATGACAATAATTTATCAGTTTAACAACCTTAAGTACTTTACCAAATTTCGCCGTAATCAGGCAGTTTAATTTTACATGAGAACCATTTCTTTGTTATGTTTAAATTGTTCGAACAAATTGTGCTAATACGTATTTATATGCAGAATAAAGAGCAAACATTAAATTACCCTTTTGGGTGCAGCCCATTTCATGGTAACAATAAACATCACATGATTATGCTCGATGATGTTCGAGTCCAGAAATTTTATATCATTCTTTTTAATGGTGTATCTCAGCGCTTGAACTGAACATGCTGATGTTTCACCTGTAGCGTAAGTACTAGTTATAATTACTCCTAAAAATGTATATGAATGTAATGATGTAATGCGAATTCTTTTTTAATATTATTTCAACTATTATAGGTAACGTGATTGAGGTAACAATTTAGAATGGAGTGTGAGGCATAGTAGGACTAACAATTATTATGCACAAATACAATATTAACTTATTTCGTGATGTTTCATCTGAACTAAAATAAGATATCTTATAAAACAATTTAACACTCGCCCGCTTAACAATCTACATCGATAACATTTAAGAAGCTCATTCATCACTAAAAAGGGCTGTCAAATTTCTTTCTCTCTTTCAATTGCAGGCATATGGCATTATACAATAGGTATAATTATTACACTAGTATCGGAGTAACATTTTCCAGGGTGAAATGCGTTAGATATACAGGAGATTGACTATTCCCTACAAAAAAAGAAAAATAAAAAAATAGAGGAGTTCGAAAGTGAAGGACAATATCCATCCAAACATCATAGACATTGAAAGTCTCAATTATACTAAATGTAGAGTGTTGTACGTATGAAAATAAATATGATTTTGGCGCTTTTGATAGTTTTCTTCCACTTCGCTCCGAATACCGGCGCATTTTACCCGCATATTGGTTCACTTCACAACATAGTTTTTCCTCATAGATATTTACATGGAAACATATTTCTATCAAAAAAGTCTATAGGTGTGCCATTACTTACTATATAACAAATACGGTTGTGCTACGGTGTAGTGAACATGTCAAGATTTTTTCTTCTACCATTCCTAAGGTAGTAATAGTCTCTAATTCGATGTCCTCATACTGTATTATATTTTCATCCTCTCTTTATTTTCATTCCCTTTTCAACATATTCATCGCCTTCTTATTAGAATCAAACTATGGATACACCCTCATACAAAAATGAGTGTAGTTACCACCCTAATGCCCTTCTCCCTCCTACTCTCTAATATCCTTCCTCACTTCCTCTATTTCTCTCTCCCACACCATCTCTCAATCTTAAATCAAAATGTATCCCTCTCATTGTTTTAAGTCATGATCCCTCCCTCTCCATCTCTCTTTACGGTGCATTTTCAATCCGTGTCCATTCACCTGAGGTACTGTTGGGAGCATAGTGACATTTAGTAGGTTCTTATACAGCCTAAGTGAGATATATAATGCGGCGGTCACAACTCGTCGTAGGCTACGGGGCACGTGCCATCAACGTAGCCTGCGTTGCATGTGCAATGCACGCACAGGTCCTAATTCAACTTCTGCGATTCCTGCATTTCTATAGTAAGGGTATTGTAAAAACTTTCTGCACGTCGTACATGCATTGTACCTGCGAGGTACCTTCGCTGCACGAATTTTCTACGAAATCCATCGTAGGGAGTTGCACGTCGAAGGTACGGCGAGTTGTGACCGCCGCATTAGGCTATAAAGCAATCAAGCGTACACTCTTCAAACCACTCTCCGTTTGTTTGCCACTCTATGGACATTCGCTTGTTATCATTCACACTGACAAGAAGAATATGTCCGATAATGAAATAGGCGAAGGGGAGTTGATAATGAGCAATGTATATAAATCGAACGGAAAAGCGAAAGAGGAAGGACGATATGAAATTTAAAACGATCTATATATGTAGCCTAATGTAGACACAACGCCCCGATCTATAGCAAAAATAATATCAAGACTTTGATTTCTTTTTAGTGATATCATACCTTTGTATTTATTCGTATTCGTGTAAATATGTTTCCTTTTTTTCCACAAACACTCATTTCTTCTTAAAAAATGATCCGATACAACATCAACATTTAGAAAAAAGGAGGAAGCATAACGATGATTATTCATAAATACGATCTTACAAAATGTAAACACAAATGTAAAGAGGTAGCCTACCGGTAGATGAATTATGGTTTCTGTAATTGGTAGAGAATCAACAGTAAATATATAATAATCTGAATCACACGATATTCCACGTATGGAGCCTACGGTATCACAGGAAACGTGCATTATTTTGACCTATTTCTCTGCGTTTTCCTTGCAGATGTAAAAGTGTGATATCAACACAGATTTGAATCAGAATTAAAGGCAATTATGTGGAGGAAAAAAAATATTCGAAGGGAAAGGACTTTTACTAAGTAAAAATAAATGTGCATTGGTAGAGGATGCATGCAGAATTTGCCGAGGAGGGGAATGTTTAAATAATACACCCCCAATTATTTCTTTTAAGGACATTCCAGCAAAATAAAAAATTACACCTTACGTTTTTATGTCACTCCTGATAACTTGAAAGAACTTAATAGAACTTAATAAAAATTTTAAAAATGTAAGGTGTGATGAGAGTAATACGTTGTGAACACCAGTGAATTCCGCAGGTGTCTTAGTAGCCTAGTCGGTTTACCCCTTTAAAAATCTGGGAACCTTTTTTACCTTCAAAGTCTCCACTTTCATCTTTTTTATAAACAAGACGGATGTGTTTTTGCTCATTACTTTCCTCTCGTTAGGCACATCTAACAAGCAGTATACGGGCGAATAGCAGAGAACGGACCAATTAGCGCGTCTCTCATACGAAAGCTCCGAGCTGGCAAAGCTGGGGTATGTACCAGGCACGCATCAGTTACCCTTATACCGTAGATGGAGGAGGCAGAGCAGCAAACTCCTAGCCCATTCTACGTCAATATTTCTACTCTCGGATAAGATCTCAATCATTCCAGCTTAGAGGAATTCGAAGGGTATTCCAAGCTTTTGAAGCGGCTCATGATTTCATTGAAAGTAACCACAATGATATGATATCATTCATTTTCCATCTAACGCCAAAGCCGGATAAAATAATATCTAGTGACGTTTTGCGATTTTATCCTCGAATTTAGAACAATTTCTACTACTTGCGTTGCAGTGTTTGAAACGAGTTTTGCACATCATTTTCGAAGAACAAATTGCATTTTATGAGACAGAGCATACTATTTGCCTGAAGTGATATCGTAACTGGAATTAATCTTATAGGCTTATTCGAATCATTAATCCAGGAGGAAAATGCATGATTTGACATGGAATTATATTCATTGCAGGTAAGTTTGAGTTTTTGTTTCGTTTAAATTTGTAATTTATAGAAGACATTTTGAAATTTATGTTCGTCTAACTTTTAATTGATTTCTTAAATATGCAATTTGTAAAAGTACATTGAAATAATGATAAGTGTATATTTTGTTTAATAGTTTTTAATATTTATACTTAGCCGATTCTATTCACAATACTATGCATGCTACAAATAATTATTGTATTTCCTTTTTCTTCAATAAACAATAAACAGTTTGTTGCGATGCCGCCTTATCTTTTTTGAATTAACATCTTTGACCTAAAAGCTCCACCAACAACAACAACAAAAAAACGAAAACAAATATGCGCATGTTCTTGCAAGCTAAAATAAATGATTACACCAAGTAAACTGCAACTGCGACCTAATTAGAATTTTCCTTCTATATACTTGTCATTTTCTCAAGCAAACACAATTTGTAGTCTAGGCTATGTCAATTATTCATTAATCTCGGCTCGGCTTGTCAAACTGCGCCCTATCAGGGATGACAAGTCTAATCTAAAAAAAACGGATAGTTCAGTTTTTCTCCTCATTATTCTTATTTACATTGTGAGACAATGATACTACATCAGCATATTTCATAGATTAGAGAGATGATTTAACTTTGTCCTGGATCTTTCTAAATCCAAGTCATTCTTTCAGCTTGGTATCATAAATGTAATTTTTTAAGGCTTGACAGAAATCTTCTAAGAATTCGAGGCCAATCGGTCATCTATTTGGCAAAATATTGATGACTATATTATTTTTTCAGTGCGTCCTCTGCAGCTCAGATTTTCGCAAACCTCCGCAAAGTTATTCAAATAAATGTTATAAAGGAAAGTAATAATAATAATTTCCCATTTTTACTGAATATCTGCTTGATGAATTTTGAAAAAAAGTTGACGAAGGAAAAACCTAAATAATAACACACGCTAAATGGGAAAAATGGCTAGTACCTTTGGTTACACTGAAATGAGAAATGGTGTATTTACAATAGTTCAATGGTAGTAACTCTCACTAGAAAACCCTTCGTTCTTATAATCAGGCCCCATATTTTTTTCGTAATTTGCAATCGCAGATTTGCAAAAAGACGGATCCGCATATAAGGCTATTTGTCCGAAAGTAAAGGATTTTTATCTTTGTACTAGTGTTTTTAAAGGAGATCGTGTAGACACAATCATTTTTGATGACTCTGTGTTGCGTTTTGAACAAAAATACGTATCACTGCGTCATGACAAAACATGATACCTAGAAAGTCAAACACTCGAAGCAGGTTGAGTGAAGTTTTTTTTTTTTTTTTTTTTTTTTTTTTTTTTTTTTTTTTTTTTTTTTTTTTTTTTTTTTTTTTTTTTGTCTTTACCTATTTGGAACTCGGGAGCACTTCTAAATAAACAACTTGAGGAGAGAAAAAAAGGTTCCTTTACTTTTGTTTGTTGCACCCATTAAGTCGCCCCGGGTCGTCTCTAGCCCTGAAAACCCCATTCAACAGGTTTGCTTGTCTGCTTAACTGCAACTGAATGTTAGAAGCATGGAATGGCATGAAGCCTGATAGCTAGAGGCGCTACCTTGTTTATCACGGTCAAACGCTCATTAAAAACGAACATTTGCTCCCACTTCCCACTCCAGTACACATTCAGTTGTAGAAAAAACACAACCAAAACTGCGTTTAATTATGTGTGTTAAGTTTAGCACACACACACATACACACACACTCTCTCGCACAAACACAAAATAACACATATTCACACACACACACCTCCTCTCTATGCATTTTCGAAAGACCGAAAATGATTTCATTTGTTTCTTTTTTTTTTTAAATCAGTGTTATGCTATTTTTCCAATTCTCTTTTTCATTTCTTTTTCTTTTGGTCACATTTCTTAAGGGTTAATTTGGGGTGTCCAAGGCAACTTAAATACATACATATCGTAAACTCGTGAGGGAGGTTATGTTTAAAAAAAATCAAATTAATATTATAACCTATGAAGGATAATTGTATAATAGTATATAACCCGACTCTGGCCTTTGAACTACATCGAAAGGTAAATAATGTCAATGGCGTGTCGACTCTTATCCGATGTGACCCCTAAACTGACTTCGGATTGTACGCTCCTCTCGATTCTTTGTAACGATTAAAACATCGTAAATATTGCTTTAAAAATATAAAAATCGTCAGTATTCCCAGACATTTTATAAGTTGGAGAATGCCGAAAAGACTGTAGATATATAATTACACTACATATTATGAGAACAAAAGAAATATTGAGCAACTACACGTTATTTTCATAGCCATGGATACTTTTAAAGAAGAGACCATAAACAAACCAAAAATGAAACGCTGGCCATGCGAAGTCGAAAGTGTGGATTGTTAATTAGTTCTTTGTCTTTCTTGATTCTGAAATAGACATAGCATGTATAATATTTATGATGTGGTGGCAAGGCCATAACTCATGTAAATTATTTAGAACTTAGCTTTTTATTAAGTTGTTATCTTCTTTGTGATAACATGATTGAGTACATTGGCTTGCTAGTGGTTTCCAAAATCGTCAAGGGGTGGATGCTGGTATTCCCTCAGTGTAATCATTATGAATCTTATAGCTGGTTGGGAGGGCAACGTCTTATAAGGTCGCGGTCTAAGCATGCTAAAGATGCCTAGGGGCTGATGAAGAAAACATTTCAAATTGGGAATAACTAATGTGATTGATAGAAGTGGAAAATATGTTTTGATGTGTGATTCATCAGCATGTAAGATCACTAATTCCTGGATAAAACACACTTTTCATGTTTTTGTCTTCTTCTTTCTTCCCTTTTTGTTTTTCTCTCATTCTTACATTTAGTTTTGGTATCCGCCTTTCATTTTTTTTCTCTGTTCTATTAATTTTGTTGCTTTTATAATTTAGTTTGTAAATCTGTTTATATAACGTTAATATATGAATTCATGTTGGGGGGCTTCGAACGTGATGCCGATTGTTTAGTGTCGTAGTAAAAGTAAATTGTCACTCTCTGGTCTAGACAAATGCCTACTCAATACAGCTTATCTCAGTAAACAAAAACACAACAAATCAAAACAAGTCAAAATAAAAAGACAAAATAATAATTATAATGATTGCCTCCATTTAGATTTAAGCTTAAAATTGGATGATCTATCGTAGTAATTGAAAGTTATAGAATTCTTAATAATGGGTATATAAATGCAGACTGCATGCGTTTTGGATATCCAGCATGTGCAAAAATAATTCCAATATTTCCGATTTAAACACAAAACAGGTGTCTAGATCCCCGTCATAAAGCTCTTTATTCTGTAATTCGTGATTGTGCATATACTTAAAATTGATTTCCGTCACTGCTGACCCATTTATTACTCCGTTATAATCCCAAACGACCTCGACGAAGATCGAATAAAAACCACCTGACATGCGATTAATCCATGGATGCACAAAATCAATATTCCCCAAATAAGTTTAGCCTCAATCTATTCTTGATCTTTATCTTGATCAAATGTCAGATTTACAGCAATCAAATGGTGGTCTAGTTGTGTTGCCCTGCATCTGATCTCGTTCTATATGCCATATTTTATGATATCATACATGTACGTATATGGAAAGATTTAGAATTATGTTAACATTAATGAAATTTCAATATATATTTTTTTTTTATTCTAATATAATTTGGATAAATTTAAGTAAACATACAAATTTGTCTTTTTCTAATTTTGTCTTAATTTTGTTTTTCTATTTTTTTCCAACATTGTATTTCATTCATTTTTCTATTTGTATTAATTATATTTATATATGTTTGTATTTTATAGATATATAGATATTTATTTATCTTTTTCAATTCTTTATTTGGCTTCTCTTTTTTTTTCGGTTTGGAGGGGGGGGTGGTTGAAAGTAATTTCCTTTTAGATAAGATCCTTGTATGGTGCATTTCCCGTGGAGTATTCCATCTCACACTTAGTATTAACCAAAATAATGTTTGAATCCTATCCTGTGACAGCTAGATGGGGAAACGCAATGAGGATAAAATAATATTAATTAAACTTTCTAATTTCTATGACAGCACATCAATTGGCGTGCCGCATTTTCCGATAGGCACAGATGATTATCAACCTTACATAAGTTATTATGAACTACAAGAGCTTAACTTAATAACCCATTTCCCGTTCAAAATGAGATCAAAGACTAATTGCGTCAGGGGAAATACATTGTGGCATAGAGAGCATAGAATAATGTGTTAAAGAAACAATTACTGAAGTGATTAGCCACTACTCGACAGTAATAGCTAAAGCTAGCCTTGAAGCAGTGGTATAACTTTGATAATAATAATGAATAAAAATGGTGCCTTCTCATACAGCGCTCACGTCCGTCATGCTTGATACTTTAATGGCGCTTTAAAAAAAATGTTTTACACATTATTACCCTGGTCGTAGCTGAGCGGCCAAGTACGTAGCCCTCAAAGCATATCGGGTACCTATTTACACCTGAGTGGAGTGTTAAGAAATGTTGATAAAATGCCTTGCTTAAGACATAAGTGCCGGTGCCAGGAATCGAACTCACGACCTTTGTATTCCCAGTAAAGTGATACGACCACTAGGCTACGACACATTTACTGATTCATAAGTTTGAATAAGAAACATATATCAACTCTACAAAACCAAAGGCTCATACCGTTACGTTATTTTCTTTCTCATTGTAAATCTCAATCTATGTACAATTAGTCATAATTTGCCTCAGGATATGACAGACCTTTAAAACGATTGTTTCATAGATTTAGCCAATCAATGTGTGTAAAAAATAAAAAGGATTTATACGCTATGTGACTCTCATCATGCTATCTATCATGTAATTTCAAAATTCGAACTTGAAAAATATGTGCGCTTAGATTTATCAAACGTTTACCCTAGCACTAGGACTAAGTTCACATCTACTTCTGATATGGCTTTCTCCATTTATATATGCAGTGTATTATTTTTTTAACCAAAGATGGGTTTTAAAAAAAAAAAGAGAAGAAGAAAAAAAAAAAAGAAAGAAAGAAACAGCTTCGATGTAAACTATACGATGTATGCTATTAAACTGAAAACAACACCCCCCCCCAAAAAAAAAAAAAAAAAAAAGAAAAAAAAAAACACAACAAACAAAGAAAAAGCGCGTAAAACAAAAAACAAACAAAACAATTTTCATATTCATCGGCAGTTTTCTCATACAATGGATTGTGCAGCGAGGATATCTCTTTTCTTACAAACAAGACTTTGTCTTGAAATTGTCGTCAGCTAATATATTAGTAGATAGTCTTAAACGGGAAAAGGATGTGTGCATTGGAATAGTGGAATAATTTCATTTAGGCATGTTTGCCGCCATTACATAAAAGTTTCCCCATCAAAAGTTTTGAGGTAAACCCATGTCAACATCTTTACCAACTTTGCACCTGATGGCATAAGTGGGTAGAAAACATTAACTAACCTCAATTGATTTGTCTGTCAAGAACAGGTAATGGTTGTTAACTTGGGTTAATATTAGATCGAAGTCAGGCCAGGCTCTATACCCCAACCACGGTTTTGTTAGATTCTGAATGTCTCGGCGAGAACCGGTGAGAAAGTTTTGAAGAAAAAAAATTGCCTACATTTGGAATTCAGCGTTATTATCTGCAAACAGCAACAACACCAACAATTTTTTTCTAGCATTTGTTTGGTTTTGCAATAAAGAAGTTTAAAAAGGAAAGTGTACATTGGTTTATAAAATAATACAACATAAAATTAGCAATATGAACCACACAAAATGAATAACTCGCAAAAGGAGACATCTCCTTCATATTCGATCTTTTTCTGACCAACGTAGAAGATTAACGGTGAAGTAGGGATTAATGCAGGCAGATTAAGATTGATATTTCTTATTATGCAGGAGATTAAAGATTTCATAAGGCCTGCATAGTGTGATATGAGTATGGCTGACCCGTTTTCTCACTTGTAAGATATAATGCATTTGAGAGAGGCTCTCCATTCATCTCTCAGGTAACTACTAACTGAAGCGGTAACGAAGGCACATTCTCATCACAATATGTTAATTCGTTAGGAAAACGTAATGTTCCTTAGATGTTTTCACTGATCTAACCTGGCTCTTCAACTCTCGTTCTTTCTATCTACTCTCTCTCTCTCTCTCTACCCCTTTCTTCTCTATCTTTCTCTCTCTCTCTATGCCATCTCAATATCATTTTCTTATCCTACTTGTTCGTTGCAACGACTTTATTTAGTCATATTCACGCTCTGTCGCCGAATGCACTATTTACCTATGTCTCCCATCCCACTCTTCTAGTTGCCATATCCCTCTGTTCCTCTCGTATGTAATCCTTAATTGGAAGGTAAATGATGGTGTTCACCTACCCGAGCAAAGCTGAAAGTAGTGAGGGGCTGTAATAGAATCCTCAACCAGAAAGTAGAGTTGCTGGAGCTAGGATGGCGGTATGGCAAGGGTTTTCTCGAACGCTGTCACAATAAGGTAATAACCACATACCAATGGATGACTAGACCATTAGGAGGCTTTCCATCGATCCGTGAATATCTCCATCTCTCGAATGCCCCGTGTCCTTTTACCACTATGTTCTGAACTATGCACAACATTGCCATGATGGAAATTTGAAGGGAGATATAAATGAATAAGATGCATGAATGCATGAGCAAGTCCCTACTATGATAAACCTCTGTATGTGAGCCACGTCGAATAGTCCTGGCGGTAGCTGCTGTACTGTTTTTGAATATTTTGCAGACTCGGAAATTTGCCCTATTTGACGGAAATGTTGTTGGATTTATCCTCTTGCGATTGATCGCATTTGACTTTCGTTCTCTCTTTTATATTTTTCCGTTTGTTTGCGAAAAACTAAAACAATGGCAATCGTGGTCGTTGTTATCTCGTCAATTTTGGGATGTATATATTTATATATATATATATAAACACAAACAAAAGAAAGTTCCCCCTATTTCAGATATCATATTTTTTGAACCAGGAGGAATTCAAAAATCTAATCATACGTCCATGTAGGGTTTAATTACCACAATGGAGCGGAATTTTAGGACATTTATCTAGTCATGCTTCAGTGAGCCTGTTGAATGCAAAAATGTCTTTTTTTGACAGTTTCACAGCCTAAATGGCAATTTGATTCAATGTAACGGACCATTTTCAGATTTTAACATTTTACACGTCAGAATGTATGAAAAACGTACTTCCAAATTTTCGGAAACGAAATTTGCGTCAAATTTCACGGTTGATGGCATTCAGCAAAAATTGCCCAAAACTGCCATTTTACTTCTTTGCCATGGTATATTCGATCAAATGTGATGGAATTCCAGTTGGAAGTGTATGCAACCAATATCCATTCATTCATGGTTGAATGAACCATCAAATTAACCACAAATAGCCTTTTTAGAATTAGAAGAGTCATTGTATATTTAATGCACTTGAAAGACTCAATAACATTTTTTAGGTATTTATTTAATTCTTTGGGACGTGTCATGTCATATGGCATTTATATTACAATTCATGCTTCAGTGAAGACTTAAGACTAGAAAAAGCCTTTTCTTCACGTATGGACTTCAATATCAAATTCTTACTTTTACTGAATTAACAATTTTTTTTTTTGGGGGGGGGGAGTACATTTGTTTTATTTTCACAAATATCCCGATGTTCACGCCTCAGTGGGCACAAGATACAGAAAATCATGCAAATGAGAAGAAAGTTTCGGGCTTCGTCATGGTTCAGTTGCTTTTCGAATACGTAATTGATCAAGATCATGTTAGTTGGTGTATCAGTTGAAGCTTTGTGCCAGTTTCGTGACATAACTCAGGGTAGAATACAATAATCATCATGAATTGGCCGAATTTCACATTTGACTTTAGTACAGAAAAATACAGAATAAAAGTTTAACAAAAGTGAAATTTGGCATATTTTAGTGTTAGTTTTTGTCCATTTGACTGTGAATTATTTAATGAAACTTTGCACACAGCTTTAACTGGTCTTTAACTAACACGATATTACTCAAATTACGTATTCAAAAAAGTCACTGAACCACGACGAAGCCCAAAACTTTCTTCTTGTATCTTTTTTGTTAAGTAAAAAAAAATAATAATATTAAAAAAAAGGTACATGTAATAAAAATATATACAGTGGTGGCAAAAATTATTAGAACACCAAGCATATTTTAATTATTTTAATAATTATCATTCAGTTGACCATTAAATACCTATAAAATGGTTGGAATGTCTCCAAATATCATCGTAGCTTTAAAAACTAAATAACAAAGCCTTGGTTAGGAACTCGCCCCCAAGTCGCCCTTTTTAATGTTACGCCACCAATTGAAAAAATTAAGAATCTTGCCCTTTCAGGATCAAAGTGTCATAACGTTAAACATTTAAGCCTCTCCCTACAAAAAGTATATATATTCTGGAAGGAAATTTCCTGAGGATGTCAAAAATGGCATTCATAGCAACACAGGGTGAAGTATAGTTACATCTTATGTGGGAATTTTTAAATTATTTTTGAAGGGCCCCGAATTTTTAATTCAGTGCCCCTATTTAGTCCATTGTTCCAATGACCCATAATAAAATTAATTGCTCATGAAATTTCCTTTTAAAAAATATACATTTAGAAGGAGTGTCTTCATTAAATTAAAAAAATAGTCTTAACTTTCGATGGGCATTGTTATTTTGGTCATCTCACCACCAAAGGATGGAGCGAATCCACCTCCATTTGACCAAATTTGTTGAAACTTAGAATGTATTTGAGGTATATTAGAATAGATAAGCCTGCTAAGTTTCATACTTTTACTTTTTTGGCATTTGGACTACATGTTTGATACACAAGTCTATGGGAAACCAAAGCGCATAGCGCGACTATTTTTAATGCTGCACATTACCAGATGTCGAACTATATAATTTTGTATCAACATATACCTAAGACCCATTCTAACTAGTCATGAAAGGTCATGGCACACAAAAGATTTCTTTAATCTGATTTCGGCAGATGAACTAGGGCCATTGATAATCCATAGACTTGTGTAGGTTCAGGTGTTCTAATAAATTTGGCCACCACTGTGTATATATATAATATATATATAATATATATATATATTATATATTATATATATATATATATTTTTTTTTTTTTTTTTTTATTTTATTTTTTTATTTTTTTTTAACTTAAGCTTAACTTGCGTTCATATTTCCATGAAGGAAATCATTTGTAGAAACAAATTTACAGGAAAATGCGACACTGTTGTTAAAAATTATAAACTTGTTTATTTTTTATTTTCTTTTTCTATGATATATTTTTCAAGAGCTCAAGAAAACTACACGTGTAATAAATTACATCTCTGTTTGTTTTCTGTATACCAATTGCACATGGTATGTTTACTTTTTCGAGCAATAAGAAGGCAGAAACCCAGCCACTTGGGGCGAGTAAAAGAGATTGGGTTAATGTGCCATCAACCTCGTTAATGCCTGAATGGGAGGGTGATTGAAGCGTCCATCGTCAGAGACACCATCAAATAAAGCCTGTCTGTCCTTTTCAATAATTGAACTGAGGAGCTGATTGAGAATGTCACTCTTATTCGTCCGATTTGCCGTCACCTCCAATCTAAGAGGAGATTGATACAACGAAGAAAGGGTAAATTGATGAATTTTTAACGACCTCTTATATTCATCAAACATCCTTACTACCAAGTGATACAGACGTTAGTGAAGAGGTGTTATACACTTTTTATCATGATGATCGATGGCCAAGGAAAAGTACAGTCAAGAAGAACTTTATTTATTACCGAAGCAAGTGATGAAATCATCAATGAATCTTCGATTTGTCAATTTCGACGAAGCTTTGAGGTCCATGACGATCAGTTCACCTGATTTGTTGCTTCTCTGTCTTTTAGCTCGACATTAAATATATAATGAAACTCTCTATTCAGGTGAATTGTATGGTTTCCTCGGAGGATATTCATTAAGTTGATCACCTTCTCATCGTACGAAATAGGAAAAATACGTGCATTTCAAGGACAGTACGGTCTTGACGGTGTATCGGGTGGCACAAATTTAACATGATTGTAGAAATATTATCTCTATTAATCATTCTTCATTTGTATAATGTAAAAAGAATTAGATCTAATTAAATCGTTCATTGTGTGTACATGTGGATCTGTCCAATAAATACATTTTTCACTTGCCATTATTTGTGGTTTTGTTGGGTCTCTACTATGAAACAATACACAACAATAATACGACGGTGTTTTTTTTTCAACAACCAGCAGTGTTGGTTATTATGAATTTTCCTATTTATGGTAATTGCCCATTCAACAATTATTACATTATTTTACAAGGAAATTAGAATCACGTATATTTGTTGTACTAACGGTCAAACGAAGTAGAAAATGTTTTGGTCACCAAATTATGGTAACATTTGCCTACAGCAAGAAGCCTTTATCATGTTTGGCGTGGAAGTGGCTCGGATTTAAAAAATGTAAAATAACGATTGTTATCAATCCCAATTGTTTGATGAAAGAGAGAAATAAGAAAACAAAGTTAGGATCATAGACTTAGTTAAATGTCATTGACAGAACTAATATGGATAGTTATAAACTCACGTGTTTATGTAATAAAATCCTACTTTCAAATTTGTATAAATGAATTACCACCCCCTCCCCATCATATCATTCTGCAAATAATATAACATCTTAAATGTCAATGCTGGACCAGGATAAAATGATTACCATTTATGGTAGAGTCACACCGGCAGACCGACCTCAAACCGATCACCCAAAAATTTTGTGCCAATCGGATGGATTCGGAAGCCATCAGGAGATTTATGGCAGGGTTCGGTCTGTTGTCAGTTTAACGTCGGTACGAGGTCGATTATCGATTTTAAATCAGCCTGGTATCGGTTGGAGAAAGGGTCGGGGTGGAATCTTTCAAGCATGTTCGAAAGATCTCTCCCGACCATTCCTCAGGGAGCTGTCGGAGAAATGAGTCGGTCAGCTCGAGAAGAGCGGGGAGCATTCGTCTGGGTCCATCTGGGTTCGGAATAAAAGATCGGATGTGGTCGGTTTCAATACCAAGTTCAGTCAAATTGCTATCGACCGAACTAATCTTGATTCAACATCGATAGGTTAATGAATAAAGACCTTTTCCGACCCTATACCGAACGAAGCCGCTCCATCTCCGATACCAAACCGCAGAGGGGCTGTATTGAGACCGACAAGAAACGATGTCAAACCAAAGATTACAAAAAGATTTGGGGCGCATAGGATAATTTTTTAACATTTAAAAATGCTTCCAGTTGTAGTTGCGCCATGGTTGTCTATTGGATGTTTGCAATACAAATCATATGGCTAATAACCATCCGTGTCACTTTTGGGGAAGGTGCGGGGGCACGGAGCCACCGTGATGGGCGTGAAAGGGGCATGAAAATGGAGAGAAATAGAAAAGGGGAAAAGAGAGAAATGAGTATGATATATAAAAAGGCCCAAGTCCAATGGAGGTCATTTTAAGATAAATCGAAAAAAACTGAATATTTTTAAATTTAGGCAATTAAAGTATATTTGGCCAAAAGACATCAGAGACATCATAAACAAATTTAAATGTACATTTTTTACTTACTACTTACCTGCTTACTGCCCGTATATACCTCCATTGGCATGTAGGGCAGCAACGAATGTCCTCCACTTTCTGTCGGTCTTGGGCACATTTTTGAATAGTTCCCATGTGTGTTTCAGGTCCTTCAATTCTCTCTACTGTTCTACGCCAGGTGATTTTGGGTCGTCCTCTTCCTTCTCCTTCAGGTGTCCAGTGGAGAGCTACACGGGTGATATTGGAGGCATCCATTCTGATACAGCCCGATCCACTTCCATCGCCTTTTAGAATGATTGTCTTTTGTTTGCATCGGGTGAGTAATTCTTCATTGTAATTTTTTTTGGCCAAAAATTTGAAGAATCTCCTGAGGCTTTTTGTGTGGAAAACTGACAGTTTATTGAGTCTTTCTCCGTCATTCTCTAGCACTCAGATCCATATAATAGAGTGGAGAGGACAATCTTTGATAAGTCTCAGCTTTGTTCTTGTGCTATACTGTTGTGATCCCAATATATTTTTTTAGCATTCTAAGGGATGTGTTGGCTTTATTTAGACGGTTTCTAATGTCACTTCCTGCGCCCCATCACATCTACAGTGCTACCAGGTACTTGAACTCCTCCGTGGTGAGACATCATTCCCATTAATTGTATTTGTAATGTATTGGGATTATTCAATGTCATTATTTCAGTTTTGCCTTCGTTGTTCTTGAGGCCAACTTGCTGAGCAACTCACTCAGACGTGATGTCTTTAATTGCATATTTGTGTGGTGTGTGAAATAATGCAAGGTCGTCCGCAAAATTCAAGTCTTCCAAAGTTGAAAGATAGACCATCTGATACCTCTTGTATGGTTTCAGAACATTAACCCGTTGTATACTAAGCCCACATATATGTATTTTCACGTTACTTGTGGGCGGGCCTTTTGTCTGGTGGACTTGGGTCGTTTTTTAGAATCATATGGACTTGGGTCATTCTTACATTCATATACATGGTAACTTCTGTAGTACTGAATGTATAATGATACACAAGGATTTATTTTATATATCAGACAAAGATGCCCCTTATCTTTTGTATTTTAGGTCCCCACTTAAGCTCAGGTTGGGGTGTAAATGGAGTGAGAACTTTTCCGTGCAGGACCTTCATTTCATGCTTGCCAGAGATTTTGGGTAAAATGCTTTTGTAAATGGGCAAGAATTTTTTTTATTTCAATGCTTGCCAGTGAATTTGGGAAAAATTCTCAAAAAAGTAAACTTTATTTGTGTTGTGAGCGAATTTTGTAGAAAAACATCAATCCTGAATCCGTCCCTCCATGCCCCACATCCACACACGCACACAGCATAGGAATTTTTTGTTTTTCTTTCTATTTTGAGGAGCTATTTTTTTTTTTTTAAATATTGACTCACACCCACCCAAACACCCCTAACGCACCCTCTGAACACACACACACACAGGGTATTATAGTACCCAATAACACAATCTGTAATGAGAGAGGGCGCTATGATATGAATGTAAGAAAAGCCCAAGTCTGGACTTGGCTTTTCTTACATTTAACCAGATTTATTTCTTTATTTAAGGCATTCTGAGATGATTTCAGTTTCATCATTTATACACAAGATGAGTCATTGTATAAGGAACAATTTCCCATATTTAAACTCAATTTCGCAAAAAATTGGACTTGGGCCTTTTTTTATATTCATATACTCAAATGAAAAAGAAGAGAACGAAAATTATTAAAAAAAAAAAAAAAAAAAAAAAAAAGAGGAGAAAAATAGATAAAAAGGGGGGAAGGAAACAAAAAAGAAAATATATTTATAAAGAGAAATGACGACAAAATTCCATTTTAAACTTAGGGGGCTTCAAATCGATAACAAACTTATGGGTGCCAAATGAATGCCTTGATCTTAAACTTAGGGGCGCCAAATTAATTTTGAAGTCAAAGAGGGGTGCCAAATCGTTTCAACTTAATTGGGCATCAAATTGATCTTAAACTTAAGGGGCGCCAACTTGATCATAAAATTAGAGGCCGTCAAATTGATCCTGAACTCATACTGGCGCCAAAGTACTTTTGAAATTAAAGGGCGCTAAATTTACTTGAAACTATGGGGCGCTAAATCATTGATCAGATAATTGAGGGGCGTGAAATCGATCTTTCACTGGATGTGCCAAATTGATCGGAAAATTAATTGCAAAAAATATTTTATATTAATGAGAAGATTGAAACCCAAAAGTGCTTCAACTTCCATGCCTTCTGTTCATAATAAATAATTTGCTTGCGCTTCGCGCTTGAATCTTTTTTCCAAAAGGTAAATACATTCTGTTCCTGAGAATTTCAGCTCCTGCTCAGCTTTCAGCTTCTATTCATGAAAAGCTAACAGAATTGAACCCCAAAGAGTTTTAATAATCTTTGCCTTCGGGTCATTACGTAGTATGCAATTTGTTTCTTACCCTTCACGCTCACATTTTTTCTTCTCAAAGGGCTAATACATTATTAATTTTTTGTTTTCTTCATGAAAACGCTAATTAGAAAATAAAGAAATATAAAGTTAATGTGCAGTGTTTTGTTGTGATTATATAAACAAGAAAAGGTAAAATAAAAATAAAATAAAAACCCTGAGATTTTACCTTTGAAAGAGGAGCTTAATATAGTCATGCTCATTGATCATTTTTGCTGTAGACTTAAGTTTTACTGGTGAGGAGGGCGTTATCCTTTGGAAATTACTGGGGGCGTCAAAATCAGTTCCGGCCATGATGTGAAATCCTGGATAAGCGCATCATAACATGAAAATAATATAATATTGATTAAACACCCACCAACATCTACCCAATCCAATTCATTGGATGAATATAAATTTAAAAAAAACGAAATAAAGATAAATCAGTGTGCAATCGGGGAGTGGTCCAGGAAGAATCGGGGAGGGTTCCAGGGAGATTCGGGACTGTCTGTTTTAGTGCCGGGCATGCATCAGTTCCCGATCTTGAAATTTTCATTCAATTTTAGTCAGTTTGAGGTCGGTCTGGCCGGTCTGACCGCACTATTAAGGATCTTGGTAATGCAGTTTTAAATCTGGAATCTCACAAACTCGTTCAAACCACTTTGGTAAGCTTGTTGAAATTCCTCAGCATCCGACCACACATTTGACTCAGAACCCACTATGTTTCATCCAAGATGAACTGTCTACCAAGAACTATCACTTTCTATGAATATATTAACAATTCAAGAATGCTTGGAATCTCTTTATGGAGCTCTTCGAATAAGCACCAGACGCATAATGGCATACCATTAAATTCGTAGGATCTCTTGACTGTATACTTCAGACCTCTATTTTGCGAAAATGTATACGGTGCTATTATAATCAAATGCAGGCTCGTCCTATGAATACCATGTAAGTTTTATATTACATGGCGGTTTTATGAAATTGATATCAAGGTCTGCAGGGATAATCTTGAAATTGAGTTTGAGAGGATTTCAATCGTGACAGTTGCATGACCAATTAGGTCATGAATCTGGCTTGATCTTGATAAAGTCTGACACACGTCACAACCCGCCAGTGTCTTTTGGAGCAGTACTGGATTTAGATTTGCTGGTAGTTATTCATTCCCATTATTATATAATAATGATATAGCTAGCCACTATTATAGTAGTATATGGAAAGGGAGTGAGGGAATTACATGCTGTGATTGGCTAGCTCATATCACGTGATCTACCTCCAATTTGTTATAGTGTCCGATCGGACCTTATACCTCTCATAACCTCGCCTCTCCCTCTCAATCTCTGGCTTTCTCTTTCTCTTTCTCTTTCTCTTACTCTTTCTGTATCTCTCTCTCTCATCTTTTTCTCTGCTCGCACACACACACACACACACACACAACACACACACACACACACACACACACGAATACAAACACACGCGCGCGCACGAATGCACATTCATGAGTTCATATTTGTTTTCTCTTAGGTGCAGTTGTAAAAATTCCCTCACCATCTCGACATTCATGTAATCACCTGTCTACATGTTCTTCCCTCTGTGTCAACCTCTTCTACCCTCTTCGTAGTATCATCTTTCTATCTCCGCTTCAAATCTGTTCCGATAGCACACTCCTGTCACCCTTTGCCCAATCTGCTCTTGATTACAAACTTAGCTTTGTCCATGGCCTGGTCTAGTTTGCAAGCTCAGACTCCAATTCAACACAAGTTTAAATGACATGCAATGTCTTCAACTGTTCAATGAAGACTATCCCGTATTTTAAACGGTTGTGGCAAATAGTTGTCAAAATTAAACTTCATTCCAAGTCCGATTAAGGGAAATAGTGGTGTCTAAGACACCGTTTGATATATAATGATTATATCTGATGTGCGGTTATGTGCCTGCAAACTAGGCCGGCTTCACCATCATAGCATTACTAGAGGGCTATGAAAATCAGAACAAACTCCTTCAGACCGCTATCCACTTGAACACGATATTCAAGAGAGGTATTATGGGATGACGAGACTATTTAAGTCCTCTCTTCAGCAGTTCTCATGCCAACAGCATCTTCAATCAGTTTCCAATCATTGTATCATGATCGCATCCCCTCGGAGGTGTGTTAGCAAACATCCTAGCGCTTCAAGAGGACGATACCAATTCATGACCAGTTCGATGTCGAAATAAATACGATGCAGGCATATACGGATCAATGATTTATTGCCCCCCCCCCCTCTCCACCAATCACACCTATAACGTTTGAAAGGAACCTGGAAAAGGCTCTCTTACTTTCCCAGAACAATGTTTACGAGACTGGTATATTCCTGCTATTATTATCCTACTTCTGCACCTCATTTTGTCAAAGGTGCATTTTACGTCAGACATAACTTATAAACATGATGAAATTTATTGCTTCTGCTTCTGTTGTTGTTATCGGTTGTTGTCAGTTATAATAAAATTATCAATTGAACGAAGTAGCGTGCAAATTGTTTGTTTAATTTTTCAGATAGCTTAGAATTAAAAAGGTATACGAATCAAAATATATGTCAAAGTATTTGATGGTTCATTTTCGTTATCCGTATATCAATTGCAAGAAATTATACTATCAAATGACAGCGCACCGAACGAGTCACCAAAAATTAGCCTAATTCTCACTCATTATTTATCCTTGCCTCAAGTTTATGGGAACATCGTTAACGTAAGTTTGAGAGTTCATGTAAGCTGATCGAAAAGTGGGCGCGTTTGATACGAGCCTCTCTTTGCTGTTCCAATTTGTGAGTATTGACTAACGTGTATCCCCTGATTCGATTACTGGGAGAGTCATTAAAACAAGCACACATCTACGTCAGCTCCCTAATTAAAATGTATCAAAACGGTCTTGAAAAATCACTCGCCGTGTCCTAGTCATTGATATCTTTATCGCGCTCGACGTCGTTTCCATGGTTACCATTTATCTTCCAATTAAAGCACACTTCATAAAGGTTAGAATAAGCTCTTCATTAGTACATGCATGTTGTGCAATTTAAAGCTTATCATATTTATAAATATGCCTTGGTTTTTTTTTTTTAAATGGTAAGAAATAGTTGATCATATAAAATACCACTCAGTTTGTTTATCTATTTATCTGTTTTGGATCATTTAAATATCATTATTATACCTACCTTAATAAATGTTCATGTGTGGTTGATGATACATGTATTTCACCATATCTTCTTAGAAATAGTGGATTATATTGTTAAACCTATAACCCTTGTGCTTAATTTATCGTGTCAACCTGGATCATTTCCAAATTCAATGAGTGTTTCAAAAACATACAGCCATCAAGAGAGGGTGTCAAATATTTATTTTTTAACTATCGTCCAATTCCATTACCATCGACCTTTTTCAAGATACTAGAAATACTAATGTACAAGCGATTATTTACTTTTCTTAATAAATATTCAATTGTTGTGTTTTTCTGAGCAACTTGGATTTCAAAATGTTATTCAACAAAGCCAGCATTGCTTTTTGTTTATACAAGTTTTATGAAAAGAAAAAATGCTTTAGGGGTGTAGCAAAGCACTCGATTGTCTTGCTGGCCAGATCTGATATATTTTAAGGAATTAGAGACATTCCTTTGATATGGTTTAAAAGTTTTCTATCGAATAGATCAAATTTGTTAAGTATAATGAAATGACTCCGAACTGCTTTTTATACAACAAAGTGTGCCTCAAGGCAGTATCATGAGACCGTTATAATTTATATTGTTATAAATTACTTTGTTGGATCTTCAAATGAAATACATTTTTACATTCTATTCAGGTCTGAAAAATGAAAGCCTTGAATCCTTGAGCCGATTTCGAACTGTAAATGCTTGCTAATTGTTTTTTATCTTCTTCCAATAGATATGAAATCAATGAACTTAAAAAAAAATTGATCTTTACATTTTCGCAGAAAGAAATAATAATTTTGTGAAAGATACAAATTTGAAATTGGACGGTATTTAAATCGCCAAAGTTCAAGTTGCAAATGTGGTGTAACTGTTCTTAATACACTTTTATAAGGAAAACACATTTTAATTAATTTCCAAGAAGATTCGATCTAATATTTTACATTGCATCGTATTTTTAAAATTCTCGTTGTATTTCACTATTTTGTATGATACAGGTTGCTTGTTTAAAAGTCGTTAACTTTTGTTTAGCAATCATGGTATTTTATGACCTACATTGCTGTACTAATAATTGTATCTTGATTTTGATATTTTACGGAATAAACTTGAACCTGAATTCTGAGTCTAAATTTTGAACTCTATTTCGAACCCTATTTATCTACTTACGCATTTACGGTAGAGTCGCGGTGTGTTATCTGACTCTACTCTTTCCTGCCGTTAAATGTGGCATTTAAGGGTTTTGTCTATCTTTTCGCATTTACCTCACTTCAGCGAAGTAAACCATACGCAACAGAAGATATCTTTTTTACATTAATTGTAGTCATAGCACGTATGTTAAATTGAATCTGAGTAGGAGAAAAAAATAGTTATGATGTTAATGCAGCTATACATGGATGCATGATTCGAAAAATTATAGTAAACACTCTGAAATGAACATCATACCTGCAATGTACGTGTACGTTATTACCGATATTAGATTAACTTTTTAGAAATCTGCTGCGATAGCATATTGCCAAACAAAATTATTTCAAAGGTTGAATTGGTACACAACACTGCTTTTCAATGCATAATAAAGGACGAACCTGTATTTAGGTCTCTCAATTTAATTATTTGAATAAAATGAACTTTAAAATACTGCCGCGAATGAGTAAGAACTCAAGCGATCTTATTCGAAAATATTGATGAATATGCAAAAGATATTTAAACCTCCTGATATTTTCATGTAATGTAAAAACCCTCAAAGGCCCTCTTTTCTATAACTTCACCCAAGCGATGTGTTGTGATGATGAAATTGAATTACTAACACCTGGAAAACAGGTTGATATTTTTTTCTTCATCAACCGTCACAATCAATTATATCGTGTCATGCGTAAATTGATGTCAGATGTGTTCTTGCTGCGTGATGTTTAACTTTGTCCTGTTATTTGGTTTCGTATCAATAAATAATCATATTCCTCGTAATATCGTATGATATGAATATTTCAGTATGTGTATATATGTACAGGGTGATATATATATATATATATATATATATATATATATATATATATATATATATATATATATATATATATTATAGTTTGTTTCAAAGTGCCATTTTCATTTGTGGATTTTAGTTTCCTATTGATATTGTCTTGAAAATCTCAATCGTTAAAAATTAATTGACTAATTATTGCTCTTCAATTTGTATTTTAATGTTCTAATGTTCTTGTTTCAGCAACATATATATATATTTTAAATAGGCCTATATATTAATGTTAACATACCCCATGTTAACTATACTGCGTTTCTGCGACTCAAATACCATTTGGACTATGATTTGTTATGTAGTGATCGATGTTCTGACAAGTCCGTGTAATCTAAAAGCTCTTTGATTGTTGCCGCAATGATAATGATGATCGTGAAAGTGACTGATGTGGACATGTTCGTAACGACAGACAGCTAATGAGGCACGTTTTCGTGTCATTTAATAAGGTCCTCTATTCCTCCAGCTTTTACGGCCGTCAGGTCAAGGCTGATAAAAGCACGTATTTTATAATAAGTTCGCCATGAAATTAAGTAGTTTTTGATAAAGTAGAAGAGCAAGATAATTATTTCATTGAAATTATTCTGCAAAACCGTCAATAGAAATTAAAGTCCTGAATATTTACATATTTTTTTTTGTTTTTTTTTTAAATAAAACATTTAAAAAAAAATCATACCATTCTATCATTGTGTAAGTATAATAAATCCCATAAATATCCCTTTTAACGGATATGGGATAAAATAATTGTTTAAAGGTGCGTTTAAAAACGTATGTCTTGTAATAATATATCAAAATAATTCACAGATGAAATTAATACTCTATCCATCAAACATATTCTTTAGATAAATCGGCAATCTATAAACACAACAGCTACTCTCTATTGACGCCAGAAAATTAAAATTTTTGAATTTTCCTCTTTGTTCAATGAAAATTTAGCTCTGAGAGAAATATAAACAGTATTCCTAAATATTTTAGGAGGAAAAAAAAGTTTTGGGTGTAATATAGTGTTTTACATAATCATGACCTAGAACTGATGCAGTTTTATGATTTTGATAAGTCATAATACAAAAGTAAATCGAAATTTTCATAAAACTCTAGAATATCTATTCCGTGGTACATATTTGAATGAAGCAAACGAGTTCTGATCGGATAGGGAACAGATTCTAGCCCTTCGGCTAAAGACAACTACAGTGTTCTTGGTTTGATATCAATAAAGTGTTAAAAAGAAATCTGAAAGAAAAAGCTTGTATTATTGCACTTTTCCCATGCAACCCTTTGGCAAATGTACTTTCCATGATGCATCCATAACGTGTATTTCACATGTGCACTAATTGGCAACGCGTTTCACGTATTTAGCCTACGGTTCAGTTGCATTTAGATTAATAGGTTGGTATGAAATCCACGTCCTACCTGTCTGAACGGGACTTCCTGCCATTCACGAACGTGATGAAAGAGCGAAAATGGCTTCTAAAATATGTCAGTTAAATATGATACGTAGTAAAAGCACGATTTCATGATACATAGAAGTGCCAGATAAAAGATAGGACAAACATGGCTAGAAACATGCTGTAACGGCGTTCATCCTTCTTTTTCCCTTGTTCTTCTTTTGAATTCAGCCGCAAAAAAAAACAACAACAAAAACAAAAAAAAACAAAAAAAACAAATAACATTTAAAAAAAACATATATTAAGGAGTTGAGCACACTCCTTGCAAATCCGTCTTCATAATTTTCAAACCAATATTGCCGAAAAGTGTTTAAGGGATTTAGTTTCAATTTCAAATGCGCCGGGATTCCAATGAGATCTTGCTTGTCTTGGAAAAAAAAATAATAAATTCGACGCAGTAACCTCCTCCTACGTCTACAGAGTGAGTCAGAAAAAATGTCCCATCATTCTGAAGTTGCCTTGTGTGAAGTATGAATGTTTAATTATGTATTTCGGGATATTTCTTGGTGGAGTCATCTTCCCCAGCGTTTGTTGGTACCCTTTTCAGTTGAGAATTTCACGTTGACGCCAATAACAGACAATCTACAGAAGACTCAAAATTGCAATTGTGCAAAAAGTTGGGTGAGATTAAAATAAATTTTGAAATAATATAGTGAACACACACACCCATAGGGGAGACCGGGATGGACGTTACAAAAATCACATTTGGGGCCAGATAGTTCAATCTAATGAAAGAACTCACGCACTCAATCTTGGTCTGTAGTTAGCCTATATGTCTGCTAAAACCTGGCATATAAATCTTGAAAACAGTAAACACTAATAACTACAGGTTAATTAATGAAGACATTTTTTTTTTTTTAACAACCTACCCCGTATACGGGGTAGTGTTTACACCATACGGGGTAAATTGTTACAATATGTAAACATACGGGGTAAGTTGACAATGTGTAAATCTCTTATACCATACTTTTGTTTCAACTTTCCAGTTTCTAGGCATCGTTAACAGTAGCCTCTTGTCGAGGCCCGTTGGCTGGTCGTCGTTTGTCGAATGATGTCGCGCGAAGGAGGAGAAAACCCGAACTCGCGGAACGAGCAGCGAAACAAGGCCTCTTGACTTCTGTGTTGAATATATATTCATAAGATACGACTTCCTAATGAATATGTATACATGTCTGACCTCGTTAACGAATGTATTCGTAATTCCCCAGGATTTTATATAGTCAACTATTTGGAGGGATTCTATCAACATTACAGAACTTAGCTCGATAAAAATGCATTCATAATTCACTCTTTACATAGCTGGTGTTAACTTCATAACAGATACGTATGTGATATTTGTACAATTTCCCAAAAATATGAGTCGTGATAATCTAACGAATAAAAGGTGCATAATAAGTTTCAACGCTCAACCAGCGGGTATTGACACCCCCTGATCATGAATAGACGCAACCGCCTGCCACAGACACTGCATTACTGCAAGAGCTAAATGCAATCTGTACGACCGAACCCATCGTCACTGCCCGGCCCGCCTGAGACCCAGCGGGAGAAAGCCTTGTCGGCCTGTAGAGTAGGTTCGCACGCCCGTCGAAGCAGGACTTTCTAAATCCTTGCTCACTGGAAGCGAATAAAAGATTACAATTGACCATAACCTGTTGATAGATTTGCAAAACACAAGCTATCATTTTATGGCAGATTTTATTGCATTACCCTACAATAACTGAATTGGTCAATATTCAAGATTCATGAAGCATTTTCATTGTTCTTAACACTTTTGTCGTCTGTCATCGCGGAGAATCCATGGCCGCCATTGAGACATCAGTCTCGCCTCGGCCTCATGAATATTCAACATTACGTCATTATAGCCCGCGCTCATTGGATGATTTTCACCGACCAATTTTGGGTCGGAATATTCGTCAAAACAATAAAACAAAAGAAAGTCGGTGAAATTCAGGTTAGGTGTCAAGAGGCCTTGTTTCGCTTCGCTTAACAAGCCCGACTCGCTTCGCGAGTTCGGGTTTTCGCCTCGCTTCGCTCGGCCTCATTCGGCAAACGACGATAAAGCCAACAAAGAGGCTACGTTAACAAGTAGATCAAGCAGAGCTCTAGAATAGACAAAAGATAATAAAACATAAAAATATTAACACCTCATTATGCCCGTGTCTATCACTATACTGGCTCACTTTGAATGATTGAATTACATGTACTCTAAAAAGTTCTTTTTTTTCCACCTTACAGATTTGGTCGACCAGAGATCATTAATTCAGCATTTAAACCAAAATGAGATATTTACGCCCACCTACTACCGGTTACTATGTAATTCATAAACTTTGCAGAGTCATGGGAGAGATAATTTTGCTCTAGACCTCTTTCTGATGTATTATGGAATAGCCAGCCTGAAGACATCGTGTATAATTTCCGATTTATTCTAGAACAAATGAATGAATTCTATGTTAAAGCCGTTCTCTGTTTAAATCTTAATGATTTCTAGATCAACATTTAGCACTGTACAGAGTGTAATTGGCGCTATACATTACTAGTGTTGTACCGAACATAAAGACAGAAAAGAAAAGATGAGAGAAAATTCTTTATTAGAATTAAATATATATAGGCCTACACGAGACGAAGAGGGCCCAAACGAATTTAGGGAGAGCATGACATTGTAAAGATAGACGAGGCAGAAATTCATCATAATCTTCCTTTATATTTCCCCAAGATAACTTCTGTATTGTGATAAATCCTGATTACATACCCCTAGGCTTAAGGCAATGATTACAATACTACAAAATACGTTACCTGTGTCTAGAGCTGTTGAATCCAATTTGAATCATTTACATTCGCTCAAGACACATACCAGCCACTTAACTATAAGCTGTATGGATATGTTATCGATTTTTATCAAGTTTTCCTTCCAAATAAAAACCAAATTTTCCTATACCAAGCCGTATTTTTGTGTAGAAATGGATAGAGATATTACAAACCGCACATTTAATTTCCGATAGGATGCAACCATGGCAACTGCAATTTATATATGCAGAATGCTAATATAGCAAAAGATTCGATAATGGAAATAATGCAAACGTATGTCAATTTGTCGTATCTCATGATTTTCTTGGTTTATTTCCAAGTGGTCTAAGGTACCTTATCAAAAAGATAAAGCCGCGGCCCGCTGCGTGAACGCAGCATATTAGCGCTTTATACCGGATGCACTAATCCCCTCCAGCTAAGTCAATGGAAGAATAATATGGGAACGGTATATCCTGCCTATAAGCCCGCTGTGCGGCGTTCACGCAGTGGGCCGCGGCTTTATCTTTTGGTAAGGTACCTAACATTAGTTGGCCTAATTTTCTGATTGTCTAATAATACTACATGTGCTAAACCCATTTAGTCCACTAACAATTTGGCCTTATTTTCCCTTGGTTAATTCACACTTGTTCTAATACTCACTTGGTCTAATGACCACTTGGTCTAAATGCCAATTGCATTTTCTTCTATTTTTCAAATTAATATTTAGTATATTACCTGTTAATTCTGGGAATTGACTAAGTGGTGTTAGACAAAGTGGACACTATTAGAAAATGGCATAGGAGAGCAAACGGACATCAGTGAAAGTTGGTTAAGACCAAGTGGCAATTATACATTTTCTTTTTTATAATATAAAAAATTGGACAAGTAGCCTACTCTATATTATATAACTCTAATCATTGCTTACAATCAGGGAAAGGGTATTGTTTGTATAACAACTCGTAGGTTCACCTTAAAAAGACTGGGGACGCCATTCCCCCTCCGAATTTACGTCGGGTGTAGTTATACATGTGCAAAAGAAACAAATTAATGCAAACTTCTAGTTTGTGTCGCAACGAACATTTGTGTCAGATATTAAATACTTATCAAAACATCCATGTATCATAAAAGTTAGTAACGCACGACATTTTAATATATATATATATATATATATATATATATATATATATATATATATATAGTATTTAATTTAATTTATTTATTTATTTATTTATTATTTTTTTTTTATTTTTTTTTTTTTATTTATTTTTTTTTTGGGGGGGGGGGGGGTAGCTGCGATATCCTTACAGGCTCCATCGTCTGCAAGTAACAAACGTCATACTAAGATTTTTGTCTGGATGAAGTCTTAAAAATACCATAGCATTCGTTTCTAATTTCATTTGACCACCCGGGACCTACTTGTACTGTAGGTAAGATTTATTACATCTTTTGAATACACACCGGTGGATTTTCCCCCTAATGTAAGCTGTAGTCGCACAGGAAAGTTAGTTGAGGTACGTCTGAACCCACCTACTTTACGGCGGGTTTATATTCCATGCTCTCATAATAAACAAGTATAGAACGTTTATGTATAGGATGTGTTGTTAAGCAGACAGAAACTTAAATTAAATATTTATCTTTTCATGGTTTCTGAGGGGGACGAAAAACTCAAGCAGTAACGCTGACCGACGTTATGTGTCGGCGGCTACGCTCTAAAGAAACATTTTTCTTGTAAAAATAAACGTCATATTTTTTTTTTGTTTTTCACAGACAATTTAGGATATTATATGTTCTATTATCTGTTAGTAATCCGAATAGTGAATATCGATGCAGTTTGCTTTATATCCTTGTCTTAGGATTGTGGCATCGCTGCTGTTTTTAAAATGGCTAGCTTGTGGTTGGCGTTTCCGTGTTTTGATTGTTCCTGTTGTTAACCAACTTAATTGATTTTTTAATGGAATCGTTGAAAAAATACCATATTAAACTCTTGAATGCAGGAGTCCGGAAAGAATAAATGCAGTGTAAGTACTTACAAACTTTTTGATGTATTGTTGTTGTTTTTTTTTTTTTTCTTCTGAAAGGGACTCATGCTCGAAACAAGCTAAACTGTTCGCATCGAACGAAGACATCGAATAGTAGGCCTACTATTTTATTAAAAGACTCGAGTGTAATTGTAAATTTGAAAACCACCCAAAAAGTTACTCCAGCCTTTAATAGTCACTATAAGGTACATATTTTGGTTAATATGGGCAAGGTTTACATGTCAGATGATATTAAGGATATCATTCATCACAGTTCAACGCTCTTTTCAGCAGACGAGGTAAACCTGAGATTCTGAATTGGCATCAAAGGCATCAGCGACGTACTATAATAGACATTGCAACTAGAACGTTTAACTTGGTAAGAATGCAAATGCAGATTCATTTTCCATTACCGAGATTGAATTAAAGATTAGTTTGATAACACGAATTTGGGGAAAATTAATCAGCGATGCCTCTTGAGATGAGTAAGGAAGGAGACATTGGAGAGAATCTGTGCAAAATATGAAGTGTGATGACGATGATGTAAGAGATGGGTTTTGTTCCGACATGGCCTTAGGGATACATGTTTCTTCATAATATTGTTATGAAAAAGTCAGACAGCTGACACTCTAAAATAAGACCGAGTACATGAAACATTGAAGGCTGCCTCTCAGATAGTTTGATATCCAATTTATTTAATGCCCGTCGCTTGATATGCCATGGGACAAAGAAGTAAATTAGACTGAAAATTATAAACGAGTTTAAATTCAAAAATGATAACGATTTTTTTTTTTATATCCATTGATATGTAATTTCAAACGTCGTCTATACAAGAAGAATTATACTTTACCTATACAATGAGTTCCAAACGGTGGAACCGAATAGTTTTTATTAGTGAAAGCAAGCACTTAATGAAATATTGAATGCTCCTATTAAAGTCCAACGTTTGTACTTCTGTTGACACGCGAATACAATACAAATGAGCCGCAAATAGATGAACACGATGATTTTGAAATTTAAATGTCTAATCCGAATCGCGCAAATCAAAGTAATAATGAATCGTAAAGGATTTCCACAGCAAAGGACGACCCTTTGTACTCGCTATCAATTATAGATTTTATAAGTGGTACCTTGCAAAGGACATAATAATGATAATGAACTATCCCTTGTTGGAATGGTACATGCATCCTTCCCGCCTATCATTCTGTGCAAATTCAAATTTGTTTAGATGTCACCCAAAAAAAGAAGAAGGTAAATAAAAGAAAAACTTTAAAATGATGCATCGAATATTTTTTATTAGCTCGCATTTAGAGGGAAAAAAAACATCTGTCAGTTTGGGTTCAGGTTATCTGGGACACCTATAAATAGTAGAACTCACCATGCTCATGAGGGTCTAAAGGTAAGCGCAATCCAAAATAGCTATCTATTTGAATTTGAAAAGTATATGCTTTACGATAATAATAATTATACCTTATTATTTTTAATGCGCTTCTGCCATAGCGGCTCAAAGCGATTTACAGTATATTGTTACGCCCGATCACGCTGGATAGAACTCCAATCTTGTAGTCAGCCATTTTATAGGCGCCTTAATGGAATTATCCTCCCGGGTACCCATTTGCACCTGGGTGGAAGTGGACGTAAGTGCCGGTGCGGGAATCGAACCCACGACCCTTTGCTTCCCAGTCTATGTGATAGCCACTAGACTACGGCACTTACGCCGTATTCATTCATTTATCTAAAGTAGTTGCAACATGTCATTGGTTATGTCTGATGATTTTATAGAACGATTGAAAAGTATATAGCGTTCAGATACTTGGCCTGAATACAAAAGCGTAACAGATCGTGGTCTAAAAAGCAGATTTAAAGTCAGAATATGTGGTTCTTATTAATACATCATTCAAAGAAAAAAAATGAATGCAATAATTTTATAGTATACTGTGAATAACCTTAAAATATGTTTTTTTTATATATATAATATATATATATTTTTTATGTGATACAGTCCTGCAAGCGCAGCCAGCAATGCAGAGAGAATCAGTCCTATGTATTTCCGCTGTTTTTACTCTTTTATCGTATTCTATTTACTCATTTGGAAATATGTTACGTTGATATTATTGAATTCCTTAATGGCGATATTACACTGTAACACCTGGTCACAAATATAATGTTTTGCTAAAGTCACGTTGGATATGATTACGTGCGCAGTAATAGGCTCATTAGCATGAAATAGACTCGTGAGAGAATAAGGCAATAAGGTATGTACTACTAAACAGATAACCAAACATAACCTAAATATTTGTGAATGCGTAAAGAATTTGGTATACAGTGTGTCTCAGAAAAAAAAACGAAAAACGGGATCGATCGATGATTTATTATAACGTAATCTTAAACATAATACATAAATGACCCATCAATTTAAAAGCTTATAGTCTCGTCTTTCATTTTCTAAAATCGTATGACCATATGTCACGTATGAGTGAGTACAAAATATGAAGAGAGGAACCAAATAAATGTGTTTTTTTATGCCGTATCTAAAAATTCTCATTATTTAAAGTTCATTTCTTGTAAATATATGAGGATGTGTGTGTGTGTGTGTGTGTGTGTGTTTGTGTGTGTGTTTGTGTGTGTGTTTAATGAAAAGCACATTTTCCCCGTTGCTTGTTTTACAAGTTTTTTTTTTTTTTTTTTTTTTTTTTTTTTTTTTATGAACATGTTTCAGTTAAAAAAATAATTAAAAAAAATTGCTTGACTTTTGTATTCCTTTTTCATATTAAAGAGGACCAGTCGCCTTAAAGCTTTGCTTCTTGTGGTTCCTGAATTTCTTTATAATTGTTTTCTCTGTTACTTTTAAACAAAATGTTCTATGTTACATACTGATGTTGTTAATTTGATTATTTATTCTGTTAACTTTGAAAACATGAAGAAAAATCAAATAGTAATCTTGATCTTGAATCTTGAAGTAAACTGGAGTGTCTCCTGTATTAAATGTGAACTCACGTTTGAGTTGTTTTTCGTCAATACCCAAAAACTTGAATGTAGACATCTTCGGCAATCCAAGTGAAGTAGGACATGCGGAATATTTTAGGTTATGCTGCAGTCACACAGACACTTAGGTATACAGTCTGTGTCAAATAAATGGTTACAGTTGGAAAATTTTTTTATAGTGTGAAGGTTAATATCAACTTGTATTGTTTTTTTTCATAAAGCAGGAATATCATCTTTCTTCGCAATTTTTTGCATCACATTTGGTGCAGTATTTTTTGAGATATGACTATATTTCTACAATCAAGAAACAATCCATTTTTCGCACGCCGTCCCATGCCTTTGTGTACGATTTCGCATATGACCGTGAATTCAGCGCTCCAGAACAATAGAAGAGCGTAATTTCGATTTGTTCCTCGTCGCACAAAACTTAGCATAACTTTTGTTTTTACGAAAGCAAATTATACAGGACAAAGCGCATCAGCAAGAAAATCTTTTGCTTAATTTGATACCACAAACACACATTATATGAAAGATTATTTCACACTAAATGATTTTTTCCCCGACTGTACATTTTTTTTGACACAGACTGTAGTTACTTTTTTGTTGTTTAATTCTATTTCATCTTCTATTCTATCATTTCTTATGTATTTTTTGTTTTATTGGATGAACGAAATACATATTTCAACTGCTGACAATGACGGGAAGGCATCGGTGGGGATCCACAGAAAAGAAATAATTTTTGGACTCACCGACGTAACTCAACGTAAAGGGCCTGTCACACAGGAGGCGATCGTTGTGGCGACATCCTATGCATGTTAGAACCCTGCAGAATCGTGTCAGAATCGTAGGTGACCGGAGATCATATACGTCTACGACTCCGTCTACGATAGGCTACGACAACGACTTGCTTCCACGCAAACAATGGACAACAATATCTGTATCTCGTAATACAATGCCTCGACCTTCGCGCAATCTCGCGGCTCGACTTCTCTCGTTGCAGCTTAAAATCACCAAATATGAACTTGCGCACTGTGGCGATCCTTGCGACTGACACAGGCGAACCAGTGTTTCTACCTGATGGCGGCTGTCGCCTTTTGTTTCGTGATAGTCCTCTCAATCGCGCTTATAATTTGGGTCGTGAGTGAATTTTGAAATTTTCAAAAATACGGCGACTGTACAGTATCTGAATGGGAGGACGAATCCTGATTTTGGTGAATGTAGGTGGTGAAACAGGCCGTAGGGGCTTAATTTCACTGGTCTTTCGGTTCAGCGATGCGTGCAATGTACGCTGGAGCGCGGAAACCTACAACTGGCCGCCGTTCCGCTCTGCTAAACATGTTCTATCTGGCGACAATCTACGATAGCACCTTGTCGCGACAAGAGAGACAGGCTACGATCATTGACGTCAACCAATTGACGCCGGCTATTGTTTAACTTGTGAGAAAACCAGCAGCGACAGAGTTTGCTACGTATTTGTTGGCGAACAGACGCGATAATTCACGATCTTATAGGTGATTAGACCTGCGCATGGTGGCGATGGGTACTAAACGGTAGTTCGCAGAGTTGTCGCAACAACAATCGCCTTCTGTGGAACAGGCCCTCAAGAGTCTGTGTGACTGCAGAGCATTAAGGGCCTGTCTCACAGAAGGCGATCGTTGTGGCGACAACCTGCGAACTACTTTTAGTACCATCGCCACCATGCGCAGGTCCAATCGCCTATAAGATCGTGATTATCGCGTCTGTTGCCAACAAATAAGTAGCAAATTCTGTTCGCCGCTGGTTTCTCAACAAATTAAACAATAGCCAGCGTCAGTTGGTTGACGTCAATGACCGTACCTGTCTTCTCTGTGCGCGACAATGGTGCTATCGTAGATTGTCGCCAGATAGAACATGTTTAGAAAGTGGAACGGCGGCCAGTTGTAGGTTGCCGCGCTCCAGCGTACGTTGCACGCATCGCTGAACGAAAGGCCAGTGAAATTTAAGCCGCTACGGCCTTTGTCGCACCTACATTCACCAAAATCAGTCGGCTCCCATTCACTACTGTACAGTCGCCGTTGATTTTTGAAATTTTCAAAAATCACTCACGACCCAAATTATATGCGCGACTGAGAGACTATCAGAACATAAAGGCGACAGGCCGCCATCAGGTAGAAAACACTCGTTCGCCTGTGTCAGTCGCAAGGATCGCCACAGTGCGCAAGTTCATATTTTGGTTGATTTTAAGCTGCGAGAGAGAGTCGAGCGCGCGAGATGCGCGAAGGTCGAGGCTATTGTATTATCGGATACCAGCTATTGTTTAGACTATTGCTTGCGTGGAAGTAAATCGTTGTCGTGCCTATCGTAGACAGAGTCGTAGATACGTATATGATCTTCGGTCACCTTCGATTCGCGACACGATTCTGGCAGGTTCTAACCTGCATAGGTTGTCGCAACAACGATCGCCTCCTGTGGGATAGGCCCTATCTGTTTACGAGGCTACGACAGCGACCTGCTTCCACGCAAACAATGGACTAAACAATAGCTGGTTCCGATAATACAATAGCCTCGACCTTTGCGCATCTCGCGCGCCTCAACTCTCTTGTCGCAGCTTAAAATCACCAAAATATGAAACTCGCGCACTGTGGCAATCCTTGCGACTGACACAGGCGATCGAGTGTTTTTCGTCCTGATGGCGGCCTGTCGCCTCTTGGTTGTGTGAAGTCCTTAAGTCGCGCATCCATAATTCGGGTCGTGAGTGATTTTGAAAATTTTCAAAATTTAGCGGCGACTGTACAGTATCTGAATGGGAGGCCGTTCCTGATTTTGGTGAATGTTGGTGGCGACAATGTCGTATGCGGCTTAAATTTCAACTGGACGTTAGGTTGTTAGTGCGAATGCGTACAACGTACGCTGGACGCGACAATCTACAACTGGCCGCCGTTCCGCTGTGCTAACAAGTTCTATCTCGCGTTCAATCTACGATAGCATCAATGTCGCGACAAGATAAGACAGGCTACGGTCATTGACGTCAACTCAAACTGACGCCGGCTATTGTTTAACTTGTTAAGAAACCAGCGGCGAACAAAATTTTGCTACGTATTTGTTGGCGACAGACGCGATAATTCACGATCTTATAGGCGATTGGACTGCGCATGGTGGCGATGGGTACTAAAAGTAGTTCGTAGGTTGTCGCCACAACGATCGCCTCCTCCTGGGACAGGCCCTTTAGGAGACCGTTGAAAAAAGAGGAACTCGATCGTTAGGGCCTACATGTCTTCTCTGGGCGTTGGTTCTTTTGTATTTCATTGAAGTGCTACCATTTTGGAATTTTATTTATTTGCCAGAGATTAAACTGAACTTGAACCTGTAACAGTTTTTGACGAAATATGAAATATGTTTCATTGTTTTATTCAGCTGATAATTCCAAATCTTCGCAAATTTCTTTTTTTTTTTTTTTTTGTTGTGTGTGTGTGTGGATTTTGTTCATTTGTCTCCCGTTTGTTTCAGAAATGACCCGGTCTGGTACATCTATTACCCCTCGGGCTAAAAGGAGACTATATCTCCTTCAATACAAAAATAGTAATGATACTACAGCTATTAATAATATAAAACAACATATACGAGACTTGTATAATCTTTAAAAATACACTAATTTTAGCTACATTGCAAAACAAATTTCGCAATACTTATTTGCTATATCATTTACAAAAAAGGTGGATTGAGTTGGTACATGCGATGTCATTCATTAACTATCATTATTTGATCTATATGTCTGATCAGAGCACAAAACACACAATCCATGGACTGCACAAATTTCGAAAATGTCCATGCTATACAATTCATCGCAACATAACAGATTACTCATAATTTGATTAGTAGCGCAAATCAGTATAACGTGTTGGGCATCAAGAGAATTAAATTGAAAGCAATATACTCGCATGTTGCACCTTTCACTCAAACGCCTTTGCAAATACAATTTGGTTTGCGGTGCTTTCTATTTACACGGTTGATATACATTCGCCTCAAAATAATGCCATTAGGCAATGCGGTAAGATACAGGCGTTTTAGTGTTGTTTCTTCTTCTTCTTCTTCTTCTCTTCTTTTTCATGAGCCAAAATTGTTATGGCCTAAATTTGTACAAGGTGTGGTCTAAAGAAAGACAATTCTACTAGATTATACATTATTTTGCGTCAAAGTTTCAATTTCCTACCCTATGCCCGCCCCCCCTCTTCTAACATGATATTGTTTGGATTGGATAAAATTGATTAACTTTTAGGTTAATGAGTCTTCGGCAACAGAAAGAATCCTAATGCATATGTAATTATGTTTAAGGAAGATTCAACAAATATCAGCAAAGATTAAACATTATTGATGAATGTATTATTATAATTATGATATCAGTATCATCATAATCATTATCATTATTATTTTACTTTCTATTCACATTTGATAGTTTTTTAAGCCGTTCAAGAAATGGCAGGGCATGATCGTTGACACAGTGAAAGTAAAGTTAGCTTCAATAGAAGAGAAAAAAACTCCGTGTGTTGACGAATAGACATATTCACTTTTTCTATCATTGTTTTTTTTTTTTCTTTTCTCTCAGTATTCCAAGTTGTTCGTGGTGTCCGAATAAACGATTTTTTAAGTCAGCATTTAAAATATAGTACAAAAGCATTACCTTTCGATTTGTTTAGTTTTGTTTTTGTTTGTTTTTGTTTGTTGTTTTTCTTTTTTGTGTTTAGCACAGAACTTTATTCATTTTATTTTTTTGTTAACCACAATTGAACGTATTTGTTTAACTTAATTTAAGATATAAAAACGAGGTTCGGTTTTTGTTACATGTCCGGACCCCCCTCCCCCCCCCCCCACCACCATTTCAGGCTGAATTGCTCATTGTTATCCTCGTGATAATTTGGGTTTTCATGAATGCATGAATATAATAATATGACGCAAATAATGATGCCTGTATTTTGCTTTCCTTCCTTTTTTTAGTGACACTTGCATATCCATTTGAACATGCTGCTACATATAAACGGGACGATCAATTCGATGATCGTGGGTTATAGTGTCCTTGAGGGGCGTTTACTTTAATGCTCTGGCACGTTTTATACTAACACAAAATGAATCCAACGAAAAAAGGGCATTCATAATGGGTTGAGAAGCTAAGGTGAGGTGTGCAAAATACTAAGTTATAGGCTCTAGCATACTGGTCCTAGTGCATGTTAATATATGTCAATGAGGAAACCCTGAAATTTTATTTCATATTAAAACACGTTACATGCTTCTCGAAAAGCTTAAACCTATGCACCCTAGGTACGCTTATAAATGTGGATATTGAGTCACCAATACACCGGCAATCAAATGACCGATTTGCTTCAAATCTTCGGGCGACATCCTGTCTGACTTAAAGTTTGCAATAACGATTACACCATTAGCTAGTTATTTTGTTGTTTTCTCTTTTTTTTTTTTTTTTTTTTTTTTTTTTTTATTTGTAGTCCCGAATGAAGTTTAAACTATCCCTTTAAATGATTATACATATTATACATGCATGTGTATATTTCTTTCATTCAATATTATCTGAGAAGGAAACATCCAGAAAACAAAAATGACGACGAATCTCCGAATGACAGTCCAAAAAGTGTCAAAACTGGGGCAACGTATAATGTGCAAATGATTGGGTAGCACTTAGCTCTTTATTCTCTTGAATTTGCATCGCTAACGCCAGCTCTCGGCTCCTGATGAATAAATTGGGAAATATGAGTGTTTGTATGACATCAGAAACAAAACAACCAAAAAGGGCACCCATTATCAAGTGGAGGCTATATGGGTCAAACGTCTGCCCAGCAGTCCTATATAAGATGTTGCTAATTTATACCCATGAGGATACGACCGCTTTCTAATTAAGATTGAAAGGTAAATTACATGTAGGCAGATGGCCCGGTCGGCTTACAGGTATAGCCAGTATATAGAGGTCGACATTTAGTAGGCCTGGAGCAGACTTGGATAAAAAGAAATAGATGGAGAGGCAATGTAGGAAAATAGAGAAAGAACAACGTGAAGAAGGAGAAAGGTAGGACGATTCGCAATTTCATTGTAGATGAGTAGCTTTCAGGGTGACATTTAAACTAATACTAGTTTAGTAAATGGTGCTTAGAAATGGGTACCCGGTAGGATTGCGAATGTTATGTGGTTTGCTTTTATGTGCGCCGTATAAGCGAACAGGTAGATAGCTCTTCAAAAAGTGGAGATTGCGGACAAAGTGAGGGACTGTTCATGTAAATGAATTAAATGACAGTGGAAAATAATACACCGTAAGCAATTTGGTCTTAACATGTAAAACGCATCATAAGAAACCGATATATATTTGAAATCCTGCCTAGAACCCGAATAGGTTCAAGGACCAGGTTTTTATATGTCTTTCTTAAATGATATTTTAAAACCTTTATTTGAAATAAAGAAATTAAAAATTACATACAAATATATATATATAATACATCTCTCTCTTTCTCTCTCTTTATTACACATACACACACACACACACACACACATATATATTATAATATATATATATATATATATATATATATATATATATATATATATATATATATATATATATATATATTCAGTGAAATGATTGACAAACACAAACTACTTTGGCAACTCCCAACTCACTTTTTAATATAATAGAGCGAAATAAATTGGTTTATAGAAAATTTTGCGACGTAGCTTGACCCAATGACCCCAGAGCTGTCATCCATTTTGAATTTCAGGTTGCGAAAATTTCCTCCGCCGGGACTCGCACCCGGGTCACTGCATATGAACTGCAATGCCTTAACCGCTAGACCACAGAGGCGTGCTACCAGCTAGGCGTGAGCGAGCTCAGTTGACCGACAAACAATTCAAAGCAATTTTTGCCACCTGAAATTCAAAATGGATGTCAGCTCTGGGGGTCATTGGGTCAAGCTACGTCAAAAAATTCTCTATGAACCAATTTCTTTCGCTTTCTATAGATACATGAACATATATATCTTTTAAAAAATATATATTTCGAAACTTTTATTTGAAATAAAGACATTAATAGCCTAATGATATACAAATATGTTTGTGTGTGTGTGTGTGTGTGTGTGTGTGTATGTGTGTGTGAGTGTGCGTGTGTGTATAATACATCTCTCTCTCTCTCTTTATTAATACACGAAAACACACACACACACATACGCATATATATATATAAATACTGCTTCCAATTTCGTATTGCCCCTTAAATAATTCTCTTATCCATCTTATTAAACTGTTAAAGGCGTATAATTAATTTATTATAACTGAATCACTGAAAATGATGAAGAAAAAAAGAAAATTTTAATGCAACAGCTCCGCAAAAAAATTAATCGAAATAAAATTTAATAAATAATAGGGGGAAAAAATAGAATTAATAGAATGGTAGTGACTGTCGGTAAAAAATAATTGTCTTTGTCCGGTAGGTCACTGCCCTAATAGAAGTTTCTTTCTTTCCTTCCGTTTTTTTTTTTTTTTTTTTTTTTTTTTTTTTCTCAAAAAGATAAACAGAGGAGTGGTAAGATGCTTTAGACCCTTATTTCATGGCTGTGCCTCAAGGTATGAATAAAAGCAGATGAAACAAGAACGGGAGAGGTTTTTTCCGTCGTTCAACTAGCGATTTGCCAATTACTATCCTAGTTATGGCAGACGGTGAATGTGCATATTGATGATAAAATATTAAGTAAAACGATTTGTTCAGCCGAGAATAATCAGACTCTTAAGTTAACATCCAAACATTAATAATAGGTACATGCAGGTAATATGGACCCCCTAAGCTCATTGCCTATTGCATAAATTATTACGAAAATGACACACAGTCTAATCTATCTGTTATATGAATCAATAACTACTGGCTCTAACTTTTCTTGTGAGGAAAAACAATATCACCAACCCCCCTGTCTGCAAATTTCAAATTTGCGTCATTACCAAAGTGCCCAATATTACTGCATGTGCAGGTAATATGGGACCATGTATTTAATGTACGTTTTAAAAAACAAAATTATACTCTATCCATGTTCTGGATTTGCATTAAACATGTTGTAAAATCATTCAACTTTAATGATATAATTTGAAATTAATAAGACCCCTTCATAAAACCTTTGACTATACCTATTTTCATTGTTATGTATTTTGTATTAATTTCTTTTTTTATATATATTTTAATATTAGTATTTTCATTAATACTACAAGTCACATATAGGCTTACTAATAAGTTATTGTATAGTTAATTATATTACTGTGAATATTCCTCGAGTAAAAACGAGGCAAAGAGATTGATGCCTCATCCCATTACTAAGGTACCATGAATCAATTGTTCCCGTCCATTTTGGGATCGTCCAAATATTACCTGCACTAATGTGCTGTGGGTCGGGTCAAGCATTTAATGCAACATTGCACCCCTTCACTAAAAAACAATTGACGTGTACACGCTTAGTTGTATCACAAAAATGTTATATTTACTAATAAGCTTACTAAATATACAAACAATTGAGGTTACCCTCTCAAACACTCTTTCAACCATCACAATTCTGTTGAAATATCAAATTTTAAACACAATCAGGTAAAAAAAATGCCGTAAGTTTTAACTCTTACCTTTTTGGTTTTCAGCATTTTTCTCTAGAAGAATTTTCGGCATTAAGATGCTCTCATCTTCCACGTTGACGAGTATATGTATACGTTATTTACATGTCATCTTAGAAACAACGGTTATGGTGTCACACCGACGGTCATCGGTCACCGGTCGACGGTCACGACATGATTTGCTTCAGGTGTCCCATATTACCTGCTGTCCCATATTACCTACACGTACCCTAGATAACATTAGACTGTGTAGAAAAAAATGGTGCAGTGGGGACAAAAATAATACGTTTATTATTGTTTGACAATAACAAGAATAGAGATAATTATGAGAGAATACAATTAACTAGGTCAGTCTATCATGGACTCCGTTCGAGAAGCAATGTTTTTTTGTCCTCAGGCAGCCTGGATATAATGTTTGGATTAATTTCTGCTTTGGGGGATATCTGACGCTAATTTGTATCTAAATTCTATCCTATCTATATCTGGATATTGTATTTTACTTCGCACTGCGGCCGACAGACGATTACTATCTTCATGAGTTTAGTTTTGCTGTCTATCGTCAAGTGGTTATACCCGGTGAAATATTACACTTGGAAGATAGTAAATTTAAGTGCACATAATCACTGATTTGGATGGAGAAGTGGGTCGCGGCTGTGATAGACCAGGGAATTGAAGGCTAATGGCCGGTGTCGTTGGACCGCTGGCAGAGACTGGCAAGATCGGGAGCAGGGGATGGAAACAATGGACGAGGAGCTCAGGCCCGACAGCATAGGAGAGGAAAACCACCGGCATAAACCCCCCAAGCAATGCGGGCAAGGGAAGGGACGGAGTTGCCATAAGCTAGGCCAGAGCATATGCACCCTAGGACAAGCCAAATGCGACTTCTAATGGGTCATGTCTGCATAAGTACGACAGGTGAGGTTGCACGATTCCGGAACATTAATTGATATAGAGGGGTCTAGACCCTCTGTAGAAATTATTGGTTGTTACAGGCTATAGCCATGTCTAGATACAGACAATATTTGGGGCATACCATGGATGCATGTTAGAGGGCAAATGCCTAAAATGAGATGTAAATTGACGAGACAGGCCCTATATGATAATTGCCTAATTATATGAGGTAGGTTTGGCCATAACAGTGTATGCCTGCCCTTACCAAAGATGACTGCTTATCAAGCAGTCTTTAAGCCTTCGAAGACATCCGACTGCTTAAACATTTGGCAAAGAAGCATTCATTACCCTTCACAGACATTCACAAGCCTTCGTATTAACCGTCAAAGACATGTGACTGCCTAAATAAGCAGTTTTCAAAAAATAAGCAGTCATTGGATTTTCCCATAAGCAGTCGTAAGCAGTCATTAGCATTCATAAGCAGTCAAGAGCAGTCACAGTTCTGAAGGCTTATGTTTAAGGCAGTCGAAGACGAAGCTTAAGCAGTCACATTTCTGACGGCTTGCATTTTAGGCAGTCGAAGGCTAGTGAAGGCTAGCGAAGGTTATTGAAGGCCTATTTGGCAGTTACAAAATTGGCGGGAAAATATCAGTTGCTGGAAGGATCTTCAAGAGAAACTTAGTGCACGATACAATTTATAATTTGAACTGGAATGTATTGCGTCTGATGCCTTAATAACTTATCAACACTGAAAACTCTGTTAGCTGAATACTGTGATTTGGTAAGTATAATCATTACAATGATAGAATTATGTGTTTTACAACAGATATTAGGATCATTGTGAGGAGGACAAAGCTGATATTGATTGACTGAGGTCCCATGTACTGTATTTCATGTCATCATGCAAAAAAACATTATGTAAACCTATACAGTGGACTTTTAAATGTCCAGTGGCTTAATGTTTAAGACAAATATGATGATAACTATGTCTACATTATTATTAATTATTACAGGGCTTTATGATATCTTTTTTTGATAAGAATTGATAATTGCTTTAAATGATCATTGATCATTGTCTATTAGTAATTTGCTTGTAACTGTGAGTTATATTTCAGCATGTATTACTTGCTTTCCAAAACGTTCTTTATTTTCTTTTTATTTCATTTCATTTGCTTCCCTTGATTCTCGGTATATGCTTGGACTATTTTTTTCTTCTGATTTCTTGAAGTTGAAAATTGGCAGTTGATGCCCAGGACAAAAACACATTTAAATTATGAAGGGTTAAACCTTGTAAGCAGTCGAAAAGAAGCAGTCGGTTGGTAAAAGGCTGTGAAGGCTAATTCTGAATAGGCATTCAGAATAAGCAGTCAGTCAATGAAGGCCTAATTGACTGAAGGCTTATTCCTATTAAGCAGTCGGAAATAGGCAGTCATAGTTGAAGGCTTAGCTAACTTGCATATTAACTTGGCTGTGGGAAGGCCTATGGACTGCTTATAACCCTTCGAAGGCTAAGGAAGGCTTAACACGACTGCCTATTTAGAGCTTCAAAAATAAGTAGTCGAAGCCTTAAATAGAGCTTCATTATAAGCAGTCGAAGCCTTATTTAGAGCTTCATTATAAGCAGTCGAAGCCTTATTTAGAGCTTCATTATAAGCAGTCAAAGCCTTATTTAGAGCTTCATCATAAGCAGTCATAACTAATTTGCATATTAACTTGGCTGTGGGAAGGGCTATGGACTGCCTATAAGCCTTCGAAGGCTTACAGCAAGCCATTGACCTATATGCTGAAAATGAAGGCCTGTGACTGCTTGGCCCGACTGCTTGTGACTGCTTAAGTGACTGCTTGGAGAAGGCCTTCAGTTCGGTAAGGGTGCCCGGTTCGTTCGGGGCCTAAAGAATTGCGAACGGTGAATAAATTTCCCGACGTGGAAACCAACTGAAATGCAAGGATATTGTACGATTGATCACTACATAGGCTTATTAAGAGGCTAATTTTGCCTCTTGATTTATATGATGGCATGATTGAGGTTGAACGAAGAGAAGCGGTGAGGTGTTATATAACTAAAATTGGCAATCCGCTGTATTTTGAATGTGTGCTTTACTTAAACCTTTTTTTCTATATAACTGATTGACGGAAATGAAAACAAGCGATAATCGTTACCCTTGAAGAAATCCGTAATATTGTTGCAAATAATTCTTTTATAATATTTTAACTAAACGAGAGAATTTGTTCTTTGATTATTTGTTTTTTCTGAAGTGAGGCTACGCCCATTGGTGTTAAAATGCACGTAATTGCATAAAGCTTTATGCCACATGATTGGTTTGGGGAGCTCAACAAATATGCTGGTCAATTAAGTACACTTCAATTACACGTAGGTAAAGAAATGCCGGTGTGAAATTTAAGCTGCATAATAACCTCGAAATGAATGAACAAATTAAATCATGAAACGATATAAAGATAACCATGACAAATGTGCTATGTATGTTAATATGAGTATATATCTCTTGGAACCAGTTCTTCTCGTAGTTCTCGTCCTTTTTGTTGCCAGGACATTGACAGGATGCGGGATAATAGACATTGGATCTTGGCGCGAAAAGCCTGCCCCTTGTCCGGATGCAGCGGTTACCTACTAAGTTGAGAGCAAAGTTGCGAGAGCATTCCCGGTTCACCAATTGAACGACCCTCCTTGTTTCCAATTGAATTGCTGTCAAATGCATGATAATACAACTCGGTTAACCGGCATCCGCATTGGCATGTTATATCACTTAGGAGTGAGAAATAGTCGATGGATATTTTCATCCAAGTTTTGTGATGGACCCATATTGTTTGCTGATTTTCCCCTTCCATTGATCTGTTTTGCATTGCCTGAACCTTTAATTTGGAGGATTCGAGTTAGTGATGCGATTCAGAGGCGGCGAACCAGGGGGGCAAGGGGGCACTTGTGACCCCCACTTTTTTCATCCAACCTAAGTGCCCCTTTTCATGACAAAAAGTGCCCCTTTTCTTAGCTAATAAAATGCCATTTTTTATTACTTAAAAAGGGCCTTTTATAATATTAAAATGGGCACTTTTATTTACTAAAAGGGCAATTTAATACAAAAAAAGACCGCCTTGTTACTTCATTATCTATTTAAACCCAAATTTCCGGCTCGCGCCTTCGCGCTCGCCGATACTAAATAGGGTCTAATAATAATCCAAAAAACTCAAATTTCAAAGCTCCATAATTTCCGGCTCACCGCTTTCGCGCTCGCAGATACTTATAGGATCAATAATGCACAATAAACTCCCATTTAGCTCAATCAATTTTCATCTTGAGCTTCGCGATCTGGATGTTTAATATATGCACAATTATGCTCCCCAATTTCTGGCTCAAAATTTTCGGCTCGCGCTTCGCGCGTCGCCACATACTAAATAGGTTATATAGATGTACAGTTACTCAAATTTTCAGCTAAAAAAAGCTTTCAGCTCTCGCTTCGCGCTCACGGATACTAAATAGGGTCTATAATGCACAACTATGCTTCAAAATTTTCGGCTGGCGCTTCTTTTTGTTCATCATATCAATTTAAAATACAAAAGCCAGTTAAAATTTTAAAGCAAAAATTTAAAGGCTAAATTTCTCTGGCACCTCTACTTACTCTAAATAATTTCTCTCAAGCCTCTGTCCTCAAGTGCCCTTTTTTCAGAAAGTGTGCCCCTTTTCCATGCGTGACCCCCCACTTTCAAATTCGTTCCGCCGCCTCTGTGCTGATTACATTGTGCATGAGAATAAACCGATAGTTGGAAAGAAGGGGAATCCGTATTTGGATGGCCATGATGGAATGGAATAACATAGGCCTATTACTTTCATTTCCACTTATATTATCTGATGATCCTTTTGAAAGTGCTGGATTCTTCTTGGATAATGTTGAAAGGCCTGGAATTGATCTTGTCATAGACAGAAGCAGTAGGAAGAGAGAATTGATCTACTGTCAGGACGAGATGTTGATGAAATATATATCCATGATAATTAAATAAACTGTTTATATGCTTCATTTGGTAAGCTAATGTATAAGCTGTTGAAGTAAAAGGTATGAAATGAAGAGTATTGACTTGATAATCCACAGTGCGGGAAATCTCGAGTTTTATGGCAAAAATTGCTTAAAATAGCAATATGCACCCGGTAAAAAGCCAGATGAAAACATAGATTTGTAGCTCCCCATTCTGTTATCGATTTGTTTGTCTTGCAAGGAGCCGGGAGGGCGCACCGTACATAACAATTGCTGCCCACAACGTTTCACTACCAAATTTTATGTTTTTTTTCGTAGGCATAAATATCGTAATTAGTGTATCTAATACCTTATGAAAGGTGTCTGGCGCCTCTGCAAACTAGATATATTAAGGTTGTGTTTTTTGTATAATGATAACATTTGTGAGCTCATAGTTTTGTGAGGTAGGTGCCGATATTAAAGGAAGAAGGCTGCTTTGTGTAATTGTCTATTTGGTTGATTATTGACTTGCAATGCTACCCTGACAGAGGAATCGGGGAGTTGAAATCTAAATAATAAAATAGGGAATTAGATTTTATATGGTATTATTTTTTTTGTTTGTGCTTTGTAGGTGGAGCACGATAGCTTGATTTTATATTTAATCATTACTTTCATCGATTTCAAGCCAGAATAAATGGATGGATATTATTGTACGGGGCTAAAAAGTTGACATTATTTTTCATTTTTTTTAAGGTATCAGTATAGTTGGAGTTATTGTTTGTTTCTAATGGCGTACGATGCCTATATTTGCATTTAAGTATCACAGAGTCTATCGGTATTTGAGCGACAATGTTTTTGATTGGGCTCTGATTAATGGATATGAGAATTACGTGGCTTGGGATGGACGTAATAGTTGGCTATGTATATATCTACGGATTTGAAGCCAAATATGTGTATTATCGGTTTGGCTTATTTTGGTTGGGATACTTCGGAATCATGTGGCATGATGTTGGGCTTGTTATGGAATTGATAGTTTTTGGGCTTTTGTTGTTAAATTTTGTACTTTGGTTTGGTTGGTTGGGCTTTCGTATTATTTTTTGAGGTGGGATGGAATAGTTGCGCTTTGTTTCTGGAACTTGTAATCTTGGGAATGAATGAATAGAAAGAGCTCCAGGGTTCTTAGAATTTAGCTTGCAAGCAACACATTACCTGTCGGAAAAAATGTTAGGCAAAGTATTATGGATGTTGGATTTAACATTTAGGTAAAGGAAAATGGTAATGGTCATATGTTGTGTATATACTTTAATAAATCTTATATGACATGAAGCTTCTTTGAAGAAAAATAAATGGGCCAACAAGTTCGTGTATGTGCAATAGGAATTGTAGCTCTTATTTTCTTAGCCTTCATGGGTTTACTAATGCCGCGCTATCGTATGTTTGTATGGAGTAAGTATAAATATAGCAAACGTGAATACATATAAGTGATAATTTCCGATTATAACAATATAAGTATCACAATGCCTGGAAAATTTTGAGTCCGGGCCGTCTTTTTTGTCTTTGGGCATTCAAAGTCTCGTATACACGCTGGTTTGTGAATTAAATAGATGCTTCAGTCTTGTGGGAGCTAATAATAGAAGTGTGTAATTAATTTCCTTATTCGATATTGAATTTTATCACTATAGTTGAAGCCACAGCACAACAATCCAAATTATTAGTGCCTGTGATTTATTAAAGCTGGACGGCGCATTTCGTTGGAGTGAGGATGTCTGCCAGAGGCAAAGCAATGGCAAGAGCAAAAAAAAGATTAATCATAGTTTATGTTTTTTACTTTTCTTCTGCTCCAGGAGTAGATAGGCATCAATTCCAATGCACATCCGGGGCAAAAATGGCCAAAGATGCGCCATGAATTGACGGTGTTGGACAGGCTTTGCTGGATACCAAAACATTTTCTTTTGTTTATTATTGGAATCCAATAGCGCCAGGAACTGTGGCATTGGGTGGAGCCTCCGTTTCTCCATCTCAGCTTGGTCTCTCTTAACTCATATTTTTTATGCTAGTAAGGGTGGCCCTCTTGGACCACGTGACCTGGTGTCCTTTGTGTTTTTTGTACTTGCTTGTAACCACTGAAACACGCTGTCGCCCTCCACGATTATATTTATCAGTAACTTTGGAAATGTTTTTATTATTTAATTGATTGAAATTAGTTCGGTTTGAATGGTAAAAATAATTACATGTATGATACAATATTTCCATATAATATATCTTATAATATTACCGAACTTGTATTACGTTCTTTGTTGCGAATATATAAGATCATTGATTAATTGGTGTCATGTTGGAATCATGAAATATCTCGAACGGAGAATAAAAGATGAGAAAAAGGCACACCTTGTATAAAATTGTATTTCTTCTCATAATTTAGGTATGAAATCTTTATTAATGATGTGTGTATGTGGTTACGAATTAAGGTTGAAAGATCTTTCTTGATGATGCACTTTGTTTCAAATAATTGTTTTTTGTAGAACAATGTATGCTAGTTTTTGTGCGAAGACATGAGAATTAACTTTACACAATCCATTTGCTGCTTTTTTACGTCATTCTAGGCGTCTTATTCTCCGAAACCTACCAAAGGCTTTTTTTTTTTTTTTTTTTTAATGTAGAAAACTAATCATATCCTAAGATCTACAGCACCACATAAGACGGAGAAAAAAATGCAGACGAAAATAAATAATACTCCCTCGCTTTAATGAAATACAAGTATTACGAGTTGTGACTAATATAAGTATATATATATATATATATATATATAACATGAAAAAATTTATTTATTTATTTTTATTTTATTTATTTCGGTTTAAAAATACATATAAATATACATGATTTGAAGGTCCAGAGACCAAAACTAATCATGTTTACAAATTACATACAAAAGAAATAGTACAAAAGTATATAATAAAAAAGAAAAGACTTACATTATGGAAAGCAGTGATTGGATCTTACATCAAAAATTAGTCTAGAAATTGTGGGAGATTTATAACAATATGTCGAGTAACCAATCGAAGAAAAAGATATTTAAAATTAAGTTTCATAAAAAAAAATAAAAAAGCCTTGAAGCAAAATTAATATAATTAAGGTTGACGAGGAATCCTTGGAGGCAAAATATATTTTCACATTGAACTTGACCTGTACATACAGATAACATTTGTTATTATTATTTTTTATTGTTGTGTTGTTGTTGTTGTGTGTTATTATTGTATTAACAACAAATATTTGTTCGTATTGAAAATGAAATGTTAACGTTTTAACTTATTATTATTAATCATTAAAATACAAATATATTTCCACATTGATTTGGCTGTAAATGCAATACAAATCATTATATAATATTATAGCATAAACAGACAAGCTATCATAAAAAGGTGTAGGTATCAATATTATTACAGATTTTGAGGAATTATACAAAGATGACGATCAAGATAAAAAGGAAGAGGGAGAGAGAAGAGAGAGATCAAGTAAGGAAAGAGAGAAAAGGGGAGCGAGGAGAGAGAGAGAGGGACAGATGGATAAAGAGAGCAGGTGGGAGAGTAACAGGAGAAATGGAGGAAGAGAGAAAGACCATCAGTGAGTATTTAATTAACACAACAAGCGAAGGATAGCAGAATTTTGATACCTGCTCGTCCGACACCTAGGAAGGACCAACCTGGGTTCCTACGAAGTTGCCGAAAATTTGGCAAGAATCTTTAGATGTGGGAGTAGGTCCTCTGTGACGAGACATACATGAGTGACTGAGAAAATTTCCATCAAGCTCAATTCTTCTTTCTTGTAGTGAAGTAAGATTGAGAATTTGAAGTCTTTCATCATATGGTGAGAGGACTGAAACCAAGTATTATCTTGGTCACACGCTCTGAACTCTCTCAACTTTTTCAGACTGTTGACGGTGATGGAACAAGACCAAACAGGAGAGGCATACTCCAAAATGGGTCGGATATGGGAAGTGTATAATTGTGACAAAGATCACTTACGGATGCATTAAACTTCTTTAAGATAACAACATAAACAATCTTTTCGATGGCTTTATGACGATGTGATCGATTTGTTGATCCCACTTCATATTATCTGTAAAGTAAGTCTAGAGTGAAAGGTGTGAGACTTCCTGAACAACAGAAATCACCTATCTTGATTTCAGGGAAGGGAGGAGGGTTCGCATAAAGCATGTGTTCATTATCTTACATTTAGATGGTTTCGGGGTCATGTGATTATTGTTAGACCACGCAGTAAGTTGGGAGATCAGATCTTGTAATTGTGATGGCTGTGTATGTCTCCTGAATTCTGCCAGGGTTAGATCATCCACGAACTTCCACTATTTGCGTAAAGGTGGCCGCGTCATTTATCATTATCAGAAACAGGATAGGCCCCAGTTTAGTGCCTTGGGGGACACAACATGTTATGTTTTTAACAGAGAAGTAATCCCGGAAAGGCGGACGTTTTGAGATATTTCCTCAAGAAGTCACACACTAAGATATTATGGATTGGTTTACACCCATATCAATCATTTACATAAAACACAGTGTGGTCGATAGCATCATAACTTTGGCATAGTTATTGTGCAAATTGATCAATCATTCCGATTTGTCAGTTTCACGCAAATATATCAACAAGGCTGAGAAGGTAATGTGTACAGTGGAAAGAGCCCTTGACACTGCCGAACTGACGGCTGTCAATATGATTTTCAATATACAAGTCTAATCTACTCTACAGAAACTCTTCAAAGACTCGAGCAAAAATTGGGTTTACTGAGATAGGTCGTAATTGATCTAGATTGGCAGGATTCACTTAGGGATCGGAATGATTATTACAGATTTTCAGTCTTGTAGCGAAGTACCAGATTGCAAACAAGAATTAAATATGATTGACAGAGAGAATGAAAGTTCAACAGCAAACTCACGAACAAGTCTAAGAGGGATATCATTTGAATGACATGATTTAGAGGTATTCAGTTTATTATTTTTCTTGTACTTGGTAAGGTTGTGGATTTCCGGCGGTGGTGAAAACAGCTGGTAAGTAGCCGTGAGGATGTTACGATCCGGGGGGTAGAGAGGAGAGGCGAGCTGCAAAGTGAGAAATTGATCCAGTCAGCTGCTGAACGGGTGCCATATTAGATCCAGGGGGCGTTATTGTGGCTTTTTAACCTAGTAATTACGGATTCTTGTACCATTTACCAGGTTGTGATTTCTTTGGTGGTGTAACCTTTCCAAAGATAGAATTTGCTCTTGGCATCTTTAATTTCTCGCTCAATCTGGTTCCTGAGTTGGTTATAGCGTTGCAAATTTCCTCTTGATAAGCGCTTGGCGTTGGTCCATCAGACGCCGAATGGTTGCTTCACCATGGTTTCATCATTCTTTTTTTGTACAACAGTAATCATAGGAAAGCATCTCTCGTACGCCGTGGTGAGCTCATCTTGAAATGCTGCCTGCATATCAGCAGCATTATCAAAATCATGTAAACCAATTCCAATCAAACAGCGGTCAACCACTGGCCAAAGGACTGACAGAGGAATCTCTCAATGGGCGAACGGATATCTTCCGTCGCCTTGGTTTAGGAATTGGCAGCCTTCGGCGAAACAATTATCGTTCTATGATCACTGTTGCGGATCGGATTGATGATTTCTGGTCGGGTTGTAATCATCAGCAATATTGGTCAGTAACTTGTCTAGGATCTCTCGCCTCTGTAGCTTGTCGACATCTGGGAAAAATCGAGTTCAGATGAAAGAGATTCGGTATCCATGTACATTAAAATCTTCCCAAAATCAATATGCCAATTCAGGAAACGAGTATGAATATAATCCACTGTTCTAGAGTGAATCATTAGATCTTGGTGTGGGCGAATTGGGTGGTGCATACACGGCCGCACAAACATCGTCTTCAGCTTTTGGGGAAAAAAAATTTCCCAAAAGTACCATTTTTATTTGTCGGACTGTAATGGTGCAAAACGAATATTTCACATTGGTGTGTTGTTGTTGCTGGTTTTTTTTTTTTTTCTTGTTTAGCGCTTAATTGTAAAGTATTATTAAGCCCGATCTTAGCTAGGCTTGGTATACCTTATATCTCAGAAGGTGCTGTATTCTTTTTCAATTAATGTTGATTTGACTTTTTTTTTTTTTTTTTACGGAAGCTTTCAAACAAGGTGTGATCCCCTGGATATTATGTCTTCAAGACAGACAAGTTTCTGAAGAATTGAGTATTTTCGCTCCAAAATTTCTGTCTCGACTAAAATGCATTAATGCTAACTTCTCTCGACCAAAGGTGCTAAAAAAGCTACACTGTATTCAGAAATGTCAAATACTATAGCTATAACATTAAAAAATAGGCCGATTTGTTGATAAATTGATGGGTATGCTACGGATAAATTCTAAATAAAATTATATAAAAGAATTTTGCATAATTGCAAACGAACGTGGCAAGAGTTCTGATATCAAAAATGCATATGAGCCCTGCCAAAGCCATGAAACCGCCTGAAGCTTGAAATAAACTGAATTCATTTCCCAAAGTGACAGGATTTCTGTCGAAGCCATGAGTATCCTCGAGGATCAAATTAAAATGTAAATTAGAAAGTAATTGGGTGTTGTGATTACCGCATACATGGCATAAGATCGAGTAAGGGTATAATTTGTTGTGTCTGAAAACAAATTATAATTATGGAGCAATGAAGTGGCTTTTATTTTGCTTTCTCTCACCTCAAAAATCACCTTCTCTATTAAAATTGCTGCAGTTTTAAAAAGACATTAATAGGATAGCAGTACATAATTTGTTTCTTCCAAATCTACTTTCTTTTATATCAACCTATGATTAACACTATTATACAAGAAAATAACCACGAAAAAGTATTACGCGATTGTATTATATCATAATGTTAATTTCGGATTACTTTTTTACCCTTATTTTGTCGATGTGGATGTAATTGAGGCGTAGTTCTGTTATTTATGCTTTAAAAGATAATCTTTGTTTTCTTTCACCCGACACTGTTATAACATTTCTTAGAATAGGTGTAGGCGGGCGGTTAGCAAGCTTTCCTATTTACGTGTAGTTCGAACTTAATAATGTTTACAGACATTCCTTCAATAAAGCGCCCAAAGCTGTAATCCCATGACTTACTTTACTTCCAATTAGCCTAGAACATGCGAGTGAATTTAGGTCACGTTAAATTTGATGACAATAATGTCGATGTTTCCATTTTATCTTCTCGTGCCCTCGTCTCCTGAAATAGATACACCGAGATCGCTCCGGCCATGATACATTATCCAATCGTCCTGGCTTCTTCATAGTTGCTTTTTGCTCGCTATTGACGTTTCAACTTAAAATGTTTAGGCCTATATACGTCTCCTCTAATTCCTTCTATGAAGCTTCCACGCTTAAAAGCCCATTTTTGTCCAAAACACTTCATAGGAATATATTACTTACAAGTCAGAATATGGCAGAGTTTAGTTAATAAAATGCTATTTTTATACGAAAAAAAAAAATAAATAAAAAATAATACAAAAAAGGTGCCCCTTGTTACTCCATATGTCTTTTAAAAACCAGATTTTCGGCTCGCGGATACTAAATAGGGTCTATAATGGACAATAAACTCAAATTTTAAGCTCATAATTTTCAAATCACGCTTCGTGCTTGCGGATGCTTAATAGGGTTTATAATGCGCAATCGACTCTAATTTTAGCTAAAAATTTTCGGCTCACCCTTCATCATGTTCATGCTCGCAGATACTAAAAAGGGTCTATAATGCACGATAAACTCCATTTTTAAGCCCATAATTTTCAGCTCGAGCTTCGCGATCGCAGATATCTAATAGGGTATAGATGCACAATTAACTCAAATTTTGAGCTAAAAATTTTCGGCTCGCGCTTAGCACTCGCATTCCTTTTTTTTTATCATTAATAAAATACAAAGCCATTAATATTTTAAAAGCACAATTTAAAGGAAAATTTCCTTAGCAGCCCTATCTATCTAAATGCTTTTCTCTTAAAGCCTCTGGTCTCAATTGCCCGCTTTTCAGAAAAAGCGCCCCTTTTCCATTGTGACCCCCCACTTTCAATGTCGCTCCCCAGCCTCTGGAATATGGAAACTGTTATATTCTTTATTTTGCAGTGTCTATGATTGGCCAGGGGTGGTCTGGTGCTATTGTCGGCGCCGCAATTATATCAGAGTAGTTGTTATTGGTTCATATTTTCAAGGGTTTTGAAATAGATATCGTCCTTTACAATTTTTGTTAATTCGTAACTTGTAATCAATCTTTCATCGCACAGTTATTTGTATATTCTCATATTGCTCATACACGCAACCTCTTCGTAATGCGAGACGATTCGTGTCGACTTAGCAACGGACACGGTCCTTGTCGCAATGATTAATTTTGGTTGATTGATTAAAATAAAGAAGTCCTAATATTGGCATTCGAATTAGAATCTCAAGATTGAATTTTAAGAATTTGTCACAGATTAATCACTCCTCCCTCTTTCATTACATGTCCGTTAAAATTAAAATAAAATCTCCCGTTGTCTGTTTATAAGATTCGAAACGGTATCAACTCTACCTTCCAATAATAACGAAATGTTGTCGCTGACTACGAAAACGAAATTATTTTGTGCTTTTCGATGTCAATTTCATGTTTTTCTTCAAAGTTTATACTACTTCACATGAACACAATCATTGTTGTAAATACCATCTCCCTCCCAAGTCCTCCTAATACTAGCTTCCATTGTGCATTTGTTACTCGGGGGACGTTTCCTGTTTTGCACATGCCATATATGCATATGTACTGTCATGCTTAAATGCACCAAGTCCATGAAATTTTACCTCTGCTTGTCAACAAGCGGTCCAACCTGTATAGACATAAAGCCCTGGATCTCCGCATGCACACAGGAAACCATGGAAATCCCTTTGGAAAAAGACAAGAAGCATAACCGAATATTATTCTTGATCCTCTTGCCCAGCAGTTAACATAATTTTCTAATCGCTTGCTGGAGTGTGCTATAGAAAATGGGAAAGGTACGGTTTAGAATGAAAATAACAGATTACCTCAAATAAGGCGTAGCACTTTTTTTGATGATGTCATTGGCAGAAATATTTATCTTTTGAAATGATAAACACAGGGAACCGTCAATATATTCATATTATCTCTTTTTGTATCGCTTCGTTTTGTTTTAAAATTTTCCAAGTAAGCATTAATAACGAACATTACATTTGTTGATCTACTTTAACCCTAAAAAGGCCGGGTTATTTTTGCCATCTCCACAGCCGGGGGGGGGGGGGGGGGGGGAGGCTGATTAGGCCCTTCCCCCCCCCCCCTTCAGATCTCGGTGGCCGATCGCGAGAGCATCGCGAAAATTTGTACAGTAGTAGTGTGCGATGTAATCTAGAAGACTGTATTTTTTACCCCAAAATATTGTCTTTTTAATTTATATTAATTAATTATGGTAATGTATGCATGAAATCATACTTTTTGCTCTAAATCATTAAATATGGCTCCTAGAATGCTAATTCTTTGGTGTAAATATTTTTTGTAGCATTCCTAACGATTGTACGTGAAAGAAATTCCGGTATCTAATTCAATTTATTATGTATTTTATTGTTTTGGGAATTGCTTATGTATTCCTTTGTTTTTCGACTTATGTATTTTATTGTTTTTTGGTTTGGAATACTTCGGTCATTATTTATCTCTGAATATTACAGCAATATCAACTAATAAAATGGCTAATAACCTTATTTTAAATACTGAAATGTGATTTTAGCATGAAAAGCCATTTCCCGTGCGTTTTGTACACAAATACAGAAAATTTCCGGTTTTTGAGCCTGCGCTGCATTACATAATGTTGCGCAAATTCCGAACCGTACGCTCAATTTTGTTCAAAATAGTTTAAAAAGTTGCGTATGATGTTAGAGAAAATCATAAATTGCGCGGAGCGCCGATTTTCTTTTAGCGAATAATGACCGCGCGAAATGTACTGCCTAATACCCCCCCCCCCCGGCCCCTTTAGGGTAGGTGACAGAAATCAGGGAACCATGACTTATATTCCATTTGTGAAACGTAATATTAAAAGGTTTGTAAAAAACGGCTTGGTATTAAAAATCGCTTCTTTATTGAATATCGTGTGCATAAATAATTGGCCAATGGATGATGCTCTAATACGTATTAATTTATTGGCGTAAAATATCCCTGACTAAGTTGGAAGCTTTCATGAAGCATTTATAAGGACTTACTTTACAAAAACTATTAGATGTGGCGTACCGCAAGGCTCTCTTTTAGGACCGCTCCTTTTTATTTTGTACCTTAATGATTTCAAAAATTCTTCTGATTACTTATCATTTATACTTTTTGCCGATGACTCTAATATTTTTCTTTCTGAACGTGATCCTCAAAATTCTCCTGACAGAATCAATTCGGAATTGTAATGTACAAGACTGGATAAGAGCTAATAAACTGTCACTTAACATCGACAAAACGCATTACATGATTTTAGTAATTCATTTAATTCTCTCCGGGCCCTATACAAATTGATGGTAAGTTCTTCAAAAAGTTTCATTTTACTAAGTTCTTTGGAATTTTTATTGATGATAGACTATCATGGAAAATTTCATATGGACTATATATGTAGATTGATATCAAGAAATAGTGGTGTGATCAACAGGTTAAAAGCATATTTTCCTTTCCGGATTTTGTTGTCGCTTTATAGACGCTTATATATCCCTATCTGACATATGGAATCTTGGCGTGGGGCAACTCCTCCAAGATTCTCAATAATAGAATACTTATTTTACAAAAAGAATCATACGAATAATACACAATGTCCACTTTCTTTCTCATACCAATAGTTTATTTCTCAATAACAATATACTAAAAATCGACGACCTCTACAATTGGCATTTAGGAATCTTTATGTTTCAGTTATCACAAAAAACACTGCCCTCCCCTCTCATTTCTATCTTACCAGGAATTCCGAAGTACACTCGTATCCACAAGACAGTCTAATCAGTATCACCCCCCCCCCCACTCTTACGGACATCCATCGCTCAAAAAACTGTAGTTTTCACAGGACCCAAGTATTGGAACGAAATAGATCAATCTCTCAAACTGATACCCAGGCTATCCCCCTTCAAAAAACGTTTAAAACAAATAGTTCTATCTGAATCGTACTCCTACTATTCCCCCATGATGATTATATTCTTTTCCTATTAATCAAGTGAGCCTCACTTCTCTTAAAACTGCTACAGGTAATTCATTCAAATCGTCTGACACGTGGAAACACTCTTTACTTCTATACCTCTTGTCTCTCCTTATATTCATAGTATTTTTTATTTTTACATTATTTTTGCTTGTTCGTCTTTCTTTTCTTGATTTTTCTCTTGATTATCATTTTTTTATTTTACAAGGCAATACCTCATATTTCGGAAATATTGAATTACTTGAACAAACAAAAATAATGTTTTATATCTAAACCCAGAGGACCTTATTTACAAGCTATGCTTTTTCGTCCTCATTTCTCATGTAATGTAAAATTATTTAGAATCATGTTAAATATTATGTATATGAATATTTTGTTCTTTGCCAGATTGTTTCGTATTTATTTATTTATTCGTTATTATGTATCAATTCTATTGATTTGTAAACTGTTGATATGACATGAGAAATAAAAAAAACCACTTGAACTTGAATGATTGCAAATGCTGACTACCGACAAGTAAGGTATATTGTGTAAAGAAATGGTAAAAACAATGTATTTTCGCCCAGGGATACATGATGTTGTTTCATGTCATAAATGTTTTCAAATCTCAACTTTGGAGGAAGTTCTTATTTAGCCCAAAGTGTGCTTCAATAAGGGTGTAATGTGTTTTGCCATTATTGATTCCTCCTCCACACTCGTAGATTATAGTGCACCCTTTTAAAGCAATATAAGGTATATGAAAAGGCTATATGAAAAAAGATGTACGAATTTGCACCCTTAGCAACAAAAATGTAGAAGTTAATACGAAGATTTATTATTATTTATTATAGATATTTAATTTGATGCATCATATCAAAATGAGAGACAAGTCGCAGAGCAATAATAAAAAAGATAAATAAAAATAATAAATGTCTAATTTGGGGAAAGTAATTTTTTTTTTTTTTTTTTTTTTGATTTTCTGAATCTTCAATGTTTCATGTGTGCTTTATAAAAGAATTGAGCAAAAAAAGATAAAAATGAAAGTAATAAAAAGAGACTAATTTGCCAATATCTTTGACTCTTTTCTGGCGACTTGTCTCTCATTTTGATGTGATTCATCACAAATGGTCAACTGAATGAAATAACTAAAAATCTTTTAAATATGCTCGGTGTCCTAATAGTTTTGGCCACCACTGTATTTTGACGGGATGTGTGTGTTGTGTGTGTGTGTGTGTGTGTGTGTGTGTGTGTGGTGCAATGACCAAATAACTTCTATTTCTCTCTCTATCTCTCATAACATTTCTTTGGTTTTTCTTTTTGTATCTTTGATTATTCTCAGTTCATTATTTTGCTGATTTTTTTTTTTTTTGAGAACTGATTTAATATTCAACCCACACAAAAAACCGACAAACACAAAAGAAATTAAACGAAGTAAACGACGATCCAGTTCCATAGACGAGGGCGTCGTATTGCAAATTTTACATGATCGAACTTCATTATTAAAGAGGGTGGCTACCGTACCATGAAATATTCCGAAACACTGATTAAGATTCGATCCACTACGAAAGTTGATGAAAAATAAAAGTCGAGGCAAAACAGAGTAGGATTGGGTTGCACAATTTAAATAATGAATAACCGCTTTGCTCTGTACAATTTAAACACCCGAGTTGCTATGGTAGGAGATATGAGCAAAAAGAAAGTACTTTCGGCCTTCAGGATATTACCCTTCTAGTACTGTTTTCATCTTTTTTAGGAAGAACAAAATATACCTAATCGCATTAATTTTAATAAAAATAAACCAAACACTGTAGTTTTAAAATATAGCTATCAATACCCTTTAGAAATGTAATTTATAACTCCATGAGACTGACTTTGATTTTAAATATTTATTATTTTAAATATATATTATGTTTACAATAGAAAGTGTGTTTGTTATTGCGGGGGGGGGGGGGTAGTAGGTCTTTCAGTATTCAGTACATGTAAAATGTTCTTATTTCACTTACGGTAGTCAATAGAAAATGTTAATTCCTATTTTCACATTTTAATATGAACAATAACAAATACCATTTCAAAATCGTATATATAAAGATATAATGACTTTGTAGGAAATCATCGGATGAAATAAACGAAAGCAACTGAAATATATACGTTTAGGGAAATCACACTAAGCGTTAAAATATGCTTAACTTGGAGAATAGTGTTAATCGTAGGTACTAAATAGGAAGCCCTAAATTTATTCTTGTATCTTGAGAAATGCGACCGATTGTCGACTGCAATTTTAATTTTTTTTATAATTAAGTTTTTATTGAAAAATAATCAAAGACAATCACAATATGTACAAATAATTAAAACACAATTGGGATATTGGAAGATAATTTTTAAGTCAAGCCGTTGCGATTAACCATGATTGAAATTATTATTTGGTTCGCCATATTATATTAGTTCGTAAAGTCGTACCTAACTTTACGCACAGCTTGGTGAAACATCCCCTGCTACAGGTTGCTGACGCGAGCTTACCAATTATTATGTCGACCTATGCGTATATAGAAGCGGGTGAGGTGACAAATTCACACAAAAGTCAAGGATATACCCCAACCCTAGAGAGTAACTTGATCATGATTAGGAACTGACTGCAGGCTTTTTACTTTGGCATAAGCCCATGATGGTCTCTCTTGATTTATCCATTTCACTCTGAAAAAGCAAGAACCACGTGGAATCCGTACTCGAATGTCCTTGGGTAAAACAAAGAATCACCACAAAATTAAGATTTTTTGATAATTTAATTCGCATTCGTTCTTCTCAGAAAAAAAAAATCATGTATTTTAATCTGGATTTATTTACCTTTTGATGGTACTACCCTTCTTATGAGTGAGCGCGCAAACCACTTTTCTCGAATGCATCTTCTAAATATGCTTTTTTCCCCGCTATATCTACACCATCTCTTCTTGAAATCAATGCAATATGTTTATCTTGCGATAAATCATGTCAGTTCATTTGCACATCTCAATAACATGAGCAAGGTGTTAGTATCTATTTTGGGTGACGATAAAGTGAATTCTTAAAAATGTTCGCGAAGAAAAAAATGTTTGTCATTCAATACTTCCACTCTCCTATCAAAGCCAGGGTTGCATTTTACTCCTCAGATTTATTTTTTGTTGTCACCTGCTCATGCATTCATGTTAGTTCATGTACATAATACAATGCCGAGAGCAGGGTTGAACATTTTTCAGGTCACACACCCGAGATATTTTCGTGACGAAATAACTTCTAAAGATCAATGCATTTGGAGAATGCTTATTACCCAAAGAAAAATGGCCATATTAGATTTAAGAAAATGCTAAATTATCGTAAATGTGACGCAAAATACAGTCTTAAGAATATCATTTATTATGAAGTTAAATGCAAATATTTCTCTGCTTGTGCGAAAGTTTTGCGAAAGTCCAACTGTTTAACTTGTTTTTTGGGGTTGTTTTTTACATAGAAAAGGCTTTTGCTGCATAAAAAAGGTTTTTGTTTCTGCAGCATTAAAAACGATTGTTGAGCTTTCCCAAATCGCAATTTGCAAAACGTTCAAGTGTCTCTCAGTTGAAAAGCTCTCTTTATCCTTTTGAGCTATTAAAAGGGTCGATAGGTGGATAGGCGTATTTGATGCTGTCTTAAAATCAGGTAATGAAAACAAAGACATCTAAGTGTATGGAGTTAGCCTACCCTGTTTTCGGGTACATCGTCGTCCCGAATATTGTATACAGATTCAGCATCAACCACGCACCTCGTCCATTTTAGTCCACTGTATGTCTTGAAGATGGATAGCCCAAACATGAAATAATTAGTCGAAGCGGAGGACAGAGAAATAAGTGTTATCATTCCATCAAGGGTTCCTGGCTGTTGGGGCATTACTGATATCGTAGGTGCATGATAAATTTGATGCCTCTCGTAACTATTGTGTATTGAATGCGAATCTTACTTAGAATTTCAATCAAATAGAATAATAATAATAATAATAATAATAATAATAATAATAGTAATAATAATAATAATAATAATAATAAGCATTTATAATGCGCCGACTAATTAGTAAACTATTTAGTGGCGCAGCTAATATTATTACCCGGCTATAGGCATAGCTTAGGTGCCCTAATAAAGGGCGCTTTAGGCATTCAAGTAATTTCTTCCTACCGGTACCCATTTACCTTACTTGGGTCAAGTCTGGAAAATTGTAGATGAATATCTTGCCAAAGGACATTAGTGGAATGGACGGGATTCGAACCGCGTACCTTGTGATAGACAGTCCGCCGACTTATCCACTCGACCACACCACCTTTACTACTACGTGTAATGGGCCTGCCTCTCAAGAGGTGATCGTAGTGACAACTGGCAAATGTCAGAATCGCAGGAGATCACCTGAAAAAATACGACTAAACGATAACTTAAAACAAAGGTTAAACTGAGCTTTTGCACTGGAGATCTTTAGCAGCAGGTGATTATGTTTTTGTTGAATCCTCATTGGCACCAAAAGTAGCGAAGTATTATTTTGGTGGCGAATGATATTTTAAATGTTCAAAAATTTTCGGTCACTAGACGGTAGCGCATGTTGTCTCCGAGGCCAACTTTTTATAGTGAATAACAAGCTCCGCAGCGGCTCCCATAAATCCTCTAGTTAAGCATGTGCGCTGTCAGCGATAACCTACAAAATTCACCATTCTACTAAGTATGTTTCCTAGCACAAAGCTGCGATAACACGAAATCATAACAATAGAAGAAAGGCTTCGAGAATTGGTGTCCATCTTACTGACACCGGCTATCTTCTTCTCTCTCTTTTTTTTGAGCATCCAGCGGCAAACAAAAATTCTTTGCGCCTCTTTTTTTTTGCTTCTGCGACATAAGCGAAGATTCGCGAACTAACAGGCGATGGGCTTTGCGCCTGTTAGCGCAGAATATCTGATAGTTGTTGCAAGAAGATCGCCCCCTGTGGGACAAGCCCTTAAAGTAGAAAAATGTCATGCAACTACGCAAGACGTGCTTTGCATTGTAATATGCACAAAATAATGTCGGTTGGTGTACGCATTATATTATAGTATACATATATATATATATATATAAGTGTAAGGGAATACATGTACAACAGCCGATGGGCAACTCTTTTTTTAATTTAAATTTGAAAGAAATGGGTGAAGAGAATAATAGTGACGTTAGCTCAAATCAAAGTTCCCAGCACCGGCGTTCAAAGCTGGAGGCCCGGGTTCGATTCCGGCAGAGACATTTTTTCGATCTCACCAAAAAATTATCCAAAAAGGGAGGATAGCTCTGGGGAACTTTGATTTGAGCTACGTCAACTATTATTCTCTTCACCCATTTCTTTCAAATATATATATATTATATATAATTATATATATATATATATATTATAACAATATATACATATGTATAACAATACATACCTATATAATTATCTTCTTTACATTGTTATCGAATTAATTGTTAAGATTCAGAATGGTTTTGACGAAGAACTATTGCTTAAATTGAGACCTTTTGGTTATTATTTATGCAAAATTGTTTTACCCAGCCATCGAGATTGTCACCAATTCATACCTTAATAATGAAGATGGCTATAAGAAGAACAAGGAAAAGGGGCATAGAGAATGAATGAGGATGATATATATATAGTTCAATGATTGATAACACACCAGTCATTTCCATGCATAGCTTGACTATGCTTATTACAAGTTGCTTAGAAATCGATTTTGAGATTTTATAATGTGGATGAGGCAAACTACGTGTATACGTGACATATCTGTCATCAACGATTTGATGAGGTGGCGCTTTATTCAAGTTTTTTGGGTTTCTTTTCATCCTGTTAAAATAAGATTGTTTGAAAGCCCAATAAAGGTGTAATTTTGTAATATAATATACAATTTTAATTTTAACCTGCTTTATTACAATGGCTATGGCTCATCCCCTAGATTTGTTTTGGTCGTAAAAACCACATCAAGACCCTCAGCCACACCGGCATTACGATTCGATGAGACCGATACCCCAAACAATTTTGGTCATGTGATATATGATTATATGGACGTGTGGTCGCTTTAGTGTGACTAAACCCTCAAGGCGATGAAGCTCTCGCCCACATTAACCAAAGCCAGCATACGAGATAGGGCAAATTCGGGGAATATGATGGGTAACGACGAAACTTTATACCAACAGGCGTGAAAATAAAATTTCAATGCAAACGATCGAGCGATGTAGCAGGAGATAAATAAAGAACATGATATGGTTATAAATATTGAGGTATTTATGAGTCTTGTCAGTGACACCGCACGACCCATTAAAATGTCCAAAAATGAGAATGAAAAGGTTGTATAAATACAACAGTACATGGAGATTTGTATTTTTTTTTTTATTATTATTTTTTTATTTTTTTATTTTGTTGTTGTGAAAATGGGCATTTCTGTTTATTTCATTTGTTTGTAATTTTTTACTCAAATTTTCGTTTCTAGAGGAACATGTTTTTTTTTATTATTGTAACTTTGTATTGTTAATACCTCGAGACGAGACGAGACGTCCAAAGAGAATCATAAGGCCCGTTTGGTCTATCAAGACTTGAACTTTACGTTCCGTTACATTAAAAGGACATGGGAAAAATTTGCTGTATGCTCTGAAATTGTTTTTGAAAGCACCAAATTGAGGACAAACTTAATTTTCTTACGGATGATCACATGCATTAACATACATGTATACATGTACGTGATCTCACACACACACAGACACACCCACCCTCACACAACACACAGACATACACACACACACACACACACTCACATACACCCACACACACACACACCACATACTCTCACACACCTACACACACACACACACACACACACACACACACACACACAACACCCACATACCTTCACAAGAGACATGTCTCATTGGATTTAGATAAAACTAAGAAGAATTGTAGTTTTTTCAAACAAACATTACATTTTCAACAAAAACAAAAAACAAAAATAGCAATATTGAGAAACATTGTTAATAAAAAATGATGATAGTATGTATAAACAGGGGAAAACCCGTTCTCAATTCGTTATGTCAAATACGAAGTATGTAATATTTTATCAAAACCAAGTCTATTTGGATGACATTTGCCTCTATTTTGATACAATATGAATAGTGAGATTTGCAAGACTGCATGCCGCTCTAATTTCATAAGGCCAATCTTATGGAAATTAATGTAACAAATCTCTCAGCATTCAATGTATTGCTTTCTTTCCAGTTACGGTAAACTTACCTCGCCAGAGAATTCCAAGGTAAAATAACTATAAAAATTTCACCGACCAAAATATGTATACTTTATTGTTACCTAAAAGCAAATACATTTAATGCGATGTAATTATCGGAACGTTCTGATTCGGTCTGAATAATTACAGTCATTTAATTTAATTGTTAAAAATTATAGTCCAGAGTGTATCAAACATATTTAAATAAAAATGAAAAATCAATAACACGCAGAGTTCTGCCCACTGACTTTGTCATTCTGAATTATGTCATTCCGACAGGTTTGATAGAGGAATAACCCTGTCTTATGTGATGCATGTATTAAAAAAAATAATTATTAAAAGCAAAAAACCCTAAAACCATAACATATTAACTGTGTGTTGTTCGTACATAATACAGTGTTGATATTGCTTCGAATTCCCATATTCTAACCGGCACACAAGAATACAGCAGTATCATGATAATCTACAACATGCAGTGAAGACATGGGTATGTAAGTTATATCACATTTTATCAACTCTTTTTAAACATAAGGGAGCCTTTGAGATCAAACTTTGTTGACTATAATCATAATTAAGATTTCCTTAAGATTATCATAATATGATCTTCACATTTCGGAATTGATACAACGATAGGAATTAGGCTAGAATTTACATAACGAATCGATTATGTAAACCAGGGGCCAGGAAAAAGACTAACGAATTTTAATATTGCACTTGTCACGTATTTCTCGGATAAAATTGTGCCACACATGTCATACTAATGCTGTTATTGTCAATCTAATTTTTGAGAATGCTGGGATTCAACCGTGTAATGCATTTGAAATTCGATTACATTTTGTTTTTTGGTTGTTTTTTTTTTTTTCATTTTTATCAATTCCGAGTTTGTCTATTCATCATGCATTGCATGCTGATAACTTCACCTACACTTGCGTAATCTTACCTAAACCGAGTCTATTCCAAACAAAATGTAACATTATTCGATTCGGATTTTTGATGATGTGATTGTAGCCATGGTAGTAGAGTATGCAGCTAAAGAATTTGAGGTTAGGTCATATCAACAATATTTTTGTTCGTGTGCTTGGAGTACTGTTGCGAGGTTATTATTTCTCAATTCAAATAGCTCTTATAACATCAACATAATATCTAACACTGTAATTTCTAGTGGAATACAAACTGGAATGTATAAATTATTGCAAAGTGTTATTCGTTTGGCTGTGGAATTCAAGTGGTCGACTGAATGAAAGGGGGCGCTGTCTAAGATGCATAGGTTGACGCGATTGTATTTGCAAACGACACGCATGTAGGATTAAACCAAAAAAGAGGTTTTATACTTGCAGGATTCCCTCCACTCCCCCCCCCCCTCCCCCAGCTGACTCTGTGGTTTTAATATACAAATAATTATTGGCTATACATTTCATTTACGCTTTAAAAAATACAATAAACAAGAAAAAATCGTTGTTTCTTTGCTTGTTTCTTTGTTTGCTTTTTTCCTGTTTCTGATTATTTGTGTGTGTGTGTGTGTTGTGTGTGTGTTTGTTTGTTTGTTGTTGTTGACGTTGATGTCGTTGTTGTTGTTGTTGTTTTTGTTTGTTTGTTTGTTTGTTTGTTTTTTTTTTGGGGGGTGATATTAATCTCTGCTGTAGACACTCCTTGTACCGTAGCTTAACTCTGTTATGCCAATAATATTCGTTTTCACATGCCTCAACCTGGTCGTTCCTGGAAAACTAATAGTGCCATCTTACGGTAGATATGAAGTAATTCTGCTTTACAATTTTGGCTTTCCTATCTTTGGAGAGTTAACTTTTAAAGTTAACTACATGTACGTATCTAGCTTTGATATTTTTCCCCCTTTGGTTATTGATTAAGTTAATTTATATGAATACTGATTTTCAGCTTGACATTTGTATTTATAATCATAGATGTGAAAACTCTCCCTTTATATTTTTTATTATTTATGATTTTACATTTTTAATGGAAGACATCAGTACTACCAATCACTCCCGCTACCTATAAATTACAAATTATCTAGCAAGATTTTTTTTTCTTTTATTCGTATTTGAATGTCTCAACCCAGTTGTTCTTCTTCGGGCAGTGTCATCTGCGGTAGATATGAACTAATTCCGCTTTCATATATATTATTATTATTTTTTTTTTTTTAGACTTATCTATGTGAAAATTAACTTTTTGAGATACGCTAAGTGGTAGCTAACATTGAAATTTAAATTAATGTTTTGTAAATTATGAGGAATACTAGTTTCCAGTTTAATACCACATTCATATTTGCATTCAAAGATGTTTGAAAATCGCTTCTGTTTTTGTTTTTTTCTTTATTCATTTTCTTTTCCTTTTATTTCTAAAGATTAATTTATGATGTATATGTGAATATGTTTTAAATGACACTACGTTAATTAAGTATAACCAATAACTCCCGCTACTAATAAAAGGCATATTAAATATCTTATTTATTATGTTTCCTTCTATAATAAATACATAATCAACGCTATGCTGTTTTATGTAAAAGGTTTATAATTATCTTATTACTCTGAGGTTTGATTATCGTTGCGTTGTATGGTACTGGTAACAAAATTTAATTTATTTTAAATTTCCTCGAGATGGACAAAAATTTCGTGTACAAGATTGTGATACAGGCTCTGTTGATAATAAACGAAATTAACACATTATGTATGTATGTTGCATTTCCCTTTTTCCTTCCGAAAATTTGCAGAATAAATATCTGGTAGCTCACGTATTTCTCATGAATTAAGGCATGTGAGGTTCGATAGTGTGTAGAAAATACAGAGTAGACAATTCTACTGAAATGTTAAAGAAAAAAGTTGTCTAGTCCGTAGAGATGAAGAGCACACTCGAAGCGTTCGGTAAACATGATTCCAAATTTGTAAAACCACGTCAGACTAGGCGATCGTGTCTAAACCTACCCTGGGTTTCCACCGTAATTTATTTGTAGTGATGTCAGGGGAAATTGACAGTTCTGCTTACAGTTTGATCGCAGTGGTATATGGACAGGTAGCCGTCAAGCAGAGGGGATGTGGGAATGGTTTGTTGATATGAAAGATTCAGAATATGATTCGAGATTGACGGTGCGGATGTTTGTCTTATTTACTGTCATTTTGCTCCTCTTTCCTTCTCGATTTCTCTCTTTATTTATTTTTTATTTTTGTCTAATGTCGCTCTTCAATATGACAACTAATATCATTTTCTATACCTTTATTGCAGTAAAAAAAAATAAAAAAAAAAGATTAAAGGGAAAGCACACACAGAAAAAAAATGCATTGAATTTGAAAGAAAGAAAATGTTTCAATATTTTTTATTTTAAATGTTTAGCGTTAGTAAAGACAATAGCAGGCCAATGTTATCGATTTGTTTAAAAAAAACAAAAAGTCGCTTTTATTAAATTTGAAATGAGTCTTTAGTATGTATTTTTCTTTTTTCATTTTTTTTTTTTTCATTTTATTTATTTTCAAGTTTGATCCAGACTAAATCTAGCTTGCGTCCGTCGTCTTTAATTCTTTCTTCTGTTTTTCCTTTGGCAAGTCTATTTTGTTGTTAAAGCCTTGAAAATTAAATTGTGCATGCTCCTTAGAAAAGCAGCCTTTCGGCGTGTTTGATGGGCGTTCAAGTAACTAAGCCGTTGGACGTCGATTGTCTGCCAAATATTATGATAAGGCTGGCAATCTTCCGTTTAATATGAGACGGCGGCATGGATAGCCAACGCCGAATTATATCTCAATTTAGCCATCATTTCGCCAATTACCAATGCATCACATCCCAACTCTTTATAATCGCAGAATTATGATGGAAAAAATGCGTCATCTTTTTGTTAGACCATTGCCTACAACTTGTGGTCTTCTTTATTATTTAACAGTTAACTGGATTATGGAATTTATTCTTTCAAAGTGTTAACTGAGTTTGTATATTGATACTACATGATTTGATTATTCATGGTTGTGTTAATTCAAAGGTCATTTTCTTTTCTTCTCCCCCCCCCCTTATCTACATATATGTATGTTTATGATTGTATGAAATATGATGTTTATGAAGATTTTGAGTTTTTGTATTTATATATGTTATATATCTAGCTTTTGATCATTGTACAATGATTTTTATCACCTTACCATAGTTAGAATTTTGTATACACAATCTTGGGTTTTTGGTATACAGCTTATAGCTTACTGTCTGACAACAAAACACATAGCTTGATTGAAAATTCTTTTTCCAACACCCTCCCGATGATAATATGATATATGTTTATCTTTTTAAAAAACATTATACAAACTGTTGTATGGAAAATCGTGTAATAAAGAAAATAATACAGTGGGTTGACACGAAATTCAATAATGAATATTTTCCAAATTCAGACTTTTCTGAGGAATACAAATGTCAGCAACCAATTTGGATATTCTTCTTACGTCGAACTTGATACGTCTTCCTAACTAATGGTTCATTTCGGCAATTAGAGATTAATTGGTACGTCCTGAATATTCACTTTTCATTGCATTGATCAATCGGACAATGTGTATTTGCATTAGCAGAAATTAGGTCTAATGCTTGCGTTACTGAGCTTGTAATTCATTGTAAATAGGGTACTATATCATCACTTTAATGAGAAAGGAAATCACAAGAAGGAAACAAAAAGTGAAATGCGTTCAGCGACATGCTTTATCTTTTCTCTTCGTTAAGTCCATGAATGCCCAAGACGGTTCTTCATTAGTTCTAACAGGCACTTGTACCAAAAAACTTAATCAATACATGTTTGGCTCATTGAGAAAGAGAGAGGGATAGTGGTCAGAACATGCGCGCTCCAATGCTGTTTTGCTTTTGCTTGTTTTGTTTTTAGTTCGTTTTTTATGTAACCGTGCGATGAATGTGTAGATGCTCAATAATCCCCCCCCCCCAAATTTATCTTAATTGCTGGAGGAGCCCTCTGTCTTTTTAATGAATTTTCTTCAAGTCCTGCTTAGTATTGACCTTGGCTTCAGTCTGTCGAACCCACCCTCTAAATGCTATTGATGAGTCAGGAATGACTATATCCCATCCCTTTAACGTACGTTTTGTGATTGATGAATTATATTTTAATATGACTATTGGGGATTTCTGAAGCACCGGTTTCATATTTTAACGACAATGGAATTCATTACAAATCTTGTTGCTCATATTCAGAATTGTGCAGTGATTTCAAATACATGGTCGGTTTAATTTCGTTTTTTTTTTTTCTTCGACGTCTTCTTCTTCTTCTTCTTAAAAAATTGCATGTGTGTTGATTTAAAAATTTAGGTAATTCATTGGGCTCAGTTATTCTCCACAGAATACTTAAATAAAATAAGGTCAGAAGAAAAAGTTCGTGGCAAAAAAAGGGGAGGGTAAACCTATTTCCCAAATTAAGTATCATATTTGGGTTTCCATAAATTTCCGCAGTCATCCCGGGTATAGTAACCGTTGAGCAAAAGTTAATATTCTTCTTACACCATAATACCTTGAATGTACTTTCCATAAATAAATTACGAATTCCCATGTGAGAAACAAACGCAAAAACACTATGCAAAATTTTTCAATTTCATAAAAGGAATTCCCTGAGTGCCCTCCTGCAATAACACTTCGAAGCTAGAAGATGGATGATGTGAATTCGCAAACATCAAAGTCTCCTTTCAAATCCAGATGAAGGGCGTCTTTCGAGTATAATCTACATTTAAAAAAGGAAGAAATGTACGTTCAAGAAAAAAAAAACATTTATATACGTATTTGCAGGTTTTCTAGTCAGTTTTACATAATGCTGAAAAAAAAATATATAAAAACGGGGTTTTGCATTTCAATGAGAGCTTTTTGTTATTGTCAATAAAACATGTTAGGTGTTTTTTTTTTCTTTCTATAATATCTAAATCACGTCAGCGTACCTGGTTTTAAGGGTGATCACTGGTCTCGACTTTTTTTTATTTATTCATTTTTATCATTTTTTTTTTTTGTTATTTTGTTATTTGTTATATTTATTTTTTTGGTCTGCTATACATTGACCCCTTTAAGGTTTCGTTGTGATAATAGGTCGGCTCTTTTCATTATGAGAACATGAAGCTGACCCAATTCGTATAATTAAAGTACCATTTTGGTTGTTTTCTCAGCTTCCGCAACAACTTACGCTTTAGACAGAAAGAGGCCACTTCAATACCCTACCTATTAGGTCAAGAAAAATACACTTTCCGTCCATGTATTACCTTAAATATATAACTCTTCTAATGGTCCTCTGACAAACCTAGTTAAGAAAATCTTATGTAAAATATTTGTTCGTTTGTTTGTTTTTCTTTCCTTTTCTTCTTTTCTAAATTTATTCCTCTTTCTTGCATAACACGCCAATTAGTTTATAATCACGACTAAAGAAAAAGTTTTCATCCCGCACACGCACACGCCTACCCTCATATCTCCTCTCTCTCCGTAATCACTAACACACAAACACAAACACACACACACACACACACTCACACCCCCCCCTCCCTCATGTCCCTAAATATGTGCCTTCTCACCCAATGTCTCTCCTCTCCATCCCATGTTTCCTACAACCAAATTATATGGGTTTCCACAGTAATGTTACTTGAAACATTATTTGGATTTACAACTCTAATACACTTCATTCTGTATGCCTATAGGCAACAAATAATTCAAACATCCAATATGTTTATGGTATGTAGATGATCGCCTGATAGTATTTTTTATTTTCTGTAAAACAAGAAGAGCCACCTTTTTTTGTAATTATAGTTCACATCGAGCGGTGATAGAGATTATATTGTTTTTGTAACAGTTGTTGTTAGCAGCTTTACGGCGCAGTCATTGACAATATGAATCCATATGTAATTATCTATGTGAGAAATACATCTTGCACCTATGAATATAGGTTATGTGCATTATGCGGCGGTCACAACTCGTCGTAGCCTACGGGGCACGTGCCATCGACGTAGCCTGCGTTGCATGCGCTATGCACGCACAGGTCCTGGGTCAACTTCTGCGATTCCTGCGTTTCTGTAGTAAGGGTATTGTAAAAACCTCCTGTACGTAGTACATGCATTGTACCTGCGAGGTACCTCCGCTGCACGATTTTTCTACGAAATCCGTCGTAGGGAGTTGCACGTCGAAGGTACGGCGAGTTGTGACCGCCGCATAACATATTGTCAGTAATGCGGCGGTCACAACTCGCCGTACCTTCGACGTGCAACTCCCTACGATGGATTTCGTAGAAAATTCGTGCAGCGGAGGTACCTTGAAGGTACAATGAACGTACGACGTGCAGGAAGTTTTTACAATAGCCTTACTATAGAAACGCAGGAATCGCAGAAGTTGACTTAGACCTGTGCGTGCATTGCACATGCAACGCAGGCTACGTTGATGGCACGTGCCCCGTAGCCTACGACGAGTTGTGACCGCCGCATTAGCTATGCAGGGTGCTACTTCGCGATTCCGGTTCATAAAATGACGGATATTGACTTTAACGTCGAAGAATAGTTTATTAAAACTTTGGAACAAGCAGTCTTTTGAGGAATTATGTTTTTTTTTTGTTTTTTGTTTTTTTTGTTTTTTTTTTAATATGATTCAGTTTCAATAATGAACGAAGTTTTACGAATATAAAATTAATTATGATTTCATTATTCAGCCTTACAAGTACACATGTTAGGAAACGGAATCAACGATATATTATGTTCCTGATGTTTTCATAAGGTGATACATTCATGATTTTTCTTCATCTCATAAAATTTAGCCGAATTTTTTGATCGACATGATGAAATGTATAACATGCAATAACTTTTTTTTCCTTGTTTGTACATTATTTGTTATTATACAGATTTTCATTATTATTTTTTTTTTTTTTTTACCAGAAAACACAAATTTACAAATAATATCAAAAGGCGTTATCGTCCAGTTAATAGGGCAATAACCTATTCTTGGAAATAAATTTTGTTTTGAGTTGTTAATATCACATCATGAAGTGTATATCATAATTCAATGGTTACGAAATTCGTGATTACATGTCCCATTTTGAAATTGGAACCCATGTCAAAAGACATATAAATACCTCATCACATAATCCTCACGTTCATTGCCCTAAGAATCAGTTCTTTTATACAGAAGGTTAAATTTCCTTTTTTTTTTAATACATTGGAAAAGATTTTGATCAAGTCCACTTTTTTATAGTTGCATACAGTAACCACTTTTCTTTCTCTTTGTTCTTTTCTTCTTATTTCCGTTGCTTAGTAACAAGCATCTGAAGGACGCAAAAGACGAATTTCTTCTGTGGCTTCTAATCCTCTAAGAGTATTCATAGGCATGACCAGACGGTGCTTCTCATTCAATCATTGATGACTCTCACGGAGAGGAAACCAACAATCGTTCCATCTAACATCACATCATTCGGACGTTTCAGCCAATGTTATCCGGGAACTCGTCATCTTTAGTACAATTGATACCATCGAACTTTAGCATACGCAGCAGGTGTACATTAATCATCGCTTCTTCACGGCTAGGCACTTGTCCGTTGATTCTGCAGCCACCACATCGGTCGTCGTTTCTTATAGTGTATGTCCAGTCCGGGCTATCATGAAAATGATGGATCTGTCGGCGGTCGATTACCCCGACACTCTGGGATACAATGATTCAAGCCAACTGGACTCACTCTATTCCTATTACAACTATTATTACAACGACACTACGATATCCAAGTTGAATGAAATAATGACGGTCCTCTACATAACTTTGCCCATTCTTTTGGCAGTTATTGGGATTATCGGGAATTCCACCGTCATTTATATCATCTTCAAACACAGAGATATGCAAACTGTGACGAACTATTTTCTTGCTAACTTAGCTGCCACAGATGTTGCCATGTTGGCAATATGTGCTATTCCCTCCGCCGTAGCTAGTGTTACGGAGATACCTCTGAGCGTCTGCAAGGGAATCAATTATATTATGTTTGTAAGTTAACTCTTGACGAGTCATAATCTTTAAAATGATACTTTCTCGTAATGCTTCACCCGTACAAGCTATGTTTCAAGTTTGTTCATTATTCATATTTATTAACTGGAAACAAAAATATGTAGCTTAAAAGGCAGTGAACACAAACTATTTACGTTATATTGGATCTCTTTGTATGTAGATTTCCTTTTAATTTTCACCTTTTCACATCTTATCATCACCTGTGTTTAACACATGCTATGAAGAAAAAGAATTAAAGTTCATCAATTAATTCCAGTTCAAATTCATGGTGTAAAGTTCATTCACAATCCAATTATCTTTATCGAAAAAAAAGCTTGAACATGGAATGAATGGGAAAAGGTAGAGGCTACTATTTAAGTTAGCAAAGTCGAGGTAATAAAACTTTAACATGAAACTTGGAAATCGAATTTTGTTTTTCTCCAAAATGAAAACAATCTTTGAGGCATAAACCTTCCTTAACTTAAGTGAGAGATGATGACCCTTTTTTGTGTGCATGATAATTAAAACCTTTGTCATAAGTAAAGTGTGTTCTTGAATGAAGATATCATCTTACGTTTTTTGTGTTTTTAGGTAACTGTTCAAGCGACGTGCCTCACACTCACTGCGATGACAATAGATCGCTACAATCTCATAGTTCATGCAGTGAAGTCAAGAAAGACAAGAACCATAAGAAAAACCGTCATCACCAATATTTTTATTTGGGCAGGTAAGAACAGTTCCTAACGAATGGTGAGAGATGTTCGCCTTGTTGCCAGTACAATATTGTTTTGACAAGATATTGTTGAATGTGTTTTTTCATGCCTGCTACTCCTTTGAAAAATTGATGTTTAAGCTTTCCTCTAACGTTTGAATATTCAAAATTTGAATTTCACAACAAGCGATGACAAAATCAAATGAACTTGTATAACACCGAAAAAGTCATTCCTGGGTTTCGATAACTTTTTTTTTATACATTTTTAATGCTAAACAATAAACATATTCTCTGACGCTCTTTCCTTTGTTTCAGTTTTTATTGTGCTTGCCCAACATACTAACATGGCCTTTTTATTATCTACTCGGAAAGGTTATGGGAAAATATTTGACAATCTTTGCTCTTGTCATTTGCAGTATATTGTTTTTTTTTTTTTTAAATACACTGCACGTTTGATGCGAATAGCGCCGTCTACGTTCCATTCGAGATGTTATGATGCTGGCAGATTAGTTCAATTGGGACAAGAAGAAAGATCGGCTCTTATTGCATTTTTTCCTGGAAATCCATTAAAAAAAAAAAATTTATTTGTTATTAAAATTATTTTTCAAACAACAACTTACAATAATTATACTTGACCCTTTATAATATAAATATTTATTTTTTATTTTTTCAAAAGTAATAATCAGTTTACTGAAGTAACTTATAATGTTTGGTCTTTTTATTTTGCTTCAGGATCTTTTGTTCTCCAGGCACCTGTCGCGACCTCCTCCATTATTACCGAGTACGGGGAATGCATGCCTGTCTTCGCAACAAGAAGTGGTTCCAACGCTTTTCATATCTTCAACACTCTTAGTATGTACGTGATACCACTGACTATCATTCTTGTCTGTTATGTTAACATCTTGGTGCAGGTTTGGCGTAAGGCCACGCAGGGAACAGAGAGTGCTCAGGCACAAGAACGATCTATTCGCCGCAAGAGGAAAATCACACGCATGGTTTTTATTATCGTCTTACTCTTCGCCATCTGTTGGTTACCGAACCACATATTTCGATTGTGGAAGGAGTTCGACAGTTTGTTTCATATGACGACCAACAATGCTTACTTCGCTTTTGCGAACCTCTTTGCCTTGTGCCTCGTTTACGCCAACTCTTGCGTCAACCCGTTTGTGTACGCCTTCACCACCACAAGCTTCAAGAAACATTTCAAGAAGTTGTTCGCTTCGTGCTGCCACTCTGCCCAAAGTGCGGTGGGTTCTGTGAGTACCTTCAAGCTGACAAAGTTCACCAGGGATGACGAATCAATCTGAGCCAGAGTCGACATTTAAAAAAAAAAAAGTACTCGTACATCAAGACAGTTTGCCTATTATATTTTTTTGCATTCCATATTACTGTCCAGGACGCACAGAACTCAATCGGTGAATCAGAAATTAGAGAAAGTCTTCTGGACAATGTAAATAAACGACAAACGGAACTCAATGTCATGTTTCAACATAAAATTATTACTTTTAAGAAATGTATATGTTTTTTATTAAATGGTTTAAGGAAGATTTACTAACAAATGAAATGCCTTAATTTTCACAAAGACCAATATGATATATTTTTGGTGTGACTATGTGATGACTCTTTTATGTGTGAAACTATACATATGTACTCTTCTGCGCACTTGCATTATATAAAGGTAATTTCAATTTATTGATTTTATCATTCGCACATAAAAATCAATTGATTTTTTTAAATGGAAACTTACAAATTGGTTGTCTTTGTGGCATCTTTATTTATCTTTTTAAACTACACTTTATAAACACGTTAATATCATGAACTAAACTTTTGACAATGTAATCTAATTAATTATTCTATCTTATTTAATTTGACTACTTTTCATATTGATGCGCGTATATATTTTTGCTTGTAAGTCCTTCACAAGAACTTAGACAATGTCTCCACTTCCTTGAGCGTTCATAGTCAAAGACATTAAACGCGAGGTAAATGTAGGATTATGTAATTAATTTAGGATCCCTCTTCTCAGCTGGCTTTTCCAAAGTGAAAGGCAAAGTGTGTGCGCCTGTTATATATATATATATACAGGGCGTCCCAAAAAGAACTATACACTTTTGAAATGGCTGCCAAATAATAAATATATGATTTTAGGTAATGAAATTTACATGTATGGAAAACTCATTATCCCAACTTTGATATGACACCAAAAAGTCCGAAAATAAGTCATGCATGAATGAGCAGCATTCACTTTTGTAAAGGGTATGGAAATTAGGGTGCGCAGGAATTGCCCTACCAATATTATTTGTACATGTATGAGGAAAGTCATTTGGAGCTTATGGAATTGAGGATGATATGCAGAATTACTGATAAATTATGATGAGTTGGGGTTTGCTAAGAGAAATTTGTGGAATTGGGGATTACAATTTCATGCATGAGTGAACAGGAATATGTATTCCCTATTATAGCATTGTAACTTTCCAAGTTGTATTCAGTGGTGTGTTAGTGGTAGTCAGGATGGGGTGCAGAACAGGTGAGATGCAGGGTAAGATTTTTGATCACTTTTGATGATCGTTTTCATGATCTTTTGGATTGTTTGAATCAGTGACATTTCTTTTTTCTTTTCAACAAACAGGTTGTGCATCGAAAGAGGAGGAGGACACGTTGAGCATTGAACGTATAGACTTTTACTTTAAGTTTGCATTATCAGATTTTTTCCCCCTCCTTTTTGTTTTGTGACAGGATGGATGAAACAAGTGTAAAATCGAAAATAACAAAATTCAACTGAAAATAAGGACTGACATGTTAATTTCACAAATTTGTGTTACACTGTACCATATTCCTTCACAAAAGTCCAAATTGCTAAAATGACTGGATAGTTGGTTGGTTGATCAATTGAGTTGATTGATTTATTGGATTACAGTAAGACATGGTTATTGAAATAACTGTATGAAGATGATGTAATGCTTGATTGATTAGTTGAAACATTTGAAGACTGGTACACTGTTGATTAAATTATTTCCAGCTGGGTGTTGATTGTCTAATTTATGTGACTGATTGATTGATAGATTGATAGATTGTCATCAACCATCCCAATTTGGGTAAATGTGAGTAGACCGGGATGTGGGAAGGTAGTCAGGATATTTGGAGTAGAAACCATTGAATATGAATGGTCAAAAACACACCCATGCAAAAGAGAGAGAGATAGATAGAGAGAGGGGGGGGAGACAGGGAGAGAAAGAAAGAAGAGAGAGAAAGAGAGGGATGAAGACAAAGAGAGAGAGAGAGAGAGAGAGAGAAGAAGGGAGAGAAAAGGAAGAGAGAGAAAGAGAGAGAGATTAAACACACCACTGAAGGACCTCACTAAATATACCTTGAAAAGTTACAATGCAACAATAGGAAATACATGTTCCTGTTCACTCATGCATGAAATTGTAATCCAAAATTCCACAAATTTCACTTAGCAAACTTCAACTCATCATAGTTTATCAGTAATTCTGCATATCATCCTCAATTCCATAAGCTCCAAATGACTTTCCTCATACATGTACAAATAATATTGGTAGGGCAATTCCTGCGCACCCTAATTTCCATACCCTTTACAAAAGTGAATGCTGCTCATTCATGCATGACTTATTTTCGGACTTTTTGGTGTCATATCAAAGTTGGGATAATGAGCTTTCCATACATGTAAATTTCATTACCTAAAATCATATATTTATTATTTGGCAGCCATTTCAAAAGTGTATAGTTCTTTTTGGGACGCCCTGTATATCAATAAAGTACTAAATAGAAGAAAGGAAAACAAATATCTTGTCAATGAATGACTAAGAAGAAAATTCACACCGCCTTTTAATTCGTCTATTATTTATGTTTTATGTTTGTTTTTTAATTATTATTATTTTTAATTTATTTATTTTCTCTTTTTTTTTTTTTATGTTTTGTATTCATTATTTTCATTATATCTTATTTTTAGGGAGAGGAAGAGAAACGCGCGTTTTGCAATTCACTTTTTAAAAGCCGACTCAGTTCCGGGAAGATAATGCATTACGTAATGTTACATAATCTTCTTGCTTTTGCAATTTTGAGCGCACCAAGGAGGTGGGGAGTTCCCCGCACTGATCAAGTATAAAGTATACCCTGTATTATTGTTTCACTTATATCTAAACATTATTACCTTCGGATTGATGAATGCACTTTTAGTCCTGTCAACATAGTCAAATAATCTTCAGAGTTTAAATCAGTTATACAATGCCCAATTACATTACATTGTATGCTATTAGGATGCCACAAACTACGAAAATGGAGAAATATTGGTACTTAATTTACAGACCGCTTTCATTTGGAGAATAGCGTGTGAACACGAGCACATTATTTACGCTTTAAATTAAATTAAAATTGGCAGAAAAAAAATTAATTGGGAATAAAAACGATTTGTGATTCAGTTTTTGCTGGTAGTGGTTAGTGACGTAACTTGAAAATGATTAATTACAACAAAATATGCATTTGTTTAATCATTTTAAATTTCTGTATGAGTTATCGTATTTCATGGCGTTGTGATATACTGTACTGTATTATCATTGATCTTATATGGCTTACTGCAGCCATGCGATAATATCAAAACTATATAATTTCACGAATGATTCGTCAAGTACTTAGCCTTAATGTAATTATAATAACAATACTATTCTGGATTTATATAGCGCAGGTTACGTAGTTAAACTAAGTCTGCAAATGTTTGAAGACATATTACATTGCATGTATTTAAAGAATGTGAAAAAGAAAAAGAAAACAATTAAAAAATGGGTCTCATATTTAATATACACTATACACCATAAAGGTGGGACATATTTTTTTTCCCTGGCTCTAACGACGTTATGTCGCTCCGGCTTTAATTTCTTGAATGTGTTGGTCATCGCTTTCACTTTTCGGGACCCTGGCTATATTTTGGACGTTCCCTCAACCCTTCCCAGGATTTTTTCCCCAAAAAGTTTGCCACCCCCAGAAGATGGCCATTTTCGTCATTTTTTTCTTTTTTGGGGGGCCCCTTTTTGTTTACACGACCCACAAGGCGCCCTCAGTCCGACCCAAAGGAAACACGTCTGAGGTGTAGAGTTGTTATTGTTCTTTTAGTTCAATCCAGTTATATGGTTACAGGCTCAACTCGTTTGTCTAGGGGAGGGGTCAAAATTTATTTTGGGGTTCAACATTGATATTATTCATTCTTACACCATGGAAATTTCTATCTTCCCTAAATTGTATTGTAAAATATCAGCCAAATATAAATCAAAATAAAATATCATTAATAGCTAACATTTACAACCTTGTTATCAAGGCTTTAAAAAAAATTAGGGGAAATGATAATTATTAAGGGTTAAAGGTTGTTTTTTTTTCTTTTGTTTTTATCATAAAGGTGGAATCAAATATTCCGAATTTTCACCAATCACACTTTTTTATTTCAACCCCCCTAGACAAGAGACCCAAACCTTTCCCCATAAATCTAGATTTAACATTAAAAACAATATAAACAGAACACCTCAGACGCGTTTACTGGGGTGTGACTGTGGGGGGCTTGATCGGCCGGGTAAACAAAAAGGGGCCCCAAAATGAGAAAAAATGACAAAAAAAGGCATCATGGGTGTTGACAAAACTTTTTTTGAAAAAAAAAATCTCCGTGAAGGGTAGGGGGAATGTTCAAAATATAGCCAGGTGCTCAAAAAGTAAAATCAGGGACAAACATATTCAAGATGTTAAAGCCGGAGCAAAATCATGTCGCTACAGCGGCAAAAAAAAAAATAAATAAAATAAAATAAAATAAAAATCCATCTTTATGACGGACAGTGTAGCTCAAAACCGGATTAATGTTGTTCCCTGCTATCCCCATTCCCCTTGTTTTTAACTTACCTCTAATGCATGTTCCGGTCATAATATAAAGAAGAACTTAATGTTATCACAAAATAAGTAATGCCATTTTCATTGATTAACAAAACCTGTTGAAATGTTTCATTGTATGAATGTATTCACGAAAACTAAATAAAAAAATAAAAAAAGACACTCATAATAATTCATTGATGTTGTACTTTATTTTTCTTTGTTCATGTTGTTTGGGGGAGATATCCAACTATCCAGGGCTGTCGTTCGGAAGTTACGAATGGCTTTACGACTGATGATCAGTTCTTGTGTTAAAATACTGAGCATGTGATTACTAGCATGAGTATAGCACCGAGAACATATTAGTCAGGCAGCCAGCTCAATTTTGGTTAGCTGCGGGTATTGTGTTATTCTCAGTCAACTATTTATTAAAAATTATTGAAAAAAAGGGGAAAAAAATATTTTCGTAAAAAATTAGAAAAAAACATTTCTTCATTAAAACTCTCACTGTTTTCGATTTCAGTATGATTTCAAAATGACACAAGCGTTAAGAAAATTTAATACTCTTTATTTTGACATCAAAGTTAGTGTGTTTAGAAAATGAATTCTGCTATTTTTATTCAAAATAGAATTTTTTTGTAAAATGGGCACTCATTTTGGACGCCCCCGGCTGTAGGGACCTTATGCAGCAGAGATGCACTGCCAGACGTTGGGTTTAGTAAATGCGGGATTCCTCCCCATATATTCCAATACTTTACTACTGGTACCTCGTTCAGCTAACCAAAATTGAGCTGGCTGCCTGACTATATTCCAGTGGTTCGTAAAGTCATTGGTAACTCTGAGAACGACCTGGTGAAACACCACCCAAAAGTGTTGGCCCGCATACCAACATCACCTCACAAAAAAAAAAAAACCCACTACATTGTAGTATTCACTTTTATTTGGCCCGTGTTAACAAAGGCCGCCTAAGTTTAACCGTAGTTTAAATCTGTTTAACTATGTATGGCCAAATTTGACAAAGTTTTCTACTTTGCTACATCCCTTACATGGATACTGGATTTTGCCCAGTGCTTTAATGACCAGAAAATTATTGCATTTATCGTTTCTGGCCATTTTTTCATTAGTTTCAATACCAAAAATTCAGATAAATGAAGCAAAAAAAAAAAAAAAAAAAAAGGAATATTGAAATTGTCATATTTTGGTACCCACAGTTAAAACACAGATTTAAACTCCAGTTTAACTGAGGCGGCCTTTGTAATCGAATACGTGCCTATACGTGGTAAAACCAAAATTCTTAAAGAATATTTTAGGGGGAATAGTGTACAGGTCCCACAAATAGCCTCTTTCTTTTCAAAATTCCATGACATTACATTTTTAAATTAGACATTTACTTTTTGCTCCCAGTGGTTAATCTTGGATTGTTTCTTAAATAAATTGTAGCTAAAATAACCTTAGGCATAGTGCCAACGATATATACAAAGTGTGCAAAAAAAAAAATGCGTGCATAATTGGCGCGATGACCACGAAATAAAGTTCCAAGCTTGGAATTGTTTTATAGTTCAATCCACTTTATTCATGATGATAAACAGAGGATAGATCGAAAATCTTTCCAAAGTAAATAGGTAACATATAATTCAATCTACAATGTAAAAGAACAGAGAGAATACAAACAATAAATTAGTAATGCACAATCAATGTTTCAATTGTCTTTTGTAAGTGAGCATAATTAGTAATACTTAAAAGACTCATAACTATCTTTCATTTTGAAACATCCAAAACAATTGATCCTAACTCCATATCAAATTTCCAATGACCTTCAACAAATAAGCACATATCTTATTTAAGGTACTATTATTATTAATGTCATACGGTAAAATATGATTAACAACAATTAATTTGTATGTTCGGTAACCATCAAACTGTAAATTGGGTTTTAAATCCAAAAGAAGTGTAAGCCATGTTTAAAACACCACATTTGCTTCCACATTACTACTACATCAATAATGGTATAATGACACACTCCCTTTTAGCTGAGACCATCTTTTGAAAACCAATAAGATTCATTTTATTTTTACAGTCAATATTTGATAATCCTAATAAACATTAAAGACAATTAAAGAGATTATATAAATTCTAATTAAACTTGACTTTTACAATAATTATTGTCAAAACAAAACCACTTCAATCTAATTGAACAGCCTGTCCAAAATGCCAGCAAAATATCCGTCTAAATTCAACTAAAAGAGAGTTATTACTCAAAACAGATGAAATATCAGTATATTTTACAATCCTAGAATTCACAGAAACTCTTATCAAATTAAACAGAATTGAACTCTGCTATTTTGCAACCTCAAAATGATTTCAATAAAAAAAACTCATGAATAATTGATTAGGTTGAAGCCACATTGTACTCTGAAATGTGTATGTGTAAGCCTACAGTAGTACACAAATGACAAATGACTACCCCAAAACTGATATAATGCGATACACGAAAGTACGCTTTTATACACATTTCAACACTTATTTCAACACACAACATTAAAACTTCATTTTACTCCTTCAAAATACATTTTATGATGAACTCACTTCTTTGGCCGGAACTAACAGACTATGGCGAAACAATGAACTTCTATAAGAAGCAGAAATTCGCGGGACAAACAGGGAAAAAATGGACAACTGGCGAGCTTTTCTCCAGTGACTTGATGCTACTACGTACTAGGACTACATAGCAAGTGAAGAACATGGCCGCTACGGCTACACAATGCAATTAGCATACCCGAAATGCACCAGACCCTTCTTCTTCTTCTTCTTTCGTTAGGTTTAATGGCAATCAGTCATATTTGACTATTATCGCCAATGCAAATTTGACATTTCTCTCATATATATATATAGAAGTCTATATATATTTTTTTTTCTTTTATTTTTATTATTATATATTTGAAAAATATTCCAGTGTCATCTGCATAAATGCAAACCCAGAAAAACTATTAAACAGATAATAATTATTTTCTTCCTGCTGAATTGACAATGTGTTACCCAAATATGTTACGGTATCTTCAAAAAGAAAACTTTCTCGTAATTTACCAGAAAAAAGCTTTCGCTCAGCGAAACAATATTTATGAAAGGATGTACACATTACGCAAACTTAATAGAAACGGTTATTTTGTAATAGTAAACCGACACCACATTTACATATTCGAAGCAAAAATAAAGATTCGGTAACATAAACCCCTGATGTATCATTTAGTTACACACAATAATATTACGAGCTGAGGAAAGAACAAAATGAGAGAAAAATAGCAGGTGAGAGGGGAAGGGGAGGGGCTTGGTGAGACTGGAGCAACTTAACAACATAAAGCTCATAAAATCTTTAGAGACCAGGGGGCACAATGTACTCCCTGCAAAAAGAAAAAAAAATGTGCCATTAAAATAATTATGCTTTGATCATTTTCATCAGAACTTACGTGGCAACCACATAATTAACCATGTCAACCATGTCACTCAAATGTTGACTTTTCTGTATCTCTATGTAACAACAATATTAGAGTGTCATAACTGGGTTTTTTCTTGAAATTGAAAATATATTACATTGAAAATAAAAGCAGGCAAAAAGCACCAAAACAATCAATATAATGACACACAAAGAAATCAAAAATTTTGAAACATTCTTATTTATTTATTTATTTTTTATTTTTTATGAATTCGTACTTTGAGACTCACATAGTATGAATATATCTAGTGTATGGTTACTTTTCAGGAGCGGATCCAAGAAAATTGAATTGAATGCATTTCGGGGGCCCAATTGTCTGGGGACAAAAGCGGCTCTATTATGTTTACGCATGGGCCCGGTAAGTTCATTGTGTGACTCCGGTCTGCGTCCGCTACTGCTTTTCCTGTGAAAATTGCACCTAAACAATGCAATTTAGTACAATTTGGATTTTAGTCGCAAAGAGTGCCCTCTTTGTGAAGGCAGTGTTTTTTGTGGGATTTATCATTATTATTATTTGAAATGAAAATGAAAATGAAAATGCTCCAAATTTTATTGTCCGAAACGGATATTTATTTTACCCCTTTTCTCGTGGGCCCTGCAGCCGCTGAGCAGCGCCAGAAGGACATTGCTTTAATTGCACAAAAACCCAGATTTAGTGACTTGAGGAAATACAATTATTTATGGAAAATAGGACAATAAATACACCCTATAAAGACATATTGGTAAAATTTCATATCATTAAACTGTGGTAATGAAACGTCCAAAAGGAAGTGAGACTATAATCTTTCGCGAAGCGGAATGTAAGAAAACTTGCCCAGACAGGCAAAGTCCATGAATTAACCAATGAACTAGAAAAGTACACCTGGCACATAATAGGTCTATGTGAGAGCATGTTACAGAGAAAGGACATCTACTCTACTATTTTTCGAAAAAAGGGATATTAGCATACTAATGGTGTAGGTTTTTTTTTTTTTTTTTTTGTGAACAAAAACATCAAGGAGTGTGTTCTATGTTGGCAACCTATTTCAAGTAGGGTTATCTCCATCCACCTACAAGCATTACTGTTTAATATCATATTAATACAGACGTTATGCCCCAACTAAAACCTATGACGACAATGCGATGAAGGCATTTTATACTCAGCCCCAAGAGTCTATCAAAAAGGTCGATAAGAAAGATATTCTGATTATACAGAAAGACTGGAAATTCCAAATAGGTAAAGACGCCCCTCGTGCAATGAAACAACGACAGAGGACTTCGGCTATTGGAATTTCCCAGATATAACTATATGGTGCTAGCGCATACTCTCGGGGAGCACAAGACTTCAGGTAGATTGACTTGGCATGAACCGAATGGAATTCAACACAACCAAATTGACTACATACCAGTGTAGAATTTGTTCAGGTCAGGAAATAAGAGAGAGCCTCCACAAGAACTTATCCTGGTCCAGACACTGGAAGTGACCATGAAATAGTGATGCTGAACTTCAAAGTCAAACTGATGAAGTAAAAAATAAAACCATGGAAACACCAGAATCAAGTTCAACCTAGACAAATTGAAAGACCCCATAACTGCAAGTACATTCAAGACAGCAATTGGAGGAAAGATTGCACCACTACTCACTCTTAATGACACCAATTCAAAGTCATTGACAGAACATAACAACGATATCATGACTGAAACACCCAACCATGGGTTACTGATGAGATCTTGGTGATGATAAGAGAAGAGAATTGAAGAGCAACAAGAACCCCCCCCCCCCCCCGGGGAGCTTCAAAACACAGAAAAGCAACAAAAAAAAATGCATGAAAGAAGCCAAGGAAAATTGGATTAGGAAATAGTGCTTGGAGTAAAACCACAAGAAGAACAGCAGCAGAAAAGCATTCAATCTTGTGAAGGATCTCACCAAGCCTAAGCAAGCTGGAGTCAGTACCATCCAGGACAAGGAGGGTAACACCCTCACTGAAGAAGATGACATTCTAAAGAGATGGACAAAGTACTGCTCTGACCTTAACCACCACCAGACTAATGATAATTCCATGGTAACCCAGTGCCGTGAACCATCAAATGACGAAGACTTTTCGATCCTGAGAGAAGAAATAGAATCAGCCATTAAAGCACTGAAAACAGGAAAAGCTCCAGGTGAAGACAACGTTCATGTGAAACTTACTAGGATCTGCAAAAAGATCGGGAAGACTGGTGATTGGCCTGCACCCTGGACACGTTCCCTCATTACTCTTCCGAAGAAAGGAAACCTTCGGCAATATCAGAACTATCGAACTATCAGCCTGATTAGTAAAGTGATGCTTAAAGTCTTACTGAATCCCCTGAGACTTCATGCAGAGGAGGTTATCACAGAAGAAAAAGCTGGATTCAGAAGTTGGAGAAGCACAACACAGCAATTATTTAATCTCACAAATCTGTGCGAAAAGTACAACCAAGACCAACAAGACATCTTCCATGTCTTAATCGACTTTAAAAAGGCAATCCACCGCGTGTGGCATGACGCTTTGTGGGCGACAATGAAGAACTGTAACATGGAGGGGGAGTGATACAGTCAATCCAACAACTGTACAACAAAACCAGCAGGCAGTTCTCTTCCAAGGCAAGTTGGGAAAGTGGTTCCACACATCAGTCGGTGTCCGTCAAGGTTTCTCACTATCACCGACTCTTTTCAACATATTTCTCGAACAAATCACAACTAATGCGTTAGAAGGCCATATAGGCACTATCAGCATAGGAGAACAATCACCGACCTTCGGTTTGCCGATGACATTGATGGTCTAGTAGGTAGCGAAGAAGAACTAGGTAACCTGGTGAAACGCTTGGACGGAATCTCCACCAGTTACGGAATGAAGATCAGCGCTGAGAAAATGAACATGGATCACAGTCAATGGCAAACAACTTGAATCCGGCAAGCAGTTTAAGTACCTTGGTGCGATCATCAACGAGGAAGTGTCTAAGCTGGAAATCCATGCCAGAATAGCACAAACAATATCAAAACTCAAAATTGTTTGGAAAGACCAATACAATCACAACAAAATCTATATTGAGACCATTGCACGTTCTTGTGCTCTCTATCATGCTATATGCATGTGAATCTTTCACTTTGACTGCCGCGCTCAATAGAAAATTCAAGCAGCAGAAATGAGATGCTTTTAGGAGACTACTGGGCATCTTATATAGAGACCATGTGACCGATGAAGAGGTACGCAGAGGAGTGCGCCATCACATGAAGAACTACAAAGATCTGCTGTCCAATATAAAGAAGAGGAAGCTTAAATGGTATGGCTATGTAACAAGATCAAGTGGCCTTTCCAAAACCATCCTGCTCAGGGGAAGGGGAGAAGAGGAGGACAAAGGAAAAGATGGACTGACAACATTACAGAGTGGACTTATCTATCATTCGTCCAAAGCCAGTCCCTCGCCCACAACCGGGATGGTACACCGTCCTCTCAAGCAGTGCCCCTACGACCCAGGAGGGTTATGGGCGTAGTAAGCAAAAAAAAGCAGTAACGACATAGAAAGATTAAATTAGTGCAAATGTACCGTTATTTTAATTCCTTATCCATCAATTAGCCATGATAAATAAAAGTGTACCAAATTACAGAATGTGACTTGCATTTTCATTATGTTAAATATGAAAATGATCATTTAAGTAATAAAATTTTTTTTTAAATGTGGAGGTGAAACAAAATGTCTTGGTAATGTAAGGGTTAACAAACTAAACACAACACAAAAGTTCCCCCTATTTCAGATTTCAATAATTTTTGAACCAGGAGGAATTTTAAAATCTAATTGTATGTCCATGTTTACACTTACACTTACAAAACAGGAATTCCCTCATTTGATCGATTATACCATGGCAAAGAAGTAAAGATCGCAGTTTGGGCAATTTTTGCTGCACGCTCACTCAACCGTAAAAGTTGACGCAAATTTCGTTTCCCTATATTGGGAAGCACGTTTCGCATATATTGTGACGTGTAAAATGTTTAAAATCTGAAAATGGGTCCGTTATCATTGATTCAAAGTTGCCATTTTAGGCTTGCGAACTTTAAAAAAATGAAATTTTTGCATTCAACCATTGCTCACTGAAGCATGACTTGATGATTTTTCCTAAAATTCGCTCCCATTGTGGCTAATTAAATTCCCTACATGAACATATAATTAGATTTTTTTTTATTCCTCCTGGATAAAAAATTATTGATATCTGAAATAGGGGAAACTTTCTGTTTGTGTTGTGTTTATAATGGTGGTATCTCACTTCGCGGAGACAGGTTTGAGACAGATTTGGGACTACTTTGATACTTTGTAATGTTTCAAAACCACCTCAAAGTAGTCCCAAATCCGTCTCAAACCGGTCTCCGCGAAGTGAGATACCACCATACGGAGAGTTATGAAGAAAGAGGGGTATGTTTCTCTGGGATACTTGTCCTAGGGACAGCTGTTCTATGGGCAGGTTGTCCTGGGGGCTTGTTGTCTAGAGAGCGGTTATCTAGGGGGTGGTTGTCCTGGGTTGTTATTATTGTTCAGGGGATATGTGTCCTAAAACCATATAGGAGCTGAAGGCCAAGTAAGGTTATGTGCATTAAGTATTGCAACAAAGCTAAAATACGTGCATTTTTCTATATTTCAAGATTTTAGATGTTATCATTTTTCATTGAGTGTGCTGACGACCATTTTGGCATAGCCTGAAAGGAAAGCGCTCCGAAAACTGTCAAAATAAATAAATAAATGCAAAATAAGAGAACTGCTGAAACTGCTTATCCAATAAAGGAGAGCTAGTGGAGTAAAATTAAGTCTAAGTAGCCCCAGCTTTCGATCCTAGCAGAATCTTCGTCAGAGACAAAGTCTGACGAAGATTCTTGCTACGATCGAAAGTTTAGAATCCTTTTGACTTAATAAAAATAAATAAATTAAAGGGAAAAGGATTTCTTTTCTCTCGCAGTATGAGTTATTCGCTTCATGTCAATAGAATACAGGTTCACCTCCTTCATATTATGAATCACTTATTTTCGTAACTTACAATATATTTATTGTCCTGTGCGCTGTATTAAAGTGCGTTTGTATAAATTAAAAGCTACTCCGTGGACAGTGGACAACTATCATAATCTAGATTTTCATCTCAATTTCCATGTCATTCTGACCATATTGCCTGTGACTAACATGCTTTTGATATAGGACGATACTCTTCACAGATATTCTCCCCCTCCCCTCCTTCTCCGTACACAGTAAAAAAATAAAATCGTGACCCCAATAAGCTCTTCTTTCTATTAGATATATAACCAGTTCTGACATAACTTATATAACACAGCAGAGAGTTAATTTTCATCCTGGCTGTACTACCCATTCCATTTCCCTTGTCTCAGGGAGCTGCGCAAGACGACCCAATTAAAAGTCAATCTCTGGTAACATAAGCAGAAATGTCACCACTACGGGCGGTGGTGATACATTCTCAGGTCCAATCAGAGTGGAGGTTTTTTTTTCGTTGGTGAACAGTCAAGTAGCAGCATATCACGCGGGTGATTTTAATTACTACCAAGCCATGAGGACCACCTACCTAAACAACATGACTTCATTAAAAGCTTCACTACGTCCGTCACATTGCCATGATAGATAACTCTTTACACGTGAGAACGACCAATGTCTTCGATGTTTCGCCCATGGCACAAAACACGTTGTTCTTGCTTGCATATGATTAAACAGTTTGATAAACATAAAGAAAATGAATAGCGTAAAAACAAACTTCATGATTAGAGAAAAAATATTAATATAGAACCGAAATTTTGCAAAACAAATAAATGCAATGTATTTTTTCCATATTTGTTTGTTTGCTCTTAATACCATGCAGGACAAAACATACCATACTATGCATCCGACTACCTTTGAGACACGTAATTAGTCAAGTCGGTTTCCCAAAACTATTTAGCAAAATTGGACGGATAAGATTGCTGTTACATTCCGCGAAGAATGTCAGAAAATATCGGGGTGGGATGCAATGGAAAAGGAAAAATAAAGGTTGACAACTCGTAGTTGAGAAAAAAACCAACATACAGACAGAGGCCCATATTCTGATAGCCTGGTTTAGCTTAACCCAGGGTTAAGGGTAGTTTAACTCCAGTCTAACTCCTCAATTTAACCCTACTTAAATTTTCATATTCTGGTAGCGAAGTTTAGCTCAACCCAGGGTTTAGAATGGTTATAAATCCTCCTAAATTTAAACTAGCCCAGGGGGTAGTTTAAGCCAGGTTTAGGTCATGGGCATCATCGTTACTAAAACCATTTGCACCTTAAGGACGTTGCACAGTTATGTTTTTGCGCATCTTGACCGCGCATCCTGGGCGCGCATTATTTAATACGTCACAATGGAAAAATATACAGCGCTCATTGACGATCCAGCGTTCAAAGAGTTAAAAGAAATGAACTTTATAAATATCTTATTTATTCCTTCTTTTTGTTCATTATTTACCTACTTGCAGAGATATGTAAAGCATTTATGTTGGTGCATGTTCGTGTTATTCTAGAGATTGCGATGGATATGAAATGAATTGTAAATGTTTGGGAGCAGGATTTTGAATAAGTCGAAATTAGATAAGAGTTTTCACATTTTTGAGTATTTTTGGCACGTTTCGGTGGTTTTCAAGTCGACTCGCCACTATTACAGCGCCGATATTTTGAAAACGAGCACATGGACCCCCATTTTTTAATGTCCCTACTCTTTTAGTTTATATTCCTCTACAACTTGGCAAATTTTGATGAACTTGACATGGCTTTTGAATGTTCGAGAGCATGATTTTGAATCAAATGTAATATAGATTGGATTCCACGACTTGTTTGAAGTTTTCGGCGCGTTTTTGTGGTTTTCAAGCCAATTCGCAACTATTCGGGCTCCGATAGCTTAAAAACGAGCACATGGACCCTCTTTTTTGAATGTTTCTACCCGTTGAGTACGTATTCCTCTACAACTTTGCAAATTTTTATGAAAATGACATGGATTTTGAATGTTTGGGAGCATAATTTTGAATCAAGTGCAATTTAGAGTGGATTTTCAACCTTTTTGGACGTTTTCGGCGCGTTTTTGTGACTTTTCAAGCCGATTTGCGAGTATTTGGGCGCCGATAGTTCGAAAACGAGCACATGGACCCCCCCCCCCCCTTTTTTTTTAAACTTTCTTCATATATATGATGAATCCCTCTACAACTTTGCAAAATTTGATGAAATTGTCATGTAAACTATACTTTTTTATTTTTTTGTAGATTCCAAGCCTCTAAGATATGGTTTTTACCATTTTACGCACCCTTTTTGCCACATGAAGGCGCTGCTGGCTCAAAAATAAGTACAAATGTGCCAGTTTAAACAATGTACCCATCTTTGGTATAAACTTTATAACAAATCGGGAAGGTTTGATAAAGTTTGATATGGTTTTGACAAAGTAAGGACGATTTTTACTTGTTTGTTGCACTTGCGAGGTCTAACAGAGGCCAATTTCTTAAATTACGCGTACTTTACATGCCATCCAAATATGGCAACTTCAAAGTTCCGTAGCAAGAAATCAAGCACATGAACCTAATTATTTTTTGCATTTTTGGCATACATAGATACCAAAGTAACTCTGTGCAAAATTTGGTGAACTTGTCATGGTTTTGGTTTCAACTGTGCAACGTCCTTAAATACAACACAATTAAAGTTAACTGATCAGGGGCTGGGGAGGATTATAAAAACAATATATAAGAACGAATAATAATCCAGATTGATAACTCTCTCATGTTATAAATACGTCCAATCCTCGATACTAAATGTATGCATTATCTGACAATATATAAGAACGAAAAATAATCCAGATTGATAACTCTCTCATGTTATAAATACTTCCAATCCTCAATACTAAATGTATGCAATACCTGACAAAAATGAAATAAAAAATCAATCAATCAACAAAACCTGCCTCGCCCTAGACCAGCGCGGTGCGCACGATTGGCAAGGCGCGTATTGCATTGTTGCATGAGCTGCGTTGCACTGCTGCGCGATCCTGACCTGGGAGCATAGACATACCTACAACAGATAGACGACAAGGTGGCACCCGCGGATTTTCTCATTTGCATATTAGCTACAGCAGGCGCATTCATTTTACGTCATCAAAACTAGATTAGGCCTCGCCCCTTTTGTGACATTTCAAATTTCTATAAGCCCCCATTGATATTCATTATTCATTTTCCCTTGTGCGTACTCAAAAATACCAAACTTTGATTGGACCATGCCTTATGAATATTTTGTTTTATCCGACTTATCTATTTGACCTTTTTCGTCACTTCCGTCTAATTGATTATTAAAATGACGTCACCCGCACAAAATGAGATTATTTTGCTGGAAAGTTAGAGGGTGAGTACCGCTGTAATTATGATTAAATTTCGAATATGAAATTAGTTATAAATATAATGCTCCCATTTGTATATGATCTGTAATAATTTCTTCATATCTTGGATGGGTTCAGAAAAGTAATGTATGAACTTAAATGTAAAAATCTACTTTAGAACCGAGATTACATTTTCCATCGTCGGGCGCCATATTTTCGTGAAGACTCTGCACGTACCGGTACACTGCCCTTTTGCATACTATCTTTGGAAGATAAATTTCTAGACCGACCTGCCCCAGTCGCGGCGCTGCTGCTCGTGCCTGAACTTTCGCTGGGTAGTCCCTATTAATTTTTTTCACGGAGAATTAAACCCTACCCTATTCTTCTTTAGTAAGCCCTTCTTCTTTTAGGCCTATTCATATTGTCTAATTGTGTCAAAGCTAAAGTCTGATTCTAATCCGTCCAAAGTCCAAAATCGTCAAGTCATCGATCGACCAGAGAGTCCCGACTCGCTCGAGTCTAACAGTTAGATCGAGATCGAGTTAGACTAGATAGAGGTCTAGATCTAACTAAATTAGATCTAGATGTAGAGATCTAACTTAATCCGACTTTTGGAAACAGACAAATCATGGAATTATTTGAGAATAGGTCTAACTTGTTAACTTATAGCTTGGCAAACGGGGCTGACTACTTGCATAAACTTTTAACTTGTTGGGGCCTACCCTTCCAATTTTTTTTTCTTCATCATGGAGCGAGATCTATGTCTTTTTTACGTCTGGGAAGGTCACTCTTTATTATTTTTGCTTGATGTTTGGACCACAATCGACAGAACAGAGCTTGTAGGCTAGATCTAATTCTCGGTGTTGTTGTTGTTGTTTTTAATCTTTTTAATCCCTTGGGCTTTCTGCGAGGCACGGGTTGAAGTAAGGGGGCTCAATGGAACTCGAACCCCCCTTTATTAAATACCAGCAATGTTTGGTGGACATGCGATCATGTGCATCACACACTTACTTGTGAGTGACCTCCCCATCCAAGTTTGAACATAATCTATTCTTCTAGATTCTATAGCAGGGCCTAAAAAGCCCTTTTTGTTTAGTGAACTAGTCTGTAGGGCTATATGACATTTTTTTTTTCTTTTCTTTTTCTTTCAGGTAGCTGCTAGCTGGTGCCCGAGTCTAAATGTTCCATTTCATAACAACTATCAGCATGATCAGACTGACAACTATATCTAGGAGTGGGACTAGTCTGTTTGGAATTGAAGACTGAAGTTGAAAATCCTACGGAATGTTTTCAAAATGAAAGGTAGGCCCTAAAATAAGTATTTTGTATGGAGGTCATAAAAAAAAAAAAAAAAAAAAAAAACAAAACAAGCAAACAAACACACAACAAAACAGTTCAACACACAAAGTTCAAGAGAAAACAGAGAAATGAAAAATTGTTAAAGAAATGAACAACTATTAATACTAAGAAGGCCATAATCACTCTACATGGGTAGAATTGTTTCATTTAACTAGTTATTTGATAACGCTTGGGAAAGCCCTCTTCAATGATCAATTAGTTTTTTTCTTTTTTGGTATGTGTTCTTGTCCATTTTGTCATATTGAGATTCAATTAAATATATGTTTTTTTAATTTTTAATTTTTTTTTTCATTGGCCATTATGTAAACAATATAGTCTAATTTGAATTTGAAGTCATAAATAATTTAAACTAACATTAAGCAAGAAAAATTCAAAATGTTTATTTCAACCTTTCTTTTTTTTTTTTTTTTTTTACTTTTGATTAAATAAATGGCTTCATAACAAATTGGTATTAAACAAAAATACATCTTAAACATTCAACAATTAATACTAGTGCTGTTAATAAACTCTTTATATATATTTTCTTATCTCCCAAAACAGACTTGATGTCAACTCCATGGAGCTGAAACCAAGCTATGATGGTGACTGCTGAATTCTTGATGCGATTGCTTGGGAACCTTGAACAAACATCTCAGCTGCAGGATATAATTTAGAGGACCAATTTTTATCTAGCGTTTATTTTCTGGACCATCTGCTATATATAGACATGATAGATAAATAGAAAAAAATTAAAAATTCTTTAATAGGATTTTTGAACATTTACTTCAGCATGTTAGATTTGCTGTAACCATAAAATTGCAAATTAGAAATGGACAAGAAAATATTAATTTCATATATAAAAAATATAGAGTTCTATGTATAGTTTGTGAAATGTCCACTTTGATTTGTATCGATATGCACAAAAAAGGGGCGAGTCAATTGAAAGGCACCCCACAAAATGTGCAGTTTAATCATGTAACTAAACAACAGGAATGGGAATGGAAATGTGAAAATTTGATAATAAATTCATACATTACAATGAACTTGAAGTTGCTTTAGTTTTTGTGTGATAAGATAAGACTTAAAGAGGGAGGAAAAGAGAGAGGATAAGGGAACAGGAAATAAACAAGGGAAAGAAATGAGAGAGAGAAATATAGAGAGGGGTAGCAATTTCATTTTAGCGACGTCATTAAATTTAATGATATATTATAAATGAAGAGAATAAATAAAAAAAAGGTCTAGGCCCCTACACATAATCGTGATAATGGAAAGAGGGAAAATATAAAGAAATGCCTGAGATATAATAATGGGAGAGAGAGATTTTTGAAATATAACTAAACATGTGGTAGGCCTATTCTTCTTACAATATTTCACACTGTAAAAGAGAGAGTCGCCACGGTGGATAGACAGAGATGGGTGAGTTTTGATAAGATCATAAAAATATTGAAAAAGGGGACAGCCCCGATAAATTGTTTTCTTATAGTGACGTCATTGTTTATGTTTGCCAGCTAAAATAACCATTAACCTTTAAAGAACGCTGATTGGTCAATATCGATGCGCCGCCTAATGAATATATTAACATAAATGCATAATTTGTCCCGATTTGACCTCTCTCAATGCGCATGCTCGACACTGCTCCGTGTTTTGCTTTTTTTTGTTGCGTGTATTGCTTATGCGAAGTATGGAAGCATCTTACAAAATGAATATGTATGGGGGCTTATAGAACCGTTCAAATGTCACAGCAAAGATGGCGGACCTTCAGGGGCCTGCCTGGGAGCCCAGCTGGAGATGAGCTCTACTGAGCATGCGTATCTGCTTTACCCAGGTTTAAATGTAAAACTTTGGTTTTGTTAAACTGGGCTATCAGAATACCAATTTGACTTAAACCAGAGGTGGGGGTTAAGTGTGGTTAAGTTAATCTAAGGTTAACTTTAGCCCAGGGTTAACTTTTACTGCTATCAGAATATGGGCCAGAGAGTTTAGAAATAATAAGTCAGCTGATTGGCACTACAATAAAAGCGGATTGGGGAAGATCGAGGAAGATGAAGGGGCAAAAATATATACAAATCAATACAAAAAAGAAAAAGAAAAAAAAAGGCAGTTGCCTGTTCTTCTTTCTTTTTTGTTATTGATTTGTATATACAGGGGAAATGACTACTTTAATACCGAATCTTTAACGTCATCCTCCGAAAGAGGTGGCTGGGAATTTGATCGTGGGTCCAATCCACGAACGACAGTTTTGGAGGATGATGCAGAAAGATGACAATGAGCAGTGTCGCTCAAAGAACTCGTAATCCCACTTTACATATAATGTTCATGTTGATGTCTTTTATATCCAAAGTAGGAAAGAACTTGCAGCCGACTGCATGTTGCTTTACATGTCAGATGTTGTTTAATTTAGATAGATAGACGAGATGAAAAAAAAAACGACAAGACAGTCATGCATAATTAGATGCCTCAATTTTATTCTAACGCAATAAAGAATGTTATTGAGGGTATCGTATTTTGATCAAAAAGCTTTTAATTAAAAAGTAAGACTATTTCGGGTTTATTTCATTTGTGTGTATACATATATTTATGTTTGTGTATACCATATTTTGAATGCCTAATGGCATTCACGTTTTTCCATTAAATATGTAGAAAAAAAACCCACACATTTCAAAATACATAATTAAAATACAAGTAATGTATGATATACAAGAAGTAAAAATAAAATCGAATTAATTTTGTATTATTACAAACAATTTAAAAAGGATTATAAATTATATTATATAATAAATTAATTTTTAAAAGGATATTTGGGCATATTACCAGATTGTGTCCAGATTTCCTATTACAAACAAAAAAAAAAGAAAAAAACAAGAAAAAAACAAACATTCCAGATGTGAATTAAATTATCATATACACAATCGCAGAGAAATAGGAGTGTTTTAATATGAATTTGATCCATTTTTACCGTTTTTATCATTAATAATTTCACATCAAAGTGTATTTTCACATTCATCTTTACAACAATAAACCACCACTTTGATGACGTCGCATATAATTCCCTACTGGGGCCGGGGACGAGCAAGATAAAAAATAACAAAACAAAACAAAACAAAACAAAACAAAACAAAACAAAAAACAATGCTCATTAATGCATCATAATCTTAATCTTGCGCGCACGTGCCAACAACTCCAGGCACCCATACACACCCACGCGATAAAACATGCACACGCACATCATGCTGCCACGCTGCCGCCAACTCTAAATCACACGCTCAAAGTTGCATTCGGCGTCCTATTCCTCGCTCTGCGTGTTCACTCGAAGTTGAAGGGGTAACTCGGTGCGGTAAGAGATCCATCTACCAGATGCATCCCAACGCTCTTACTTACAGTTAAACCATGGCGGACTTTACAACCTTCATCACCACCCTCGCGGCTGAGGATTTCTCGGGGTCGACCGGGCCTAGCGATTCGGACGTCGATGTGTCGTCACCCCAGCCTAGCAGCCATATTCACTTCCATAATGTTAGTAGCGTACTTGTTCCTCTCATTATGGCGATCATCACCCTAATCGGAATATCCGGAAACTCCATTGTTCTCTACATCATCATGCGACATCGAGAAATGCAGAACATCACCAATTTTTTCATCGCTAACCTGGCTGTCACTGATATTGCCCTGCTCGTTATGTGCACCATCCCCACGGCTGCAAATATTGCTGGAATTTTACCAATTAGTGACGCTATGTGCAAAGGAGTCAGCTACATGCAGTTTGTGAGTAACCATATTTTTTTTTATCTGTATAGATTTCTCTCTCTCTCTTTCTCTTTTTATTGCATAAAATCACCTTTGTAATTTTCCATATGAAGACTTGGTAGAGTTGTTAAAGCTTATAATGTTAATTTGATCCATATGTGTAAATATAAATCCTGACGAAGTGCCAAAATCTCTGGTGTATATCGATTAATTAATGGCGTTTCCATGACTACGTTAATCCATTAAGCAAACATATCAAAAGCCTGACAACGAATCGCAGTAAAATAAATCTTTGCGGTATTTGATGAGTAATATAAACTACAGATGATGGAACCATGGTACCCTAATTAGTCTCCAGCAGCAGGAACTAAAGACGCAATCCTTGATGATGTCTAAAAGGCCACAGCTTGAACTTCAGTGTTCAAGATTTTGGTTCGAACCATAAGGAAAAAATCGGGGATTTCTTTCTTGAAGATCGATGTCATTGATTAGCTCAGTTAGAGGTAGTCGATTGTATTAGTAGGGATTTGATATTGTGATCTTCATTCGACTTTTTTTAGTTGCGACTGTTGAATACACGCTGTCACCCACACACTTTACATTAAAAAAAAATCAATAAACCAGTGAAAATCAGTAGGAAAAAGACGACCCACTTCGGTACGGTACATCATTGTTTGGTACTTAGTATTTACTTTTAACAAAATACAATACAATTGACAGCAGTTTATAATATTTGGCTTCCAGTATTATGGTGAATAATTTAAGCGCAGTAAACTTTTCTATTCATCATTAGTCTTGACGAAGGTCATCTTGTGATATGATATAAACAGCTAGTATTTTAATAACGAGAAAATGCAATACATAACGACACATAATCTTGAGACTTTAGAATAATTTTTCGGAAGTATTAAAATACTAAAGACTACTCTTTTGTTACGGGTCGTCACAGTTGTCGAATGTTTTTGGGGTTCATAAACACTATCATATACAAAGGAATACACGCACACACGTCCTTACACGGATTTCATGCTGTATTCAACATGAGTTTGATGTTTACATTGACAATTCATTAAACATGAACATTTAGGTCGTTTGGCATTAAAAACAACGTATAACGGCTTCAGAGCAATCATAATCCATGTTCAAACAAATGCTGTCAACATTGTATACCGGCAAAACAAGATGACATCTACAAACTTATTTTTATCAATCGGAACATGAAAAACGGGGCCGAATAAGTTTAATAGCCTTGAGTGGCAGGAATCATATATCTTGTCAAAACGTGATTTCTTCCCTTTCTTCTACCATGTCCACAAACACCTCATGTTTTCTGACGGTGGATATGATTTCTAGCTTTGATTTCCTCGTCTGTTTCTTCTCAAGTATCTGTTGTACGGAGACAGTGAGGCGGGGTAAAGCAGGAGCTGCTTGAGAAACGCAAATTTACTTGCAAAAAAGTCAATATCCACCTGACGTTTCAGTCAGATCGATACTCCTCGAGTTGGAAAATTTTCGGCTCGACATTAGGGACGTTAGCACAATGTTCCTATCCCTCGATGACTTTATCGCGTCTTAAATCCTTCGGTACACGCATCATTTGACCAAAATATCACCTACACAAAAATAAAGAAAAGAAAATCACTCTGTACACGTACCTACCTTCCTACGTTCAAGTTTTACAAAATGTGTTCTGTGTCTATAGTTTTACGTCTAATTGATGTTTTATTTTGCTTTAACAAACATTATAAATTAATTACTGCCTGATTCGAGATCGTAAATGTAAAATGGAGAAATGATAGCGTTTTGCACTTTCAAATTAGTGCTGAAAAAGATAATGTAAAATGACAAATAATACAGGATCGCAATCGTTAGATAATGTTCACATTAAAACCTGTTAGATGAACGCATCAACTTTATAGTTAATTTGAAAATATGGTCATAATTACTTGGGAGCCATGTATTGTGATGGTGCAGTCTCCCGAAGAGAAAAATCTATTCTAAGTTTTCGAAAGTAAACAAATGGGATTAAAAAAATGAATGAAATGTCTGAACTTTGATCCATTTCAATAGATTGGGAATTCTACATGGAACCATAAGTGTATTAATGTAAAAATATATCAACTGAGTGTAGGACATATTCATAAAAGTATTCGTTCTTTATATATCTATCGGAAATTACATTGGCAAAGCACGTATATTGATTAGTTAATTGAACGAGAAAAGAAAAGAAAACAAGTAGGGGAAATCTTTCAGAGTTAGAAATGAATGATTCTTATTAATCTTATAAAAACATAATGATAGTGTCTTCTGAATATCAATTCTCCAGGCAGTCCCTGTTTTACATGAAACCGAACCACTCCCTCCTTTATTGCGCTATAGCAGGGGCCGCGGAGCGTTTTTGAAAGTGGAGGGGCTGAGCCGAAAGTGGGGGGGGGGGCTGAACAAGCTAAAAATCACAAATGTATGGTCATTTTTGCATTTTTGTACACGTTGGCTGAAAAAAGTGGGGGGGGGGGCTGCAGCCCAGCCCCCCCCCCCCGGCTCCGCGGCCCCTGTGTAGCCTAATTTGTAAGTTCGTCTGTCCTGTCTTATCTTCTCTATAATCTGTGCCAGTTGCACTGTACTTTGCACTTTTCCTCGTTTTCACCTTCTTCGACTATCTTCTTTCAAAGCTCAAAGGAACATATGTAGCTTCCAACTTACACATTGTGCGGTTACCTTATTTCGTCACATCAATAGGCCCCAGATATTTGTGTTTTTTTACAACATGGAAATGCACACATTTCCTGACATACTTTGTTCGTGTTTTTGCCTAGTTCATGTAGATAGTGACTTAAGAGGATATGGAATTTTATGATAGTACCTTGCCTTGCATCTTTTAAAAATACTTTTTTTTTCTGAGAATTATACTCACAGAGACTTCGGTATTTATTCTGTTCCTCAGCATATGGTATTCAAACACTACCGACCTTCAATTATGAAAAGTAAGGTTGTCCCTAACACTTTTACAACAAAAATAATTTGTTTGCAGAAGTATGGGTTTCCCCGCCAGAACTTTATGTGCCCTTGTGTTGATTATTGTCTCTGCCCCGTGCTCTGTGTACACAGCCTACCCGGAGCGACGGAATAATGAGGACTTTATGGAGGCTTAATACTTTCTGATACTGGATATGAAACATCATCCACTGATCAACATCGACCGCCAGAACATACAATAAAAAACCACCCTTTTTGTATTCATTCGGAACTTACGCAAAAATATGAATTTGTATGGGAAATGATGCTTTTGGCAGTTATTTACCAACGTATTATATAAGGTGTAACGCAGATATCATTTCGCCTTTCCGAACTGGGCTTCATTAAAAACTTCTTTTTTTTTTCTCTCTCTTTTTTTTTTTTCATTCTCAACCTATACTTATTTTGATATATTATGTAATATTTCCTGCTACATAAGATATAAAATGGGCTCTAAAAATTAATATATAGACCCTTTTTTGTCTTTTGTTTTGCTATTGTTTGTTTGTTGTTGTTTTTTTTTGTGGTTGGTCTTGTTATCAGCAGTGTTATTTTCTTTTTAAATCTGAATACAATCAATAAATCAATATGTAAATGATAAATGAATCGTTGGTAACGTTTAAACGGATTTAAAACTAACCTCCTGCCATTCATCTGTGCTGTCATCTTGTATTTGTCTTCGTTTTAATAGTGACATTTTTTTTCTTGTAATTATCTGAGGGGTGATACCTCCTTAGTAATCATGTTCGATTCAAGGATATAAAATGTAAAACATGCATATAAACTTAACCTCCATTCGTGTCTGTTCTCATATTATGCAACTTTCACCTTGAATGAAAAAAAAAGAATAATAAATAATAATAAAAAAAAAACCTAAGTGAAGTGTAAATAACTGACCATGGTATATTACTGCTTCTCAGAAGTGAATCAAGCTAGTACAGTCTAAACTAATTAGGCCTATCATTCTGCAGCTGTAATACAACTATTAGTACAGACTCATTTCATACAGATTGAGGAATACCAAAACTCATTGAATAAACATCAAGTGCATAATGTACCGTTGAGGACAACGCAGCAATAAAACCATCAAGGCTGTCTCAGTAATTTTGCACATTTGAACTTATCGAAAATTTAAAAATCGAACACTTTCATAATATATACTACATGAATTAATAATCGATATTAATGTTACTTAAACTTTAACATGAATTTGAAGGATATTACTAATTTAACTTCTTTTATGAGGTGCGGCGAAAGCCAATCTTTTGACAATCAAACGTTAGGATTGAACGATTGGGAAGTTTTATCGGTTGTGTTTGTTTGTATGTTTTTTTGTGAAAAAAAAATTCCTTGACCCGATATAAACATATGAAGAAAGGAATTTTCTTAGTCCAGGAATAAAATAAAATTAATGTGAGCTTACCGATCATAATTGTCCCAAGGATTTTGAATTGTTGTCACCTTTCCTGTACGACAGCCTGCTGCAACGGAATTGCTTGCAATAACATTCCATTTCTGACCATTTTACCTCAACAATTATACCAAGAACCGGTCACCGCAACAATTGCGCGCATACACACCTTCACATTCTCACACACACTCACGCTCGCACACAATGACATACCCACCGATCCTTACCCACACACACTTGCGCCCGTAAACATTAAGAACAAAACTTATGTTTTTGTCCTTTGTTCATCGGAGAAATGTTGACATGTTTTGGTGAAAGAAGAATGATGGGAATGGATTAGTAACTCACCTCTTCACCTGCTCCACACAAAACAGAAGCAATGTCACAACAGAGTAGGGGAGACCGGGGACAAATGTAACACGGGGCAATTGTAACAGGAGCTCCCATTCCTAGCAGAAACACGCTATTAACTTAAAATTTGTACAGAGCATGCGTATTACATCGCTCCACATGCTGTATGAATTTTAGCAGATTTAACGGTTCGTGGAACTTTCTACAGCAGAAAAACCGTTTTTTGAGCAGGAAAGTTATAATATTTCACAATACCCATTGTTTTTCTTCTGGACAAATATGTGGATGAGCTACGGCTGTCATTTTTATATATTTAGAAATTATGTTCTTAGGCCAGATTTTGTTAACGTTTCAACGATGAATACCTAAGCTAAGATAGAAAAAAATCTCTCCAAATATGGTCGCCTCTGTCAGGGGCAATTGTAACCAAGCTGTTACAATTGCCCCTAAAGGACCATTTCTGTTAAGTAACTCCCGAGGTACTCAGC
>CALNVZ010003425.1:3445628-3463092 GCA_940671915.1 Paracentrotus lividus
ATATTGATTTAGTCCGAAAAAAAGGGTGTCTTTAGTATGTTTATCATTTGTTTCATTGTAATCAGAGCCTCAAGTTTTTTCTTTTTGTTTCTTTAAATCACTTTACTAGAAACGAAAAAGTAAACAAATATGAAGAGAGTGAACATTAGGTTCTTTTAATGCCAAAGTTGTAAATAGGAGTAGACTTGGAAATAAATAAAAACAGCAAAGAGTAGCCTCGTCGATAAGCTCAAGCATCAGAACTTCATAACTTTGAATGAATTATCAATTATAATGCTTTACAAAAACAAAAGGTAACCATATCTATAAGCTCAGACATGAGAATCAAAAAATAAGAAAGGCGAAGAAATATTGATTTTGTCCAAAAAAGTGCCTCTAATATTGTTTCATTGTAATCAGAGCCTCAATTTTGTTTAATTCTTGTTGTTTTGATAATTTATATCACTTTACGAGAGAACTTCATAACTTCACATGTTTGAATGTATAGTCAATTATAGTGCTTTGTTTACAATTACAAAAGGTAACCTTATCTTTGAGTTCAAATATGAGAATTAGATATTAGAATACTGTGAACCTATAATTTGATTTTATTTTATTTTATTTTATTTGTCGATTGTACATGGTATAAAACAAAAAAGAAACACTGACAGGATAGCCCATGAAATCCGTAAAGGCTTATTTTATAGGGTCCTATAAAATGAGAAAGAGATTACGGACCCCCCCCCCCCCTGATTAGCTTTTTCTTATTTAAAAAAACCCACACTCATTAAAAGAGAAAGAAAAGAGAGGAAGGGAGGAAAATTGAGACGAGGAGGAAAGAGAGAGAGGGGAAGGGCAGATAGGAAAGTAAAAAGGTAAAGATGGAATGAAAGAAGAAAAAAGACAGACAGAAAAAAAAAGAAGAGGAGAGAGAGAGAGAGAGAGGGGGGGGGAGATGGGAGCCCTCATTAAAGATTAAGATATATTTTCAATATGATACCTGAAAATATACGACCAATGCGTTTTGTTGACAGGGCAAAGAAATATTGATTTTGCCAGAAAAAAAAAAGTGGCGGAAATTTTTAAGATTGATTTTACAACAACAAAAAAAACTGTCATTTTTTACTTCTTATCAGAAATGTATCACTTTATTTGGAAAAGAATGTCTTAAAGTCAAAAGGCGTAGGCCTAATATAAAGTGTTATACCACAGTTGTCAGTTTAAAGATATATTGGGTAGGTACAAAGTAGATAAAGAACCAAAATATAAATGGATGAAGGTTCTATAGTTCTACAGTTAAAGGGTGAAGCCCCAACAACCTTTAAAAAAAATATAAAAAAAAAAGGATCGTAACTTTTGCCCCATATCATGAATATAACAAGTGGAAAACATAATATAAATGAGTCAAGCATTGTCATGTTTAATTATGATTAGCTTATGTGGCTAATGATGTTTAAATCTTGGATCTGTCAAGTGCATAGCTTTGATAATTTCATGTGTTACAATTGCCCCGTACGTCTGTTACAATTGCCCCTGGACACGGGGCAATTCTAACACTCGACCTCTTGTTTTGAAATGGTAATGGCTTTAAAATAACTTGTTGTACTTAGCCCAAACCTATTCATATGTCAAGCTAAGATATGCATATTTCATTTTATTTAATTTTAAGCAAGTATTTGGCTTTAATAAGTTTGATAGGTTAAATTTGGAAAAAAACTGTTACAATTGTCCCGGGTCTCCCCTACAAATAGCCGTATGCTAAAGAAAATATTATTTACTTGTACATGTCTTGGACCTAAACATTTTCTGGATGTTTGTTTAATAGCGTTTTCTAACCTGTACTTCAGCAAAATGCATTAGGACCCATTCTTGGTCACGGTGTGACCGCAAATTATGCAAAACTTGACTTTAATTGGCTATAACTCTAACAATTTAAAATATACTGATTAATGTTTATATCATGCTAAATATTTTGTGGGCTATCATTTGTAAATATTTTTTGATATTTACAATATGCATGTTCAAGGTCAGAGGTCAAAAGAAGTGGTTCACGTGTGTGACTTCACAGAACAGCATGATTTTGAAAGTTCAATTTCATTTTGAAATTCCTGTGAGTTTTAAAATGATGAAATGTTCTTACTGCTGTGAGACATGCATTATGGACCTGTTAACCAAAAACTACCACTGGATAGGAGATATCCTGAAATTTCTTTTTTTATCTATTAATTTATATCGTGATGTCGGGTCACGTGTGTGACATTTTAGTGGTCACGTGTGTGACCTATGGCAAATTGTACAGAAAAATGAATATATTATGTATTATGCAATAAATGTGCATTTTGAGCAATTACTAATCCGCTGTGGTAAAAAATTTTATGAACTCAACCTAGTCAGTCAATGGTGGTTGGTAGCTGTCAAGGCTGGGGGAGGGGCGGGTAAGGGAGGGGGCCATGATGCCCCCTATAAGATCTTGGCTGTTGATGCGTGAGCGCGCCGGAAATTTGCACGATGGTAGTGTGTGATATAATACAAGAAGGCATTGTTAATTTTCCCATAATAATAATAATTTATTTTATATAAATTAATTATGCTAATTTACGCATTGCATGAAATCATAATTTTTGTTCTAATTGACAAACTACAGCTTCTGGAATGCTAATTTTGTGTTTGCATAATCTTTATAGGATTCCTAACCATTGTACTTGGAAAAAAAATTGATATCGAACTAAATTCCTTGTGTATTTCATTGTTTATGAATTTCTTATGTATTCCTGTTTTTTTTTTCGAACTTTTGTTTTGTTGTTTGTTGTTCTTTTGTTGTTTTTTTTTTCGCAAAAATTATTGCAAAACCATTTTGGACATAATAATGCTAAATTAATTAATTTCAGCCAATGAAGTGAAAATAATCAGAATTTATGACCGCCCCCACCCAGCGGGTCACGTGTGTGACCAATTTGTTTGCTAATTAGTAATCAAATTAAAACTTGTCATGGATTCATATTTAGTGAGATGCAAGGTACATTAAATCTAGCTTTGAAGAAATAATATGATAATACCAGAGCCATGGTTAAGACGGGGCATAAACTTTTTGTGTTTCTGGTTACTTGTGTGTGGCATTTTGAGGGCAATTCATTTCCAGTGTTGATTTCTTAAATATAATCAATTTAACAACATTATTTTTTGGGTTAGATATAAAAGGAATAGAGGTAAATAATAAATATAATGAACAGTAATCCAAGAAGGAAGTCAGCATATCCATTCCAGTCAGGGTTTAAAAAATGATATTTTATTTACCGTTTTTCCTTTTAATTACCTTTATGTAATTTATGCAAATGAGCATGAACAATTGCAAAAATCACGAAAAACATCAGTTCATGAACTTCAGACATTGCTCTATTTGAAATAGCATCTAAAACAAAAAAGCAAATTTATTTGTCCCCAAAAGGTTCACTTTTCAAAGAATGGCCGAATAGCCATGGTACCTTTTTTTAAGGCATGACCAAAGTGTCACACACGTGACCCGTGGGTCACGTGTGTGACCAATTTCATAGTTAATTAATAACTAAATTAAAAGCTATCATGGCTTCATATTTGGTGAGATGCAAGCCACATTATTATCTAGCTTTGGAGAAAAAATTGTAATAAAAATGGAACATGGTTTTCGGGGGGCGTTAACTTTCGTGTTTTGGGTCACGTGTGTGACATTTGATGGCAATTGATTTCTTTAGTTATTATCTTAAAACAATCAATTCAACACCATTATTTTTCATTTAAATTTAAAGGAATGAAGTTAAAAAAGGGTATAATAATGACAATAATCAAAAGTAAGGAGACCAGCATATACAATCAAGTCAGGTCAAACAAATGATATTTTACGTACCATTTTTCTATTCAAAATTTTGCATGTTAATATATGCAAATGAGCATGAAAAATTTGTAAAATTAAGATAAAAAAATCATTCATGAAACTTCAGACAAATGATCTATATGAATGTCAGCTTAAAATACAAAAAGGACAAACTTTATTTTTCCCAAAAAGGTTCACTTTTCAAAAGAATCGCCCATTAGGCATAATATTTTAGAAATGTGCTCTTCGAAACTTGTCGGGATGAGCATTTTATGTTCTAATTTAGATTATGCTATAATTTCTGTAAATTATATGAAATTTGAAAATACTTGAATTAATTTCATACGATGATTATTGAAATATATAGGATAAATGTTATATAAAACACATTTAAATTAATTGATATAACAATTTCTGTAAATGATTTGAAATTTGAATGAATTTAAATGAATTTCATACGATGAATAATAAAAGGTATAGGTGAAATATCATATAAAACATATGTCTCACCGCCTATCCCTCCTTAAACTTTGATGTATGATAAATACGCATCATTAATACAAACCAACACAAACACACACACACAATGAACTGCATATAAATTTGTCCAGTCATCAAAAAGATACTTCATAAAACAAACTAAACCAATCAATTTTCGAACAGGCGCGATCAATGTCATTCATAGGCGGCTGAATATCATATCCTTTATGACGGTATCAAATATTGTCTAGTACATCACGCCCGAGCCAAAATTGTATTATTGGCTTAATTCGAGCAAGCATTTACAGGGCTGAACATAATAAACTACTGGTATGTTTAAATGCTTCGGCGCCGGTACTCAGTTGGAAGAATTGAAGAGGTTAACGTGGCGTTCTAAAAGGAATTTGCCCCAGGGCTGTGCGTCTTTCCTGTTAGAAGAACCGTATGAATTCACGCCTTCCTTCAGCACTTTACTCTGCTCCCAGTACTTAAGATCCCAGAGGGTTAGGGATGTGTGCAATGTAGGTTTCCCCGTATGTCAGCCAAATAGATATGTATGCTTTTGAGAGGGAGAGCAAGATACGTGTTTGTTGGCAGAAAGGTTAATTTCAAGTTATTGAGAAAGTTCTAGTATGGAGCAAGGATCATGCTATAAAGCATACCAAATTCATATTTTCAAAGGATGAACAGAGATACACCCTTCAATCCTTCATAAATATTAATTGAAATATGTGTATGGAATTTGAATCATACTTAATAATTTATACAACAGAATGATACTGATTTACGTAGATAACAGATCAGGTATGATACTGAACATAAACCAAATGAAGAAACTGTTAATTGAGCCTTGGGATTAGTGATATCTAATATCTTTTCTCTTTTTTTTTTCTCTCTCTCTTTTTTTGTATAACACGTTTATATCAAAATTTCTTCCCCCCCCCCTCCCGTCAGTACCAACAGTAAACACATGTTAAGTTGAAGGGATAGAAATCAAAGGCCTCTGTGTACTTCAGAAAGAAGTGACAGGACAATGTTGAAAGAAACAAACCGGGGCTAGGGAAGTCATAATATTTTATTTGAATTGGATTTGCTAGCGCAGAACAACTTCAAAATTGCTTTTATCCGAGCCGTGATCAAAATGTCATTACACTGAATTTAGGGTGATTGAGTGCGTGGAGGATGGATGTTAAAGGTTGGTAACCACTGCAATGATGAGTGTGAATGACCTTGCTCAATGGTCATGATGGTTTCCATTTATTGATCAATGGCATTGCTTAGGACTTAGTGCATGACATTTATAAGGCTGAAATGATGAATTGGTGTCAATTATAAGATTGCGGTAAGATAGAGCGTACAATAATACCTTGTTTTATCAAGTTCTAGAGTGGTGTATACTTTACTCTTTGTCAAACTGAAGCGGATGTATTCGCTGGTTATACTGACTGCTCGTAATGTAACGAATGTAGTATACTAGCATTTGTAATAATGTAACAGTTTTAGTTCTTGTGGATAATAAGGAGAATCAGGGAATCCGATGAAGGTTGTGACCGATGTATGATGTGAAAAAATCATGTGAAATAACTTTAATCAGCAATCAAATGGGGCTGGCACACTTGCCGGAAGAAGGAATAAAGAAACCGCACGAAATGCAACACGGCAAAGAATCGGAACCGGCCGCCCTGGCTTTTGCTTCATCGGGTCTATACCAGGTCCCTGATCTCCTAGTACCGTGCTGACCGTCATGTCGTTCAAGATTAACGTTCTTACCGTGTACTTACCGCCTATACTCTGGCTAAAAACATGTGTTGTCCACCAGCGCTTTTGGACGTGAGACAACCTTGTTTCGACGTGTTTGCAAAATTTTCAATGCATTTGTAAACAATGGGTCCACACGACTAATTTGAAAAGACCGACTGTTCTCCCTAAAATGTTTTATTGCTTTTTTTAGGAGCGTCCATCATTCTCATTATTTATTCATTCAATTATTTGTTTATTTATTTAATATTTATTTATTTAATTTTGTAGTCTTCTTCACTTTGGGGTGGGGGTCACATTATAAGTTTACTTACTGCTGCTATAAAGCGTTTCAATGGCACTCTTAGAAAATAAAGAATATAACCAGGGAACTGATTCGTGAGTAACAGCAGCGGAATGAAGTGTTGGTCATACAGTTATTGCTATATTTATGATTGAGTATTAAATTTTTAAAAAAGAAGCAGGAATCAAATTGAGCAGGCACAGCCGCCATGGGATCGTGTCTAGTACGCCATGAAAGCAATTAAAACGCCATGGCCCGCCTCCCTAAGGACAATTTCTACCAATTGCAAATCTTTATCTGCATTTTGATTCCTAACAGTTTGATATTTACTTAGCCATGCCTGGACTATATTGTTTCGCACCCCTCCCCCAAGCCTTCTGCAGTAATATTTCGCTTTTCACCATCTCCAGTGTCCCCTTCTCTCTCTCCCTCTCTCTCTCTGTCTGTCTCTCTCTATCACTCGCACACACACACATACACACACACGCATCTTATTTTTCTTCGTCTTATTCCTTCTTCCTCTCCACTCTCTTCACCTTGTCGTCATTTATTGAGTTATCGGCCTTATTCTTCTGAAATAATTTATAGAAAATACGTGTCTCAATCGTCAGTCTTGCCATTACCAAACTTACATCGTAATGTAATGTACTTGCCTTGAATGCAGCGCAGCATCTTTAATTTGACAATTTACGATGATGAGCAGGTGACGGGATCAATCTAATAGTGCAGTCAGACCGGCCAGACCGACCTCAAACCGACTAAAATTGAATGGAAATTGCAAAATCGGGAACCGATGCAAGCCCGGCACTAAAACCGACAACCCCGATTCTCCCTGGAACCCTCCCCGATTCTTTCTGGACTCCTCCCCGATTGCACACTGAATTCTCTTTGTTTCGTTTTGTTTTGATTTGTATTCATCCAATTAATTAAATTTGGATAGACGTTGGTGGGTTCTTAATCAATATTATATCATTTTCATGTTATTATGCGCTTATCCAGGATTTCACAACAGTGCCGGAACTGATTTTGACGCCCCAAATAAATTCCAAAGGATAACCCCCTCCTCAACAATAAAACTTAAGTCTACAGCTAAAATATACAATGAGATGATATATAAAGCTCCTCTTCCAAAGTAAATTATCTGGGTTTTTATTTTATTTTTTATTTCAATTTGTCTTGTTGATATAATCACAACAAAACACTACACATTAATTTCATTTTTGTTTATTTTCTAAATAGCGTTTTCATGAAGAAAAAAAAAATAATGTATTACCCCTTTGAGAAGAAAAAATGTGAGCGTGAAGGGTAAGAAACAAATTGTATCTACATAATGACCCGAAGGCAAAGAATACTAAAACTCTTTGGGGTTCAATTTTGTTATCTTTTCACAAGTATCATGTGAGCAGGAGCTGAAATTCTCAGGAACAGAATGTAATTACCTTTAAGAAAAATGATGCAAGCGCGAAGCGCAAGCAAATTATTTACTATGACCAAAAAGCATGGAAATTCAAGCACTTTTAGGTTTCAATCTTTTCATGAATATAGAATCATTTTTTGCAATTTTAATTGCAAAAAATGATTTTATATTCGAGAAAAGATGAAAGGATATTCATGGAATTGATCTTTCACTGGAGGGCCACCTCCAGTAAAAGATCAATTTCATGCCCTCAATTTTCTGTCAATGATTTTAGCGCCCCGCAGTTCAAGTAAATTTGGCGCCCCTTAATTTCAAAAGTACTTTGGCGCCCTATGAGTTTCAAGATCATTTTTACGACCCCTAACTTTAAGATCAAGTTGCGCCCCTTAAGTTTAAGATCAATTTGTTGCCCCCTTAAGTTGAAGCGATTTGGCCCCTCTCTTTGATTTTAAAATCAATTTGGCGCCCTAAGTTTAAGATCAAGGCACCCTCTCATGTCACGTAAATTTGGCAGCACCATAAGTTGAGATATATGGCACCCATAAGTTTGTTATCGATTTGAAGCCCCCTAAGTTTAAGATGGAATTGGCTCCCTAACTATAGATCACTTTGGGACCCCCTAAGTTTGAGATCAATTTGCTACACCCTAATTTCAAGATCCTTATGGTGTCCTAAGTTAGAGATCAATTTAGAACCACTTCCACTATTTTTTTATTTATCTATTTATTTTTCCCTTCCCCCCCTCCTTCGTCGTCATCTCTTTCTAGGCTTATATATACTTCCCTTTCTCTCCTCCCCTCCTTTCTATTTTATTTTTCTCTTCTTTTAGTTTTTTTAAATTTCGTTCTCGTCTTTTCATTTCCTTCTTTTCCCCTTTTTCTTCCCATTTTCATGCCCCCTTCACGCCCATCCGTTTGGCTCCGTGCCCCCGCCACCTTCCCCAAAGTACGGGGATGTTTATTAGCCATATGATTTTGTATTGCAACATTTAACAAAAACCATGGAGCAACTGGAAGCATTTTTTAATGTTAAAATGATTATCCTAAGCGCCCCGAATCTATTTAGCATCTTTGGTTTGACATCGTTTTCTTGTCGGTCTCAATACAGCCCCTGCCCCTCGTGCGGTTTGGTATCGGAGATGGAGCGCTTCGTTCGGTATTGAGTCGGGAAGAAAGTCTCTATTCATGCCTCATCGATGTTGAATCGGGACTAGTTCGGCCGATAGCAATTTGACTGAACTTGGTATTGAAACCGACCACATTCCATCTTTTATTCGAACCGAGATCGAACCCAGACCGAATGCTCCCCGCTCTTCTCGAACTGACCCTCGACTCGTCTCCGACAGCTCCCTGACGAATGGTCGGGAGAGAATCTTTCGAGCATGCTTGAAAGATTCCACCCCCGACCCTTTCTTCAAACCGATACCAGACTGATTTAAAACCGATAATTCCGACCTCATATCGACGTTAAACTGACAACAGACCGAACCTGCCATAATCATCCTGGTGGCTGCCGAATTCATCCCGAATGGCACAAAAGTTTTTTTGGGTGATCGGTTTGAGGTCGGTCTGCCGGTGTGACTCTCCATAACCGCCGCCTTTCAGCAGATGACGGTGCTGTTTGTGTGAAAACTCCACCTTGTTACCTTCTCTCTCTCTCTCTTTCTTCTCTTCTCTTCTTTCTTGGTTTTCTAATCTTATCATCTCCCCCTCACCCTCACGATACGAAACGTAGCACTCGCTGATGTGAGCTTTACATGACCCACTGTGACATGCTATAGGGCTAGCGGCCATGGCGGCTGGAAGAACAAATTTGTAGGCGTTGCTAATGTGCCCCTATTATGAAAACCCAACCACCACGGTATATCGGTGTGAGGAAACGTTTATCTAATAACCTCGGACGTTTTCCGGAGGTTATAGGTTCTGTACCACTATGCTGGTGTCAGTACAATCGGTGGAGCTGCTGATAAAAAGGGGGCGAAATCTGAAAGACGAGTACACCTTGAGTCATTTTGGGTAGGTGGTACAAAAAGCTGTGTAATGTTACAGTTCACTTGGTTCATTAACTCAAGCCCAGTACATGCATGCATTTTGATCTGATAAAGTTGAAAGTGGTGTCATCGATTTGAGGGGGCATACCATTACAGAGCATCTAAGTGGTAATATTAGAGCACGCAGACAGCTTGTACCGCTTCAATTAATAAACTAGCACGACTGATACCCCTTTTAAGAATGATCGTGGCTTATAGCTGCCATTGGATACCCAGTATAATCAGAAATAGAAGGACAGAAGATTAATTAAAAAGGAAAATCCAGTACTGGGGTAACGATCTTGACAAGAACCTTTCAAGCCGAGAAATAAGACATGAAATTGTCGCCATATAACGCAAAACAACGTACACTGCCTCCAAAAGTTTGGGTACACCTGATGTCAGCTCTTGTTTTGGATCATTTTGAGGCATTTTATGTCCAGTAGTTTCAGTCAAATGATGTTCAAGTACAAAAAATACATTATGCAACCAATATACTTCACGATTACCATGCAAAGTCTCCTTGGAATTAGAAATTAACTCAAAAATATTTCAAAAAGTGCAAAAACTTGATTTTGCACTAATTTATTCAAATATTGAAAAAAGAAGATATCTCGGCTAATAATGGTCGATCAATGTATAATTTTTGTATGGATGTTGAGGCAATATGTAAGATATAATCCTGTACTGGTTTGTTTCTTTTGAGACAAACACTTTATTAATTATGCAAATTTATGCAAATTCAAGTTCTATTTTTAGAAATTTATCAATATTTTGTTTTAAAAATTCCTATGAAGCCCAAATTTTTGTTGAAGTTTTTGAGTATAAATACTCAATACAATTATGATTAAAAAGTTGGACTTTCTCATGATTTCTTTGATTCTTCTGTTTTATCACTTTCTATTGTCTTCGCATCATTTATTTTGTAGGTATTTCTTTATTTTTGGGGTCTTTTCTGTTTCTGAAATGAAAGCAAAATATTATCTTACATTCTATTTAGGTCTGGCAGAATAATGCAATGTTGTATCACCTAACAAACAAAACGGGCAGTGTTCTTAGAACATAGTGCCACTACGCTTTAAAGGAAAAGTCATCCAATAGTCCGGCAGCCAAGGGGGTAAGGTTGCATTGGAATGTTATAGTTTTTTTTAAAACTGATTTTGACTGGTAAGACCTTCTATTTTAACAATCCACATGCGGGAGCTCTGTTCAGCATTGGCAATTTAAGATATACGCGAAAATCCAAAATGGCCGCCGGCGGCCATCTTGGAATTTCTATTTTCTTACTTTAACATACCTAAAATATTCAAAATCTGGGAATATAGGGGTTTTAGGGGGGAGAATTCCAAATCTGAGTTATTTTGGGGATACAAGCATGTTCTGGTGGCGAAATATAACAAAATGGCATTTTCCAAGATGGCCCCCATAGAACATGCATTATATTGACTAATATAGGCCCTACACAGGAATACCTATTAATTCCCATCTAAATTTCAAGTGGACAGTCAAGTTTGCAGGATGGCATTATGAGGAGAATTAATCGTGCATTAATCTTGATCAAGAGCAATATTTAAGATACCTATGTTGCTGATATGTTTAGATATATACATGCCTTGTTAATCGTCTTCAATGTATCGTTCTGATATTGACAATTTTCTTTTTCTTTTTTTTTACTTACGCTTCTTACTGAAAGTAATATCTTTGGGATGATGCAATATAATAATCTATTGACATCATGCAGCTTAATATTTAATAAATCAGACTGTGAGAGGGGACCATGGTCAATATATTCCTCTCCATATAATGAAATGTTTGCATATACAGTGCTTCAATCCATCTACTTTGTGTTAAAACATTGCACAAACTGCTGCTAACAGCGTATTATGCTTGATTATTGCTCATTTTAGAGCAGATACACTATTTATTATTATCTCTGCCTATTACTGTTCAAACAAGATGAGAGTGTGATGGTTAAAAAAACTAATAAACAATTATATGATTATCTTCATTAGAAAAAAATTAATATATATGACCTTGCTTCAATAAGCATAATAAGTTTCTTTCATCATTAGCGCAAAACTTTTTTAAAAGCTGTAGGCGAAGTGATATAAAACTCTTATCTGCTCTAAAAACTTAGTAAAAAGCCAAACTAGAATTGTCACTTTCTAACTTCAATGCCCTTTCTTATTCTATTGATTCATATCCTAACTGGACCTCTGGAAACATTCTTGGCAAATCCTTGTTTGGGCATTTTCGAACCCTGTTGACAGGTTCATGGCCATACATGGAAGAATACTGTACAGCCTATGCAAATTACTATACATACAAGGCATGTCTCTATATTGTAGGTACTTGGGCAGCATATTAGATTTGAGCGATGATTGGGACGAGCTACATGTACATTGTTACTTCTGCTGAGACTGTAATAGGTAGTAGAAGATTTTGCATTCATTTGTTACCATTAATATGCATCCATAATCGGGAAAAATCTTTTGGCTCAGGGAAATGAGACTGGCGTTCAACGGCATTTCCTCCAGATCCAGGTTGAAGATGCGAGCATTGTTATGTTGGTGTCAATGAAAGCTTTCATTGTCATGGTGGGAGTGCTACCTGGTTATACTCTTTCGATCCACCATATAATCCAACGTGCCTCTGCCATGATTGATGTACATGAATTATGGGGTTTGCCCATAGCAAGTTCCAATTATATCCTACTTGACACATGAACTTGCCTCCCAGCATTGTTTTCTAATGAGCTTCCACAGAGTTCCCTTTTCAATGCTTTAAACATACCCCCAACTGGCCCCAGCCAGTCAGTGCATCAGAAATGATGGCTTTCAGCTTTGTCGACTATGTCAGGTATATGTCAATGATGGTCATGTCTTCGATTGTTGACTCCAGGCACTGCGTGACCCATCACTAAAAATGATGAAAGACCTTGCTCGTCGGTTATAATTGGAAGCAAAATGGATATTAATGTCATCTTGCGATTACTTGCGTAAAACTTCCCTATCAGTTGCCAGTTTGATGGCTTTGCCTAGCTGGACAAAAAAGCTATGGCCTTCTACCCCATATTCTCATCACTACCCCCTCCTTTGATATAGGAGCACCAGAAACCTTGGCAGATTGTGTTCAAATTCTCCCATATATGCTTCATTCCTATTTCATGAGCAGCATAACTCACTCTGGATCCAATACTGCCATTCACAACATTGACGTTAGTTTCTGGATGATTCCTGTGACTCAAAATCATGTTCGTAGACAAACCACTCGTGACATGTGTTTGCCCAATGAACATGATATTGTGCTTTCAATATCGATGAACTTAGACGCATGACGGTTTTTAGAAACGGCTCGAAATTTACCTCCGATACCTTTTTCTGTTGGTCTTGTCTGCAGATAATGGGATGTATTTTCCTGTATTTAACAAATAGGTCTTGAGCAGATTTCCACGAACATGCAAAAGCTGAGGGTCCATGTCTTCCATGCTTCAGGTTTGAGCATGGTTTTGATGATGTTCCGCTCTTGCCAATTCCATATCTCAAGAAGGTACCTCTCCATAGAACATATTGCTCCAGATACCATAACAGAGCCCTTGATTATGGCGCTTACATGCTCACCTTGCCAGAAATTCCGAGGGACTCTTCCAGACGCTTTCCTTGAGATTGTGGACATGGACGAGTTGAAAGAAATATCTGAGGATCTAATTTCCCAGACCAACAGATTACGGATACACGAAGGAACATAAAAAAGGTCACTACTATCCCTCAAAACTTTCATGAACTGCAATTGCATGTTCCAGAAAAATAACTTGCAGATCCTTGCATGCAGACTACGTAATTATGCATCATCTAGCCTGGACAGAAATTTGATAAGTGTAGTGGCCCATAACTTGTCAAAATGCCACAACCAGGGAGGCAGAGATGTTTTCCAGTAGTCCAGTAGAATGGGATGAATCAGATTAATGCACAGGCTTTGCTATTTAAATATGAAAATAAAATTGACCATTTGCTTGTTGGGCAGATTACACTGTTATATATAACTTGCGCATTTAGCTGTTAAAGCAAGTGGGCGCTCGTGAATGCTAATGAAACTTATGATACAAGTGATTATCTTTCATGTTTGTTTTTTCTTCAAAATGAAGACAATCATCGAATTTGACTTGAATTAGTTTTTTCAGCATCATAATTATCAGCTTGTTTCAACTCTCATATGCCTATAGGTAGAGGTAATATTAAAGAGTGTATCTGCTACAATAAGCAAGAATCAATTAAGCGCTTGAAATGGATTTTACAGCAGTTATATGCAATGTTAAAGGCTCATCCGAAGAATTAAAGAACAGTTATGACATTAACCTCTCCCCAATCAGGCGGTCAACCATACAATGATGCCTATTCCCTACATATCAGGGAAAATTGATTTATAAGGGGCTAGCTGGGCGGGAAACACTTATAAAAAAGAATCATGAAATAGTGGTCTTTTTTAGCATTTTCGGTGAATTTCCCCTGAATGTATTTATTTTAAGTGTGTATAGTGTTTTGATCTTAACCGGAACATTCTTGGAAATAAGTCCCAAATATGGTTTATAAACCTGTTTATTTTTTGGGTTTCCCCTCCCAAAAGCTTGTAATACGGGAGTAACTTTATGCTGCTTCCTTCTAAAGCTTGTAAAAGGGCATTAAGTTTGATGCGGGCTCCCAACCAAAAACAAACAACAAAAACAAACAAGAAAAAACGAGTGATAGGGTATCTGTTTGAATCCTGAACAAGTACACATGTATGTATTTGTTCACTATCCGAGTTGGGGGGGGGTTGGTTAAACACTTTTATGGGAAGTTGGTTATATTTCCTCCCCTCCTCACAGTGTTAATGTACTTGCAGGCAATCTTTAGCTTGCCGTTGATAGATTATATATTGCATCATCCCAAAGATTACTTTCAAAACAAAGGGTAGTACAAAACATCAGAAGGATAACTGGAGATGATAATTAAGGCTATATACATTATATCAGCAACATATGTATCTTAAATTTTTGCACTTAATCCTGATTTATTATTTCGTTTTAGTCATTATGAATTTCTTTTGATTAGGGTCTATGCTATTATCTCCCAAACTTATCAAATTAAATGGGATAAATTGATTCATAAGGTGTATACACGTCTAATACTAGTCATTTATACTGCATGTTCTATGGGCGGCCATCTTGCAAAAAAATGGGCTGCTTTTATATGTTATATTTCGCCACACAGAACATGCTTGTATCTCAAAAATACCTCAGATTTGGATTCTCACCCCAAAAACCCCTATATTCCAGATTTGGAATATTTAGTATGTTAAAGTAAGAAAATTTAAAAATCCAGATGCGCCGCCGGCGGGCCATTTTGGATTTTTCGCGATATATCTTAAATTGCTCAATGCTGACAGAGCTCCAGCATGTGGATTGTTTTAAAATAGAAGGTCTCACCAGCCAAAATCAGTTTAAAAAAAAACTATAACATTCCAATGCACACTTAGGCCAAAAGTCAATGGGCTGACTGCCGGACTAAAAGGCATATTTCGGGTTGGCATCGGTTGCGCAGCAGTCATGGATGTTTTAAAGTTGGTTAAATTGGCGGAGACCCCTCCCCCATACAAAACAATTATAATGCAGTCTTTATATAAAAATTTGTTAAGTAGGAACCATTATTTTGTCGTGTAATTAAAACAGTTTTTAAATATCGAAAAATTCAATTATTGCCCATTTGTGTACTGAATGCACCATTCACCTGAATTGCTCTACAACACTCTTCATTAAATTTAAAAGGCTTTAAGCATCATCTTGTATCTTGAAATCAATCAAGGTACATTTCAGAAACATAAAAGAGCCAAAAACATTGCGAAATACATAGAAAAAAAACTGTCGAAAACAATCGAAACAATAGAAAGCAATAAAACAAAAGAATACAAAAGAATTCATAAGAAAATCCAACTTTTGATCATAATTTGATTGAGTATTATGCTCAGCAACTTTAAACAACAATTTGGGCTTCATAGGAATTTTTTTACAACAAAATATTGATAAATTTCTAAGAATAGACCTTTAATTTGCATAAATTTGCATAATTAATAAAGTGTTGTCTCAAAATAGAAGCAAACAGTGCATATTTTACATATGCCTCAACATCCATACAAAATTTTACTTCGATCGGAACATATTAGCCGAGATATCTTCTTTTTTAAATATTTGAATAAATTAGTGCAAAATCACGTTTTTGCACTTTTTGCACTTTTTTGAGTAATTTCTAAATTCCAAGGACACTTGGCGTGGTAATCGTGAAGTATATTGGTTGCATAATGTATTTGTTGTACTTAATCATCATTTGGACTTAAATACTGGACATAAAATGCCTCAAAATGATCCAAAACAGAGCTGACATCAGGTGTACCCAAACTTTTGGAGGGCAGTGTATATTGAAGAAAAAAATACATAATTTAACTATAGTCACCCAGTCAATACAAGTTTTGTGCTACTAAATTCGACCACTTAAAGATTTGTTACATGATGTGTCAAATTTTCTAACCATCGGGCGCAGATGTTGAACCTTTGATACTATTGAGAGCCGCAAGGCATTTGTTTGACCCAATTTACAAGATTCTCTATATCCGCGGAGCCAGCAATTCCAGATTCGGACTATCATATAAATTGAGTAAGTGGTATTCAAAAATCAATGAGTAAACATGGTAAAGGCAATTGTTACACTCCCTTTGCTTGTGTATGCTTTATAAAGGTAATGGATTTTGTGGTACAATAGACGTTATTGTGACATTATGCATACTGAGATATGACTTAGATGTGACTTGAAATCAAAAAGTATCCATGGTTGCTGATTTTGGTTTCTCAGTAATTGCGGCCCCAAAACATCGGATTCGCAGTTTTGACATTGTTATTCAGAGGAAATGAAACCAGTATTCGTATCTTGCTATTGTGCATGTGGTAGCAAGTTGTTGTTGTAGTCTAGCTTAGATAGAGTCTTATGTAGGTTTCTAATCGCCTTTTTAAAGTTGAACTCATTATAATGATGACATTCTCAGGTTGTTGCCGCAACGATTGCCGCCTGTGAGACAGGCCCGTTGTGGCGACAACCTACGAACTACCTGTCGCCACCAAGCGCAGGTCCAATCGCCTATAAGATCGTGAATTATCGCGTCTGTCGCCAAAAAATAAGTAGCAAAATTCAGTTTGCAGTTGGATTTTCAACAAGTTAAACAATAGCCGGCGTCAGTTAGCTTGACGTCAATGACCGTAGCCTGTCTTCTCTTGTCGCGACAAGGTGCTATCGTAGATTGTCGTCAAATATTTCATGTTCAGCGGCCTGGAACGGCGGCCCGTTGTATGTTGCCGCGCTACAGCGTACATTGTTGTACCAGGCCCGTAACTAGGGGGGGGGGTTCGGGGGTCCCCCCCCCCCCGCTGGTGAGCAAGGGTCCGCTTTTCCAACAACAAAAAATGGATTAAAATAGAGAAAAAAGAACGGGAAATTTCATGGAAAGAATGACTTTAGCCTACCCCTATAGCTAATACATGGCACTATGGTTCTGGTTCCTCACCAAAGTTTCATCTTCCCGATTTCTCGGTTTAACTTTCGATGACAAATTAAATTGGAAATCACATACTTTAAACATTTGCAAAAC
>CALNVZ010003425.1:3480541-3499484 GCA_940671915.1 Paracentrotus lividus
CAAGCTTAAACCGCAATCTAGTCGCAAGCTTGCAATGGACATGTTGAAGATTTGTATAAGGGTAGGTCCATCTTTCGACGATCATGGCGCTTTAGTGTTCACTTATGATTAAACTGGAGATTCGTGATAGCCTTATTGACTCCCACCGGCTCAAACGTCGTTGTGTTGTTCCTACAGAGCTATCGGTCAATTGAGTGAAGAAAAAAAAATTAAAGCTTGCTCTCGAACGGACCTTATTACAATTTTTATTAAGTATTCATTTATCATTTTTTTCGCATTACGCAAAACATATACCATTTCCAACATGAGTATTAAGTTACGTGACCTTTCTAATTTTGAAGTATAATTGCTTGGGAGAGGATAATGTGCCCCAGTAATCATTTCTTCAAAAATCTCCAACACAATAAGTGTCGTATATTAATGTTTCGGAAAAAATAGTATAAGGCCTCGTAGTTCAATAGAATTCGCAATGATTAAACTGTCAGTTCCTGTAGGGTCTATTGAAATATTGACATGGAAGTAATCACGAAACCTGAATGAAATTCCAAAAATAGATTAATAATGTTCTTCGTCCTTCATCCAACCTTATTGATCACAAACCCCTTTTCTGTATAACTTATTTGAAATCAGAGTGTAGGTACTAGGTTATATTGAGTGAGCCATATACGTGCTTTGCCTGGAATGATCTTTGTTGTAATTTTATTATTATTACATATAATTCTAATGAATTATTATAGGTTTTCCCGGTAAACTTGAAACTCTTTCTAATCAAATTCGTTTATGTTTATTCAATTAAGACGATACCTCATGGAGCGGGGCTATCGGTCAATTGAATTAACGTTTAGATTTTTAATCGCGATCACATTTCGGACGAAATTGATTGTAGGAATTGTCAAATTGATCAGAGTTAGTTTAAACTTGACCGTGAAAACCTATATTATTATTGTTATTATTAGGTGGTATGCACGTATGCAATGTACATATCACCTCTTATTATTATTATTATCATTATTATTATTATTATTATTATTATCACCCCATAAAGCGTGTTTAGAAACTAAAAAACTGAACAATTAAATGTGGTTTAATGTTTCTTCACCCAGCCCTTCCCCCCCCCCCACCTCCACCCCTCACCACAACCACACACACCCTCTGAAATGCGTTCCACAGCCTCTGCAACGAGCAAATGAACTCACTAAAGTTCGGTGTCCTTTTGATGTGTTATATACTAGTAATCCACTGCAATCAGTTGTTTCTTTTTAATATCAAGATCTAAGCTGCACTTTGCCATCGATCCGTTGTCTTTTTATCGGCAAACACGCAAAGGAGATCTGGTTTACCAGTTCTGTTTCTCTCTTCAGCTTAAAACGGAGATGCTCCCAGCATTTGTTGATTTATCGATCACTATCAATAATATTATTTATTAGTTCGTCATCCCTGCCAAATAAGTTCAGATTCTGCACTTATTATTAAACTAATAGAAGTAATCCGTTGGGGATCCAGCCGGGGCACAGGGAACATGCACTCCCCCTTTATTTAATTTCCTGAATAAGATACTAAACGCATGTATGTGTAAATTGCATCTGTTTGTCCCAATTTTATTCAATTTTTTTTTCCTGTTATAGCACCTTCTCCACTTCAAAATCCTGGCTCCACAAACTAAGCGAATTTTTGATGAGCATGACAAATTTTCACTGGAAAAGCTCACACAAGCTCGGCAATATTGAGTGATTTACTAATCAGTTCTTCCAAACTAAAAGTCAGATTCTAGTTGATTAGGATTGATAGGCCAGTCAAATTGCATCAAAGAAACAAATACGGCATATCAACAGTTTGATCATTATGCAAAAGAAGCGTTGTTTTTAATAAATCAAAACTAAACTGGGAATTAGTACCGAACTTTTAAAAAGCCACGGCAACCCCTACCTGATAACCCGTCAATTCACGTCAATAAAAATCTTACAAAAGTACCCATCCTTTATACCTGTGTATACTTTGGGTCGTAATTATTCTTTGGGGGTTTTGTTTTTATTTGGGTTAATTAAAAAAATGATTTTGTTATAGACGATGTATCATTTCTAAAGAAAATGTCTCATTTCCAAAGAAGGAAAAAACTATACTTTATAAATAACAATACTAGGTCATGTCATTATTGGCTACCTTTTAAAAGTTCGTATCAAGGAGGAATGGACAAAGTCAAGGGGTGAACAAATCTGTTATACGGGTTGTTTGTGCACGTCGTATGCTTTACGAACAATTGTACATTAACGTGGAATTAATCATTCTTAAATTATCTTTTCAAAGGGAAGGGATATTCTTATCTATTCTAAACTTTGTTGGATAGGTTCTCAGTTTTGTTCATACTTGTATGATCTGCATGCGGAATAGCGTCCGTGTTTTATTCATGGAGTATTACCTGTAAGCCTGGACCCATATGAAATATCAGATGGAATCGCATCTCCTTGGAAGCTTACTTACGGTAGAAAGAAGGAGAGATAAAGGCTTAGTGACTGGATGAATATTTATGGAATGAAGATGATGCTTTTAAATGATAAACACACTGCGGCCTTGGATAGAGGATTTTTATGGAGAAATGGGGCGTACTCTTGAACCTGCTTCCGAACACGTTTTTCGAACTATGTGCAGTTTTTTCCGATAAATGTTAAGGACATTCTTAACCTGAGCGATATTGTCATTGTCCATATTCTACCATACTAAATAACAAACGTACAATAATTTTTATTTTCATATTAGTATGCATTACATGCATGGGAAGTAGTAGGTTTCTTTCTATAATGAAGGATAAAACTTAAACTATTGAACTTTAAATTATAACCTTCAACACCTCTCAAAATAGAACCATTTGGCATTGTCAACAAAAAAACTAAATATACAATAAAGACATGTCTCATTTAAATTTAGGGTAAAACAAGCATGGTAGGCCTATACTTTTTAAGAAGAGTTTTATTTATCTATTTTTTAATTTTTTTTTGGTGGTTATGGTGCACAGGAAATCTCGATAAATTGTAGTCATAAATTTTTTGCATCCCCCCCCCCCGCCATAATGACGCCACTAAACAAATTTAATCTTAATTGTGGTGTACGTTGACGACATGGACGACGGATGACTGATTTTATCTCTTCGACGTGCAATGGATCTTAGAACTTAGATGGCGTGCGAGCAATCATCCTTTAACTAATAGGGGTGGCGAAGCCGGGGACAGTGGGTACAGTGTCCATATTGAACAATTAAAGGTATCCTTTTTCTTTTATACAAGATCTACCCATTTTTCTTTATCCTTTATTCATTGAAAGTCGTCACTTTTTGGGCGGAAAAATTATTATAACTTTTAATAAATAGAGCAAATTAAGTAGGTTTCTGTTTTTTGTTTGTTTGTTTGTTTTTGTTTTTGTTTTTCTTTTGCTTTGTTTTGTTTTGTTTTGTTTAAACGGTTTTACTTCTAAAGAATAATCATTGAAAAATATAAATAAAACTGACAGGTTTTAAAAACAATGACGGAAATTAGAACTACTCGGTCGCCATGTCACCTCTCATGTTATAAACAGAATAGGCCTAGGTATATGACACCGTTGGACCGATAGCGCTCTCTACTAGAGGCAAGTACACCTTTGTGGCAGGGTGTTATAGGAAGTGTCCCCTGCTTCATAAAAAGTGCCAATTTTTTACTGTAACGCCTTCCTTACATTTCAACTTTGCTTCGCCGCCCCTAATTTAACTAACGTGAACATGTATGTCCTAAAGAATTAAAGATGATGATGATAAGGTATTGGATGCGTCAGTTTGTCCCACAAACGTAACGACCCGCTTAAGCTTGAAGAGCAAGCTGGTGATACAGGATGATTATAATCCTCAGATACCTGTATTAACATGATTTACTGTAAATTATATGCATTTTGTGTCTCGGATAGGGGCATGGGTGTGATAAACAAGTTATGTCTAAAGCCATAATGGATTTAAACAGAACCTGGCTGAATTCCAACCAGTGGCACTAATGCCCTCGCTAGGTCGTCAAGGTACATTTGCTTTCCCTTTTACATGAAGGAACTGATACCTGATGTGGAGAGAGATAAACCTTAAATGAATAAATTCGCATCCCATTGATTATGGGTATTTCATCACCTTTGAATGCATTCAAGGTTTTTATTCCATTTTTTTTTTTTTTTTTTTTTTTTACTTCTGAGGGGGAGGATAAACTTTTTTAACAAGGAAGATTACGACATGTATGCTACTTGGCAAAGCATGTACTTTGTATTAAAAATGTCATGCAATATTCATTGTGAAGACAAATAATATAAAATGGATGAATTATAAAAAGGTTACCTGTGTGTAGAGTATGTTTATCATATTCACCGTGATACAATATCAATTGTATAAGTGTATTTGAAAAGACCAACCCGTCCACACACATGACACAGCGCGGTAGCATGAGCAAATACCGATAAATTGTTAATGCGACGGAAATTTGTATTGGAACGTGATATAAATTTTGAACGAAACGTATTCATGTCTCCCTTGTGTACTATAGGCAATAATGAAATAAAATGCGCCGTTCCCTGAAGTTTGATTATATTCTGCATGGTATGATGCAGGTATCAATTAAGCTTCAACAAGGGAATGATTAGGATGAAATACAGAAACATAATATTGCATAGTTTGAAAATGTGCCAATATCAAATGAACAAGCCTGGTATTCGTATTAGTCAAGGTTTCATTATATAGTCACACAATTTAAACGAGCGCCATGCATGGAAAAAGTCAGTCTCAGTCTGAACACAAAATTTAAAGACTCGCTACAATTTGGTCGCGTTGGTGAGGCATTTTGGTCATGTCGGTGAGACACTGGTATTTTTAATGCGTAAGATTAATCGCCGTTGAATCAAAAGGTAGCATGGAAAATGTTTGTTTGTTTGTTTTTTGTTTTTGTTTGTTTGTTTGTTTGTTTTTGTTTTTTTTTTTTGGGGGTTTTTTTTGCTTTTTTTTTTAAATTGTTATCTTTGTCTATAGGCTTATATTTATAAAAGAAAAAAAAAAACAGCATAATACTTGGTAATAAATTGAATTAAAAGCTGCATAATGCTAAACTATATAAAAGTGTTTTATCCATATTTTACATAATAAACACATGTTTTCCTATTTTTAAACACTTATCATTATATGACATTTATTAACAACAAAATTTATTAGGCAAGAGAAGGATAGGCTAAGCATGAGAAAAGAATAGAAACAGTTGAATATTGGCTTACTCTCCAGAATAAAGATGCAGATTCAATCCATAATGTCTTGTCAGATATTGTCGTAAGTTATTGTTTATCCTGAGGCGATCCAGGTAATATCTTGAGCTTGCAACCGCCTTTACATGACACCATCCTATAGGGAATATTACCTCTTCAGATTACTGCTTACCCATTTCTTTTGGTCTCGTTCTACACTGTTAGAACACGGTTTTAAAATGTCACTGTTGTTTAAAATCGGAAAAGCGAGGTTTTATAGCCTTAAACAAGACCTGTTTAGAGACATATTACACTGTATTAAACAGGTTTTTGTTTAAACAGGCCGAGGAAAATGTCACGTGATAGTCATGAGCTAATCGCATCACTCGTTAATTAAGTGTATGCACAGATGTGTTGGCTCAGTGGATAGAGCGTCTGCCTTATAATCGAAGGGTCGTGAGTTCGATACCCGTCCGCGTTAACCAAAAGTTGGAGCGTTTTCATTTTTGTGAGAAGCGTTAAACAGTACTGCTGATATTTTAAACAACAGGTTGTTTAAAATTTTAAACAACAAGAGTGTTAAAGTTTTAAACAACTTCAGGTTGTTTCATTTTTAAATAACGCTGTGCAATTCACCGGTTAACACGCAGTGAATATCACACAAGCCAGGCAATATTTTTAATGTGCTTTTGTAATTTGCTTCCATTTTAATTAATATGACAACAGTCTTAATTGTTATTACAGCCATACACGACAACACGTTATTTCCGTGCATTTATTCAAGCCACATTTTTGCTTGACTCTATAAATCCGATAAATAAATCCCTTTCCAAGATATTCATGAATGCCTGCGGCCACGAAATTGAATGTATTTTACGATCCCAATCCAAATTTAGGCTTCAATCAAATGCATTGCGGTCAAGAGGAACCCCTCTTGTTGTTGACATTTTTCTGGAGCTTATCTCTCATTTTTAAGGATTATTTGATTTTAAAAATGAGCGAGAATGGCAAAAGGATATATTTCAAAAAAGACTTTATGTTTTTGACATTGATATTTTGATAAACAAAACACAATAAAACTCTTAGTATCAATCAAAATTAAACTAAAAAGGTGTCTTGAACAAGACTAGGTTCTTATATCATCATCGAGATTTGGGTTAACCATTGCCTCCGGGCTAGAAGAAGATATATAACTTGTTTAAAAGAAACGAAGTAGCCTGAGCCATATTGTTGAGCGAATTACCTTAATAGCCGCGATGAAACATTCATGAGCGAATCGTGTAACGGTTGGACAATTCTCTCTTGGGAAGCCCAATACCTGGCCAATTCTAACACGAGGCTAACTTCAACTACTAAGTATGAAATTATATTTTAAAAGGCCATCAAAACTTTATTTTTAAGCCCTTAATACACCTCGAATGTGTTTTGGATTGCAATCAACCTGCGGTGATAAGCGCAACGGCTGATGATCTATTTATTACCCATGCGACTTTGTACTCGCCTATTTGTCATATTAAGCCCTGCCCTTCCGTTTGATCTTGGGATGTTTACTGTACACTGGTACAGGAAGACCTGGAATGCTGGTTTGGGGAGAGCACTTGCCACTAACCAATTTCAGACTTCTCAAGAAAGTGTGACATCATAAATGATGTGGTAACAGCACGTCGTACCTGCAAAGTGGAGCTCTCTACGATAAATTTCGTAGAAAAAATTGCGTGGCCTGTACTTTTCTTTTTAGACATACACGTTGCAAATACGACACGTAGGGTACATGCAGGTAATATGGACCCCCTAAGCTCATTTGCCTAATTTGCGCAAAATTACGAAATGACACACAGTCTAATCTTTGTTTATTTGAATAAATAACTACTGCTCTAACTTTTATTGTGAAGAAAAACAATTATCACCAACCCCCCTGTCTGCAATATTCAAATGTTGACGTCATTACCAAAGTGCCCATATTACCTGCATGTGCAGGTAATATGGGCACATGTATTTAATGTATGTTTTAAAAACTACAATGACTCAACCATGTCTGGAATTTGCTTAAAATGTTGAAAATCATTAACTTTAAGATATAATTTGAAATTATAAGACCCTTTAGTAAATCCTTTGACTATAAATTTCATTGTTAAGTATTTTGTATATTATCTCTTTTTTTAAATGTTATTCAAATATTATTTTCATTATACAAGTTAATATAGGCCTACAATAAGTTATTTATGTTAATTATATACTGTGAATATACCCAAAAAAATCATAGCAAAGAGATTGATGCCTCATCCCAATACTAAGTACCATAATCATCTCTGCCATTTTGGATGTCCCATATTACCTGCACTAATGTTGCTGTGTCAGGCAAGCATTCAATGCCACATTGCACCCCTTCACTAAAACAAATTTACCTGTACACGCTAGTATAATTAAAATGAGACTATAAGCTTACTAAATATACAAAACAATTGAGGTTACCCCCTCAAACACTCTTTTACCATCACATTCTGTGAAATATTAAATTTTACATCAGTTCATATGAACAACATTATGGTGCTCCCACCGGTCACCGGTCGACGGTCACGACATGATTTGCTTCAGGTGGCCCATATTACCTGCTGGCCCATATTACCTGCATGTACCCTATGCGGAATTTACAATACCTTTCCTACGTAGAACGGGCATGCAACTTTGCACGCACTTACTCGTAGCCTATTTCATGTTGTCGTTACCTCTTTAATGTCAGCACGCACACAAACAAACTCAGTTCGTTTAACTTTTATACACTCTGATCGTTACACATAATTTATGGAACATATTTACGCAATTATTATTTTCTTAGTACATACGTTCAAAAGGGAAAGAAAAACAACGGCGACCTCATTTTAAGTTTTGAGCCGGAACGTCCCCACCTCAGACGAAATAATGATCCAATTCACGGAATATAAGAAGAAAAAAAAAACACAAACAACAAAACAAAAACGCTTTCTTAGAATATGTTGTTCGATAGCTATATCATGTCTAGACATGAATATTAGCTTAACACTGTTCTAATACGTTAAAAATAAACGTACATATACCGCCACATATGTGTATTTTACATGAACACCATATTACCGTAGATGTGAAGTTATCAAAATTACCTAAGAAAAGGTCCATTCCTCCTCCGTCATCGCACAAAGCATATGTTTCTGAATAGATGTTACAACGTGTGTTTTACTGTTGAAGGTTAACGAACTGGAGTCGTACGGCATGCTGTTATTTTTCTGACGCTAATTTCACATGGCAGCTGCGGGTTTTTGCGTGGCCTGCGTCTTGTCCAATCGAGACTTTTACGAGCATACGGGCTTGATATGACAGCCGATGTCAAAAATTGTAGATGTTGGTCAAAAAATGAGTATGGAATTAAGTATTTAGACATCAAGGAGCTACATCTGGATAATAATTTTGATAATGAAGGGGATAACCACTTGTAAGGTAAAGATATAATGACGAATCCTCGGGTGTGGCATTCTGAGTTTAAGTTAGGCGGATTTCTTTCTTTTTTATGGTGTTCTTTAAATACTATTAGAAGTATTAAACGAGGTATTCAAAGTATTTTGAGTTAATTACTTAACAAATTTCGGTTATTATTATGTATTATTTGTTATATAAAATATAAAAGGGTAATAAGTAATTTCCTCATTCACAGTGGATTGTACCAAATTCAGCAGTGGTGATCAGTCTAATGTAGTTTGTAAATACTTTCACGTCCTATAACGAAATTTACGTCACATTTGTATTTAGTTATAATCAACTTAAAGCTGAAAAGTGTCAATACTGTGGAGATATATGTCGGAGATAACTCACAATATCCAATAGACTTAACGTCACTTGCTATCAACGTTAAGTGTTCATTAATAATGCCTACGTGTATACTGTATTTTTAGACCCGGATACAACTGACAGCTATGGCTATCGAACGAGCTAAAATTAGAGTGCTATTTACCAGTATCCATATGGGTCAGGTACCCATGCTCTTTTCCAACTATCCTCTATTTAAAATTGTGATTCTTTCACCCCACCTTGCCACTCGTCGGTGTTCCAACCGCAAATTCACACTCCTCGCGCGCTCCGTATACTTCTTTCCCATTTCCCAAATGTTGTCATATACCCCTTCGCCAATTACCCCCCCCCCCTTATCATGCTTATATTATGCCTTCTTGCCCCTTTTATCTGCCCCTTTCTTTCCATATATCTTTTGGATTTATCTTGTTTTTATATTTTTTTTCTCACCCAAACTATTGTTTCCCACTCTTTCATTTACCCCTTCCTTTTTTCTATCAAAAATATCCTTTTCTTGGTGATGAATAGGTGATGAAGAACAACACATTCTAAGAACTCTTTTTATGTTCCTCTTACCCTCCCTTCATCCATTCTTCTTTAGCATCTTTATCCTTCTGCCCTCTCTTATTCGACCACTAGGTATCCGCATATTCCTATCTCTCTCTCTCTTTCTCTCTTTCTCTTCTTTTTCTTCTTCTTTGTGTGTGTGATCATTTGTTGGAAAGTGATGGGGAGTCACGAGGTCTCTGATCAATCTGTTATAATGTTCGTCTCATCTTTCAGCATCGCGTGACCGATCGCAATATGATCTACCTGAAATTGGTGACGAAATGGGGTCGAAATGTAAATACAAAAAGGAGAGCCTTCGGAAGGAAGAACCGTTCATAGGAAAAGAGAGGTAGAGAGCCAAAGAGAGTGATATACACGAGGACTTATAAGAGGTGAAAATTCGAATAGGTAGATAAAGACGGGAAGTTCCAGAGAAAGAGAGACAGTGTGAAAGAGTAAGGGAAGGACGAGAGAGAGAGAGGGCGCTTTAAATATAACGGTTGAATCAGTTAGCATTTTAAATGAGATATAGAGATACAGAGACAAAGAGAAGAAAGTTTCACCTTGCGATGATGCATGCGTGTAATTACTTCAACAAGAATCACCACTCCCAAGAGAAATCGACCTCCCAAATACGGGATTGTTGGAACAGTGGTCTTCTGGATAAAGAGCATTTCAGTGTATGGGGAAGGGGTGATGAGCATGGTGACGTTTGTATCGAGTTAAATGTATTATATTTCTGGCTCGACGGGTCGTTTAATGACCTATAAGTGGTAGATCGAGATGTATAGAGCCCTTCTGGGAATGTTTCTAACTTCTTTAAAAAAATCAAAAGCAGACACATTTGGTAAATGGTAAATATACACAATCTTTTGGGATTTCTTAATCATGAAACTCTCTACTCGGCATCATAAGTTGAGAAGATGTGGTAAGAATATGCTATAAAAAAAATTCAGGAAGGTAGATGGCTTGTTTTTCTCACTTTTCAAGACATAGGAATGGCGGTAAACTAAAATGTTTTATTTTAAGTGTGAAAGTTGTAGGGGAAGAGAGGGATTGTTTAATTGAGAGGAGGAAGAACTGACTTATTCAATTACTATCTCCATTATAATAACACCATACTTCATTGCGATATAATTTAAATCACCTTTAAATAAATTGCGAAACGATGCATTATGCATTATGATCCAATCCTGTTTACTAAAGTAATGATTGGTAGACGCTCTTTAACAATTCCTCCCACTTCTGTCTATGTATTGTCGCCGTGAACGCAATACATCTCTCTTTAAGTCTAAACTCGTTTATGTCATAATGTTCCCGGATAGCTTAGATAATCACCTGTAAGCACCAGCTGAATAAGTATTAACCCTCGGCAAAACTGTCATTCAATATAATTATTAAAACGTTGATGTACGCGCTGATGGTCCAACTATCCCCATGTTGCTTTAGCGCATGTTGCCGGGAATATGCTATTATTACATCCAGAATCTTTGTCTGGTTATAATGCTGGGGGAGTACTATAAGGGTTGCTTGTTTTCAATCAATTTATAGTTGGAAGTATAGATAGACACAATAACGTTGCATAAATGGTATATAATTATGATGATACATAGAATATAACATAATACATATAATGACATTTATCATTAAGTAAGTAGAGAAGGATATAGGCCTAACATTTATTTTTGGACTGATGAATTATACCATTCGGTCCGATACAATCCGATTTTATACGGGGTGGAACCAATAAAGCTTGTTTTATGAAAATCAAACATCTGCACATCATTTTACGCAGATGTTTATAGCATGCATGATTTCCTTTCATCATTCACATATTCCATGTTTAGATTGATTATTGAATAATGAATCAAAATATTATATTAATTGCATTGATTCATAAGATCTACGCTGACGTAACTATTCAAACTTTAATTGCTCCATATACGTTTCAAATCATATGATTATGTACATTATGTTGGTTTCACTATGCTTATATCTATATTTTTGTTTGTATTAGGAGCCTATTTCAATAGTCTTAATAGGCCAACATATACGTTCTTAATTTAACTGTCAATTTCCATATATTTGTAATTATTACTACAGTCTCATCATTTTGATTTTCTATATAACTGTAAATCATCATAATACACGATTTTTTTTCAGAATGTCTAATTATTCCAATTTTATGCCAAACTATGTGTTCATGGTATAAATATTGTTTTCACAAAATGTTTTCTTTAAGTTATTTATTGTAATTTTAGTGTTATTGAATTATTTATATTGTTGCATTGCTGTTATATTTTGAGTTATATGTATTTTTTGTCATCGTAATGTTTGTATTTTTATGTTAAACCTTTTCGAAATTTGTGTATTTTTATCACGGCCCCAATGGAAACCCGTCCTGTAACTGTTTGGGCTTTTTAACCGTGTATAAATAAAGAAATCAATCAATCAATCAAATCTAGTTATATTTGTTGCAACTAACAGGTGGTCAACTTGGGATGAAAAAAAAAACCAGGAGAAACTGAATGCTATACCAATGCCAATATATTTTTGTTTACATTCATGTTTAAAATTAAATCATACCATCCATGTCAAATATACTTGTTTTTTTTACTCGTTTAAAATATTCTAATTTTCACTAAAAGATACAGTAATTTATAAACAAATGTGATCAATCAAACCAATATGAGAAAGAAATCGCAGAGGAAAAAGTCGAGCCAATCGGGAAAATATACAGCCTATATATTTTTATTTTTTATTTTTGTATTTTTGTATTTTTGTATTTTTTTTTACAAAGCACACATGAAATATGGAAGATTCTCAAAATGAAAATAGAAAACATACGACCCCAAAATTTGACATTCTGTATTATTTTGCCGATTTCCCCGACTTAAAGTGATCACGGCCCCAATGGAAACCCGTCCTGTAACTGTTTGGGCTTTTTAACCGTGTATAAATAAAGAAATCAATCAATCAATCAATCAAATCTAGTTATATTTGTTGCAACTAACAGGTGGTCAACTTTGGATGAAAAAAAAACAGGAGAAACTGAATGCTATACCGATGCCAATATATTTTTGTTTACATTCATGTTTAAAATTAAATCATACCATCCATGTCAAATATACTTGTTTTTTTTTACTCGTTTAAAATATTCTAATTTTCACTAAAAGATACAGTAATTTATAAACAAATGTGATCAATCAAACCAATATGAGACAGAAATCGCAGAGGAAAAAGTCGAGCCAATCGGGAAAATATACAGCCTATATATTTTTATTTTTTATTTTTGTATTTTTGTATTTTTTAATTTTTTTTTACAAAGCACACATGAAATATGGAAGATTCTCAAAATGAAAATAGAAAACATACGACCCCAAAATTTGACATTCTGTATTATTTTGCCGATTTCCCCGACTTAAAGTGATTGTTGCTCGGCGACTTGTGTCTCATTAGGTATGATGAATCACGAATATTGAACCAAGTCCATTATCAGAAAGGCAAGAATACACAGTGTCCGGATTTTTAATAACCTTAACTACCTCAATACCTATACGAATTTGCAAAGACCCTTTAATTATAGGTGATAGTGCTTACTTCTCATCTGTATTCAGGTAATACCCTGAAGCGCTTTCTCTGGCCTTGGCTTATGTCATCAATACGGTCCTTTCCTTGGCTGACTCCATGACGACCACCAAACTGCCTCTAGCCAATGTATTGATGTAGTGCATCCATACTGTACATGGACGTGTCCTTCAAATGACCCTTAGATAATCACTTTGCTTCTTTCGGCATTGTAGATTTTTTTTTTTTTAGAAATATATTTTTGGTCACTGTTACACACAGGAAACAATTTAACATCAATATCCACAATTGAACCTGGTCCGTTGAATGCCTTTATAACTTCTTCGTTTGGATGGCAGACCAGCGCAGACAAAGGTACACTCAATCAGCGGATGAGGCAGCAGAAATCAAACACAATCGGGTAGTTATTTAGCATTTGATTCGGAGCGAGAGCTCCTCAATTCTTCGGGTGGAACCTTCACTGCCTCACATTGTCACTTGGTCATCGTGGATGACAAGAGGATGTTGATTATGCTTCAGGGTGACAGTTAGAAATCATGTTAATCCTAAATTTACAAACAAGATAACAATTTGAATACAGACCAATGAAATCCACTTTTATCTACAAAGTGAAATTGGATATTAATCCGACTTTCTTTTCCTAAAAGACTTTAAGGTCGGTCAAATGTCACAAGCTATATTGTCTGATTAGTTCTCGTCTGAAGGTCTTCAATTGCCCTTAAGCTTGTACGAATAACAAACGTGCACACACCCTCACAACCTGAACTCATTTTCATCCCACACACACACACATCTGGACCCACTTGTATCACCATACAATGTTTGAGGCATCGAATATTCTTGATAAAAGGTCAAAACAGGCGACGTATTGAGCCTTAGGTGACCGTTTCAGATTATAGCCTCATCAGATTGCACAGTGATCAATCAGAAAGATAATCTGGGACACACACACCAGTCTTGCCTTTGGATCGTTCTCTTCAGTTTTGTGTCATCTGCCTCAGACACAACAGTAAGTCCATCACAGGTACAACATGAAACCTATCAACACATTAAACCAATAGACCGATAGACTTTCCTTGTGTAGTCACTTTTGCAGTGGGACTGAGGTCTAAGACATAGAAAACATGGGCTTCAAGGACTAAAGAGGGGCATTGAAAACAGGGCATTTTCTAAATGTACATAAACTCAACAACGAACAAACGAATGAAAAAACACAACCGCAACAATCTCTTTTTTCAAGGCCACAATTCAAGAATCTATACAAAAGAGTGGTAAGAGTGGTAAAGAGTGGTTAAATAGTCTTATTTTATCTAACTCTAGTATATTAAAAAGCAAAACCTAAAAGATAAGTGGTGAACTAACTAAACAAAGGAATGTCTGTCACTGTGATAGAGGAAAATAGTACCAGAAACTAAAAAGAGCAATACATGTAGTCGATATGTTCTTGAAAAAAAATCACATTATATTTTTCTATATCACTTTTCTTATAATTCAAAATCAAAAACAAGGTATATATGGCATATTCCTGATTTGAAAAACAAATGTCAAAATGGTGGCATTTGCACCATAGGGTGTAGAATAAAGGCGAAAACATCTCAGTATGAAAGTAAAGAAGATTCTCGGAGGTGTGTAAGTTCAAAACACCTCTTGCATTGGCCTCAATTTTCATCCACCTTATCTCTGGGATTCTATTCTCTCCAATATTATGCCTCGTCACTTTTTTTTTCTTCTTTCTAACTTTATATTTCTTTCTCATCCATTTGCGAGTAATAATATCCTCAACCAAATCAGGGCTGGACGAAGATAACGAAATCAGAATAACTTCGTTTGCCTTTTGCTATTTGAGTTAAAAACGCTGCTTTTTTATCTCGAGATGCGCGATGTATTTGATGGTAGGCTTTAAACGAAGATTGTTCCTTTAGTAGTGTTCCCGTTACATGCATATCGATCAGGTACAATATCAGAAAATATGGTGGCATATTTTAATTTCTTCCTTCATCATGTTCATGCCGGATGTTCCATCAACTTCTTTCATCATCATCCCGACCGTTCTTAATTATTATGAGACCAAAATCAAATTCACATTCATGTTGCCCTACTTGTCCTGGGATAATTTATCCGGGCTTCGTTTCATCTAAAATGCTTTGGTGTAGCGTTAAAGGTGAAATGGGGTTAAAAGGAGGTTTACGGTTACGTTAAGCATGGACGAAAGAACGTCTATGTCTTAAGTGAAAATATATTTCTTTAAAGTGCAGGATTGAAGTAAGAATTTGATTACAGTACTGCGAATTTCAGCGGCTAACAATTATTCACCGAAGAAATGTTCATGGAATTCGCTATTCTTTATCAGTTTACCCGTGTTTGTGACATGTCTGCATGTCTGTTCAGTAATTAGATCTTCCCCCTTTTTACTTCTATCTTTGCTTTCACTCTGGCTTGTGCATCGAAAATCTACTTCATTCTTGATTCAATATCACTTCTTACAAAAATAAAACATAATCACATTTGCTCTTTGCCTCCGATCGACATACTATTTCTAAATGTTACCAATATTGTTTCCATTTCAACAGACCCATGTGTTTACAAGATACTAAATATTTGACAACCCATTTTGACTTGTTTCATCTTTACTTATCGTTGTAACCATGACATATTGAAGTGTTACACCTTTTCAAACACGACAACATTTTCACAAATGTTCTTCAGAACATGTTCAATATGCACGGTGACGCATATAGGCACCGGTCATGAAGTAACATTCATTTGCAATAAGAACTCTGATTTTGCGAAGTGCCATCAGAGTTCATGAATATCCTTTTTTTTTTTTACAACTTAATTCGTCTTCTCTTAATATCTTATTACCTGCTTGTACAATAATAAAAACAAAACCTGACATACTAGACGAAGACAAAGAAAAGTACTTTTAACGTGTTGTATTCGATTATCATAAAATATGTTACAGACGAATCGTTATACAGACTTTTATACAGCATGAACATTAGCATTTATTGTGCCACAACAATAGACGAGCAAAAAATTCAGCAATACAGATATTAGCATGTAGAAATTACTTTCTTTTGGAAATGTTCAATTGAATTGATAAACCATTATTGAAATTAATTGAATGATAATTACTATATTCGTCTCGAAGTAATTCACAGGCATTTTTCGATAGAAGTGTGTATACTCCTTTAGTAAATCCATTTCTCATTCTGCATGTACACTTATGCTTATAAAACCACACTTTGTTAAACTTTAATTCTACCACGGATAATGAAAACTAATCCACGCTAGTTGAAAAAAGCAATCAGAAATATTGAAAAGAGGCTTATTATGATTATGGCGTCAGTAGTTATTCACTAACCATCATCCCTGTACGAAAAACAGATGATACATGAGATTAACTGAATTGCAATTGATGGTTTAAGCAAAACGCCCACTCACACATTATTCATTGCTTTATTATAATATCGAAATAAATTATGGATTTAGAGGACGTTCTGACCTGCAATACCAATTGCGATTATTAATATAGCTCGTTTTAGCTTAGGTTCGTGTTATTTCTCTGATAATATAGGAGTATGCTTAAACAAATTATTTATCCATTGTATTCTGCCCCTTGGTAGTTTTTCAATCTTAAGTTGGCGATTAAAGTGCTTAGTAATTGAAATTTGTTATTTATTCTTGTGTGTTACCTTTTAACCTCCTCTCTTCTTCGTCTTCTTCTTTCTTTTTTTACAAAATAGGAAGATTGGCTATTGCAAAGAGGTATGTTGATTGATGGGTTAAAAGCTCCGAGGGATTACTTTAGTTCCCGGCCATAATGGTTCAAATGTTGCGCAAATATTATGCAGTTTTAGAGAAATGCTGCAAAAGAGAAAACAACAATTATAAACCGTACTATCACTTATGGAGTTCAGGATTAATTGTAGTTTTTTGGTAGCTCTTTTGTAATATACACAAGAAACATTTCTATTCTATTGTCCATCAAAAAAACAGCGTATCATGCATATTAAACATACAACGCTTTTGATTAACATAAAATGATTTTGTTTTTGCTTTTCTCTAAGTTTGTCTTATCGTTTTCATTTCTAGTACCTTAGTATTTAATAAAAAAAATTTTTTTTTCCGGGGGGGAAAATACTTGTATAGAAAACAAATATGGAATTTAATTTTGCAGAATAAATAGGCCTACTTTTTAAGCGTATTTTCAACTAGCTGACGAGGGCTAAAATGCGTTGAGAAATGTAACCTCCTCTACATTGCGCATCGCCTTCTATGCCGCCAATGACCTTTAATCATAGTGATACTAGCAGAGGCGGATGTCTGTCGTTAAGCCAAGTGATGATCAAAGGCATATTCAAATTTGGACCTTTAAAGCCAGGCCGAAGTTCGGTACCAATACACACAGGAAGATGGTGGCATTATACTTGGCCCATTTACAAACCGAATAAATCTTGTTTGAAAGCGATATTCCTATGCTGTACGGAAACGCTTAAGTACCATAAATCCTTCAGAACCCCATTCTTTTCGTCATCGCTGTTTACATTATATTGGGTCATCATATATACTCTTATAGACTGTAACTTAGAAACACTAGCAATTTTGAAATGGCGCGATGTATATTCGTATATATACAGCAGTGGCGTTTTGTTTTTGTTTGCTGGTATGATACTAACAGGGGAAAACTTCAGTATCTAGTAATCATTTGTAAAGAGAGGAGAGAAATAGAGATTAGGAGAAATGGTTGCAATAGAGGCGGAAAGACCAAATGTCGCGGACAGACAACAAAGCAGAGAAATGGACGATTCATGGCAAGAATATGAATGAAGACAATGAACATGCAAATACCTTTTTAAACTTTCCATACAACGCATACTAGAAAATACCGATGTTCATGATGAAAATTGAAAAGATAGATGAAACCGGTTTGTGAAAAGTATACAAAGTGTAAGAATCAAACGAGCAGGCTAAAATCGGCGGTAACACGTAACTTAGCCAAATTTGGCCAAATGCAATCTTCAATAAGGCGATGGAAATTTATAATCATTTTAGGAATGCAAATTTCAAAATCACAATGCCAAATTGAAATTAATTTCAATTTACTCTTCAGAATTAACATTCTTTTGCTTAATTTAATTTCAGAAATTGAATTAATGGATATAAAATTAACATTTTAAGTGAATTTAGACAGTGTGATGTTAGCGATAAAATTCCAATGCAAGTATTAACATGTACCAATTAAAAAACACATGGAAATTAAATATTAATCACTGCTACTTAAAATTTTAAGATTTAACATTAGATTCAATATGGAGTGAAATTAGTATAATTAGTTAGTTAGGGAGACCGGCAGATGGAAGTTACACGCCGCGATCAGTTGTATACAGTTCTTTCAGTGTGCTAAAGTTGGAACAAGAGTGGATGTTGCTAACTGGCATCTATATAAAGCCTACACATAGCTGGTGGTGAACTGCCGGTCGTAGGTTTCTCGTGTTATTAAAAAGTTAAATCAACAAAACCATTACAGAAAAGAAATTTGACACAAAAATTGAATTGTAATAGCTCTGCAACTGAAGGCACATGATGATAGTCTGGTATTGTAAATCATTAGTACAGTATGCCACTAATTATACCCCTAGCCATGCCCTGAGTTCTGCCTAATCGGCTGTGCTACAGGATTTTGTGTAATCACCCATGGGGTTAGGTGTTACAAAACAACCTAGCCCCATGTCGAGTATAAACATACCTCTTC
>CALNVZ010003425.1:3506599-3526361 GCA_940671915.1 Paracentrotus lividus
CAAATAGCAAAAACAATTAACTTAACTGACTGGTGTCTTGTTTTGAGTTGTGTGTGTGCGTGTGTGTGTGTGTGTGTGTGTGTGTGGGTGGTGGGTGTGTGTGTGTGTGTGTGGTTTATTTTTTCTGTTTTGTAGTTGTTTTATTATGTGTGTGTCAGATTCAGCGGGTTCACAATTCGTGCACATAGGGTGAGGCCTTTCACAATTCAACCATTTCTTGGAGATATTCCATAGATAGGCTAGTATTAGCTATGTCACGACGTGATCTCATCCGTTCAGCACCTTTCTAGTGCTCCATATTGTCCACAGGGGTTACAGGTGTCTATGAACAACGCCTTCACCTGCTCAGGGTATGCATCTGCGGGCTCGCTGCCGCCAAATTGCATTTTGTCTTAATGCGTCCGTACGCTTTCTATACATAATAATACTAACGACAGAAAACGACAAAAGATAGTGGGAATAGACTAATGTGAGAGAAGACAGAATAGAAGGAAAAAGTTGAAATGATGAGAAGCTAGGCTTATAACTTTAGAGGCTTGTTTCTACACGAGTTGATCATGTTATTATTACACTGAATCAAAATAGGGCTGAATGTTTGAATATTTCACAAAGATCTGCATCGATCAGTTTTCCGTGCGTCATTAGTCAATCGCTAAGTATGAGTGTTATTGTGATGTCTCTCAGCAAATAACAAAAACGAACTCATGTAATTGCCTCGTTTTAGATGATACTGACATTGAAATTGGAAAGGGTTATTAATTCAGAATTGGTTTTTTCACCACAGCTTTTGCATATCCATTATTCAGTATGACATATAAAAAAGGACAATGTACCTATTCTTTTCGTGAACTAATTCGAGAAGATTAATCAAGGATTTTCAATAAGAACTGATTTAATGGGAACGGGAAGTGCACCCACCCTTTCAAGTAATGCAATGGCTCAGAATCATGTGACATTTTCGCACTGGTCGGATTAAAAGTTCGTATTTTTTTGATTTCCAATGATCATATGGCAAAATTGGTAAAATCCGTTGTAATCATAATCGTAATTACATTGCAGTATTTGCTTCCTTAAATAGATTTGTCTATATCCTTTAATAAAACTACTGACAACTTCAACTATTACTTACTGAGGAATGAACTCTTCTTGACTTTTCAAAAATCGAGCAAACCCTTGCCCCTTTCCCCATCTTTTACTCTCTTCCTTTCTTGTCTCTTTCACTTCTCTCATATTATATAATCACTTTCTTTATCGATGTTATTTCCTTCAACGCATCGTATTTTATGCGATCCTTCTTCGCGCTCAATCTATCATCTGCCTTCATATGACCAAGTCTTTCACACCCCAATCAACCGTGGAAGTCAGATTGCAGGGATTAGGTATGGTGACGCTTCCACGGCAACAGCCTTAACGCCCCTCCACCGGGACCCTGCCGCCGTTACGCTTCTCGTGTAATCCATTCTCAATCCGCAATAAATAATTCGTGCGAATACTTCTCCCCTTTTTCTGTCATTCTTTTCTTTGTATATTTCTTTTATATCTATCTGTCTTTTTTGTCCCTTTGTCTCTTATTCTCAGTTAGATTCCCTCGTTCCCGTTATCTCACATAATAAATTAGCAATGGGTCAATATTGCGTACACTCACACTCAGACGTAGTATTATTTGCTGACATACAGTTATTCTTCGTATTATTTTGTCTTTTATTAAAGTAAACTTATTTTGATCTAAAAGTGCACATGATCATGTACTGATTACTAAAATGTCTATGTTTATTATATACAAACAGAAAGAGAAAACTCGTGTAATTTGTCTTATTTCAGTTCCTCTCTTGTCTAATAACTTTTAAAACATCTATTGCTTTATCTTTTGAGAGCCATCCTCCTACATTATATCGCTCTCATCAATCCATGAAGATGAGCTAAGGGTATCGTTTTCTTTTCTTGAATACAAGCACAAATGGTCATCCTCAATCCTCTGACGCATTTCTATACTGGGCTTTGTGACCAGCTTCCTTACGGTTACCTATTCTAGCCTCAACGCGTGTGTTCTTTAAAAGAGTCCCATAGGAGATTGCGGATAAGAGTTAAATTCGTGATACAAGTATCTGATTAAAGCTCACCAACGATTTAGATATCAACCCACAAGATATATCTCTCCCTTTATGAAACCTTTTCATTTGTAAAGCTTTCAATTTACCCCGTCGTTTCGTTGTAGTTTTCATTAATTAACTTTAAACTCTCGACAAAGTTTCATCATTATTTTGCAAAAATAAACTTGTTTTTTCTTTCGTTATTTCTTTCGTTTTATTTCATTCTAGTAATTTCACAGCTATTTTCCATTTATTCTGGTCCATCCCTTTAAAACAAGACTTCGTGCTTGTTAACAGGCTTTTCTTTTGAGGGCTTTTTCTAGGAACTTGTTTTATCTTTATAATTCCTTTTAAAAAAAACTTCTCCCTCTTGAGAGGAATATTAAGGGCTTCTATTGTATTAGTAATTATATGATTGTAATGACTCACCTTTTGTAACTTAATTTTCCAGGAAAATATTATGAAGTACACTGTTGAAAAAGCCATGTCATGATGACCCAATATCTGTATAGTTTGTATATGTTTAAAATTAACAGTTACTCGAAATGAATCGGATTTTTTTTGTTCATTACATTTTTCAAAGCAACTCAAATTTAGTTACTTTTTATTCGAATTAAGCAAGCTCAATTTGTTCTTGTTCCTCGAGTATTTGACTTTTAGATATAATGACTTTGTGATAATAGCACAGACGTCAATATCTCATGCAACATTTCCTGACAAATATTTCAGGAATAAGGAAATCATGACCTCTTCTTCAAACATCGTTTTGCAGGATGTTCCATCATATTCTGAACCGTTTTTACATCACGAACATTGCACCTTCAAGCAAAACAAGAGTAGGAATAAAAGAACTACTTTCTGCCAAATGAATCTCATTTCTATCAGCAAGACTGATGAATGCACATTTTCGATGGATTATAACATTCAACTGCTACGTGGGTTGGTTGTAGAGGGTTGTACTAAAACGTCTTTGTTTTATTGCCCACTATACGTAGCTTTCCGGTGAGGAGAATCAAGCGATGTGGTTGTTGTTTTGTTTTCAACTGATGCGATACCGAGTAACCTCGAGCCAGAACAGAAGTCAAATGCTGAATAATGACAGATTTGGCGGGGAACGTGAAGAAGATCATTTAAAGGGCAACCACTGACGTTTTCTACTTGTTGATGTTCGTTATTGATAACTTACTCCTTGCCTTTTAGTTATCTTGGTTTTGTTCTAACGGTTAATTATTGTCATTATTTGTTATCTGTATTGCAATTTAATTACAATTACGTGTATGCAAACGCATTTATAATATTTAACGTTTTTATAATAACTTTAATTCTAAACGGATCTCTATCCACCCTAGCCGCATGGGATGCCAACTCATCCCCCCCCCCCACACCAGACACAGACACCCACCCACAACACACTTCATCTTCCTCCCTTCGATTTGTGCCTAGTCTTGGACTATATGACGTTAAATACTCTTATGTTACACTGACTTTACATACCTGTAAAACATAGAAATATCTAATTTCATAAATTTTATTCGATAAGTTTTTATCTACCGTAGATAACAGTTTAAAATCCTTCTTCTAAGATATAAATGACATGAATTGATCACACAATTGTCTGTTATAAGTTTATCCTCTACACTTTTTCCATAAACTTTCCAACATTATAGAACATTATTTATTAGTACGTTCTCATCTACAGTAGATAGTTGCCTTTTCCAAACATTTCCATGTAGATATTTATAAATATTTCCTTTCACATGCTATATTTCTACGCCATTAGCATTTTCTTTTGCATATTCAATAAACTTCTATAGTAAATAGTGGTAGTATTTTAAGAGTTGTGATTCGTTGAAATGATGTCACGTGTCATTCACAGTTTTTGTTATAATGAACGGTCTTTGTTTATAGTTGCTCGGTTTTTTTTTGTTTTTGTGTTATAGTGCACGGTTTAAATCCGTGTTTAATCAATTATTTGTGTGCACATATCTAGTATGTTGCATTTCCAGAACATGCATATTATATATTATTTATAATTTAAGACTAGTTCTCTCACTCTCATTTGAATTTTCTCCGAATTCAGACTGACTCAGTCCACATCTACAGTAGATTGGCATTAAATTTGACTACCTTACTTTTCTCCCTTTGTAAACCTTACAATAGCATCTCTTTTATTTGCTGACCTCTGATGCCCTAAGCGTAAGACTAACTGTAATTAATCCTAAACTTTACCCTAAGCTCAATCCTAAAATCTAAAGTAAAAGTGTCAGGGGCAGCTGAGGTAACAGAATGTAAAGACCTTGAGATATATGTTTATTTTCCTAATTTACACATAAAGAAGTGAATACACATCAAAACATGGCCTTAATTTTCTTTTATAGCTAAAAGCTTTGTTATCAACATTGAACAATCAGTTAGAGTTCAAACATCTCTGTCGCAAATAAACAATACATTTAGAAAAGGAATTGCACCCAGCTTCTTTTTTGGTCTAAGATATAGGGCTAGGGTCGTAATTTAGTTTATATCAAGTGCAGGGTCGAAGTTAGTCATTCGATTAATAGATGAAACATACAGCAGAGCAGAATTGTCGTCGGAGCAAATAAAACATAGCAAATGTCACTGAATCGTAGACTACGTGTAGGTCGATGGTTTTGTATGCATGGGACGTATGTTGGGATATGTACATTAATGCAACCTTGGTATTCAGAATAATTAAAATTTTTAACATGATATCCGCCCTCGGAGAAGAATAACATGATCAAAAGAATGCTCGGGCAGCTTAAAGAACGTAGGGGTATATACGGTCAAACCCAAATGCTTGAATTGATAGCTGTGCAAATAAAAGCGAGTTTCTTCATTTTGATAGAGTTTTTTGGTAAATGGAAATTATATGGATTTTTAAAAATAGCTTATAATTTATTTTCATTAATGCAATACTTTATATTAATCAAGTATCATGTGTATTGATCTATCTTGGATCAACTTTGTTTTCAATAAAAAAAAAGAAAAGAAAAAGAAACAAAGAAAAACAAGAACACACTACTTTGTGATGAGTTTCTATCAAATTTTCTAACAATCATGAATAATAATACTATTAATAGTAGTAGTAGTAGTAGTAGTAGTAGTAGTAGTAGTAGTAGTAGTAGCAGATAACATGATAACAACAACAACAACAATAATAATAATAATAATAATAATAATAATAATAATAATAATAATAATAATAATAGTAATAATAATAATAATAATAATAATAATAATAAAAAAAACATAATATCTCTATCGTACAAAACGAAATGATAAAAGATAATTTAGTCATTCTATACTGCCGGTCATTTCAATCCTTCTCGCACTAAAATACCAGTATCATATTATACATGGGTGACATTCAAGTATTTTTTATTCGATTTGAACTGAAGCAGGAGAATCACAATGCTTTGTATTATGCTCCTTTTTCAAATGGGAACGTTCAGTATTATGAAAACTTACAATAGTCGAGATTATCAGCTTGTGCTTATAGCTTTTTAGTTGCTGTGGTAAAATATAAAAAAGTCAATTAAAAGCAGAACTATCGGACTGACACATTTGTTGCTATTTATGTGTTCTTGCGATTTACAGAATGGTTGGGTGAAGTGTGTGGTCAGTGACTGCAAAGGGGAAAAAATCCACTTCACAAACCACAGTGTAAAGTAACAGGTAAAACGTGTGACAGGATAGGTTGATTGTGGAGACGGATAGCTTTCCATAAACCACATAAAGAGAAAAAAGGTATCATTGCACAACAATCGTAATACTAATAGACTGGGAATCGAACTGACTTAACCGATGGTACTCCTTTATCTTGTAGTTTTGATTTTTTTTTCCAGTTTCTGTTCAATTGATGGTGTCTATAAGAAATCTTTGTGTCTGTTCAGCAATATAGGTGTAATTAAAGTTTTCGCTGGAAGACTGACGACTCACCGAAGAACGTATGTGGAAAGCAAGGACAGTAAAATAGCTCAAACGCTCATTTTTTTTTTTTTTTTTTTTTTATCATCTTGAATAAAAATGTTGCCAATAACGGCCTCAGCTGGTCCTTTTGGCTTGTAAGAAATTCTAAAGACCATTGTTGCAAGAAGGAATTAATCCGTAGGCATTAGTGCTTTCTTACCTATGATTTATTATGTCGAATATGTTTGTGTTCATACCTAACATGAGATTCTGCTGCTAATGTGGTGGTCGCAGCACACTGTAAGTGTATCGTACAACTCTCTTTACAACGTAGAGTGTTTCACGTCGTAGATACTTGATCGTGGCACTTACGACGTGTTGTGACCACTTTATAACTCATTGCTTTGCACATGAGTTCTGGGCAAAGGAATAACGCCTTTTCTCTGAATTAGCGTCCTGTTATCCCAGTCGTACAAACAAGACCGCCGTTACTTTTGTGAAACCGATCGATTTTTAACACTAACGGCGAACTCTTCGCCAGCCTAGCCTTTGTCAAGCACATACAAATGTACGCAAATTTGTTTTGCATCCAGGGATTTAGGATTTTGAGCTTTTTTACGACATTCGCCTTCCATATGTTGACGTTCTACACTACGTCCTCCGACTTTCAGGGAAAACCCTCTATTTTATTTGGTAAAGAAAAAGACAGAAAGAGAGAGAGAGGGGGAGGGAGGGAGGGAGGGAGAGAGAGAGAGAGAGAGATGCAAGTTCAGTGAGATATTTCGCATGAGCATGGTGAGTAGACGGGTAAAATGATATTTTGTAACGGTAACTATGGCGATGAAAACAAAGAAACCACTTTGATCTCAATGTTCTTGACGACATGATACTCTATGCCAATTTCCTGACACATTTAAAATTTTAAAGTGAACATAATGGCATTGAAATTTGTCTTAGTTCATATTCATGCTTTTGATGTATGAGGATATATGTATTACGATTCCCCAAACAGTATATTTCTAATATATCAATATCAATCAGCAAAACAACATAACAAGCACAAAAATGATTATCCTAGCCTTTGTTAAAATGGTGTCTATCATGCATGTTATATTCACCTTCACACTGCTCTCTTACATGTAATATTCAATTTGAATACTAAGTATTTGTTACCCTTTTAATCGTTTTATTTGTATTATAACTATGCTGCTCTCTCGAAATGAATGGATAAGTATACATGAAGTGACAGGGGACCGCTCTGCAGTATGTCTCACGTCCTCCTAGAGATGAGCATCTAGTTGATAACCCTCATCTTCTTACATCCGGGTAACCACGTGGGATTAGATGTCGTCTGATTAATGACCACTTTACTCTTCCACCCGAATCAAGGGAACATATCGGGGGAAGGCTTAGCGAAGACTGTTGATTATATTGACCAAATATACCTCCCTTTAAACACCTTATACTGTAAGGCCTTCCCTTTAAATGTAGCACTACAAACTGGGCGTCACTTTTAAGCTGTTAAGACTATTATATGTGATATGAATCTAATAGGGCATACATGAGCTCTACAAACGTAAATGCAACCACTGCGGTGTAAAATCAATCTATTTCCACTTTAACAACCGCGTCGTCTTACGCCACATGTCGCATCGAATTAAGATGTATTTTTAAAGGCTTAGCAATACTTTAGTTTGTGGTATATTTTGAAATGCTGATTTTATAATCGCTTGTGGTAGCCATCAATCTATATGCCTTTCTTTCCACCATCGAATTAACCAGGTCTGTAAGCTCCACTGCATATCATGTTCAAGGAGAAAGAACCGACGAAGAACCGACGATAAACACCTAAATTATATCACTTTTACAATTGTAAAAACAGGCAAATATAACGAGTCAACATTTACTTTTTTTTGTTGAAAAATGAAATGAAGAACTTACTTTAGTCTATCATCATTCAGTGCTCAAGATAAGATGAATACATCATACACTTTGATTTACAGAATAAAAAGTAACTAGGTATATCATTGCGTTACTTTCGTAAAGAGACTAACATGATAATGAATATCTGATTGGTATGTACTGTACTATGCCACAGACTGACACAAAATTAATAATGAAGAACAAGTATCATTGAACTTTTTTTTCTCAAATGATGAATATAAATGCTATGATTCATTTTACCTGATATTCCTCTGACGATGAAAATAAATGTCATTATTGATTGTACATTACACTCGCCTATTTAATTGTCTGGCTCACCTTATGGGTAAAAAAAACCATTCTCATTTTTAAATATACGTATATCAGTGTTTTTTTTTTGTTTTGTTTTGTTTTTTTTTTTAAGGCAAGAACATTATTCCAATCACTAGACTTCCTCAAGGTCTTTGAAATGTCACGAGATTGGAAAGTATGACACACATAGTGGCGTAGCCTACATACTAGGATGCCTGCGAATCTAATGGTCTACGCCCCCTCCCGTGAGGTGAAAACTGATCAATATATTTCTCGATCAGTTCTCGAGATTCGCAGCTATGTTGCCCTATCCATGTTTCTTTAGAATTCCGATATTTCGGGTTTTTGTTTTTCAATATTACCTTTATTATGTCATGACGCAAGCCCTTATATTGAAATGAAACTTTAAAAAAAAAAAAAAAATATATAATATATATATATATATATATATATATAATAATTATATATATATATAATATAATAAAATAAAAAAATATCTAAATAAAGATGCTCCGAAAACAAATTATTTCTCTCTCTCGGAGTGTATGCCACATGGGACATAAGATGTGAGAAGACAAACAATTTAAGCGAAGCATGGAAACCATTATTTTTAAAAAAAACCAAAATAAGACCTGAGAGCTAATTTCTTCAGGAAGAGTAGTAGCATACACCGATTAGAAATTTACAAGACAACCCAATGTACATAATATGTAATTCAAGCAATATGTATTAACTGTACGTACCGGCTACCTAAGTACGGTAATAATTATTTCCCTTTAAACTATTGACCGAACGTCATCTCATAAATTCACAGTACTGGAAGTGCATTAAAATGATTAATTCATTTCCTTTACTATTCCTGGCATATCCAGGGGTCACTTTCAAATAACACAATCATCAGCGCATCCAACTAATTGGAGATCCATAGGATTTTTCTTTTTTTGAAAAATGAACTGATTAAAAATCTCATTTCGTATTCTAAGAGCAAAGCTAATATAGACTAAATACCTCCGACGCGTTGCTGAAATGTAAAGATTCAATTGAGCGTTAGCACAACATCGGGAGGCACCAGCATTAGTTCCTGTTTGATTAAAGCCCTTGATAATTATTAAACTGACATGCCTCATTTGAAATTCATGTCCTTTTCTTGTTAGTAATGAACAGTTTTTATTAATCAGTTAGGCGGAAATAGCTGGGAAAGCAGGGTGCACAGAAATACATTAATTATTGTATGTTTCCTCCTAAACAGTAAGCAAATGCACTTTCAAAAAAAAAAAAAAAAAAAAAAGGTGGGGGGGGGTGTGGGAAGCACGCAATAATGAATAAGTATATATAAATAAATTTAAACATAGCCGTCGTACACTGCCCCAAGGAATTGGAATAGCAATGCTGAATTTAAATAAACTGTAGTACAAGTGGCATAACTACACTACACCGAAATCGATTAAAAAAAAGTGGGGAAACGGTTTAACGTGGCAAATGAATTTTTGCAGCTATAGATATAGTGAATATTTTTTATTATAAAATAGAATATATCTTGAACATCAGAAATTATTGCCTTTTTTCCCCCTGTTTAATCCGAATAACACGAATAACCGAAATTATTTCAGCAGCGGATCCACGATTTGAAAATAGAGGGGGCACCAGCCCGAAAAGGATTCAGACGCCGAAATTTCGTACACTCACGGGGGCGTGTCCCCAGCACCCCGCCTGGATATGCCATCTGGATTTTCAAATGAATTAAAAGAAACATAGGTCCATTCAGGTTCTTGTTTCATGGAGTTAGAAAGAATTGAAGATGCTACTACTGGATGTTCGTATGTTACATTTTGTCCCTCTGTTACATTAATGTAACAATGTGTCGTGTTCATCCCAGCGTAAAGACATACCACACAAAAATGGTACCAAAAGATGCGGGAGGAGTTACTCTTTCGGAATATGTAAAATAAGTGAAGATGCTAGTACTAGATGTTCGTATGTTACATTTTTACCCTCTGTTTCTCAAAACTGATTTGATGTAACATAGGAACATCTAGTACTAGCATCTTCAATTGCAAATGTAGTAAACAATAGTCAAAGTGGTTTCACAGTCCCTTACTAATGTGAAAGAGCTGTGAAATATATACGATAAAAGTGCATTATCATGTTTATGCGAAATTTATTTCTGAACATAATCTGTCTGATGATATTGACTATCCTTTTGTGGTATGAATTATGTACCTTTTTCTTTGCAAAGGCCGACGCTCGATCGCTCTTTGTACTTTACCTCGCCGGTGAAATGTGGTTTAATCACTCAACCACGTTTCTACTCAAGTCATAGATTATGAAAGGATAGCAGGGCTCGATTCATGACAGCCTATGCAATCAGGGAGAAGGCTAACAGTTTTTCTTTTATATCTTAAATATCAGTCTTATAATCATGCACCGGTTCAATATTGAATTTAAATCATCTAACCAAGTCAGTTCTTATCTAACGATGCCATGAACCTCTGCAGGATGAACATAAAACCATGTAATTTGACATTAAACCGGCGCCTCACTAACATGATTTGATTGTAATGAAAGTCAAGCATGATGAGCACATTTAATTGATTTTCCAGAAGACCTGTTAATATTTTCTTGAAAAACATGTTCATCGCTTCACATAGTTAAACGTTAGGAACGACTTAGGCACGAAATATAATAAAGGGCTGCATATGAGTGATGAAAACAAATATTGATGAAAATGACTATTTTTAGCCAAATCTTGATATCTTTTCAGCGATATAAAAACACTTCCAGAAAGAAAAAACATTTCCCCTACCTTGTCCAACTTTTATATTTTTGACAAAACCAAGTTCATTGATTTCAGCATCTTTTCCATCAACTTTTATTATAAAAAACACGTAACCTCCGTGACTTGTGATTAAACATCGCTGCACTAGATGACCTGACACAAATTTATACGTAATTCCTATATCGAGTTTCATCACTTTACGTATATGAACATTGTTTCCTCGAATTACCAAGTTGGGAACGTCGAGTTTCAAGCTCACGAACCTTGAATTCCAAGAGACAATAACCAAACAAAAAAACATCCACTTTCATTGACATGATTGAGGTTCGAATCAGAATTTGTTAATACGCAAGGAACATGATGTAATAAGCAGGAAGAGACCCAGGCTATTATGACATAATTCATTCGCTGCCCACTAGAAAAAGCCACTAGAAAGTGAACAGCAAAGTGTGTGTATGTGTGTGAAAGAGAGAGAGAGAGAGAAATTAAATATATATTTTTTTTCCTCATGTGATTGACAATTAAAGGCAAACACACTTTGTACATGTACTGCGGCAGTCACATGTACACAGCACAAGACCAACTTATTGAAATTTGTAAAAATTTTCGACAATGCGCACACAGAGCGTACACATAGACAACACATATTGATATACGAAACGAATGCACATCGTTGGCTAAGCGCGCTCGACAAATGAGTAACGCACACCCAGCGAAAAAATGCGCGTTGGCCATGCGTCGTACATGTTACTGCGCCATTAGACCGCTCATCACCTGGATGCGAATGGATTACGTAATACCAAGATCTCTATTAAAACCGTTTTCTGCGATTTTGACCGTTCCCGGGTAGTGGGGAGTGTTCCTCACTGATTAATGTCAAAATACATTACCCCGCACACAATATGCGAATAAAACTACATTAAAATCAATTACAACTAAAAAGTATTCATTACAGATTAATGCCAATTGAAATGTTTTCAAATAAATATCCGACGCCGTTTGATATGTCACTTGTCAAACCTTAATGCCGCCTCACGGGGCCTGTTTGTATTCTTCTATATTCATCAGGACTCACTAATGGGTGAATCAATTTACGACTTCCGCACTTGTTCGAATTCATTGCAGTTTAAAAAGGCAGATAATGAGATGTATTAATTAATTCAATGGTGTTGACATTTTGGGAGGTTATCAGACATGCTGTTCTTTCTTTATATCCATTGACCGCTTTATTCAAAAGCAATGTAGGTTAATCATTCATGACAAGTGGCCATAAGTATTAACACTTTGAAATATTGGCATCAACAAGAAAACTCTTTTTGTGCAATGACGCCGAAAAACAACACTAGTCGGTGGCAGATCCAGGATTTCAAAAGAAAGGAGCAGCAAGCCCGATAGTCAGTTTAGCCGTTGAAATTTGCGATTTTAAACATGCTCATTCGATGAGAGGTTTTCAAATTTTAGAGGGGGCACGCGTCCCCTGCGCCCCGCCTGGATTCGCCACTTCTAGTCAAGATAATTTAGTGACATAATTTTGCAATACATGTTTTCCAAATGTTAAAGGGATGGATTACCTACACGATGTGTAGTTGGGATGAATACGAAACAAATTTTAGTGTAAATGTCTGAAAGGATTGACATTGTGATGGTCAACTATAGGCCCTTCGCTGTCATCGATGGCACATGCCGACATTTACCCGCACGGGCTTTGTGTATGTGTGTGGGTGTGTGTGTGTGTGCGCGCGTGATATTTGTGTTTCACTGGCGTGAGGTAATAGACCAGTTTACTAACATATTCAAATTTTATGCATACTTTTTCCTGGCGACATAGTAACAAAGTATTTAAAAAACCTGTAATAAAAGAATGAACTACAATACATGGAATCCAGTTTGCATACACTAGTTCTTGCAATGTCGGGAAGCCTTTGGCAAGCATTCAGGTTGTCAAGAACAACATTTGTTTGCATAGAAAGTATTTTGAATAATTTGAATATGTTAGTAAACTGGTCTATTCGCATTAGTTTCACACGGATGTACTATACAATTATTAAAATGAACGACACTAACGCCCATCTGTCAAATTTCTCAAATGTTAACTCTATGACTAAATGTTTTAAAAAGAATTATTAAACTTTTCAATGGAAGATATTCAATACAGATTCTAAATGCATGTTTTATACAATTCGGGACTTTTATACTTTAAAATCACTGTACTCTTGACACTGACCATAGGATATAATTAGCACACGCATGGCAGGCTAATGAATCATTGTGAACAATCCTGCAAAACAAACTTGTCAATAGAACCAAGGTAAACAGTCTCGACTGTTGCCTGGCAAAGACACTTTCAACCTCTACATCAAACTGCGTCACGACATGACATGAAGAATTTATAACCACATGACTCCCCGCCTTACAGACACCTATTTTGTAACGTTTCAGACATTCATATCCTTAGATATATATAATTTGTTTACACACGGACTGAACGTAGTACAAACTTTTTAAAAATCTAGTATAGACTGTTTACAATCTGTTTACGAACTTGGAGAACGGGCCCGAACGGAGAGAACGGAAAGGCAGTCCGATCTTTTTTTTAACATGTTAAAAAAAAAAAATCGGGCTGGCTTCCAGTTCTAAAATTAAATGTAGTGACAACGCTCCTGAAACGGGAAGGACTTACTTTGAACGAGAAGGACGTACCACGAACATGGTACCTAACAAAATAGCGTTGTAGATTTTGACAACGGGGAGCTATCTCTTGTAGCTAGGGGAAACCCTCGTTTGTGCACACGAAAACTTGTAATTTCAACGCTTGCCAGCCGTTTCTAGCAAATACCAGTTTTACACACTCCTTTTCCTGTACTAACAGTATGCAGGAGTTTGGGGGTTTGAGCTATTTTGAAAATAAAGCCTTTCATAATGCTAACGTTCTTGATTATCTCCTCCGTAGTCCAGCGAAAGCACCCTATTCTCAAAACCCACAACCTCATATTAGCAAGGGTAGGGGAATACCTTGTCAGATGCTTTATGCGGCGGTCACAACTCGTCGTAGGCTACGGAGCACGTGCCATCGACGTAGCCTGCGTTGCATGTGCAATGCACCAACAGGTCCTAATTCAACTTCTGCAAAGCGGAACGGCGGCCAGTTGTAGGTTGCCGCGCTCCAGCGTACGTTGCACGCATCGCTAAACCGAAAGGCCAGTGAAATTTAAGCCACTACGACCTTTGTCGCCACCTACATTCACCAAAATTATGATCGACCTCCCATTCAGATACTGCACAGTCGCCGCTGATTTTTGAAATTTTCAAAAATCTCTCACGACCCAAATTATGATGCGCGACTGAGAGGACTATCACGAACCTAAAGGCGACAGGCCCCCATCAGGTAGAAAACACTCGATCGCCTGTGTCAGTCGTAAGGATCGCCACAGTGCGCAAGTTCATATTTTGGTTGATTTTAAGCTGCGACAAGAGAAGTCGAGCCGCGAGATGCGAGGAGGTCGAGGCTATTGTATTATCGGATACCAACTATTGTTAGCCTATTGTTTGCGTGGAAGCAAGTGGTTGTCGTAGCCTATCGTGGACAGAGTCGTAGATACGTAGATGATCTTCGGTCACCTACGATTCTGACACGATTCTGGCAGGTTCTAACATGCATAGGTTGTCGCCTTCTGTGGGACAGGCCCTTTAGGGTTGTTGATTTGAAGAGGAAGATTGTATTGGTGGATCTAGAAACTTCCACTGTGCTCTCTTGTTTAATTTTACTCACACATGGAGCTTTCCTAACTTGCAGGAATAGCATTTATGTTTTACCCCCCCCCAAAAAAAAAAATAAATAAATAAAAATAAAAAGACGGATCTAATGGAAACCAATTCTTATCAAGATACGCTTACCTGTTGTGGTCCCTGCCCGAGTCCAGTAAAAAAAGAAAAAAAAAATTCCGGTACTGTTATATATCACCATGGTTTTTAAAAAAAAGAGAGAAAGAGAGAAAAAAAAAGAGAAATTCTCTCTTTCATTTTCTCTCCATTTAAATCCATTAACCTTTGATAAATAGTTTCAAGGAAAGCAATTTAGAGTAATGTCAGGACATAAGCCTCATCATTGCAGAGGTAAATTGTAGCCTTGAAAATTGGTATTAACCAGTAAATCATTTTTTTTCCTATATAGTCTATAATATTGGCATCCCGATGAAGATGAAATTTCTAATTAAAAAGAAACGTAATGTGCACGGTAATGGAGGATATGAAGTCATGAAAAAGAATTTCACTTAGCTATTTAAAGCAGTTTCCATGCATTCCATTAGGGTAATTTTCTTAATGACATGCGGTTCTGCTATTATATTGATAAAACTATGTCAGTGTTTTATTTTGAAGTACAGCCTCTGGATAGATAAAAAGATATCATGCATGCATGTAGGGTAAAAATTTAAGTGTTCTTGGAAAAATGGCACAGGGGCGGTGAAAATATATCTTACCCACTTGATATATGATCTAGCGTTGAATCAACAATTTTGTACATCAATTTTGTACAGCAACAGCGTGTATATTTTTAAAGTAACAATTTTTGCACGATGTTTGAGAGTACATGGATGATCATCCCGTAAAGAGTTAAGATGATTCCATTACACTTGCTGAGCTGTAATTTCTATGCACTAATCCAAGGCCTAACTTCTACCTTGAACTTAACATTGGAATTTTCTCATTAACCCAACCATAAACTTAATATAAAACCTAAACTCAGCATCTTAAACGAAATAAAGCCGTCGCAATTGTCGCTGGGGCAAAGGTAGATTGCAATGGGAAAGAAAGGAAATTATTTAATTTATGAATGATGGTATCTACTCATGTATTATTATGCTAATGTTTTAAACTAATACCGTACCCTTTAATCCCGTTATTATATTTAGGTGGTAATAGTTAGCCTTATTATGCTATATTATTTTATTTCAAGCTAGAGAGCAAAATAAGAAAGTATGAAATCAAACTTCTTTAATCATACATTAAAATGATACAGGTCTAAATAACATGAACTAGCAAAATCCTGGAAATTAAGGAAATAATTGGTAACAAGAGCGAGAGAGAGAGAGAGAAAGAGAGCAAGGACAAAAAGCAAAAACATTCTAGAGACTTCGTTGTGATGACATTCTTTATAATTTCGCTAGATTTAAACTCGTCATTTTCGTGACGTTTCGAACAACTTGTTCTAATTGTGTCCGGATTCAGCGGTGCCGGATTAAAGTGTTGAGGATATATGAAGAAATATATTATTTCGCATTCACAATTATTGTATATAAGTTATCATGTAGGATCTGTCAAAGAGATCAAGAAAGATAGAAACTAGCCTGTCAGACTTTGACATTGATATAATACGGATCTCATTTCTAACGTAAAATTGAAACAAAATTATATCTAAAGTAGCCACAATCAATCTTATTGTTAATCTCTAATGAAATTGAGCTTTTCATGGTCTCAGGGAACCGAATGGCTAGAGTTATGATCAATAATTAAAAAAAAAAAAAAAAAAAAAAAAAAAAAAAAAACCTTTCCATTGTCAGACATAGTTTTTTTCTCCCTTTTTTATGTTTAACCTCAAATCTCAACTGTAAGTTATCTGTTCTATTAATGTCTTGGTGTAGACGCTCGTAATGGATAGATCTAATTTGTGTTCGTTTACTTTTCCGCCTCGAAGTCTTCGTGTAACTGGTTAATGTCGTGTGATCGACAAGCAAATGCCTGACGCGGATGCTACAGAAGCTGTTACAGAGAAGTGAGAGAAATGCCTTATAATTGATGAGTCTTGTTCAGCAATTGAAAGGGACCTTCTTGATTGATGGAGAGTAAAGAAAACATTGATCATGCCTTATTAGCCTAGCTGTAGACGTGGGCTGTTATGTACGCCACAAATTAGGCGGGAGATTTCCTGGTGATATTCTGCTATGTTTTTTTAAAAATCTATTATACCATAATCACATTACCTTGATATTATCAGTAATGATGTCATCCAGCAATGTTGTCTCGTGGGGAATTATTTTGGTAATCAAATCTTCCCCTTGCGATTCATTACACCATTAGCCGTATCATGCTTCATTTACTTGTTGTTTGTTTCGCCGCGCTGCTAACCGCGTACCTAAAAGCAAATTTTAGCCCTTCTATTTTCATTCCGAAGTGAGCCAGTTGCGTAAGAAAACGATAAGTTACCCCATAACCTTAAGATTACTTCTTTTCCTTTCGCTTTTCCGATTGTACTACATACTTCATACTGTATGTGTGTGGGCTTGGATGGTATGTGTGAATGCTTCTGAGGGTGTGTGTATGTGGGTGTGACAAAACAAAATATGGTAACAAAAAGAAAACAAGAGAAAGAGAGAAATATATATATGTGATGAGACTCAACTTTTTGGACATGACATTAAAGATTCAAAGTTCAGCAAACGTCTAAACTGTTCCTAGACTTTTTATTTATAACACACACACACACACACACACACAACACACACACACACACACACACACCCTTAGACACACCCACACCCATACACCCTCACCATACACACACAACCACACACACACACACACACAATATATATATAAATATATATATATATATATATATATATATATATATATATAATATATATACATATATATATACATGGCCTGACGAAGGCCATGTCGGCCGAAAGCTTGTGAATAAAGGAATTGAGAGCTACGTTTCGAGTCATCTGTCTCATTCATTTCGCCTATATATATATATATAATATATATATATATAATATTATATATTATATATATATATATATATTTATATATATATATATAGAGAGAGAGAGAGAGAGAGAGAGAAATGTGTGTGTGTGTGGGAGGGGGGGGGGGCTGGTTAATGACTCGGGCTCAGAAAACGTCGGGTCACCGTCATGAGTGTCAGGTCCATGCGTCGCGTCAATTGAAGTGGTATGCAAAAATGAGTTTTTGAGAAGATGTCGATCGCGTTCACCGGCTGGGAGTTGAAATCTGAGCGATTTTTCCCCCTGGTCCACTTAATAGCCGAGAGTTGAGTGAAGTCTTCTCGTACATCCCTTCCCTAAATTTGTGAGAGAAAGAATATCTCAATGTGTGGCTCGATTCCAGCAAATTTTCAACTGGAGAGCTTTTCCCCCTATCTTCCCTTTTTTTACTCTTCAGAAAGTAAGAATTCAATCCTCGTATTGTATCCGATTTCTATTGATCTCTAGCAGGTTCACTTCAGTTGATTTTGTTGGTGAATTATTCAGAATAAAATGTCTCGATACAGTTGCACTGCAATAATAATTGTACGAGTAGATAATAATGAGAGAAAAAAGAAGAGCTAAAAAGAAAAATATATGAGAATTAAAAAGAAAAAAAAAATCACATTTTCATAATATTATTGTAAAATTTTCTAAAATTGGTTTTGTGTTATTTCATTCTTTTCTAAAGTGGTTTAGGATGCATTTGGAAAGATGCAAGGACAAATGAATCGGAAAAAAGCACAATACATTATAGTACATTATTGTATAGTATATAATGAAAAAACAAACAAACATTTCCAACGAAATAAGCGATTATTCGCCGCAAAATATCAAAAAGGTGAAGGAATGAAGAGAGTGTCCGACGAAGAGGAAATGAATTGGCGTGAGATTCCCTTTTATCTCCGTCTGAAAGAGAATCTTTTAAATCAATACGAGGTTGGATCAATCAGCAGGCCAAGTGGGATACATTCAACAATCGATATCTACCACACTGATATCGATGCATGATGAGCGGTCGATATCGGGAAGCCTATATCATACCCGAACCCAATTACGGAGTTCATCTTGTAATTCAGTTCTCAAAGAATAAGTTTAGTTTACTAACTTCATCATCGATGTATCCAGGTGTGGAGGAAATTTAATTGAATACCCCAAGGCAAGATATAATGTGGGGCTCGATTGAGATCAACTAAATGCATTTAGAGGAAGAAAGACTTCACTTCTCCATTGAAATAAAACAGAAATATTTGTTAGTTTCTTGAAATGTCAAAGAAAAAATAATTATAACTCTTAATAGACATTCGAAAAGAAAAAAAATGACATATTCGGTTATTTCTTGATGAGTATGATCCTATAAAAACCGTTATGATTTAATATGTTTTAACGGTTAATTACCATGCACAAAACGTTTTTCGTAAAAACAAGACAACCTATTAGATTAATATAAAAAGATATTGCATATTGAGACCCTTTTCTCTCTAAAAAAAATATGCCAAATTACATTTCCATTACAATGAAATGTTACACTCGTCTTATATATGCAACAAATTCTTGGTCATACTGTCATAAAATCAACATTGGATTAGTCTTTACAATAAATAAATAAATACGGTAATAATAAAACTCTAAAACCAAAAAACTGCGTGTCCTCATACTAAAACTTACATACAGTATAGGCGTCAGTTATTATGAAGGAAGCGGATGTAATATGGCCCTTGAGAGACATATTGATTCATGTTTTGATAACTCCATGATTTTACCCGGGAAAATTGTTATCATATACTTCAACTCGGTCAGAACGCGCAAGAAAAACAAACCCAGACCATACTAATTAATATATATAATAACTACACTAATCAAAAATAAACCCAACAGAAACGAACACAGAACCAAAACCTAAACCATATAAGACAAACAAAGATCTATAGATAATGTAATCTCAAAACACAAATAAATAAGCCACC
>CALNVZ010003425.1:3526386-3553416 GCA_940671915.1 Paracentrotus lividus
TATTTAAGCGTTCGAATCAGAATTTGTTAATACGCAAGGAACATGATGTATAAGCAGGAAGAGACCCAGGCTATTATATGACATAATTCATTCGCTGCCCACTAGAAAAAGCCACTAGAAAGTGAACAGCAAAGTGCTTGATGTGTGTGAAAGAGAGAGAGAGAGAGAGAGAGAGAGAGAAATTAAATATATATTTTTTCCTCATGTGTTTGACAATTAAGGCAAACACACTTTGTACATGTACTGCGGCAGTCACATGTACACAGCACAAGACCAGCGCATTGAAATTTGTAAAAATTTTCGACAATGCGCACACAGAGCGTACACATAGACAACACATATTAATATACGAAACGAATGCACATCGTTGGCTAAGCGCGCTCGACAAATGAGTAACGCACACCCAGCGAAAAAATGCGCGTTGGCCATGCGTCGTACATGTTACTGCGCCATTAGACCGCTCATCGCCTGGATGCGAATGGATAAAGTAATACCAAGATCTCTATTAAAACCGCTTTCTGCGATTTTGGCCGTTCCCGGGTAGTGGGGAGTGTTCCTCACTGATTAATGTCAAAATACTTACCCCGCACACAATATGCGAATAAAACTACATTAAAATCAATTACAACTAAAAAGTATTCATTACAGATTAATGCCAATTGAAATGTTTTCAAATAAATATCCGACGCCGTTTGATATGTCACTTGTCAAACCTTAATGCCGCCCACGGGGCCTGTTTGTATTCTTCTATATTCATCAGGACTCACTAATGGGTGAATCAATTTACGACTTCCGACTTGTTCGAATTCATTGCAGTTTAAAAAGGCAGATAATGAGATGTATTAATTAATTCAATAGCGTTGACATTTTTGGGAGTTATCAGACATGCTGTTTTTCTTTACATCCATTGACCGCTTTATTCAAAAGCAATGTAGTTAATCATTCATGACAAGTGGCCATAAGTATTAACACTTTGAAATTTGGCATCAACAAGAAACCTCTTTTGGTGCAATGACGCCGAAAAACAACACTAGTCGTGGTGGATCCTGATTTCAAAAGAAAGGAGCAGCAAGCCCGATAGTCAGTTTAGCCTTGAAATTTGCGATTTTAAACATGCTCATTCGATGAGAGGTTTTCAAATTTTAGAGGGCGCGCGTCCCCTGCGCCCCGCCTGGATTCGCCACTTCTAGTCAAGATAATTTAGTGACATATAATTTTGCAATACAATGTTTTACAAATGTAAAAGGGATGGATACCTACATCGATGTGTAGTTGGGATGAATACGAAACAAAATTTTAGTGTAAATGTCTGAAAGGATTGACATTGTGTGATGGTCAACTATAGGCCCTTCGCTGTCATCGATGGTACATGCCGACATTTACCCGACGGGCTTTGTGTATGTGTGTGGGTGTGTGTGTGTGTGTGTGTGCGCGCGCGATATTTGTGTTTCACTGGCGTGAGGTAATAGACCAGTTTACTAACATATTCAAATTTTATGCATACTTTTTCCTGGCGACATAGTAACAAAGTTCAAACAACCTGTAATAAAAGAATGAACTACAATACATGGAATCCAGTTTGCATACACTAGTTCTTGCAATGTCGGGAAGCCTTTGGCAAGCATTCAGGTTGTCAAGAACAACATTTTTGCATAGAAAGTATTTGTAATAATTTGAATATGTTAGTAAACTGGTCTATTCGCATTAGTTTTCACATGGATGTACTATACAATTATTAAAATGAACGACACCAACGCCAATCTGTCAAATTTCTTCAAATGTTAACTCTATGACTAAATGTTTTAAAAGAATTATTAAACTTTTCAATGGAAGATATTCAATAAACAAGGACAATACAGATTCTAAATGCATGTTTTATACTATTCGGGACTTTTATACTTTAAAATCACTGTACTCTTGACACTGACCATAGGATATAATTAGCACACGCATGGCAGCTAATGAATCATTGTGAACAATCCTGCAAAACAAACTTGTCAATAGAACCAAGGCAAACAGTCTCGACTGTTGCCTGGCAAAGACACTTTCAACCTCTACATCAAACTGCGTCACGACATGACATGAAGAATTTATAACCACATGACTCCCCGCCTTACAGACACCTATTTTGTAACGTTTCAGACATTCATATCCTTAGATATATATAATCTGTTTACACACGGAACTGAACGTAGTACAAACTTTTTAAAAATCTAGTATAGACTGTTTACAATCTGTTTACGAACTTGGAGAACGGGCCCGAACGGAGAGAACGGAAAGGCAGTCCGATCTGTTTTTAACATGTTAAAAAAATCGGGCTGGCTTCCAGTTCTAAAATTAAATGTAGTGACAACGCTCCTGAAACGGGAAGGACTTACTTTGAACGAGAAGGACGTACCACGAACATGGTACCTAACTTTTTCATGCTGTGCATGGACACTTCTGTAACGGTTTGGACGTGCTACGAACGGTATAGATGAGAACGAGCGGTTTACTCGGTCTGAACGGGATAACAGCGTATCGGGACGCGATAAAGACGAAATTGACGTAACGAGGACTATTTATGAAACTGCGTAGTATCGTATTCAAGAAATTAATTTTTCAAAGTTATTAGTTCCAACCCGACCAAAGCCCGTTCAGCAATTTTTTAAAGACTGGCCAGGACGTATATAGAACTACCTCGGTGTGATGGCCCCGTAAAAAGAGCGTGTACATTTCACAGAACTATTTCTGGATTAAGATGAAACAACGCTCGTATGCAGTCCTCAATACGTCCATCACGTCTTTGCCTCGTATGCAGTCCGTTTGTATCTATTATAGTTAAGATCGGGTGAAAATGACCGTTTCCAACGAAGCAGAACCCGTCTGAAAACAATCCAGACCCGTCCCTAGTTAGTTGCAACCCGTTCTTATTTAATTCCAACTCGTTTGCATGCGTTTCCATCCTGACCTAACTAGTTCTGGGTCGTTTTTAAATCCGTTCAAAATCCGTTCTTACTCGTTCTCACCTCGACCAAACGGCCTACAAGAAAGTTTCTTCGCGTTCTTACAGCGTCATTATCCGTGGCTAGAATGTGCTGAACGTAAATGCGCGGCCCGTTCTGCTATAAGAAATCTAGCCCGTTTTGCCAGAAATCATGCGTCTTCGTAACTTAAAGCTGATAAGATTATGCAACGCTCGATGGTAAGACGTCCTCGCACATCTTTAGAGGCGATTGAAGTACGGCAATTTCGTTTGAAGTAGGTCCATTTCGTTTCAGGTACGTTGCCACCCCTTAAATTTAGAACGAGATGGGGCCCGATTTTTTTTAAACACTTTTTTGAAAATCGACCGAGCTCGTCCATGAAGTTCATAAAAAGATCTTAAGAAGTATTTACTACGTCATTTCAGTTTACACACAGACTATGCCCGTTCGGCAAAATTTGCAAGGACGTAGTAGGAACGAGCTCAGTGTGACGGGGGTATTAACCACCAGATAATTACCACAGAACCCCTCTTCCCTTCGGCATTGGTCGGCTATATACTGAAAAACCTTAATACGCACCATTGTTCCGTTGGACAATAAACATTCTCAAAACCCACAACCTCATATTAGTAAGGGTAGGGGAATACCTTGTTCAGATGCTTTATCGGCGGTCACAACTCGTCGTAGGCTACGGAGCACGTGCCATCGACGTAGCCTGCGTTGCATGTGCAATGCACGCACAGGTCCTAATTCAATTCTCTGCGATTCCTGCAATTCTATTAGTAAGGGTATTGTAAAAACTTTCTGCACGTCGTACATGCATTGTACCTGCGAGGTACCTCCGCTGCACGAATTTTCTACGAAATCCATCGGGGAGTTGCACGTCGAAGGTACGGCGAGTTGTGACCGCCGCATTAAGGGCTGTCCCACGAAGGCGATCGTGTGTGGCGACAACAATGCGAAAGTACTTTTTAGTACCCATCGCCACCATGCGCAGGTCCAATCGCCTATAAGATCGTGAATTATCGGTCTTCGCCAACAAATAATTAGCAAAATTCTGTTTCGCCGTGGTTCTCAACAAGTTAACAATAGCCGGCGTCAGTTGGGTTGACTTCAATGACCGTAGCCTGTTCTTCTCTTGTCGCGGCAGGGTACTATCGTAGATTGTCGCCAGATAGAACATGTTTAGCAAAGCGGAACGGCGGCCAGTTGTAGGTTGCCGCGCTCCAGCGTACGTTGCACGCATCGCTGAACCGAAAGGCCAGTGAAATTTAAGCCACTACGACCTTTGTCGCCACCTACATTCACCAAAATTATGATCGGCCTCCCATCAGATACTGCACAGTCGCCGCTGATTTTTGAAATTTTCAAAAATCTCTCACAACCAAAATTATGATGCGCGACATTGAGAGGACTATCACGAACCTAAAGGCGACAGGCCCCCATCAGGTAGAAAACACTCGATCGCCTGTGTCAGTCGTAAGGATCGCCACAGTGCGCAAGTTCATATTTTGGTTGATTTTAAGCTGCGACAAGAGAAGTCGAGCCGCGAGATGCGAGGGAGTCGAGGCTATTGTATTATCGGATACCAACTATTGTTGCCTATTGTTTGCGTGGAAGCAAGTGTTGTCGTAGCCTATCGTGGACAGAGTCGTAGATACGTAGATGATCTTCGGTCACCTACGATTCTGACACGATTCTGGCAGGTTCTAACATGCATAGGTTGTCGCCACACGATCGCCTTCTGTGGGACAGGCCTTTAGGGTTGTTGATTTGAAGAGGAAGATTGTATTGGTGGATCTAGAAACTTCCACTGTGCTCTCTTGTTTAATTTTACTCACACATGGAGCTGTCCTAACTTGCAGGAATAGCAATTATGTTTTACAAAAAAAAAAAAAAAAAAATAAATAAATAAATAAAAATAAAAAGACGGATCTAATGGAAACCAATTCTTATCAAGATGCGCTTACCTGTTGTGTCCCTGCCCAAGTCCAGTAAAAAAAAAAAAAAAAAAAAAAAATTCCGGTACTGTTATATATCACCATGGTTTAAAAAAAAGAGAGAAAGAGAGAAAAAAAAGAGAAATTCTCTCTTTCGTTTTCTCTCCATTTTAAATTCATTAACCTTTGATAAATAGTTTCAAGGAAAGCAATTTAGAGTAATGTCAGGACATAAGCCTCATCATTGAAGAGGGAAATTGTAGCCTTGAAAATTCGTATTAACAGTAAAATCATTTTTTTTTCTATATAGTCTATAATATTGGCATCCCGATGAAGATGAAATTTCTAATTAAAAAGAAACGTAATGTGCACGGTAATGGAGGATATGAAGTCATGAAAAAGAATTTCACTTAGCTATTTAAAGCAGTTTCCATGCATTCCATTAGGGTAATTTTTTCTTAATGACATGCGGTTTGCTATTATATTATTAAAACTATGTCAGTGTTTATTTTGAAGTACAGCCTCTGGATAGATAAAAAGATATCTCATGCATGTAGGGTAAAAATTTAAGTGTTCTTGGAAAAATGGCCAGGGGCGGTGAAAATATATCTTACCCACTTGATATATGATCTAGCGTTGAATCAACAATTTTGTACATCAATTTTGTACAGCAACAGCGTGTATATTTTTAAAGTAACAATTTTTGCACGATGTTTGAGAGTACATGGATGATCATCCCGTAATAGTTAAGATGATTCCATTACACTTGCTGAGCTGTAATTTCTATGCACTAATCCAAGGCCTAACTTCTACCTTGAACTTATGCTACAGTCACACAGACACTTACTATAGATACTTTGTGGTTGTAATCTCATTCATCTTCTATTCTATCATTTCTAATGTATTTCATTGTTTTACGGATGAACGGCTACAGTCACACAGACACTTACGTATAGATACGTTTGTGTTTTGTAATCTCATTTCTCTTCTATTCTATCATTTCTAGTGTATTTCATTGTTTTACTGGATGAACGAAATTATCAATATTTCTACAGCTATCTATGACGGGTAAGCATCCGTGGGATCCGAAGAAAGAAAATGATTTTTGGACGCAACCGGACGTAACTCAAGCGAGTGTCTGTGTGACTGTAGCATAACATTGGAATTTTCCCATTAACCCAACCATAAACTTAATATAAAACCTAAACTCAGCATCTTAAACGAAATAAAGCCGTCCGCAATTTTCGCTGGGGCAAAGGTGATTGCAATGGGAAGAAAGGAAATTATTTAATTTATGAATGATGGTATCTACTCATGTATTATTATGCTAATGTTTTAAACTAATACCGTACCTTTAATCCCGTTATTATATTTAGGTGGTAATAGTTAGCCTTATTATGCTATATTATTTTATTTCAAGCTAGAGAGCAAAATAAGAAAGTATGAAATCAAACTTCTTTAATCATACATTAAAATGATACAGGTCTAAATAACATGAACTAGCAAAATCCTGGAAATTAAGGAAATATTGGTAACAAAAGCGAGAGAGAGAGAGAGAGAGAGAAAGAGAGCAAGGACAAAAAGCAAAACATTCTAGAGAGACTTCGTTGTGATGACATCTTTATAATTTCGCTAGATTTAAACTCGTCATTTTCGTGACGTTTCGAACAACTTGTTCTAATTGTGTCCGGATTCAGCGGTGCCGGATTAAAGTGTTGAGGATTATGAATAATATATTTATTCGCATTCACAATTATTGTATATAAGTTATCATGTAGGATCTGTCAAAGAGATCAGAAAGATAGAAACTAGCCTGTCAGACTTTGACATTGATATCATACGGATCTCATTTCTAACGTAAAATTGAAACAAAATTATATCTAAAGTAGTCACAATCAATCTTATTGTTAATTTCTAATGAAATTGAGCTTTTCATGGTCTCAGGGAACCGAATGGCTAGAGTTAAGATCAATTAAAAAAAAAAAAAAAAAACCTTTCCATTGTCAGACATAGTTTTTTCTCACTTTTTTATGTTTAACCTCAAATATCAACTGTAAGTTATCAGTTCTATAAATGTCTTGGTGTAAACGCTCGTAATGGATAGATCTAATTTGTGTTCGTTTACTTTTCCGCCTCGAAGTCTTCGTGTAACTGGTTAATGTCGTGTGATCGACAACAAATGCATGACGCGGATGCTACGAAGCTGTTACAGAGAAGTGAGAGAAATGCCTTATAATTGATGAGTCTTGTTCAGCAATTGAAAGGGACCTTCTTGATTGATGGAGAGTAAAGAAAACATTGATCATGCCTTATTAGCCTAGCTGTAGACGTGGGCTGTTATGTACGCCACAAATTAGGCGGGAGATTTCCTGGTGATAATCTGCTATGTTTTTTAAAAATCTATTATACCATAATCACATTACCTTGATATTATCAGTAATATGTCATCCAGCAATGTTTTCTCGTGGGGAATATTTTGGTAATCAAATCTTCCCTTGCGATTCATTACACCATTAGCCGTATCATGCTTCATTTACTTGTTGTTTGTTTCGCCGCGCTGCTAACCGCGTACCTAAAAGCAAATTTTAGCCCTTCTATTTTCATTCCGAAGTGAGCCAGTTGCGTAAGAAAACGATAGTTACCCTATACCTTAAGATTACTTCCTTTTCCTTCTGCTTTTCCGATTGTACTACATACTTCATACTGTAGTGTGTGGCTTGATGGTATGTTGAATTGAAGTGGTATGCAAAAATGAGTTTTTGAGAAGATGTCGATCGCGTTCACCGGCTGGGAGTTGAAATCTGAGCGATTTTTCCCCTGGTCCACTTAATAGCCGAGAGTGAGTGAAGTCTTTCTCGTACATCCCTTCCCTAAATTTGTGAGAGAAAGAATATCTCAATGTGTGGCTCGATTCCAGCAAATTTTCAACTGGAGAGCTTTTCCCCCTATCTTCCCTTTTTTTACTCTTCAGAAAGTAAGAATTCAATCCTCGTATTGTATCCGATTTCTATTGATCTCTAGCAGGTTCACTTCAGTTGATGTTGGTGAATTATTCAGAATAAAATGTCTCGATACAGTTGCACTGCAATAATAATTGTACGAGTAGATAATAATGAGAGAAAAAGAAGAGCTAAAAAGAAAAAATATATGAGAATTAAAAAGAAAAAAAAAAATCACATTTTCATAATATTATTGTAAAATTTTCTAAAATTGGTTTTGTGTTATTTCATTCTTTTCTAAAGTGGTTTAGGATGCATTTGGAAAGATGCAAGGATGCAAATGAATCGGAAAAAAGCACATACATTAATAGTACATTATTGTATAGTATATAATGAAAAAACAAACAAACATTTTCAACGAAATAAGCGATTATTCGCCGAAAATATCAAAAAGGTGAAGGAATGAAGAGAGTGTCCGACGAAGAGGAAATGAATTGGCGTGAGATTCCCTTTTATCTCCGTCTGAAAGAGAATCTTTTAATCAATACGAGGTTGGATCAATCAGCAGGCCAAGTGGGATACACTTCAACAATCGATATCTACCACACTGATATCGATTCATGATGAGCGGTCGATATCGGGAAGCCTATCATACCCGAACCCAATTACGGAGTTCATCTTGTAATTCAGTTCTCAAAGAATAAGTTTAGTTTATAACTTCATCATCGATGTATCCAGGGTGTGGAGGAAATTTATTGAATACCCCAAGGCAAGATATAATTGTGGGCTCGATTGAGATCAACTAAATGCATTTAGAGGGAAGAAAGACTTCACTTCTCCATTGAAATAAAACAGAAATATTTGTTAGTTTCTTGAAATGTCAAAGAAAAAATAATTATAACTCTTAATAGACATTCGAAAAGAAAAAAAATGACATATTCGGTTATTTCTTGATGAGTATGATCCTATAAAAACCGTTATGATTTAATATGTTTTAACGGTTAATTACCAATGCACAAAACGTTTTTCGTAAAAACAAGACAACCCTATTTAGATTAATATAAAAAGATATTGCATATTGAGACCTTTTCTCTCTAAAAAATATGCCAAATTACATTTCCATTACAATGAAATTTACACTCGTCTTTATATTGCAACAAAATTCTTGGTCATACTGTCATAAAATCAACATTGGATTAGTCTTTACAATAAATAAATAAATACGGTAATAATAAAACTCTAAAACCAAAAACTGCGTGTCCTCATACTAAAACACTTGATAACAGTATAGGCGTCAGTTATTATGAGGAAGCGGATGTAATATGGCCCTTGAGGCACATATTGATTCATGTTTTGATAACTCCATGATTTTACCCGGGAAAATTGTTCCATATTACTCAACTCGGTCAGAAAGCGCGCAAGAAAACAAACCCCATTTAGTCGGTTATGCAATGGACTGGCAAAAGAAAAGCCCCATTTCTTTTTAAGAGCTCCTGGCAATCGAGGTAGAAAATGGTAGTTCGTGTTTCAGTATTCGGTCCCGCACATAGTTTGACCATACACATAAAAAAATTAAGTGTCAAAAGGACTCCACTCTGAGCCATTTTAAACATTTTTTCAATAGTATATGTACTACTAAAGAAAGTAATTAAAACAACAAGATCTACTATTTTTTTTTAAACGTTTGCATTGTCAGAAATATACCAAGGGTCTACTTGGCATTTAGAACTGTTATATTGAATGGTAATAGTCATGACTTGTTGCCTGTTCATATTTAACAGATAAATGCTTAAATAAATTTACGGCATGCCATTTAGATTTCAATTTATATATCTATGTTATAATCTTAAGTGTCGAAGTGTCGAATGAATAATAATTTTATTATAAGCTCATAATTTAACCTCCATTGTCATATTTATAACAAGAAGGGAATTTTGCAAAGTAAAGCGTTACATAGAGCCAGGCTAACCAAAAGATAAAACATCGAAATACGGGCGTGAACAAGTTAGTCGCTTTTTCTTGGATTTTCTTTTCATTTTTTTAAAGCATATTTTTTCGGGATTTTGATTTGTAATATCTCTTTCAAGGCATAATAAAACACCACCTGTCAGTCAAACTTAGAGACCGGAATATATTTGCTTTTTGGTTGCCTTAAAAAAAAAAAATCTGTTCAAACCCACTGCTAAACTGCTTACTGAATATCCATGGAATTGTCAATTGCTTCGTTTTATGAGGCGTGTCGCCAAGTTTTCCAAATCTCGGATAGGCATGTCGCATAATGGGGGCAGGATCGTGTCTCGAATAGGGCCACAACGTACTTCAACAACCGGGTAGGATCGGAGCATGAACCTTTCATGATTAAACAGAAATTGGATCCCGGAAAAGCAGTTCCAATCGTGTGTTACTTTCATTTATAATGCAAAGAAAAGTCTTGGCATTCCCAAGTCTAGTCCTCAAAACTCAATTTATGAAGCCCCAACAGAAAATGAAATTATGAAAGACAATTTTATTTCTAATTGCATATCATTCTGGTTCAGCCTGTAAGCCAATGATTTGAAATTACTCTGGTTAATACAAGATGGAAATCATTTTATGGTCAGAAGGCATTCAATGAACCGCAAGGCCAGATACAGTATGAATTCTATCATAAAGGCTTTTGGGGCGAGGTCATGGTGGTTATTCCCTTTCTTATATGCTACAGTCACACAGACACTAACGTTTAGTTACGTTTTTGTTATTTTATCCTTATTGCATCTTTTATTTTTTCATTTCTTATGTATTTCTTTATTTTATTGGAGGAACGAGATTATCACTATTTCTACTGCTGACTATGACGGGAAGGCATTCATGGGGATCCACAGAAGACAAAAAATGGACGCAACGCCAGACGTAACCCAAAGGAAGTGTCTGTGTGACTGTAGCATTAAGTTCAAAACGTTTTTAGATTTCTTAAGATATTGATTAGAAACAAATACAAAATCAATCTAATTATTCCAAAAACGAATGACAACCATAATGTAAAAATACTTAACCAAAATACTTATTAAAGTGACAGAGATCATGAAATAAAGTTCAGTGAGGACTCTAGGAGGCGAAGTCAACAATCTATTCTAAACCATATTAGAGGAAACCAAAGAGATGCTCCTCTTTGAATACACTTGAAAAATTGATTATCTGGATGGTTGGTTGCACGTTTGTTATCAAATTTACTATAAAAAAACAAGATCGTATTGCATAATGCCCAGATCGATGAGCCTTAAATAAAACACATAATGAAACGGGAGACACCGACTTATTATACATGGACGCAATCAAAACTATGCCTCGTATGTGGGTCACGTAATTGAGCTCTAACATTACAACGGCCGTCAAAAGTGTCTCCAAATTATGGATACACCTACACAAGGGAACAAACCCAGCCAGTTATTGCTGAGAGGCTCGAATTATACCACTTCGGCTGACAGCATCCCAATCAAGCCTTCCAAACATTGGTACGATTTGTAATTCCACGTCTTGGCTGCGCGTGCGCTCAACACAATTATGAATGCTCGTCATGAACGAGGGCAGAATAGGAAAGGCGCCAAGTGTAATTATGTTCATTATAAATTTGGTTAAAGCCTTTCTGTTTGCTCTATTAAGTTCACTAGGGCCATGTTGTGATACGAAAGTTATATTCCGAGCTTTGGGTGACATAAAAAATACTTCCACTTGATTTATTGAATAAAACACAGGCAATTGAGAGATTAGCATCGCCAAAAGAAAACAACAAAATAAAAATGTTAGAAAAAGTTCGGATATGGTAACGTAAAGTTACTTTGGCGAACACAGGGATAGTTATGATGTTAATTTTTGGAACTCGCTTGATCCAAAGATTTTTTTCTGTATTTTGTTAGCAGGATACCCAGACGCCCAGGTTTATATATGACACTCGTACCTGACTATTTTGTCTAAGAATTTCTAGAGTAACTAACAAATTCTGTTTTTCTGGAGTTACTATATGAATTAAAAGCGGATGCCTTCTATTAGTAATATTAAATGAAATAAGTAAACGAGCGGAAAACAAAAGTTTCAAGGAATTTAAACATGGACGAGGAAAGGTATGTTAGTTGAGACAATAAGGAAAAGGGGTTACGGGTAAACGTTCCTAGATACATGTATAAATATACGGGTGGAACAGATGAAGGGAGGGAGGGAGAGAAGAGGAGAGAGAGAGAGGAGATAAAGAGAATATATAATGTGAAGGAGGAAATAGAGGGGGGGGGGAGTGAGGGGTATGTTATTCGTATTCGTTACGTTAAGATGCAGTTTGATTGTGGAATGTTTTTTTCACCGGTTCATAGACAGTTTTGCTCGAGTACTTTCGAGTAGCCCCGTATCGATCACTAAACCATGCACGTCTTTGTAATTTCCTCTTTCCGAGAAAAGATACGTATCAAAATGGGTACTTTCTCACTGTTTAACCTTATTTTCATTGTCTATGCTGCCCTGTCCGTTTTGGGAAAGTGGCTAAATACTTTTTGATTTCGGCTATGATATATTCCATAACGTGTTCTGAAAAAGAAATGTTTGTGACTCATCATGTAGAGTTGGGAACATATAAACTTTCATTTTCTCACCTGATTAATGACAAAGAATATTCTTTATCAATCATGGGTATACAAGAGAGAGAGAGAAAGAGGGAGAGAGAGAGAGAGAGAGAGAGATAGAGTAGGGGTGTACAAAATGCAATTAATATCGGCTGCTTGCTCGTCCAACTTAAATACACTGGATGGAAATTGAGTCCCAAAAAAGATAAATACTTCCTGCGGGTAGATCTATCACAAGGCACAACTTACATCTAAAGACGTGCAACCTTAATATGAATTAGCTCCTTAGCTGCGTTTAATATATTGGCCAATCATTTCTAATCTCTGTTCACACAGGACCAGGTGAGTCTTAATGATAAAATGCTGCTCAATCTATCATGGTGTTGTTGAAACGTTACTAGTGACGTATGCTTCGTCGGCTGAAGATCAAAAGAGGCGCATTCGGTTGCGCGGCGGTGGCATTGCATGCCGACAAACATGAGACGAAAGACAAATCATATTATACGGTAGTAAATCATTACCCCCCTCGTTTCATGATATATTTTTTTTTTTACACACACTAATACACACAGGGTTTAGAGAATAATTTAGGTCATATCAATGTAAACGTGAATAAAGATGAATATAATAGAGTAGGCCTACGTAATGGTTTTTCATTTTATTTATACTGAAGCCATGGAATTTTTAATTATATATAGTAATGTTAATAGTAGTATTTTTTAGCGCAAATATACTTAATAACATAATTAACTCTATAAAGCTTTCAGAATCATAATTGAACAAAAGCATAAAAAAGGGGTTCGGAATAGTTGATAATGGAAATGTTAAGGTGATCGAGAAATTTACATATTGTGATTTATCTGCCGATGAAAAGCAGGCCCACGCATTCATTTTTTAACACATTTTTCCTTTCTAATTAATATATGAATTGCTTAAAAGAAAGAAAAGGAACCTTATATAACTCACTGCATGAAAGAAGCTATTAACTTGCATAAGGATTTTGAAAAAAAAGATCACTTCATCATTCGTTTCTTGTTCTGCGAATCTGGATACGTCTGCTTGTTGTTTTAGATACAGCTTTCCTTTTTCCCTTCGCAGGTCCTTTATGTTATGCAAATGTCATCGTCCTTCTTTTCTGGCTCATATATATTATCTTCTCTCTGTGATACTAAACTATAGAAAGAGGTGTTTAGATCACTTGAATGTATAAGGAAGTATTAAAGGTAATGCTGCTTTTAGGATGACTATATGCTTACAAAACTTGACTTTTATTTGATTAATTTTAGAATTAATATGAATCTTTTCATTATTCAAGAAGTTTCAAAAAATCTACATGTACTTTCTTTTTTTTTATAATCTTTCTTTCTTTTTACAACTACATGAATCAATGTTCCTGTTGTTATTATTCTACTGAACTTCTTTAGTTCTGTCACTTCATCCATATACAGGTGAGTGTCAAAAAAAAAAACTTTACACATGAAAATGTCAATAAAAGAAACCAATTTATATGAACCAACAATTATTTAACATATTCTGAAAGAGTAACCTCCCAGTCATACGTCTGTGTTGACCGTATTGTTTAGTGTGGTTATGTCTTTACTTGACACATGATGGAAGTAAATAGATATGTAAATAGTTACAGTTGTGTTTTATTTTTAATGAGTTAGCGTAATTCATGTCTAATTTCGAAATGTGCCAAAATGGGAGTAAAGTCAAACAACATAACAGATAGAAAAACGCAATTCATCCTGATTAAAATATGCATAATTTTTATATGCAAATGTCTTCTGCTTAATTAAATTTGGAGGAAATGTTGGTCGAACATAGTTGTACTTACATTGTTGTGTGAAAAATGAGATAAGCTGTAAGTGAGGCATGAGTGAGCCAACTCGTCAAAGTCATAAATATATACTTTCAAAAGTTATTAGGAGAGCTCTTTTTATGGTTCTGTCAGTGGCAATTTTGATCTTTATGTGTACATCTATACGTCGTGATTACTATCACCAGAGTCTATCTAAATTTACTACAATATGTGTAATCAACCCCTGTCAATGTTATTAAGTCTGAAAGATTTTACGTTAAAAAGTTATGCTATTTGATATGATGACGTTGCCCTTTCTGGTTTTGTTAATTTGGGGCTTGACCGGGGGGGGGTTTAGGGGGGCAGGCGCCCAACCAAAATATTGGGGGGTCAGATATCGTTGAGGCCCCCATAATTTTTGAATAGCCTGTATACAGTATCGGCGATCGCCTTTATAATATAATACTTATTTGACTCAGATAATATTGAAGCCCAAATATTTGTATATCATTGTTTTGTTTTTATTGTGGGAGGGACTCAGACATCATTAGCCCTCCCCTAATCTTAATGAGGAGATTTATTGGGCTCCCACACAATCTTTTAATTATAAAAGTTTGTATTTCTGTGTTCTATTTTATGTCAAATATTTATCAGTCGCGCGTGCGCGCTCGCGCATATCATTTTAATTTTTTAAAAGGAACATAGGAACTATTTCTAGATTGGAGCTCAGCCATTGAGCCCCCCGATGTTTGAGAGGGTGCGTTTCGATATGTTTGAGCCCCCCCCTTCTGCTCATTATTTGTTTTGAATGCTCATATTTCGAATTTCTTTGAAATTGTTATACTCATTGCTGCTCGCTCGCTCGGATCGGATCGCATGTCTTTCTTGTTTGATTTTTTTGTCATATTAATGACAAGGGGTCCTAAATATATTGGTGGCTCAAACAATTAATGAGATTAATGAGATGATTATTTCTTTGTAACACTAGCGGTAAATGCGCTTAATAAGATATACCTTTATAGGTTGATATATTAAACTTTTCAGCTCGCGCTTCACGCTTGCTTGTTTAATTGAGATATTTCTCTCTTTAATAACCATTAGCAAAAAGCGGGGCTGTATCAAAAATATTTCAGCTCGCGCTTCGCGCTACGCATTTGTTAATAGATAAGATATCTTTATTTTGTAAACATAGCGAAAAGCGCTTAAAAAGCAGTTTTCAGGTTGGTTGATATTATAAAAATTTTCAGCTCGCGCTTCGCGCTCTTATTGTTCCGATAAGTATCTCCTTTTTAACCATAGCACAAACAAAAAGCTTAGAATGCACACTTTTCATGTATCTTATAATCAAAAATTTTAGCCGCGCGCTTCACGCTCCCGTTTTTAATGAGATGATATCTTCTTTGTAAACATAGCAAAAAAACGCTTAAATTTAAATGCACTACGTTTTCAGGTTGAAATATTAAAATTTTTCAGCTTCGCATGCTTTCGCTGCTCTGTCATTTGTTTAATGGATGAATATTCTTCTTTGTAAATATAGCGAAAAAAACGCTTAATTTAAAGTGGCACTTTTATTCAGGTTGAAATATTATAAAAATTTCAGGTCGCTACTTGCGCTCGCATTTGTTCATACGAAAATAAATATTCCTTTTTGGCCATGGCACATATAAAGCGCTTAGAATGCCCATTTTTAGGTTGTGTTATATTACAAAAATTTCAGCTCAGCTCGCGCTTTAAATTTGTTTATTAGGACATTCTTCTGTGTATAACATAGCGAAACAGACCCTATAAAGAATGCCACTGTTATACTGATGGATTGATATATCAAAATGTTCAAGTTCTCTGCGCCTCCCCACCTTACACACAGTGCTATGAACCTAATACATTATGCTGCTTCATATAAGATTAGTTCAGGATAAAATGTCTCTCTATAATAGACTACAAAACAGCGTTAAGATACTGTTATTTGACATATTGATAAATAAAAAAAAAAATCGGCTGCGACATTCAGCAGCTCGGCTATCGCATGATGAGATAAGATACTCTCGTTATATGTTCTTGCACATAAAGGAAAGCACTGTGTTTTTTGATATATCAAATGTTTTTCATCACATCTACGAGATAAGCTTATTTATATTTATTATATATAGATTTCTTACCATTTTTTAACAAATTTTTTATAACAAAAAAACAAAAAAAAAAAAATTAAATGAAGGATTCAGAATTTTCAAAAACTCGAAACGCTTGTGTTTAGGGGGGGGGTGCATAAAAAAAATAATCCCATAAATAGCTGGGTGGTAAATTATTGAAGCCCCCAAATCTGAAATCTATCGAAGCCTATGTTGTTGTTTTTCTTATACTCCATCTGGCAAACTTTCGAAATTGACATTTTCCAAACAATGCGTCAGATGGTATCCAAGCGTAAAGCTACACATTATCATATAAAATGGACAGAGACATGCAGAGGGTAACTGTTATGCTCTTCAGGAGAAATATTGTAAATAAATGTTGGGGTTAATTAAATTGGTTTTCTTTTTATACATTTTCCTAGGTGTAAAGTTTTTTTTTGACTCACTCATAGTAAACCTTTTAAGCTTCTGCAATTTCTGATTGAATTGATTTCTATTTGTCCTTAGTGTGTCATTGGCTAAACTTTTTGACTATGAAGTATCAAATTGAACTACCTGCGTAGACACGAATCCAGAAGTATAAAGAAGGTGTCATTAGTTCATACAAATGGCCTTCCATAGATATCAATACGAGACGTTTTCTATGATCATACAAAGCGTTCACTGGACAGGAAAGAGATGATTCATGTTTTTCTGCTCGCGAAATCCGGTAAAACTTGCCAACTAAGCGCACCGATGCTTTTTTATCCAGTGCCAGATTTCTGATGTAGACTATCTTTTTGATATTATTCTGTTTTGCCCTGCGTGTTGCTCAAGTTTCGAGTGAAAGCAAGTAGTATCGGAGTCACTTATTAATTATACCTATTTTTTGTTGACTTCGTGATTCGACGTTGGTGTTTCACTTTTACGACTGACAACGAGACGTACAAATTAATCTACGGAAAGATTTCGTAAAAAGGACAAATGAACTACAGTACGAATATTAGAAGAAAAAAAAAGTGTTTAAAGAATTAATATTAAATGAGACAGATAAAATAAACCAATTAATACTAAGATAATACAAAATAGAAGCAAATTCAAATGTAAAGTTGTAAGAGAGATTATGTGGAACGTTATATTGTGCAAATACAAAGTGAAGGAACCGTACAGAATAGAAGAGTTGGGAGAGACAGAGAGAAAGAGAGAAATATAGTGAGAAGAGGAGATATAGCAAGAATAAGTGTTTATATTCAACTGTGAATAATGAGAAATATAAAGGTAAAGAGGGAACATTAAGAAGAGAGAGAGAGAAGAGAGAGAGAGCAAGAGAAATTCATATGAATATATATCTTAATAATATTCTATATCATAAATATATTTTTCTCATTAAAATAACTATATGTGTTGTGTTGTTGGGTTTATAATATATTTCTTTAAAATCTTTTTAAATATAACGATAACATACCTAAACTAATTGCCGTTGAAAAAACCAATTTTTTAAGTACCCATCAAATCATATTAAAGCGACTGCAGTTCAGGTTCTACTCTTTATTAATGAAGGTAAGTATATATCATGCATCATTTGCATTTTGCAGTTCTACTAATATAATATACAAAAAAAACATCCTAACGTAGTGGCATATAAACTTACTTAGTTAATCATTTATAACTACCAGCTGAAAAGTTGAAAAGCCGAAAGCCTCCAGAATTTGACTTAAGCTGCACATAGACCACCAACTATATTTCGCGCATATTGCAAATGTTACCTAACCCATAAAATGCTATACTTCGATGGTGGCATGTAGTAACGGTTATTGCATATACTATGAGCCTAAATGAATATTATGCAGAGTGGCCTAGCGTGTGAATAGAGTGAAGGAGTGAAAAGACGAGGTGAGAGAGGGGAGAAAGTGAGATAAGAAAATGGGGGTAGTAGGGTGGGGAGGTGGCAGGGTGTGGTTAGTCGGTTAGCACAAGATGCTTCTCACCAAGTTGCTACAAGCTAAGAGAAAAGAAAGTAAAAATAACTCGGTTTTAAATTTATTAAATCCATTCAAAGTCCTGCAGGGAGGTCATGTTGGTGTACATTAGTTAGAAAACCAGAGCCCGCCTGGGCTGTGTGTGAATGCATACGTGATCGCCGGGGGCGGCACAGGAAATCAGAGTTTGTGCAACAGTATAGCGTTTGAAAAAACGTATATACGTTATAATTATCACAGAGTAAATTTACGGGCGTACATTCTACTTGAACACAAAAAAAAAAAACAAAAACAAAACAAAAAAAAACAAAGCAGGAGAAAACGGAAAAAAAAAAAAGAAATAGGTAAAATTTATGTTTTTCTTTCGAAAATTTTACTAAAATAAGACCATTGAGAGACTCCCCTGGATGTTTTAAAGTTATAGAGCTTTATTATTACAATAATATTCTTCTTACAATCAATAGTAGGGAAGAATGGAGGTAAATCTATGGCCCACTGCGTAATATTATGCCTTTATGTATTTTTTGATAGACTATGTAATAACTTATTGGCTGCATTAACACAACTGATTACTAATTTTAACGACATGCCTTAGCATAAAGCTCTTACTACTATCATTATGAGAAAAATAAGCTTTTTTATTTCAAACTTTCTTGCTATTTATGGGGAGCCTTAAATCATCGAAAATGTACGGCAATCACAATTCTGTGTCGTTGATGAAAGTGGCAAGTCTGCTTTTATTGTGGGTGTGATATCATTATTTGAAATCATTATTAAGATTGAATTTGATTGAAACAAGAAACAATAAGGACAACAAACACAAACAGAAAAATTTTCACCAGAATACTTTCAACATATAGAGCTGTAAAGAGGGATCAAAATTGAAACATGTGTCATCTCGCGAGTAATTATGGCCACCAATGCATAAATAGTGTATCATAGCGTAAGATGGCGACATTAACTTGTATGTTATGCACATAAATATTTAATATTATTGCTATGCTGCAAAATTTCAACATGTGTATAGACCAAATTATTGATAAATTATGTTGGTGATAAGGTTGGTGGGGATTAAGCTGTGTAGAAATACCAACACATTTTATTAAGTTATGCATAATATTTTTGAATTTCATCATACAGATGACAATCAGTGTGCTATAAATCCCCAACCCTAAACAACTTTATTCTTTTGGTATTTAATAGGTATTTAGACTGACTGCTATTTTTACATAATTTAAATTATCAGTTGAACTTTCATCTGAATGGTAGTATATGACGGAACTATTGAATAGCGGGGGGGGGCATAAATCTTCCAGTCTCCCCTATATTATAAGATGAATTGAAGAAAACATCAGTAACATTCAAAAAGTTGAAGAGTTAGATTTATTATAGCCATAGCCGATGTCATGATGTTGTAATTATCAACTAAGAATATTGATATCTTGTTAAAGTCATGACTAAATGAATTTGGTTTAACTAATCATATCTTATTATCCTTATCTAAACCCCTTTATGGCTTACGTTCACGTGTACTCGTCGCATGAAGCATTAAAGCGGTGCATGACAGAATGTATCTATTGCACGATACGTGACATTGATCACCACTACTGTATTATTCCAAAATGAACGAGGGCATATGAAATGAGAGAAAGATAGGGGAAAGTGAAGACGAGGACAGAAACGTGAGTGTAATGCAGGTGTTTTGATGAAAAAAGTGGCGTGTGCTACGGTCGACGTTGGTTGTAGTCAGGGTTTTGTTGCGTAGTTGTGTATGTTTGATACGCAAAAATGATGCGAGAGGCAAGAGGCGATTGGGGGAGAGAGAGAAAGAGAGAGAGAAACGAAGAGAAGAGACGGAAGAAGAGAGACGAGGAGAGAGAGGCAAGAATAGGTGAGAGCCTCAGAGAGAGAGTGAGAGTCGATAGCATCTAAATGAATAGTGTGACGAGAGATGTGCGTGTATGTGATTTCTATGAGGTGTTGCGTTGTGAGGAGGGATGTGTATAGTGATTGAGACATTTGTATGATCAGGATACACTGGTCCATGTGTGGCAGTTGATATAGGCCGGTGTGTTATGGTGGTGAATGTGAGAATAATGTGATACAGAGTGGAATTTTTGTGTGAGTGTGTGGATGAAGTATATGCACGTCCTAACTTTCCCTGGTAGTAGGTAGTAGTGGTGTGTGTAGAGGAGAAAGGTAATATTATACTGTTGTTAGATAATAATAGTATTATATTTATACAACCACACAAGATTGTTGAAGACTAGATTGGTAGAATGTGGGTCCACATGACATGTCAGCGGAATGAGTATTGAACAGTGAGACGTAGCCGGAGTGAACTTCAAGAGAATCTATTCAACGCTTGCAAAGATCTTGATGACACGTGACTACATGAATATACATACAACATACAATCGCGCGAATGCCGTGCATGTACGCTGCGTGTAACGAAACATATTTGTGCGCGTAGGGCCTCATGGACCTATAGGGCGACGCATGATGTTGTACAAGTAAGTTATTAGTTCAGTGAGTTAAATGCACATCATATACATTTCGTGTAACAACGATCGTAATACAGTACTGTTAGAACGGGCACAATGTGTTGATTTTGCAGTTTATCGATTTTTTTTGGATTGTTTGACCGAATAGCTTTAGAGCTTGGACTGCGAGGCAATATTAACTATAGATTAATTAGGGTTGACAATCGCAAATATTTCGTTTTGATATTGGTGAGAGATTAGTAGTATTAACTATTAATCGTACATCAATTCTCCGTACTTGAACTTACGATTCTTGTCCTGGTACTAGATAGATCTAGATCAACGATTAGAGGGTAATAGGCTAGCCTAGTAGGACTAAAAATTATGATTTGACTTTGAATCTGCAGTACCGGTAGTACGAGTGTTGGTAAAGTAAATATCAAATGTTTTATTTCACTGCAAGGGATTACGAAATATTAACATTTGTGCCAAGCTTAACTGATCTATTCACACTCCCGCTGTCGCGTCTACGAGTTCTGAATAGTAGATCAGTTCAATTGCACGCTAGTATATTGATTCTAACACCTTGCACTTGATTAAAATTGAATATTGCATATAATTAATAAAATGTGTCGTTCATCTATCTTGATTATAGAGAATAGTGGTAGATATTTTAGAGTTGTGATTGGTAAAAATGATTGTCACGTGTCATTCAACGTTTTGTTATATGGTGAACGGTTTTGTATATATTGAACGTTATTATTTTGTATATAATTGAACGGTTTTTATACAGTCTATGAGTGGTTTATAAATGATGATGTGAATTCACCATGCCTTGCGCAGCGATCGTAATAACAGATAATGGTATCGACGACAAACAATAGATCAGCGGAGCGACAAGTATACGTCAACAATAAGCTTTTAATTATGACCCATCAAGATTGCACACATACTTGAAAGATAATAACCAGATTAGGAAGGTCAAAGATCTAGGGGATCTATTTACACTAATAAGTACATGATGCATGCTTATTAATTAGCAACATTACTTAGACTATGTGAACTCAATATAAATCCTTACTCGGGAGCACCATCTGTTTCACCTCGGCCTACGCGCTCGAGTGCAAAATATAAATGTGCCCTCGGATATAATGTGGTATTATGCGTTATAAAGCATATATCTGATATGTTTCTGATGTAGAGATGCACCTAATTATTATAATGATTTGAAACGACTTTTGCTGTTATGTATGAATCGTTTTTTTTGTAATATAACTGAACGGGTTTATTTCCTTGTGGTTTAAATGTTAAATTATAAGGCGAAATCGATTGCTTTTGTTCGTCTCGACTGTAATTACTATAAAAATGTGCGCTCACACAAGATCAGCGGAGCACAATATACGTCACGAATAAGCTTAAGTGAGACCAAAAGTTTGGAAACATGGCAAAGAATAATAACTAGAATGTAGGCAAGGTCAAATATACTAGGGTCTATTTACTATATTAAAATAGTGCTATGTCTTCATAATTAATTGCACATTATCCCTCGTGCCTCTATTAATTCGGCCTTATCGCCCGGTGAAATAAATATAGCCCTTGGATAATTTAGTATATTGTCGGTGCTAATAATCTAATGCAATTGCATGGTAGTGCAAGATGCACATATTTATAAAATAGTAATAGCTGGGTTCGAATAAGATCGCGTCGTCATTGGGATAGATCAGTTACAGTGACATCTTATTCAATAAAGTTTATCATTGTTTTTATACATGATTGTTCAATATAAATTATCGGTTTATCTGTAGGGATAAGCCCTGTATGTTAAACTGAATGGGGAGAGAGTTCGATTCTCATCAATTGCTGATGTTCGCTGCAGCCGTGTAATAACGGTATAAACTGTTGTTCATCACATACAGCAATTATATAAATGATACGAGCCAGCAACAAAATAGTACATACAAGAGCTGCTATTGTTAAAAAGTAAATATCAAGTCGACGGCAGGTTCAAGATCTAGGGGTCTATTACTATATATAAATAGTTGAGAGCGCTCCAATTCTGACAATATAGGACTTATACTCATCAAATCTAAATAATATCCTGTGCGACTATATTCACCTCGGCCTAGCGGCCTCGGAGAAACTAAATCTGCACTCGGTAATTATAGTATATTGTGCGACCTATATCAGTTATCATGCGGCGACTAGATTGTACACACTATTTAAATATAATTTATTAGGGGCAAAACAATGAATAGATGTGAGCGTGTAGTACGTGTGAGTGAGCAGGTTGTATGTCTTGATGTGAGGTTGTGTGTTAATGATCTGAAGATGGGTTTGGCGTTGATGTTGCTGATGAGGCATGCTGAGGGAGCTGTATCCTGGTGTAAAACGATCTATAAGATAATTAAAGTGGATTTTGTTTGTGGGACTCTTTTGTTGTGCTGTGTGTAAAGGAGTGTAATAAAGATATTTTATATTGGTGGGGTAACGGTGTGTATGATGTAAGATAAGAGGGAACTGACAGAGAGGATAGAGGCCACATAGATGGAGAAACGTGAGGTAAGAGAGAACAACGGGTATTTTGAGTGTGCGGTTTGAAGGGATGTATGAGCGAAGGGAGAGGCGAAGAGCAAAATGAAGATAATTATAAAGAAGAACCCTCCGATTAGTCAATTACATTGCAATCGTTATTCGGACATATCATAGATCTATCACAGTATACGGTAAATGGAAACCTAATCTCATCACGAGTAAAACGAAATTATGCTTGTATTATGAACTTGCACATACGGTAAGAACACCTTGTCGTTTCACTTTGCACTATCTTCTCATCCCATTTATGTGTATATATATTCAAGTCTGGTTAGTCTATTATTCATCAAGTTGCAGTCCTATTGCATCAATTAGGGTAGAGACCGGTGTGGAAGTTACAAAACTGACACATTTTGAGGCCGATTAATTCTTAATGAAAAGAGTCACTGCAACTCCATACGTGGGTCATGTAGTTTAACCTATTAATGTTGCTACAAACCTGAGGCATATAAATTGAAAGACATAGTAAACACTACATTAACTAAGCTTAATTTGTGTAATGACTTTTATTTTAAACAACCTACTCCGTATATACGGGGTTAGTTGTTAACCAAATACGTGGATTTCAAATTGTAGAAGGCTATTTGAATACATACGGTGGCACATAAGTTGACATGAGTTAAATCTCTTATACCATACCTTTTGTTTGCTACTTTCAATTTTCTTGCATCTATTTAACAGTGAGATAGCAAGTAGCGTCTAGTATGACAACTAGTATATAGATAATAAAATATTAATCACCTGAAATTGAGACAAAGTGTATTTCTTACATATGTGATGTAATTCGGGTAGTGATTGTTACAATTCGACGACTGGGGTTGGTTGTTGATACAAACACCTACCGAGTGGTGATATTTAACACAAATCTAAGCTGTAATGCATATGACATTGGCAAGAATAAGAGGTCATGGGGGGTTAAATTAGTGCATTACTACATGATATTATTTTACAATACTAGCTATCATTCATGTCTTCTCAGTATTGTGAGATATAATTATTATATTTCAATTTTTGTCAAAAATTCTACTTTTAACTGTAAAAGAGGATTTTTATTGTGTCTATACTTTTTAATAATAATGAGAATCTTACGACTTCATTATGGTAGTTAACAGTATATTGTTTGTAGGTTATATTAGTAATGCAGTTAGCACTTATCCCTTCTTTTGTTCCTAGTTAGACTAACTGAGAACTACTGTAAAAATGACCGTATGTAATTCATCTCGGTTCTCCCTCTATACTAACTAATTATAACTAATATTTCTATTAATCCATATGAAATATAATTAGTATAAATAATTTATAAGTAGGCAGATGATTAATATTTTAACATTTCCATTGTGTTTGTTTTTTAATGGACATTTAATACTTGCATTGGAATTTTATTCTAACATCACACTGTCTAAATTCACTTAAAATGTTAATTTTTATATCCATTAATTCAATTTCTGAAATTAAATTAACAAAAGATGTTAATTCTGAAAGAGTAGATTGAATTCAATTTCAATTTGCATTGTGATTTATGAAATTTGCATTCCTAAATGATTATAAATTTCCATCGGCCTTATGAAAGATTGCATTTGGCCAAATTTGGCAAAAGTTACGTGTTACCAATTTTACCTGCTCGTTTGATTCTTACACTTTGTATACTTTCACAAACCGGTTTCATCTATCTTTTCAATTTCATGAACATCGGTATTTCTAGTATGCGTTGTATGGAAAGTTTAAAAGGTATTTGCATGTCATTGTCTTCATTCATATCTTGCCATGAATCGTCCATTTCTCTGCTTGTTTGTCTGTCCCGACATTTGTCTTTCCCCTCTATTGCAACCATTTCTCCTATCTCTATTTCTCTCCCTCTCTCTTACAAATGATTACTAGATAACTGGAAGTTTTCCCTGTTAGTATCAACGCAACAAAAACAAACGCCACTGCTGTATATATACGAATATACATCGCCCATTTCAAAATTGCTAGTGTTTCTAAAGGTTACAGTCTAATAAGAGTATATATGATGACCCAATATAATGTAAACACGATGACGAAAAGAAATGGGGTTCTGAAGGATTATGGTACTTACGTTTCCGTACAGCTAGGAATATTCGCTTTCAAACAAGATTTATTCGGTTTGTAAATGGGCCAAGTATAATGCCACCATCTCCTGTGTGTATTGGTGCCGACACTTTCGGCCTGGCTTTAAGGTCAAATTTGAATATGCCTTTACATCATTGGCTAACACAGACATCCGCCTCTCTAGTACACTATGATTAAGGTCATTGGCGGCATAGAAGCGAGCGCAATGTAGCAAAGGAGGTTCACATTCTCAACCATTTTAGCCTCGTCAGCTAGTTGAAAATACGCTTAAAAAGTAGGCCTATTTATTCTGCCAAATTAAATTCCATATTTGTTTCTACAAGTAATTCGGATTTATAAATACAAGGTACTAGATGAAAACGATAAGAACAAACTTAGAAGAAAAGCAAAAACAAAATCATTTTATGTTAAATCAAAAGCGTTGTATGTTAATAATCATGATACGCTGTTTTTTTATGGACAATAGAATAGAATGTTTATTGGTGTATATTACAAAGAGCTACCAAAAACTACAATAATCCTGAACTCCATAAGTGATAGTACGGTTATAATTGTTTGTTTTCTCTTTTGCAGCATTTCTAAAACTGCATAATATTCCGCAACATTTGAACCATTATGGCCGGGAACTAAGTAATCCCTCGGAGCTTAACCCATCAATCACATACCTCTTTGCAATAGCCATCTTCCTATTTTGTCAAAAAAGAAGAAGAAGACGAAAGAAGAAGAGGAGGTTGAAAAGGTAAACAACACAAGAAAATAACATAGATTTCAATTACTACAGCACTTTAATCGCCTAATTAGATTGAAAACTACCAAGGTGCAGAATACATGGATATAATTTGTTAAGCATTCCTATATTATCAAGAAATAACACGAACCCTAAGCTAAACAGCTATATTAATAATCCCAATTGGTATTGCAGGTCAGACGTCTCTAATCCAATTTATTCCATATTATAATAAGCAATGATAAGTGTGAGTGGGCGTTTTGCCTTAACCACTCAATGCAATTCAGTTCCTCATATCATTGTTTTCGTACAGGGATGATGGTTAGTATAAAACTGACCCATATCATAATAAGCACTCTTTTCATATTTCTGATTGCTTTTTTCAATACGTGGATTAGTTTTCATTATCCGTGGTAAATTAATTTTAACAAGGTGGTTTTAACTAAAGCATAGTGTACATGTAAATGAAATGATTTACTAAAGGAGTATACACATTCTAATCGAAAAATGCCTGTGAATTATTCGAAGACGAATATATATTATCAATTCAATTAATTTCAATAATGGTTTATCAATCAATTGAACATTTTCCAAGAAAGTAATTTCTACTCTAATATTCTGATTGCTGAATTTTTGCTGTTATTGTTGTGCACCAAATAAATGCTAAATGTTCATGCTGTATAAAGTCTGTATAACGATTCGTCTGTAACTATTTTATGATAATCGAATACAACACGTTAAAAGTACTTTCTTTGTCTTCTCAGTATGCAGGTTTGTTTTTATTTGTACAAAGGAATAAGATATTACAGACAAAAAAAAAA
>CALNVZ010003425.1:3559167-3569214 GCA_940671915.1 Paracentrotus lividus
AAACCTCCATGACTCTCCGTCATCATTCCTGATGTAATGCAAAACTATCATACTGTCAGTCCAAAAGTGTGATGTCTTGACAGGAAGGTCTATTTCTCCTCTTATCATGACGTCCATATTCACAGCAAGTGTAGCTGCCATCAATTCAGACCGGGGTATTGTGACAGGTCTTTATCGGAGCAAGGCGTGACTTTGCCCATAAGGGAGGACTGCTAATACCTGCCCTTCTTCATTCTCATGACTAGATAGGAATACTGACCCGTAAGCAACTTCTGATGCATCAGAGAAGTTGTGGATCTCGTAGTGAGTTACTCTTGCCAAAAGTCATTGAGGCTTTACACATCTGCTGACGTTCAACTCCCTCCATCTGTGGAAGTTCCTCAATCCAAGCTTTCCATTTCTTGGCATCAATATCAGGGATAGGTTCATCCCAGTTCAACTTCTTGCGGGTTAACTCCTGTAGAATCAACTTGCCTCTCAGAACAAATGGTTACGCATAACCCAAAGGGTCGTAGATAGAAGAAACAATGCTTAAGATGCCTCTTCGTGTTACAGGCTTGTCTTTCGGCAGAATCTTGTAGATAAGCTGTCCCTCTCCACATCCCACATCATACCAAGCGCAGACGTTCTACTGTAGGGCTTCAAAATTCAGATCAAGTCCAGCTAACTGCTTGGCACGATCTTCTGGACTATGGCTTGCAGAACCTTTGGGCTGTTACTCATCCACTTCGCCAAGTTCGAAATCCGCCCTTGTCTGCAACAATGCTCTCAATTCTGTTTTCAAGTCTCATGCATCATCTTCTTCATCAACAGAGACGAGGCAGTCATCTACGTAGAAATTCCTTCTTACTACTTTGGGTGCTTCTGTTTATTGCACTGATCCCGGAAGTCATCTTGCTGTTTTGCCGACAGGGCAAACGAGCAGCAGCTGGGGCTCCACGTACCCCCAAACAGGTGTACACTCATCCTGTAGGTCTTAGGGTCCTCATCCATTCTTCCATCAGGCCACCACAAGTAGCGAAGAACATCACGCTTCATCTGGATGGACTCTAACCCTGGTGAAAACATGGCTTCCACGTCGGCCATGACAGCTACTGGTGCTTGACGAAATCGCAGAAGTACACCAGACAACTTGTTGGTTAGATCAGCCTTGCATCACTACTCATCAGACCAACTCCTTGGCACTTGGCAGCACAGTCGAAACAATACGAAGTTTGTCTGGCTTCTTTGGTTTACCACCGGATGATGTGAGTCCAGTGTTTTGATCTTTAGACCCCTCACTCAGCCTAACCCTTAGTTAGGTTCACATTTACTGTGGTGCGCTCCGATTGTGTGGTGTGACATGTCAGTATAACTCTCTGCGTAGCCCTTGAAACGAGATCAACCATGCCTGTGAATACTTAGCATGCATTGCTGAATCCCTGAGAAGTCGTTTCTAAGTGAATTAAACCTCTGCTCAGCCATCCATCTATTGTTGCTTAGTGGTGGGTCGTTCTTGAACGGGTGGGCAGTTGATAATGACCTCATTCTTACAACACTATCCTCCCATAGCTTTCAACACCTCTCGGTCCTGTACTGACATCCCTTTCTCATCAGCATAGAGGGTTTCGCTGGATTCGAGAGACCAAACATCTTACATTGGTCTTCAAGGGATGTTTCCTCTGAGATAAAGTGTGATGTCACAGTCATCCTCCTTGAATCGCCCTGAATAGGCCCATTCAGGACCCACCCCAACACTGTCCTTATTGCAAAAGGTCTCCTGAACTGCCACGTCGTATCTCTAGGGGACAAGCAGTTCGGGTAGTCCTGTCCAATTAAGAGATCCACCTGGTTTTGGTGGTGATGGAAAATTAACATCTGAGAGATGTGGCGTTTGTCGACATTCTCCTTCCTCAACATTGATCTGCACTAATGTTAATGGCATTCTTAGTGTAGACTCTAGGAGAGTTCACCAATCCTGGGAGATGACTTAGCTTGCTACCTTCAGGCTAACAACACTGGTATGAAAGCTGACTGTTGGCTCTTTCCAGTGTTGACACAGAAACTGTACTGGGCAGTCCACTTGCAGCAACTCTTGTGGCTAACTTCTCGGTGCAGAAAGTTCCAGTTGAACCGTTATTCCAACAGTGCTAGCGCCTCACACCATAATCACTGCCTGCTGCATTAGACAATGACAGGGAAACTATTGGCAGTAGAACCTTTGTGTTTCCGGCCCCTGTGGACATGACTCTCTACCTTCTCAGGTGAAGAACATCACCTTCCTCTTGGATTCGTTGAGGTTCTAGTTTCTGCTGATGGAGAAACTTAGTATGCTTTCTTTTGCACCCAGGAACAGAGCATACTCTTTTCAGTTTACAGTATCTCGACATATGTCCCCTTTCCAAGCAATTGAAGCAAAGCTTGTTCTCCTTCACCAGTTTCCAATCGCTCTTCAGGTTGCATTTGCTTGAACTGGTTGCAGAGCAAACAAAGTGTGTGATTCCTTGCACTTCACACACAACTTCGGTGACACTTCATTGCCTGTAGTGGTCATAGAAAAGGCAACTTCCTCTTCAGTCCACTCGATTTCTTAGTTGGTGAGCTTCGTCGATCCGACTGTTCCTTGATGAGGAAGCTTACCATAGATTGGATCTTCTCCTCATCGGCTATGGCTTGGATGAAATCCACCAGATCAAAAATGTTAGGAAGTCTATCTTCCTCCTGATCCTCCCTACCACACTCAACCACTTTCCACGTAAGTAGTGCGGTAGCCGTTCCACTATCTGCACGAGAATTGGCTGTGGTGACAGATCACCAATGTAACCCATTGGTATCCAAGGTCGTCAAGCAAACTTGCATTTCGTCAGCCAACTCTTGTAGGGCTCTCTTGTCTTCCGTCCACAGTTATCTTTCGCCCACCAGTCACTTTCCTAATCCAAGCATCAGCAATCAGGAAAAGTGTGCCAAACCTCTCATGCAGTATGGTCTTTGGCTCTCTTGTACCCTTCACCAGGTGGCATAACACTGCATGGCTGTAGAACCTTGCGAGCATCTCCTTCGCAGTAGTGGAGCAAGCGGGTCAGCTTGGCACTATCAGGAATACTGGTGCAAGTCAATCGAGTTCTCAAATGCCCTCCAAAACTCCCAAAACTTAAGAGGGCTACCATCGAAGGTCATCATCTGTGTCTGAGGCACATTCAGGACTCTAACAATTGTCTCTGCTGCTTCTGCCCTCATGTAGAATCTGCAGCAAAAGAAGTCTCAGTTTTGGAGCACTTGATTCAGCAGGCATCGATATTGGCATTCCAGAGTCCACTGCTACCTTCTTGGGCTGAGGCATCACCACTTGGTATCAAGCGGATAGGCCAATGTCTCATCCACCTTACTTGACAGTCTCTGAGGAGCCTTAACTTCAGAAGCAGGAGCCTTTCCTCAGCAGAGAGATAGACTACCTCCTCGGCCTCAGCTACTTTCAGCCTGATATCCAATTATCAAGCCGAACCTTGCGCTGTTTCAACTCGAACTCCTCTTTCTCTAACGCCATCTGCTGTTCCAGTCCTGCAGCTCAGCAGCTAATGCAGCTCTACGTGCCATAGTCCTCAGACGCACTGACGAGTGTGTGGTGCTCCCACACTGACTGGCTGAATCTTCAGTTCGGATTCCATCGTCTGCAGGATCCCTTTTTGGCGGTATCTTGTCCAGGAGTACTCATCCTAACAAGCTGCTGTCGTACTGGAACTTGAAAGCTGTTGTTGAACTAATGTGGCGACGTTGACGTTAAATACATGAAAGTCTAACTGTTGACAAACAAGACCCTTGTGATGATACCGTTGTGAGTGAACAAGACACGGTTCAACCTTTAATAAAAGATAGAAACAAATAAACAATAATCAGGCATGGCTGAAATACATAAGCATGAGGCACATGACCTTTGACATAAATAAAGGCAATCGGACTAATCAAAGCTTAAAACAGACTAAGCACTACCTTTTATATCCAAGCCCCTTTTTAACACTGAATAATATTCATTCCTATACGCCTTCTCTTATAATTCAACCTGCTGACCTAACCCACTTTCTGTCATTCTGTACTGAATTGTCATTTTCTAGACCTCAAACGCTACCTCATTCTATCACAGTTCTATTTATTCATAACTAAACTATAAAACTGTTAATTATTTGTAATATATCAATACAATTGTGTTCTTTTCATACTGAAATTATTTTACCAAACGTTTATCATACTTTACGCTATTATCATCTCAGTACTAACACAAAAAACCTATGAGTGGTACAAAATTATCGAACAATCCATGGACAACCTTCAATTTAAAATCCTTTTTAATACAAAAACATCCTTTTATCATTTTATTCATCATTATTACTAAACAAAAGATTGATTATTCATCTTAAATAATATGTAGTTGATTTCTTACTTACAACATTTGGCTGTCTCGGAAAACCAAAATAACAGTCGACTTTCAACAAATTTCACACTCAAAACATAGCGATATTTGTGCTTCGCTAATTTCGTAAAACGCCCTCCACGGCCTAGACACAGAAGGAAAACCAAAACAACGCTTCTGAGTCATAACACGAAATCCAATAAGTTGTATCTACACAGTGTGATCCTGTTAGGCACGGCCAGAAACAAATCGATTACACAGTTTTGTTGCTAAATTCAGGTCTTAGAGTGGATTTTAATAACAAATAATTTTGAACACAGAGGTTATTTGAGGTATTAATTCATATTATTCTGCTATGGAAAGTGTAAAACAAAAAATATGTTCTCCCAAAACTATACATGAGCTTTAACTATGTCTACAGGTCGTATTTTGTGGAATATGTTTTATTTGTTCCGACCTTATATTCTTAAATTTGTCATTAGTTTCTGCATAATAAATTATGTGAAATAGATCATTCTATTTCGAATTTTGGGTATACAAATATTTAGGAAGCCTTATTCCGTTCGAGTCTATAATAATTCCGATTCCGGGGTCTCTGTTCTCCCCCCACCCCTGACCGTCATCAAATGAAATCGCAGCCCCTGATGGTAGGGGAGACCGGGACAATAATTGTAACACGGGGCGATTGTAACAGAGGCTCCAATACATGCCGTATTTGTGTCATACATGTGGTACTTGTGCCCAAAACGATACAGCAATAAAATACATATGGTATTTGTGCCAAAAACCATACAGCAATACCATACATATGGTATTTGTGCCCAAAAAAAAAAAAAAATACAGAAATACCATACATATGGTATTTGTGCCAAAAACCAAACAGCAATACAATACATATGGTATTTGTGCCAAAAAACCATACAGCAATACCATACATATGGTATTTCTGTCAAAAAAAAAACCATACAGAAATACCATACATATGGTATTTCTGCCAAAAAACCATACAGAAATACCATACATATGGTATTTGTGCCCAAAACCATACAGCAATACCATACATATGGTATTTCTGCCAAAAAAAACCATACAGCAATACCATACATATGGTATTTCTGCAAAAAAAAAAAACCATACAGAAATACCATACATATGGTATTTGTACCCAAAACCATACAGCAATACCATACATATGGTATTTGTGCCCCCAAAACCATACAGAAATACCATACATATGGTATTTGTGCCAGAAAACCATACAGCAATACCATACATATGGTATTTGTGTAAAAAAAAAAAAAAAAAAAAAAAAAAACCATACAGAAATACCATACATATGGTATTTGTGCCAAAAAACCATACAGAAATACCATACATATGGTATTTGTGCCAAAAACCATACAGCAATACCATACATATGGTATTTGTGCCAAATACCACAGCACTGCTGTATGGTATTCTTATGGTACCCTTTTCCTGTGTGGTATTTCCCTATGGTACTTCTATGGTATTTTATTGTACCATAGAAATACCATAGGAATACCACAGGACATTCAGAAATAACATAGGAATACCACAGGACATTCAGAAATACCATAGGAATACCACAGGACATTTTTGTAAGGGTAGGCTTGAATTGAATTCTCTGACATTATATGTTAGTGTACAAAATATTTCATTGGTTGGTTGGATGGGCTTGTTTGGTTGGCTGGATGGGCTTCAATTGAATTGAATGAATTGACACTATATATCTTGAAGTGCATAAAATATTTTAATTTGGTTTGTTCGAATTGCAGCTATGGTCACTAACGTGTAAGTGTACAAAATATTTCATTTTGGTTGGTTGGATGGTCTTGTTTGGTTGGCTAGATGGGCTTGAATTGACCTGAATTTATTGACAATATATTATGTAAGTGTACAAAATATTTTAATATGGTTGGTTGGAAGGGCTTGTTTGGTTGGCTGGATGGGCTTGAATTGAATTGAATTTATTGACACTATATATTTTGTTAGTGTACAAAATATTTTAATTTGGTTGGTTTGAATGGAATCTATTGACACAATCATGTAAGTGTACAAAATATTTCATTTTGGTTGGTTGGATGGGCTTGTTTGGTTGGCTGGATGGGCCTGAGTTGAATTGAATTTATGGACACTTTATATATTGTAAGTGTACAAAACATTTTAATTTGGTTGGTTGGATGGGCTTGAATTGAAGCTAATGACATTATCGTGTAAGTGTACAAAATATTTTAATTTGGTTGGTTGGACGAGCTTGATTGGTTGGCTGGATGGGCTTGAATTGAATTGAATTTATTGACACTATATATCTTGTTAGTGTACAAAATATTTTAATTTGGTTGGTTTGAATGGAATATATTGACACAATCATGTAATTGTACAAAATATTTCATTTTGGTTGGTTGGATGGGCTTGTTTGGTTGGCTGGATGGGCCTGAGTTGAATTGAATTTATTGACACTATATATATTGTAAGTGTACAAACCATTTTAATTTTGTTGGTTGGATGGGCTTGAATTGAAGCTAATGACACTATCGTGTAAGTGTACAAAATATTTCATTTTTGGTTGGTTGGATGAGCTTGTTTGGTTGGCTGGATGGCCTTGAATTGACTTGAATTTATTGACAAAATATTATTTAAGTTTACAAAATATTTTAATTTGGTTGGTTGGACGAGCTTGTTTGGTTGGCTGGATGGGCTTGAATTGAATTGAATTTATTGACACTATATATCTTGTTAGTGTACAAAATATTTTAATTTGGTTGGTTTGAATGGAATATATTGACACAATCATGTAAGTGTACAAAATATTTCATTTTGGTTGGTTGGATGGGCTTGTTTGGTTGGCTGGAAGGGCCTGAGTTGAATTGAATTTATTGACACTATATATATTGTAAGTGTACAAACCATTTTAATTTGGTTGGTTGGATGGGCTTGAATTGAAGCTAATGACACTATCATGTAAGTGTACAAAATATTTCATTTTTGGGTGGTTGGATGAGCTTGTTTGGTTGGCTGGATGGGAATTTATTGACACTATATATCTTGTAAGTGTATACATTTTCATTTGGTAGGTTTGAATTGAATAAAGCTATTGACACTATCGTGTAAGTGTACAAAATATTTTAATTTGGTTGGTTTCAATTGAACCTATTGACACAATCATGTCAGTGTACAATATATTTCATTGGTTGGTTCGATGAGATTGTTGAGTTGGCTGGATGGGCTTGAATCGAATTGAATTTATTGACACTATATATCTTGTAAGTGTATAAATTTTCATTTGGTTGGTTTGAATTGAATTAAGCTATTGACACTTTCGTGTAAGTGTACAAAATAATACAATTTGGTTGGCTAGATGGGCTTGAATTGAATAGAATTTATTGACACTATATATCTTGTAAGTGTACAAAATATTTCAATTTGGTTGGTTTGAATTGAATCTATTGACACTATCGTGTAAGTGTACAAGATATTTTATTGGTTGGTTCGATGGGCTTGTTTGGTTGGCTGGATGGGCTTGAATTAAATTGAATTTATTGACACTATATATCTTGTACGTGTATAAAATTTTTAATTTGGTTGGCTTGAATTGAAGCTATTGACACTATCGTGTAAGTGTACAAAATATTTCATATTTGGTTGGTTGGATGGGCTTGTTTGGCTGGATGGGCTTGAATTGAATTTATTGACAATAAATAGAAGTGTATAAAATATTTCAATTAGGTTGGTTGGACGGGCTTGTTTGGTTGGCTAGATGGGCTTGAATTGAATTGAATATATTGACACTATATATCATTTAAGTGTACAAAACATGTTAATTTGGTTGGTTGGATGGGCTTGAATTGAATTCATTGTCATTATTATGTAAGGGTTCAAAATATTTCATTTTGGTTGGTTGGATGGGCTTGTTTAGTTGGCTGGATGGGTTTGAATTTAATTGAATTTATTGACACAATGTATCATGTAAGTGTACAAAATCCTTTATTTTGGTTGGTTGGATGGGCTTGTTACGTTTGCCTTGATGGGCCTGAATTGATTGATTGATTTGGCTTGAGTCTGGTTGATTTGGATTAAGTTCGTTGAGCTTTTTCTGATGTAGACCAGAATTGTAAAACCAGGAGGAGGGACTGTATACTTTGGGCAAGAAAACATTGGGGAGGGGAACCCAACGTTCTAAGTCCCCTGTCTTGGAACCCCGGCTGGATGTCTTCCTCCCGGAAGGTCACATGACCAGGTTTCCCCTCCCAGAATTCACGTTCAGGTCTTGAAGCCTCTCCCTCCTATATTGCGGGCACATGAGATAACTTTTTATTGAATTGATGAATAATCGAAAATGTATGCTTATATACAATTGAATTGAATGATATATGTATAAGGGAACTGCCCTCGAGAAACACCTGTCCTGGAATTCCGGTCGGATATCTTCCTTCCGAGAGGTCACGTGATCCGGTTCCCGCTTTTCATTGGGCCTCCTCAGATGAGGCATACGTTGGTTGATTTTGACTTGATAAATATTGTTGTGTTGACAAATTGATTGACAAGTAAACGTTGTAAATGATGCTATGACTGGGAATATCCCCCAGTGGCAATAAAAGTTGAGAAATGGCAATATCAAGTGTGAACTGTATTTCTTCTCGCAATATGTATATATATTATAAACACAACACAAAAAGAAAGTTCCCCCTATTTCAAATATCAATAAATTTTTAACCAGGAGGAATTAAAAAAATCGAATTATATGTCTATGTAGGGAATTTAATTGGCAACAATGGGAGAGAATTTTAGGAAAAATCCTCCACTGAAATTTGAAAAGTCACTGAACCATGACGAAGCCCCAAACTTTCTTCAAATTTTCATGATTTTCTTGTATCTTGGGCTCACTGAGGCGTGAAACATCGGGATTTTTATGAAAATAAAATCAAAGGTACTCCCCGAAAAGAATTGTTACATTTAATCCAAAGTAAGAATTTGAATTTTAGTCCGTACGTGAGAAAAGGGCTTTTCCAGTCTCACGTGCTCACTGAAGCATTAATGCGTAAATAAATGCCATAGGATCATTGACACGTGCCCAAAGAATATAAATACAAGCCAAAAAATGTTATTGAGATGCTTTCTAGAGCATAAAATTACTTCAATGACTCTTCGTAATTTTAAAATGGCCTATTTTTTGGTTGTTTGATGGGTTCATTCAACCGTGAATGAATTGATATTGGTTGCATTCACTTCCACAACAGGAATTCCATCATATTTGATCGAATAAACCATGGCAAAGAAGTAAAAAATGGCAGTTTGGGCAATTTTTGCTGCATGCTCACTCAACCGTGAAATTTGACGCAAATTTCTTTTCCGAATATTGGAAAGCACGATTTGCATACATTCTGACGTGTACAATGTTGAAAATCTGAAAATGGGTCCGTTATCATTGAATTAAAGTTGCCAATTTAGGCATGCGAACTTCAAAAAATGACATTTTTGCATTCAACCATTGCTCACTGAAGCATGATTTGATGATTTTTCCTAAAATTCATTCCCATTGTAGTTAATTAAATTCCCTACATGGACATATAATTAGATTTTTTAAATTCCTCCTGGTTCAAAAATTATTGATATCTGAAATAGGGGGAACTTTCTTTTTGTGT
>CALNVZ010003425.1:3569314-3679592 GCA_940671915.1 Paracentrotus lividus
GAGAGCAGATGGGATGAATTTGGTCCAAAATATATTTCCCAATGGTACTGTATCATAAAGACTATTTCATGATATACAATGCAACAGCAAACCCTTAACCTAAAATGCAGTATGAATACCATTTTCCCAAGAATTCGTAACAACAATCCAAGAAAAGACAATAAACTTTCTTATATACACAATTGTTGCTTATCTTTTTTTTATCAACACCTTACTTGGAAGGAAAGCTTCCGAACTGACAAGGCTAGTTTCTGAGGGGAATGTGCGCTTTTCCCAACTCATGGCCCACTTACGATACAAATTTAAAAATGAATTTTGGCTTTGATGTCGACAAAAGAACACACAGACGGTACCTTGCCCATTGCCAATGATGTTTTGCTTCTAATAGAGTCTTGCCCAAAGGAAAGTTCCTGCCCTTGCAACGCGCCATATCCACGTCAATCAGAGGGGACGGCGACATGCTGCAGTAGTGGCAGATGATTTCCAACAAGCCCACAGTTATGGACTTTCGATCCTGTTGCATATTTTGTCCAGCATTCCTTTCGTCATAAGTCTTTGTAGGGATTTTGTGGCGAGGCTCACGAGTGAATCTTAATATGTGGCATTGTCTTAACACTGTTTTCGGAAACCTAAACACAACACAAAAAGCATGTTCCCCATTTCAGATATCAATAATTTTTTAACCAGAAGGAGGAATCTAAAAAATCTAATTAGATGTCGCATATGGGGAATTTTAATTAGCCACAATGGGAGCGAATTTTAGGAAAAATCATCAAGTCATGCTTCCCAGTGACGGCAATGGTTGAATGCAAAATGTCACTTTTTTTGAAAGTTCGCGAAGCCCTAAAATGGCGACTTTGATTCAATGAAAACGGACCCACTTTCAGACTTTAACACCATTTTACAACCGTCAGAATGTATGGCAAAACCGTGCTTCCCAAATACATGGATACGACACTTGCATGCAAATTTCACGGTTTGACTGAGCATGCAAACAACAAATTGCCCACAACTGCGATTTTTCTTCTTTTGCCATACGTAATAAATTGGATCAACATATGATGGAATTCCTGTTGTGGAACGAGTATGAAACCAATATCCAACGTCATTCAGGTTGAATGACCCATCAAACAACTAACAAATAGGCCATTTAGAATTAACGAAAATGCATTGTAGTAAATTGTATGCACTAAGAAGTATCTCATAAAATCGTTTGGGATGTATTTAAAAATTCTTTGGGCACGTGTCATGGATCCTACTGGCATTTATTACACATTCATGCTTCAGTGAAGCACGTGAGACTGGAAACACCCTTTTTCTCACGTATGTACTAACATTCAATTCTTACCTTTTGATTGAACATAACATTCTTTTCCGGGAGTACCTCGATTTATTTTCATAAAAAATCCCGATGTTTCAACGCCTCAATGGGCACAAGACAAAGAAAATCAGTGAAAAACTACAGAAGACAAGTTTGGGGCTTCGTCATGGTTCAGTGAACTTTCGAATAGCGTAATTTGAATAAAGATCATGTTAGTTACGAGACAAGTTGAAGGCTATGTGCAAGTTTCATAAAATAATTCACAGTCAGAATGGCAAAAACTTACACATTAAAATATGCTAAATTTCATTTTCGTTTAGCTTTTGTTAAAACCTCTAGTACATTAAGTCATGGAGGAGCAATCAATACCTGACAAATGTCAAATTCGGCCAATTTCATTGACTGATTATTGTTAATTCTACTGTGAGTTATGTCACGACAACTTGGCATCACAGCTTCAACTGATCTCGACAACAAAAGGATCTTGATGTCAACATTACGTATTCGAAGTCAGCTGAACCATGACGGAGCCCCAACACTTTCTTCTCACTTTGGCATGACTTGTCTTGGTATCTTGTCCCACTGAGGCGTGAAACATCGGGATTTTTGTGAAAATAAATTCAAAACAGTACTCCCCAAAGAGAACTGTTATACTTCAACCAAAGTAAGAATGTGAATTTAGAACATACGTGAGAAAATGGTCTTTCATTTGTCTCACGTGCTGCACTTGAGCATGAATTTGTTAAATGCCAAGGATCATTGACACGTGCCCAAGAATAATAAATGCAACCCGCAAAAATGTTACTGGGGGGGGATACTGCTAGTGTAAAAACTGACTGCAAATGCATTTTCGTAATTCTACAAATGGCTATTTTTTGGTTTGTTTGATGGTTCACTTCACCGTGAAATGAACTGACATATTGGTTCATACACTTCAAAAACAGGATTCTCTCAATGTTTGATCAACTTATACCATGGCAACAGAAGTAAAAATGCAAAGTTTGGGCAATTTGCTGCATGCTCACTCAACGTAAATTTGATGCAAATTTCGTTTCCGTATATTGGGAAGCAACGTTTTGCATACCTTCTGACTTGTAAAATGTTTAAAATCTGAAATGGTCCGTTATCATTGAATCAATTGCCATTTCAGGCTTGCGAACTTCAAAAAATGACATTTTGCAAATTCACAATTGCTCACCTGAAGCATGACTTGATGATTTTCTAAAATTCGCTCCATTCTGGATAACTTAAATTCCTACATGGACATATAATTAGATTTTTTTTTAATTCCTCCTGGGTTCAAAACATAATTGATATCTGAAATCGGGGGAAACTTTCTTTTTGTGTTGTGTTTATTTTACATGGAGTAGACGTTCACTTTAAAACCGTGACATGCCAACTGCTTGGAGGCCTACTTTTATGTTTAGCAGGTTCTGTTGTAGGCCTACTCTAATTCACATTTCTATGAGAACATACAAAAGATTTGAGTATTAGAATTTTTGGTAGTGGGAAATCTCGCGTTGAAGCGCAATGATAGTGCCGTGCCCGAATGATAAACATTACCGTAAATCTATATTGCTATCTCTCCATCAACACGATTTAAGAACAATTCACGAAAAGGAAATTTTCATCCACAGCCACAAAAAAATGAAAGAAAAATAGAATAAATCTGTATTTGATTTGGATTTATATCTATCGTTTTAGCAATGACATTTTCCTTTTAACAAGTTAAAGAAGTATAATTTGACAACGAAGCTTTTAATCAATTGTTTACCTGATACTGTTCAGTAAAGCTTCAAGATTTAACTCAAAATACGAAGACAGGTTATTCAATGACCACAAATCCATATAAAGATCCCTATTTTCCACGAGAGTGGTTTGATTGGTGAATTTCACTTAGCTAGTGATCGCATGCAATTACAAGACCTGGTCTGTCACAGGGTTTCAGAACAAACGTCAACAAAACGGTAAGTATTGTTGAATTAAAGGAATATTATTATGGTAATTATAGTAAATATAAAGGTAAAATTCTTCCACAAGGTATCTTTCTTTTCTTTTTTTTTCTTTCTATTTTTTGTTTTAAAAACCCTGATATGTTTATGCGTAGCAAACTTGCCTTTGTTTGTCTTTAAACGTGATTTTAAATAACACCTCTTTATTTCATGTGAAAATTCGACAGGAAATTTTCATGGGACTGTTCTCAAGAAAAAAAAATAGCACACACCAACACAAACCGCAGCAAATCACACGCACACACACATAAAAATATCAAATACCCTGTTATGTATTTGGGTCCGAACAGTTTGGCGCAATGCCCCATAAACCATTTCTGTGTAAGTGCACTGTGTCTCACAAGCTGAAATTGGGTTAATTTCTTATCAACTTTGGGTGATTTCAACCTCACAGCACAAATAATGCTTAGGTGAACTGTATCAATATTTCCTATCCAGTGTCTTCCACATTTCAATGTCCATGACCAAGAACAATAATTTCACTTTAAAAAGGACCTTCCCCTATACACAGATCAACCACGCAGACCCCCCCAAATGCAAAAGACACACACCCATCCTGCGCACACTCACCCCGATCCCTCACACGCACACCCCTCCCTCTCTCCCTCTCTCTGCTCTCTATCTCCTCCACCATCTAAACTAGTCAACACGCACAACACACACACACACACACATACACCATCCACACAACACCCACACTCTCTAACCCCATCATAGAACCATACGGCGCGCTTTGCGCTCGAATTTGTTGCCATGTATTTTGCTGTAACCTTAAGCTTACAGCTTGGCACCGGGGCTTTTCATCTCACGACAATCGCGGTATTTAACACGGCAAAAATGCTCTTCATAACGCCAGGTGTGCAAATGCAACTTTACACATGTCCGAATGATAATTATTCCCCTACGTGCCATACTTGAACAAAATTCCCGATGTGGTGGTTTCTGACATTTTCATACGGTTGACATCAGCCGAATGAGAAGAAACACGACAGATACGGTAGATACAATAAATAAGGATGAGATGAGAAGAATATCGCTTAAGCAGAATGGACGTAAAAGATGTTAAAGTTAAGGGAGCGACCTTGGAAACGCATTTTTAACATCAAAATTTAAAACAAGAAGACAATAATGTACGAACAGTTATGGTGTAGGTCCCATTATGTTGTGGTTGATCTCGGTTTAAGCCTCGCTGAACCATCCTCTTTCTCCTCAATCCGTTCATGGAAATACAAAAAAAAAATATTACTACTTTTTTCTGTGTGCTACAAATAAAATTATTAGGCTTGATACTTGGAAAGATATATGTCGTTGAACTGTTAGTTTCCAGTCATGATGTTGACAAACAAAGCCAACAAATCCTCTGAATGCCATGTCCGTTAGCATGGTTACGTCTTGAATTGAATGACTACACCCCATCAACACACACACACACATCACCACAAACATACGCACAAGACGCAACCTCACCTACCACTTACACTCTCTGCACACCACTTCCTCGCCCTTACACACACAAACACACACACACATACACACACCGAGAAATATAAAACCTTTACTGCCCACAATCACATCGTCACACACGGAACATTTTTACACTCACACTCACGCACACCCTCACGACACAACACACCATTATTCGTTCTTTCAAGTTTTTGTTACTTACTTGTTCACTTTTATGAATTACTCTTTGACTTTTTCTTCTACTAGCTTTTCAATGTTTTAAATCTAACCTAATTTGGAACACTTTCCGTATTTGATCAATACATCTGTTACAAAAATGTGTCATATTCCAGAGTTTAATTCTTCCCAACAACACGTTCGCACCGGTTTTTCAAATATGCACTTTAATCACGTTAAATGAAGTATAACTTTCAACTCTGTCATACGCTTGAAAGTCAGTGTTGGAGTAAGCGAGCAGGCAGTAATACATCGTGCTTTTACCCCGGCTAAGACTCCATTCACTGACATCATTTTTATACCTTCATTATTTCTGGTATTACTCTCATAAACAAGATAAGACCTCCGTTAATGACCCCCTGCTTCTGCTGGCATTCATGCATGCTGTGAGGTACTGTTGATAATCTGGTCTGCCGCATTTTCGAACATATACTAGATGTACTTTGAAAGTATGATAGATGAACTCACGTCGTAATTTCAATACACTGAATGGCGACAGGCATCTCGAATTAAAATTGGTAACCAATTGCCATTTCGAAGCAGATAAGGATTGTTACAATAGCCTTCGATCAATTTTATTGGGTAGCAGTATATTTCCTTTGCCATTTGATTGTTTTTTGTTTTTTTTTGTTTTTTTTTTTTTTTTGGGGGGGGTGTGCACGTACGGTATATTCCTTTGCTCTTTAGGCTATGTTGTTTATAAATAAATGAATGCCCTTTATTTTTTGTGTGTGTGTAAAGACACTAAAACCACTGTATGCATTAAAAACTTACCACATCTATTTCGTAGACTTTTCATAATAGTCGTTTTGTTAGCGTAAGGTAAACATTTAATGTTAAACACAGTTTGTTGTTGTTTTTTTTTTTTTTCAAGCCAGATCATTTTAACTCAAATCCGCGAAAGCTAAAAGTAAAACATAATCGATGACATACTATTTCTATTATAACCTATAGTATTATAAACAGGAGATTTTCATATTTACATAAAACGAATATAATTAATCTGCAATGTTTATAGCTCAAAACGCACCTGTTTCGAGGTTGATGCGCATAGCCAGTTTTAGCTGTAAGCAAAATTATATATTGGTAATGAATTAGTTAATGTCAAAATTTTAGAATTTCCTTAAAAATAAAATAAATTTTGTTTTAATCGGCTGTGTTCTCTTTCAAAAGTGTTTTTATAATATTATTATCCTACTTATTTTACGCAAAGCTAAAATAACTTTACTTATGCCGAGAATCAATGTTTTTGAGTTTCTGAAAAATAACGAAAAAGAGAGCAGGTTACTCAATGTTTTGAAAAAGGGTAACAAACATTCAAGAAAACATCTTTTATCCAATCAACTGAATTTTCCTCGTAAAATTCTGATTGCAAGTATTACGTTTTTCATCGGTTCTTTAAAAAAAATGAAAATGCCTTCCTTGAATTCATACGACCTAATTTTTCTCCTAAACGCTAAAAAAAGGATTAAATGCAACTCAATTCACCTTGGTTAGTCAGAGTAATTAATTAGGTTGACACAAGCCCTCGACAGAAACGTTAATGATGAGCAATTAATATTTTTCAGGATCCGTTGCATGGATACGCCAGAGAACATGAATGGAGGTAATTACCGATAACGTTATATCAAGTATGTGCTGTTTTAGTCATAAACAACTGAACACGTGGGAAACTAAATCATCATAAAACTCCGTTTTTGCTCACAGTAGACATTTGTTAGCAATAACGTTAAGCTATTGAAATGCAAAATGCATACTGATGCCTCGCCACTAACCAAAAATATGTATAACTTTTTATTTTGTAATTTTTAAAGCTTTTTCATCCTGATCTTTTACTGCTAATTGGCATGATGACGGGACTTTTCGTATCATGTCCATATGACAAGTAAAAAAGATTCTATATAAAGGTGTTTTCATAACTGCTCTGACGAAATGAGGTTCAGATTTTTATTTGCTCTGGCATTCCTCATCGGCTATAAACAATTGTTTTCAAAATGTCAATGTCGACGTGAACGTGAAACGAGGTTTAAAATGTAGCTTTCGATACAATACTATATTAATAACGGCGAGCTTTTTCAACGCGGTGATGAGCATATATCCCTATGTAATCGTTTCATCGCGACTGACTGAATTGATAACGCCGAGACGAAGCATTTTGAAAAGTGATAGTTCTCATAAATATTCACCCTGACGACTGAAACCAACAGCTGAGAGAGCTAGGGTGTCACGCGTAAATCTTCATTCTTTACTTGTAGAACCTCATTTTGTCACATCGATCGAGGTCCCACTCGACGCCTGAGTATTTATATTTTTGGTATAAGTTTACCAAGTGTGTTTTCTTCATTTCCAAGTTCATATGAATATTTTTTAATCAAACTCCAACTACAAAGAAGAAAAAATTTTGCGAAACAACGACAAAATAATCCTGCTGCTTTTAAACTGACATGTCTTCAAAACGCTCAACGCCTAACATCTTAACAATAGAAAGAAAGGTTGATGTCTATTCTCGTGCTCTTTTTATTGGTGGAGGGCACGCCGCGAGACCTTTTTATACTTTGTTATTAATTAACGACTTTTGGAATATATGATTAATATTGATACACTCAATATATGACTGTATCAGTATGTTTTTTTTAATGAAGCAATTAAGATGGAATTGATCAACCTTTTAAAAAGTAAATGGGCCCAAATGAAAAACCCCTTACAACTGGGTTATTTTAAAAGTTTCCTTGGCTACGATTTGGCTGGCGATAGTCTCAACACTTCTTTTTTTAATAATCAAGAAATAATATTTTGTTAAACAAATATGACCACTAACTTTTGATTCATATGGATTTGAATTTATATTATAATTTACACTTGAAAGGTAGAGATATTTTGAAGATCGTATCTTTCAATCTGCCTCATACCGCATAATCCCATTTACTTTCGTATACAGCCGTAATTATAGAAGCAATTTGTTTTTAACATCATACATTCTTCATGGCGTTTTCAATGCTGATTATAATCCATAATTAAAGGGTTAGTTTGTTTCTTCGTTTTGTTTGTTTAATTTGTTTGGTTTTTTTTTTTTTTTGTTTAGGACGAGAGATCAGAGTACACTTTACTTTTGACTAATAAAATCATCCTTTAAATGTCATGAACTTACTCATGTTTTCTCAGTCGAATTTAAGTAGGTAAACTAATCTTCCGTACCCACTCTTCTTCTTTTATAATCTTTCCTGTCTGTGTGATTTGAAGGTTTGATTTTTATTTTCGAAAAAACTTTTTACAAACAATTTACTGGTTATGATGTCAGTTCCAAATATTTGATTTAACTACTCAATGAATAGATAATGTATCATGTAGTTGAATAATCTAAATGAAATTAGGATCTGTTCCGTACTAATTTTGTTCTTTTCTTGTAATGTTCGCATGTCTTACTTTGTTGATTTGGTGGGTCCACCCATTCATTATTGGTATGAAGTCAGTCGTATAATTATATATTGTGAACTAGTCCATTTAACATACACAAATTTTTCCACCGTGAGCATAATTATACTAAAAAAGTGTGGTTCCAAATGTACTAACATCTACTTTTGGTGGAATTTTTTATTTATTTAGTTTATTTTTATTTTTATTTTATTTTAAGTAGGTAGTTGCCCTGTCTTTGACAAAACGTGTGAGGTCGGTTTTGAAAGCTGCCAGTTTGAACAACGCTATTTCTCCATAAACCACCTGTATAGAATATTGAAGAAGAGATGCAACCGTTTCTCTCGAAAATTACACAAACATGGACGTCGTACCTTAGGACCTTGCTGGCGCTCTATGTATGAAGTTTGGAAGGACAATTTTCTCTAATATGGTTTAGATTTAACTAAATAACTACCTCTGCGATACCTCTGGACCTCAGTAACTAAAAAATATCGAGTCCTTATTCCGACACGTATTCACAAAAAGATAACTTGATAGTGAGGTGGGTTGTCTTCATCACCCGTGACGCGGTGGAATCATCCATGGCCACGACAAAGGGTTCAGAGATATAAGAAAAAAAAATTTCATGGTCGATTCACCAAATAATTTCAATGAGATAATTTTTGTCATCATACAGTTTTTTGTTTGTCAAATAAAGTAACGTTCACATTAAACAAATAAGGAAATGGTCAATTACCCACTTTACGTTGTCCCAAGTGGCTTCCATCGTTGCTCAACAACTAGTTCAAAAGTACGAGTGGGTGTTTATAGCATCTTTTGGGCCATGGGATTTTTTCCAAGATGAACATTCTATACTTGCTTTAATTTGTCCAAAGATTTTTTGTTAACGAACGTTTTATTTGAATGATTACTACCATGTAAGTTTTCGCTCATGCCCTTGTAACGAATAAAGGTAGGCGTAGATTGAACAGGAAGGAGAATCAGAATTAAAAACGAATCTGTATAAAATTTCGTTACCTTTACACGTTTGCATTCGGAGTTTTCGAACCATTAAATACTCTAACGCTGTTTCAGACGGATGATAATCAAAAGCCTTGATAAAAGGCTGCTTTTTACATCTAACATAACACTACGTTAAATGCCCAAAAATGCATGTATTTACGGGCGTTTGGGGTGGGTATAATAAGAATTTAAAACCACATACTAGTTTCACACTCTACTTTTACATTAATGAATAACAATTGTTTTGAATACAGAAATACGAACAATTGGCATAGGCATCAAATCGTTGAATTCCATCTGAACACAATTTCAATTACCACGATGAAGCCTAAAATAATCATGCCCCTAACATTTTCTCATAATTGGAATTATTAATTCATTAAAAGTGTAACTTACAGTCTAAATGTGGCACGGGCCTTTTACAAAGAGTTCTAAGTAAACAACTTAACCAAGAAAAGGCAATAACACATGCTTTTTTATTAAAAACAAAAGGCTGGATATGCTATGACTATTGAAAATAATAGTAAACCTGCTTAAGTTTTTTATAATACTTGCAAGTCTATACCCTGACCGGAAGAAAACACAGTGTCCCCACAAGGGAACACGCTATGACACAGTGTGGTCACATGTGTCGTACTTTTTACAGTGCCGACACGTGAAAAGGGGGCAAATCCACATAGTCATCAATTGTTTACACAGTTTTTTACACAGTGTGGGAACACTGCATTTGCTTTTTCGACAGGGTACATTAAGACGGCTGGCACACATGCACCACCAGTATCCGAAGCCACATACTGGCTAGGTGCAAGTCCGCCCACTATGGTGATGGACGGCGGCAAACGTATTTAATTCAGCCATGTCATCCCAAATGCGATGCATTCCACTATTCAAAGGAGTTTCAGAAACAAAAAGTATAAAACACACCAAAACAAAAAACAATTTACTCTTATGTTCTTGTTATAGGAGAACGTCCGAAAGTGGAGTCCCTTATTCTCCGACAGCTGGAGCCGTATGCATCTTGATCGTAACAAAGGCTGTCACACTAGGCCAATAGCTTCTTTTGACATACGCAGAAACAATTCTCTCTCCATCCAAGCCACCGCCCCATTCATGAACGAGAGACGGGTGTATACGGGTTTCCTAATTGAAAAAAAAAAATACGATCCGAAATTATTGATTGCAGTGTATCTTACCAAGTGTTGGTCGTAATTGCGTCTCCAATAAAACGATGTGAACTGAACTTTAGACAACCACTGAAGAAGAAGTAACTAAATTCATAGGTATTGTTGAATTCGTGCAGACCCGGCCCTTAAGCTAGCATTACAAGAATTTTCTTCAAACATGGGGTAATTTGGAAAGAAAGTACATAAAATCATAAATGAAGGAAACATTAATAAAAAGACATGACATTACTATAATTTAATGCCTTGTTATGCCATGTACCGGCATGTATAACTTCTTTTCAAGTTGTACGTGCTTACATAAAGCCATACATCATGGCCTTTAGGCTCTCCGTAATCTTTATGGCCGATTCCAAACTACGGGACTTATTTTGTGAGATTATTATTTTTTATATAAGCCCATGGTGAAAAGAGAGTATTCACGCCTTGCCAGACAATGAAATCAATATGTCCCGAGGGCCTTCAACTTCAAGATTTCGCCTCGAGGCGGTTGATATATGAATATATCATAGCACGCTCCATAGATGCAAGTATTGATTCATTAAGTTTTGGCAAAAAAAAAAAAAAAACTTAGTGCGAAAAAAATATGTCTTCGATATTCTCGAAAACATTGTTACGTGTTCTTATATGAAAACGATTTTTGTGCTACACTACGACTATACGGAAACTCATTTGATTTAGCCCGGACATTAGCGTGTACTCAAAATTGTCATTCCGAATCGGGTCAATAACTTTAAATCTGTCACCCGTGTATCATAGCCTCGTATTAGCAATACTTTACGGGTAAATGAACGTTTCATTGGTCGATATCTGCGGTCACGTGATAATGGATTGGACTAAAGTAACCAGAAATGCCACTGCATACCTACTAGTGACCACTTTATCTTCAGAATGACATCTTTCGCATTTGGTGATACTGTCATTTTTTAAGCAGTTCTTATTTTAGTTTAGTTTTCAGCCTTTTCTTTTTGTGATAAATAAACTATAATGAAATGTTGATCTTGACGCAAATACCAAAAACAGGACTGGAATAACTACTACTTGAATTTAAAAAAAATGTCGCCACAGACTGAGATGTTTTTACAATGTTTAACGTGAGGGGGCATCTTCTAGTTATACACCAGTCTTTCTATCATAGGTTGATGAATTACTTAGTCCAAAATTTATGTTTCCGAAGAGCTTCCTGACGTACCTTGTTCAACTCCCAATCGAGATTACCTCTTGTGATACATAACTGTATACACTGTTATATATTACGTTCGGTCATGGCTAACATTGAAAGCATTCTTTCATTTCATTCGGCGATAAATTGAACCTAGTCTAGCTTCTTCCTGAGTCATCATCTTATATAAATAGAAAAGCCACGCTCTGTCCTTAACGTATCTGGGATGTCTGCTGTCAGGTCAGGTAAGTGGTTGTAATGAAGAAGCTGATGATGACGAATGTCCTAAAATTTCTGGATCACAAGTGGAAGAAGTTATTGGGTTCATTTAGGCCGACCCAATACCATTCAAGGCTCGGTGTTTATTAAATTTGTAACTGTTTGATTGGAATGGCTGAAAGGGGGGGGGGACGGATTTTATCGTTCACTTGGTTAACGGGAGGTTCACCCTGGATTATTTTTGGTCTTTAAAATGGCAGAAAAATATAAGAAAAATGAGTGAGTTTGGGGAAAATCGACCAAACATGAAAGAGTTATGAATATTCAAAGTTTTGATTCTGTGACGTACACATGCGAGAATCACCTATGTGTTACTGTGTGTTTTTCAGAAGAAATATTATGTCACCAGTGCGTCGTATACCATCAAACTATGTTCATACTTGACTAATCAGTTGACCCATTCCTTTTATCAAGCACTAACCAAAAACGACAATTTATAGAACACATACACACCTGGGGAGCTGCTACGCACGTGACGTACGAGACATGAATTTTAATATTATAACTTCGTATTTTTGGTCCGATTGCTTTCAAACTTTCACTACTTATTTGTCTATTATTTTTCCTTCATTTTTTTAAGACAATAATTTCCAGGGTTGAACTTTCCCTTTAAATGTACACATGTTAAAAGATCTATATACTTGAACGGACAGTAACACTCAGGGAGCAGGCGGCGTTTTTGAAGGTTGGGGCGGCTGAAGCGAAGGGGGGCTGAAACAGGCTACAAGGGTGGATCCAAGAAAATCGAATTGAAGCATTTCGGGGGCCCAATTGTCTGGGGACAAAAACGGCTCTATTATGTTTACGCGTGGCCCGTAAGTTCATTGTGTGAACTCCGGTCTGCGTCCGCTCTGGGCCAAAAATCACAAATGTGTGGTCATTTTTGCGTTTTTTGTACACGTTTGCTGAAAAAAGTGGGGGCTAGCTGAAGCCCCCTCCCGCGCCAGCCCCCGGCCTCTGCACTCTACGATATGTGAAATATGGTTAAACAGTACTTTTTTTGGGGGGGGTGTACTTCATAGCGAAGAAACCTTCATTTAAGCACTTCTTTTACCTACTGAACTGTAAGTTCACGAAATTATCAAGTAAAAAACAAAAGAAAACAAAAATATATATATATAAATTGGAAAATCAAGAAAGGAGATGTTGGTAGTGCATAGAAAAAATGTGGAGTTCCCTCTTAAGGAACAAATGCCTCAAAATAGTTCAGTCACAAGGGGAGTTTGTGTCCGGATTGAATTCAAACCGACCAATACTCGCTATAACTTGAGAATGTATTTGTTAATCGACCTAGTGTCGTCGTAGTTGGTCACGCACTGTGACTGTGGCATTTTTTATACAGTATGTACAGTGTCCGCAAATTGTTCATACCCCTGTCGTTTTTTAAGTTTTTGAGTCGTTGCTTCTAACTGACTGGTCCGTCAAACTTTATGTTGATAAGTATGTTACTAACAATTAACAATTAGGAAAATTTGAAAATTTGGAGAAATTTTGGTATTCTAGGGTATTTTGTTGACAGATTTACTAAACAACGCCATGTTCATAATTATTCATATGCTATAGGGGTGCAATCTAATTTCTTCTCTAATTCATCTCGATTATAATTATTTATTCAAATTTCCACTAAATAGTTCTTATAAATGTCCAGAACCATCATTCATTTTCCGTGGGTTTTGACCAATGCGTCCTCTGGAGAACGTCCAATTTGTGTAAGGTACGTTGCATGGTCTTGGGCAATTTTGTGAGTCTTCAATTCCCAGACATAATTCTAAGGGATTCTTGTCAGGTCGTCGAATTTTCCTCTCCAGATCATTCATTTGATTGTGCTTGAACTACTTCTTGACTAATTTGGCCGTATGCACTCTGAACTTCGTCCTGTTGATATGTCCAATGCTGTCCCAGGGAACATTAACAAGCATACTTTCTGCAAGTTTTCATCCAGGATCTTAATAAAAATGTCCTCACCGGGATGCCTCCTATCTACAGATTCCCAGTGCTACACGCACTGATAATCCCCATAGCAGTTCTATGTGATGCCATGTGCAAAATCAGGACACTGTTCTTTAGATTGAAGGATTCATCTTTTTTTTTTGCCAAAGTCCATATCACTCGTAAATTCTAATTTTCTCTCATCAACTTATATAATTATGGTCCATAAGTTAAAGTTGTGGTTTAAATGAGCTCAGGAACTGTCCAGAGGCCTCCGGTGGGTCTGACTGACCCAACTGGAGTCTGTATTAGAAATGTCTGTACAGATATCCCCTATGCAGTATTGCTCAATGGCACTCTGGCCTCTGGCTGGTCAGAGGTTCCATTCCGACTTTGGTTGCGACCTGTGTGTTATTGTAGGCTATCAGTATACTTATTTTGGCAATTCAGGAAACATCTTGCACCTTTAGTCATGCTCATGGAAGATTTTCCCCAGTGTCTTATATCTGGTGCTCATAAAAGAAGCACTTGAGTGTTAAATCAGGGACTAAAAGTGTGGGTTAGAGCGGTTATTCTATTTCAAAACATTCATATGAATGTTCCTAAGTGAAAATTCAAAGTCCTGGCAAGAAACAATAATAAAGGGGTTGAAAGCTGAGACTAGCAGGATGGCTCAAAGACCATGCACCTGACCAGCCTGGAGGTTTTCCATAGACACATGGGCCAGAAGCCACAGAAGGCATGAAGAAAGACTATGGTCTTTTGCAAAAAATATATTTCAGATGGTATTTGAAGAAAATGTGGTTATTTGATAGGAAATTGGACTGGGTACACTAGGGTATGAATAATTATGAACATGATGTTTTTCGTAATCTGTCATAAAAATACCCCTGAATACCAAATTGCTCAAAATATCAATTTCCCTAATAGTCCAGATGTTGGTAACATACTGATCACAAAATTTTAGGAAACTCATTTATTTAAAGCAAAATTCAAAAAAAACTTAAAAACGTCCACGAGGTATGAACAATTTTGCGGACACTGTATAATAAAAGCTCAATATAATAATATAAAACATTGACAACAGTTGCATATTCAGTGCACTAAACCGCTTCTTCTTTTTTAATATTATTCCTAAACATTTGTAAACATTTTTTTTTTTAAGACAAGAGTACTTGTCGGTTTGATTAATCAAGCATTAAACAGAGCATTTTGTTAGTTACAAAAAAGAAATTGGGTCATGGTGATATTATACCTTTAGATCAATTCTTTAAACCTATATCTTACTTTCTCCAGTTGCCGCAATTTCTATCGTAGCACTATTTTTTTATTTTTTTCAATCGAGTTTCAAAAGTCTATCTCTCTTATACCATTATCAAGTATGCATGCGGCACTTCACTGAGCCACAATCGACCCCAAAATGATCCGTCTGAAATTGGAGCCTACACATTTGCCTTTTGTTCCATCTGGAAAGCCCTTCAGACTATCACTCGCTCTCTACTTTAGAGCACTCAGCAAAATGTCATCGAACCCCTGAGAGTAAAGGGTTAAGGGACATGTCAAGAAGATCATAATAGGTTACTTTCGTGTGATAGTCCCACTCTGTGACACAGCCGGGGCGGGTTGGTGTCAATAGTGGGTTGCTTGAAGAATGGTCCAATGTAAATACCACGGAGAGCCTGGAGACGTAAGGGTTAACGTAGACGATGCAGAATATCTTTTTTTTCCTGATAGATGGAGGAGCTTGCCGATGAGTGGTCAAATGGTCATACAGTGGTTTCGCGTTTCGCCGCAAACTCTCAGCTCAAGTTGCATTGGGATCCGAAGAGAAAGGTTCTTCGACAAGAAGAAACAACCTCTGCCCGGAAATAAAATGTCCATTATGCATTCACGTTGGGATCAAGTTGCCTAATTCAAATGCACGGTGATTCACGTGATTGAAGTACACCTGAAAATTGTTTAAAAGGGGAACTGTATAATCTTATATAGATATACTGCAATAGTGAGAAGAGGGAAATTAAAAAGAAACAAAATCTTCAAATATTACATAGAGGTCTTCTTCTTTCATGACGTCAGTAATAGCTTTAAGTAGAAGGGATTGTGAACTTTAGTAAGTTTGAGAAGATTGTAATAAAAGATCTTTGTACATCCAAAACTTCGAAAGGTAGAGTAATATAATACACGACGTATTCAAATGTTACTGAAGATGTAAACACAATAACGTTATCATGGTTAACCAAACAAAATCACAAGACAACCGCTCTACCTTTTTCCACAATCATGACTCCCAATTCAAAATGGTAAACGTTTAAAAGTAATGATGTTCATGATATTCGCGGATAATTTACGTTGTAACAAGGTACCCGCTTTGACATGATACACATGGCAAGGGGCAGCTGTTCCATTGAGTCAAATTAACTTGTAAACGACCACTTAACAAACGACCCTAGTTCTGCTTCTCGGCAAAACAAATGTCACTCAAATAAAACGTACAGATATTCTACAAATATTTTTAGAAAAATACATTGATCAACTTTGTCTGCACCTGCAGACTTTTCTACTGCAAGATGGAGTGAAGTCTAAATTGCTATAGCCGATTGGGTATTTTGAAGTTCTTTACAGGTATTGAGCTTTAGAAGAAATTTCGGGGAGTGTAGTGGGCGTAGCACGAAAAACGAAGTGTTCACGGTTGTCCATGTGTGTCCATGCCTACGAATTAGCATTCGATAGATCCTATAGGGGATTTATTCTATGGACCGAACGTAATCTGTATTTCTAAGAGAAGCCGGGATAGTGGAATCAAAGAGACAGTTAACAAAACACGAGCAAATAAATCCTTTGGCTTGGAGAGCTTTACATTACAATGACAACCTGTATACTTTATATACATTATGTGCATACTCCTTTCCATTTCCCTACAATAAATATATATGTTAGACGCCCTATTTAAAGGCAAGCAATAGAAAGCGAACAGAAACAAAGTCCCCCCCCACTCCCTCCTGAAAAAAATAATGAGATGCCCGTGTAAAATGACGATTTTTCTGTAGCGATCTTAAGTAGTCGAGTTATTCCCGTATAACAGATAATTTCGCACAAAGTGTGAAATACTTTACTGCATTCATATGTGTTTGCCATTTTAAAAATTTCCAAACTGTAACGAAAGTTGTAGCACATGATACTATATTGATGCTGAGTTCACTACTGCAATAGCTGCAACAATTGATTGGTAGCTCCACTCTCTCACATGTAAGCAAATGAATTTCAAATATTGTTATTAAATATTGTTTTGTAGGTTCAAAATGCTAGTTTTACTCGTTGCTCAATCGATCGTTACGTTCCCTCACACAAATATTCAAAATGTTCTTTTCTATCGTTATAAATCTAGATAGGAGTGCTTTCCTGGCCCTTTCATCCTGGTTGAAATTCTAACCCCCCCCCACCCCCCTCCTCCTCCGGTCCTGAAAATAAATCGCCACCTCTAGCTATAGGATGTTTAATCTCCTTCAAAGTTACATGATTGTTTCCCTTACGTCCCTAATTTTCCTACAACCCATAATTATTTTCAAACAAAAGAAAAAATGTTTGTTCAAGGTTCGTTATATCCTTGGATTCCTCATCCGGTTTTTTGCATGTCACAAACGTATTATTTCATTTTGCCTCGGGTGCGAATTGATTAAGATCCAGCTCAAATTTGCAATGGAATGAATATCATGAAAGCCATTACAGTTTCAAATGTTTTCGTCTTCCGAAAAAGAATAACGTAGGAGGAATAAATGTAGTTGGAAAAGGGAAACCTCCCCGCCTCCAGGTTGGAACCACTTTTAATCGTTCTTAAGCCCGAGAGTATACAACACAAGATGCAATAAGCGTATATTCTTGAGAAAAAAAATAAAGGAAAAATGTATTGAACTGTGAGGGGATGAACGCAAAATATTAAAAATAAAGAAAGAAAGAAAGACAGTCGGAGATGTGCCAATGACAAATTGGCCCGACAAATTTTAGCCCAGACTAACATAATGCATTGATTTGGTGCCGTGTTAAACGGTAAAGTTTGTACAAGGTTTCTAATTTGAATAAACTATTAACAAAGATTGTACGTCCTGCATCTATCGGAAAGACTGGACAATATCACCGCTAGTCGCACTAACTTTGTACTGCGTAGTAAATTCAGGGCTGAGAGAACAGGAGTAAGAAAGAAGAAGGGTACTGTGTAGAAAGAGTTAGGATATGATCGCTGTAAGAGGATCAAGTATTATAATGAAAAAAAAGCGATAGTCAGTTCTGAAAAACATTACAGCTGCGGCATATCATTAGGACACCAAGAGGAAGGCATAAACATGATAAAGAGAGGTTGACCTGAACAAGACATTATGTTATGCACTCGAATCTTATGCGTACATGGAAGTTTTTAGTGCAGATGTCAGGAGTATTGTAGTAATCTTTGAATATTCAAATCAGATAAAAGCAAACTTCGATACGGTAAAAATTAAAAAAAAAAAAAATTTAAATTAAAATTAAAAATAAAGGGAATAATTAACGGTGTTGGATTGCATTTTCAAAACAGCACAAATTGGGATTAAGTTCTTATTTAATTTTGTGGTTAAAAATCGTTCCGTTTATCATGTAAATTGCTAAAATGGTACCTAAAAAAATTATGAATATTAATATTTCCTGATGCCTTAAATTCCGCTAACAACATAGGGAGGAGTAGGATAAATATAGCACAGCTTTCACGGATTATGTTGTCACTTATGCGGAGGTCCAAACATGTCCTTGTCGCACGTACTTTTTATTTAGACACGCATGAAGCAAGTACGACTTGCAGTAGGTCTTTGCAACACTTCCTACAGAAACTAGGAATACGATCAGTTGTGATTACTGCGTTAAATGAGTTTATTTTTTTATTTTTTTATTTTTTCGTCATTTTCATCATAATTGATCTTCTTTTTTTTTTCCATTCTTGGTGTCTGATAATATCAATGAAAATGACTATAAAAACGGTATGACAAGTAGCATTACAATCCTAGTATTTTGATCACAATGACAATAGATAATGGTATTACAAGCGATGAACTATCAATAACATAAACAAAAAAGAAACTATGTCTCTACTATGAATGTGCAACATGTCTTTGAACAGGTATTCAAATTGAAATTAATATTCCAAGATTGTTTGTCGCCTATAATTTACTTAGTTTAAAACGCTAAAATTCATAATCCGGTGCTTTAAACTTTGATAGGCAATCTCCAAAACGGCATACCACTTAAGATCATACCCCTAATCCGTTGCATATGGACGCGTCGCATTACAGATTATATACGATCCCTTCTTCAATAGGAGAAACGGAGGTGATTGGTATATCAGGCTTATAACACGCATCGCGGTCTGTATATACGCAGCCGGTCCTAAGATGTTACCTTGTGGCATATTACTTCGGTAGATATGAACAAACCGATTTTCTTCGAGTAGCTATTTTCATTATTTTCCTCTTTTTTTGTGAGAAGGTGGGGGCTTTTCCTCACATTAATTCATTTAATTTTCCCTTTTTTTTTTCTTTCTTTCGTTTTTTATTTATTTATTTTTTTTTTTGGTGTGGTGTTTTTTTTTTCTCTCTCTCTCTTTGTTTGTTTGTTTTGTTTGTTTGTCTGTTTGTTTGTTTTTGTTTGTTTTTTTTTTGGGGGGGCTTGTTTTGTTTTGTTGAAACACCTTTCTTTCTCTTTGTTTTCTTTAATTTTTCAATCTCGTAATCCTTCATGGTTCAAAAGGTGACTTGATAACCGTGCTTTTACAACTAAAACGTGTTAAAACAAGCATTTTATTCTGGATTGACAGACACATTGCTTCTGGCTACTTTCTGCAGAACAAAAGCCTGCGCGCAGTTTGTCGATATGATCTTAGATGTTCGACATGACATAACCACAAAGCCTTTTCCAATAATACGCTGTATTTTTTGGTGTCAAATCTCTCCCAACAGTTACCCAAGGCAGTTGATACCGAAACGAATATTGAAAAAGTGACCATATTCCCTTTTCTGGCTATAGTTTTTGTGTTATGAAAGCCAACTTGTGATTGTGTTTCTTCTGTTTGTGAAGTTCAGCTTTAGCCCGAGGCTCAACGTTTATTCGATATGTATCCGTCCTTTAGCTCTCAACGGGTCGACGTGGATATAAGGACGAAACGAAATTACAATTCAAATCTGGGGCACATTTCTCTCTTATCCACTCGCTATTTATCTCGCCAGTCTTCCCTTCATCATTCTCCCTCTCACTCTCTCTCTCTCTCTCTCTCTCTCTCTCTCTCTCATTCTTCTCTCTATCTCCTTCTCTTTCTCTTTCTCTATATACCTATTCATCCATGTATGTACCTGTTCCATGCGTATGCCAACAGCATAAGATTTTTGAAGTGCGTAATCTTTATAATCAACACTATCTGCTTCCTGGGAGGCATGTGGTTTCAATATGGATCATGGCCTACAAAACAACCTAGATCTTAGCAACCGAATCGGTTCAATCTGCCATTTCATGCCTTCCAAGCCCGCCCTGGGACAACATTGTTTTGTATTACACTCCTTAACGAGCTTTTTAGCGGAGAGCAGTTTTGTTGTTTTTTAGTGTGTGGAAGGAAAAGCCCACCTATATTCTGATCTGTTCTCAGATATCATTTTCTCAGTCTGGCCAAAGAGCTCTCATGAAAAGCTGGAACAAAGGTTTTTAAATGGCGGATAGAGAGAGAGAGAGAGGAGTAACCGATTGGCTTTCCTTGGTTTTCAGTCGGACAGTCCCTGGAGAAGATCATGTAATGACGCACCCTGATAGCAAAGAAGATCATTGGAATACGAGACTGATCGGAAGGTGGCAATGAGATGTCCGGTTGGAGATAAGACGGCGATCTCGTCTCTAGGCCAATACTCACATTACAGACCTCCCCCCTCCCCTCATCCTCACGATTCTCTCTTTTTGGCAGAATATTTGTATCAAGAATGAATCTACGGGAAGAAATGGTCAAATGTGTATTGGAAATTTAACTGATATATTGTGATACATTCAATTGATATGTGTACTTATTATTAGACTCGTCATCTCTCAAATTAAAGAATAGGAGCTAACATTATATGATTTTGTTAGAGACATCATTGAGCAAGATCTTAATCTACACCTACCACTGCCCAAGATTCAAATAAGAATGTGCAGGACAGTAGGCAAATATATGTGTTTTAGCCAATTTGGAGGAAATCGCCTATAAAAAAAAAACAATTTGTAACCATCAAATTTGACATGAAAAAGATTTCGTAGACAAACAACAATACCAATGACGAATGATGCACAGGTGTTTTACTTTTATAACACCCAGGGGGTGACGAATGTTACAAATACGTTTTTTAAGAAAGTAATATAACATAACGCGCAGGTCACGAACGAGACAGGAATAGGGGCAGACATAGGGATATAAGAATTACATCGTGACCATGGGTATCATACTCACTTATGACGTCACAATTGAAAAGTGATGAGACTCCGTAATTAAGTGGAAGTTTAGAGACTGCTACAAGCGTACTTACATATCCGCTTTCCAACGTAAAGGAAAATTTGAGTCCTTGAACTGTCCCTGTTTCAAGGTCAAATTAATCATGCGATTTATCTTAAACTACTAACTTCGGATGGATTTAAACGAAGTTTTCAATGAACAAAAAAAGGTAGCATTGTATGTTTAAACGATCAGCTTTTAATTCATAATGGTAATAAAAACTACTGCGGGTCGATAATATATTATGGGTGAGAAGTAATATTAATTTCGGCATAACCTTGAATAAGTTAGTCAAGGATCAACCGGATATAAAATTGTATTTCATCTAACAACTCGAATACCTGATGGATTTGGAAAAGTAAATCATTGAAGCTGAAAAAATATAATCATATGATTTTGTGTGTGTTTGTGAGTACGTGAAAGATTGTGGGTGTGTATGTGTGGGTGTGGGTGGGTGTGTGTGTATGTGTGTGTTTGTGTGTGTGTGTTTGTTTGTGTGCTTGTTTGTGTGTTTGTGGGTGTGGGCAGGTGTGTGTGTGTTAAAGCATATGTATCGATTAATTAGATTCATGAAGCATGATGAGTGGGATATTCTAATTCCTTGTACTATTAAACAGTTGGTTTGAAATACCTCTTCAAAGATTAATTGCCACCACGACAACCTTCAGGCATGTCCAGGAAGCATTTTGAAAATAGGATTAAGGCTGTAATTGGAAGATATCAGTGAGATTCCAGGATATCCTTATTATTCTATCATATACAGTATCCTCTGATACTACGCCCACATGCAAGTACAATGCTTTTATATGCTTGCCGCCAAAACATCATTTTAATGGTCATTGTTATCCAGTGAAATGATCAGCATCTCTTTTTGAATTAATTTAAGACGTACTTTACATAAACAGCTGACAATATTTTTTATTAAGTTTATCAGGGAGTTCATCTATTTATATTTTGTTACAATTGCATGATATCGGCTGGAGGAATGGAGTTATGCAAATACTGGTTTACTGGGAAATATGATAACTATGATAATATTAAGGTTTCTCCTTACATAAAGTTATGATGTTTGCAAAGATTAAAAAACAGTACCTCGAACCCATCTCTTTAGCTTGGCGAGAAAAAAAAGACGAAATTGCACATTACAACCTATCTAAAGCGTCTCATGTAAAAAAAGAAAAATTAATGAATAAAAAAAATTGGCAGTTTCAGAGTTTGTGATGATATAATTTTACAGGTATTCATATACATGATATATACATATTTGCATTCTTTTGAATCATGTACAAGTGATGTTCACCTATAAATATGACGGTAGCAACACACCAAAATATATCACCATCACGTGTGACGAACACTGGCACGAAATAAAAGAAGCCAACATTAATTACAATTATTAGCAAAGTCTCCATTTTTTACCAGTGGAACCTCAATCACCATGTTAATGTATACATGCAGACACGATTCGAAAACACCTCAATCACAGAGGACAAAGAGTAGTGGGATGGCACTTTCGGACGCAGTATTTTATTTTATATTATTCATGTCATATGCGGGGCACTTCTGAGGAATGGCAAGCTACATCCAATAGCTTGGTTCAAATGTGTTTTTGTTTTGTTTTTTTCTTAATACTTTGGAGACAAAAATATGCTTTACACTTTAAATACAGGGTTTACTAAAAAAAATCTTAGGCATTTTGAGAACTATTGTGTAACATATCAAACTCACGCGGTCGTCAACAAGATAGCAATTCTAGGTGTTACTTCTTTACTAACTTTCTTGATGAATGTAAGATTAATAAGGGTTGTCTGAGACGTTAAGGTACAAGACGCTTCTCTAATTGGAAGATTAGATCTTAAAGCGTCATGTTTAATATTTCGTTCTATTTCTATCTCTTCTCTTTCTGGTGTCGCTTTAATTCAACCTTCTTCTCATCTGCTGTTCAGGTAACAATACCCCGGCCTCTCTTATCTTTTTGTGAGGAGCTTTACCAAATTGCCCACATATCACTGTTTCTGACAGAGAAACGGAAGATGGTATTTTAGGCTTTATCCGGAGGCAGGATAGTGTGAGTGGTAAGATAGACTTACCAACAATACCCCAGGCCTGGATCTAAAACACGAAAGAGGAACCCTTTACATCCTGCGGCAAGGAAGGCTCTAGAACTGTTTGAGAGACTTCGACCTACCAAGGGTGCATGTGACTGGAAAGGGAATAGAATTCTAGGAGCTCACACGCATCACATTTTTCTATAATGTTTGCCGAATCTCAAATGATATCCTTAATGATCAGGGTTTTTATTTTTGGCAATATAGAGTTCAATTGCGAATCATTTCGTATCATGCTGATATGGAATGTGAGATGAACTTCCTTTGAGGGTTTTGTTGTTATCAACGGTTTCGTGAATTTAATCTCCTTGATTTCCTATTCACCCACAGTCATGTGTTGCGCTTTGGCGGGCTATGGGGTGCTAAAATCCATACCCGCTTGACTTACTTTCCCCCACTCCAAAAGAGGAGACATGAAATGAATCCAGTCGGTGCTTTGACTTTCAAGAGGTTGCCCATATTACTTGTACTGAGCGCGAGTTGAATGTTGTCATCGAGTGTTTCTATGGGGATGCTGACTAAGACCCGAGACACCAGGGTATGGTCACCATGACAAGAAGTAAGAGATGTGACAAGGATGAAGTGTTTCTTGAATCATTCCTTTGTTCATGTCAGTAGCCAACTCATTAATCAGCCAGATTTATATTGTTCATTAATCAATCTGCTTCCAACTCACCATCCTATAATAAACATCTGGTTTGGAAGAAAATAATGAAGAGAATACAGATATTAAAGGCATACAAACAATATGTATTATTATCATACTTATTGTTTCTGCCTTATAAACAATATATTCATATTTTCTGTAAATTTAGTTATTCATTACTTTGATTCACGATAATCATATTATAAAACAATTTTTTTTTTTCTGCTGAAAAGTCTAATGAAAATTCTGTATAATTTCAAAAACACAACAAAACAAAACAAAGCATGAAAATACGTCTATTGAATAATTTATATTGATCTCAAAATAGTTCAAATGTATGGTCATTCTCCCCTTCCAGTTATCATTTTCAACAATATACTAAAATTGCCTCTTCTGTTAAATTATCAAGCTTTGCAAAGGAATGAAATTCTTTTACGCGATGTAACACTACAGATCTCAGTTTGGCAGACGACACCATCATTGTCACTGTCGATCAGATATATGTGTCTCAACTCTCAAGATCGAAGGCAGCCTCTTCACAAATATCGATTTCATATGATGGGGTGACATCATGAACATCGACAACAATACCAAGTTGTGATACTTCAGAATGACCTGCATGCTGTCCATGCATTTTCCCGGGTTTTTTCTGCTACCTATCTATCAGCATTCATGTACCGTCCGACTCATACGATGGCATATGTTGGCTAATTTCCCGCCAGCTCTATTCCTAAAAGCTTTGCCTTCAAAAGCACGTTACGTTAAGGTAACGGAAACCCTAACTTATTCAACGTAACGAAGATGGTGACCTTTCGGTTGTTGTTAAAAAATGCTAATTTGAGTCATTTGTTTTATTCATTACAGGTCTTTTAAGTCACATATAAGATGTAGATGGAAAGGGAAGACGCATCCTCCGTCCTCTGACTGAAGTCTAAAGAAGGATTGGTGGAGCTTAAGGAAGAGCGGGACGAGAGAGCGAGAGAGACAGACAGACACAGACATGTTAGATGTTTTTTGTCTACTTTAAATCCGCAAATAGTTTTGCAAATACGTCCAGTACAGGCACGTTTTATGTTCATATCAGGTCTACGATTATGCCTCCTGACTAATGGGAAATTGTAAATCAAACCTTGTCTCGTGCTAGACACAGAATGCATGAACAATTTCCTAACCGATAATCATGTATTACAAATTATCACGTCAGAATAATCACACACACACACACACACACAGACACACACCCACAACTTACATCACATACACAACACACACACACACACACACTTTTTTTTTAAAGTTTTGTTCTTGATGTCTTCTATCTTTCTTTCTCATTCTTTGTATGAGTGCATGTCTTTATTTATTACTGGTTCGGACTTTAACCTATCATAAATAACCACACAAAAAAAAACCTCTCTGTTCCATTCCTCTAAACATTGTCTAAACATTCTCCTTTTCTTTCCCCTACTCGACCTTCTCCATGTTCTTTCTCCCTGCCCCTCTCTCTCTCTCTCTCTTACCCCCCCCCCTTCCCCTCCCCCCTTCCCCTCCCCCACCCCCCCCCATTCCCTCCCCCCCCTTCCCTCCCCACCCCCTTCCCCCCCCTTCTTCTTTTTCACTCTCACTGTCTCTATTCATTGCTCGGTTCTTTCACTCCGGCCGAGGACGTTGATGCCTTGAACTTCATTTTTTATATAAATATTTCTCTTTCGTCGCACGATCCTCATCGTCCGTTACCAAACAAAGAACACTTATGTTTGTGTATTTAACGATAACATTTGTGTCTCATTCTCTCTCCCTCCATCTCCTCTCGTGGCAACAGAGTCACTGACGCAAGTTGGGAAACCATTTCGAATCCCCTCCTTTAAATGTTTAAAGGTAAAGTTGTAATGGTTTTTTTTAAAGGAATTATCATGAAAGTGCATTTTCCCCGCTCCTACTTGCATGATGTTTTTTTAATAAGTTGCGTGGTAGACCCGCCCATTACTTCATTTATATTTTACCTCTGATTGTCCTACGCGTATCCGGTTAATGGTAATTGACCCGTTGTATACTGAGCTGGCATATATGCGGGATGGTGAAATAGTCTGAGACTAACCCTCTTTTTGACCATATATTTTGCTCATTATTGCATTAAGGCACAAAAAATGATGGATTATTTCATTGGTTAAATATTGATGATTGAATGGCTATCTTTTCTTTTTTTTTTACTTTCATATTCAAACGATTTTTGGAACCATGATTGACAAACTTGCCTCATTGGTCTTTGTAAAAAAATAACCTCAGTCTTCAAAGGGTTAACATGTAATTTATATGTATAATATACAAACGCTTCATGCAAATTATATTCTTTAGGTTATATTCCAATGTGAATTGTTTGTCGGTAGGTCCTTAGAGCAAAACATGTCAAGTTATGTCTTTCATTTCCATATATTGTTTGCAATAGTTATTAGAATTTTATAGATGCATTTAAATATCACCTTTTTCTGCCCAAAATGTGTTGCATTACAATGTACTTCTATTATAACTGAAATGTTTTGCATTTTATTTTGGATATTCGTAAATTTTCACTGTATCGTTAAAAATAGTTCTTCTTCAGGATAATATAATGTACAATTGTGAAGGAATTGAAGTTGAGAATAGATATCAATGATTTTCTTATGAAAGAGGGAGAGAAAAAATGTACAATTTGCCTGCTGCTTTGGTAATTTACTTTTGAATTTTGTGTAAACACGATTGTATAGTGAGATTTTTGTGAAATAAACGCACCTGTTATGGGTGAAAGAAAAAAAAATAATACTACAATGATAAAGTTTTGCTCAGTCTTCTGTAAACATGCCATTGAAAATGTTTAGATTAAATTTTTCACCATAGACCATAGACCCATGGTAAGGCAAATTAAATCAAGTAAGGAAAAGAATATATAATAAAAGCATTCTAAACATTGTCTACTCTTAGCGCTAACATATTGGAGACTTTGTTACAGCATTTTAATAGCACTCTTGCCCACCGACCATAAAGTTATAGAAAACGACTGAGTTCAACCTCCCTTTCCAATGACGACTGCAGATACCAATGCCATTAAACCAGCTATGGTTGAATTTTGCTACTTATTTTTCCATTCTTTTATCTTCTTCGAGTGGTCGCTTTGAATAAACGTGAGCCATGAGTATCTCATCGGGCAAACACATTACACAAATTGGTGTGTAAGCCCACGGATCCAACCATGACGGCAAAGAGATACGCCTCAGAAAGTAACCGGATTATCTTTAATGAGCCTTGCAGTTGATATTATCCCCTCCGTACTTCTTATAGCTTCTCCAGAAGGATTCGGATAGGAATGCATTATATCCTTTGTTCTTTGAGGACATCCTAGGTCATACGTAGGAGGAAACTTTTACGAAGACGATAGACCAAAGCAAGGTCGATTTGAATCGTACCGACTTGAATTGGTGCCCCCATAACCTGACCGCTGACATCCTTGACAACCTAGACATAAACCTAACCCCAACCCTAACAATTAACACTAAATGTAATCTGAATTTTTAACCCTGATCCTTACCCTAATATAGGTTTTCCCGGTCAAGTTTAAACTATCTCCGATCAATTTGACATTCTTACAAGCACTTTTGTCCGAAATGTGATCGCGATTAAAAAAAAAATCTAAATTGACCGATAGCTCAGCTCCGTAAGGTATCGTTTAAATTGAATGAACATAAAATAATTTGATTGCAAAGAGTTTAATATAGACTAAAAAAACCTGTATTTATCGTAACCTTTTAAACTGGCAGGGTGGAAAGGTGCATCACCCATTAGAAAGGCCGATGAGTTACACCGTTTTTAAAAATTGTGGAAAACGTTGTCACTCCCTTTTCCACCCTTTCCGCCCTGATTTTATTGGTCGTAATGGATCAGCTTATGGAAGTAACCACCTTGAATGTACAAGGCTGCCTCACGTTTGAGCAGCATTGCCGTTGGGACTGAGCCTTAGGATTTATTGGTGAAAAGGGATCTTCTCTTTCCCCCTCCGCTGCATGTGACAAAAAAAATATCTATTCGGGACAAATGGATGCACTTTATCTCTTGAGGAGCGAGAGTGGACGTTTCCTCACCAAATGACAACATTCGTTTTTCAGGTCTTTTCGTGGCAAACTCCATGATTTACTGAACATTACACGCTAGACTTTAGGGCATGCTGGCTGGGTAATAAAAGATATCATCCCCGTCAACTTTGATCGAATCTTGTACAGATACAGAGAGCGATTTGAAACGATCTATGTAACATAGTAGCGTTACATGTGGAAAGTGCATGTTTGGCATGATTTTAAAGAAAAGAACAGTGGCGGAATATGTTCGTGTATTTTATTCAACTTAATTCAATGAAAAATGAACGATACAATGAAGTGATATGATTTAAACTGATTCACTAAGCTTTGAAGAATCTTTAGTTCTCTCTTTTTGTGAAGTGTTATTTTTGTCAGTTTCCTGCTTGAATGTTTATATTTTATTGTAAATAAATATACCGTATATTGAATCGTTAACGATCATCAATTGTGTTTATTATTAAATTCCAGCTATTACAATTTGTGTATATATAATAATCGGAATGATAGTAACATGAACTAAGGTCTAATCGATTTAGCCTAATGAATTCCTGGGACTTCCTATTTGACATACGAAATTCACTGATTCACTAAGCTTTGAAGAATCTTTAGTTCTCTCTTTTTGTGAAGTGTTATTTTTGTCAGTTTCCTGCTTGAATGTTTATATTCTATTGTAAATAAATATACCTTATATTGAATCGTTAACGATCATCAATTGTGTTTACTATTAAATTCCAGCTATTACAATTTGTGTATATATAATAATCGGAATGATCATGATGATAGTAACATGAACTAAGGTCTAATCGATTTAGCCTAATGAATTCCTGGGACTTCCTATTTGACATACGGAAACATTTCTACGCATGACGTGGAGCATTACTCGATAATGAAGAAAGATAGCTGTAATTCATCAAAAAAATAGAATAATCAAAATATGCATTGACATAGACATAAAAAGACAAATCTTGAATGTGCACACAATTACATTAAATGTGAATGAGAAATATATACAAGAGGAGAATCGTATTACACCGCCTTCATCGGTGTTGATATTAGTTTCGAGTGATTCCCCGAACCTTGAACAACTCATGTAGTTCAAACAACACGCTTATTTTGACAGACGCATTCTTATTGAACCTCCCGTAATAAAGTTACCTCTATTTCTCGAGAACTGCACTTGAATTCTTCTGTTCTCGTCAAAGAGGATATTATTAATTATTGTGTGGTAATAAATTGACAAAGTATCATTAGTTAAGTTGCCTGTCATACCCCAAGACAACATGGACATCCGAAAAGCACAAAATGTCTATAAAGGTATACAGAAGGGCGCCAATTAGCAGAAGATGGTTGGATCAGTGAACATCGCAAAACTACTGAAGAGGGCGCTAACATAATTGGAAGATGAGCGCAAAACAAAAAGGTGGAATGCATCGCAGACCATTAATTATTCCCCCCCCCCCTCCCCCGCCCATTTACATCGTTATGCATTTGGAATGAAAAAGTGAGAAAATCATGAAACTCATTGTTTATAATTTTCATCATACCCCTCCAAAGGCCCTCAAATGTAGGGTTGTCATTGTTCTTTATGTTTCTTAAACCTTGACTTAAGGTTAAGGTTTAAGATCACATGCTGCGGTCTTTTGGCTAGGGGAGGGGTTGAAGTAAAAAGTGAAATCGGTGAAAAATGGAAATATTTTATCCAACCTTTATGGTCAAAACAAAAGTGGTAACAAACAAATGTGAACCCTTACTTATTGCCATTTTCCCCGAAATTTTGTTTCAGCCTTAAAGGAGGAGTCCGGGCTGAAATGAAAAAGTTTTGTAAAATTAGTAAATCATCAAGCACAACACAGAATTTTCCCATCAAAACGGATGAAAAATAACAAAGTAATGCATTTTTCTAGTCCTGATTTTTATTTTTTTTTGTAAAAACAGTTCTTGGCAATATGTCTCAGTCTCATTTGAATATTAATATTCAAATAACAAACGATGATGGTCACACCCCCCTACTCTTTGATATTAAATGAAATCCTATTTATCATTTTCATATATTCGTAAAAACAAAAATCTCCCTCATACGAAATACGTAACAGCACTTGACCTTGAACATTCCACAAGGATTAATCCGTGTTTTTTATGTCCTTGGGGCAGAAAATCTTGATAATTGGTATTTCATACAATAAAATACAAAAAAGTATGGGACTGAGACATCATCAGTTTGCCAGTTTGAAGAACTGTTTCCTAAAAAATTCAAAACCTAAGAAAATTCATAACTTTGCTATTTCTTATCGATTATTTGATGGAAATTTTCAGTGTTGTGCTTCGATTTTACTTTATTTTCTATATCAAACATACCCAAGCCCAGATAGATCTCTTAATGAAAGCTTGCTAATGTAAGAATAATGAGTAGATCTAATTTATTGTGATTTATGTTTGGATTGAGAATTCTACAATACATATTTAATAGAAAAGATAGGATATTTCCATGTTTTAAAAATGAAAAGAAATCAATACTTCAACCGATCGAAAATAAACTTTGACCCTTTCCCCCGAGAACAATAAATATTAATATGTGATATAAAAATTGGATTTACTTAAAAACATACATCCGCTCATTCACCTCATAGACCATTTATTCGATAGGGGTAGGACTAAAGGGGACCTTGCATCAGCGGAGTAAACAAAACACAACAAAAAACAGGAAAATGGCAGAAAAATACGCATCTGTGGGGGTTGATCAACACTTGATTATTACTTTTCAAATACCTGAGAAATGCGCTGGAGCTCGTTCAACATAGACCAGTGTATCTAAACAAAGTGACACGGGGACCAAAAAGATCTAGAAATTTAAAAAACCGGAGTTATAAAGCAGTGGCATTGTGGCACAGCAAAATATATCCAACACCTTATGAGCAACAGTGATATTCTGCAGAACGAGTACATCATAGTTGATATTCCAGACTGTTGGAGTAAGCCTGGTTAAAGGTCTGCCCCCATAAAGTTGGGGGAAGGGGCACAAAATATGTCATTCCGATGAAGGCCAGAGTGAAGCTAAATGCTAATATCTTTCTCTTCTCGTGATTTATTTAGTAAATTAGTACAGCCAAAGGCGAGCGTGGGTCTTCAATGAACCAATAACAAATTTCTTCTGGAAGAAAGCCTTTGACGGGTACAAGGCCATGGAAAAAGAACATGCGAATTGGTGGTATTATTTTTCATTTTCTTTTACTTTTATATTTCCATTCATCTTACCACGTTTTGCAAGATCTGCTCCCAGGAATGCGTCATTTTTGTATCATCACTTTTTCCATAAAATATTACTTTTACAGAATCTCATCGAGGGGTATTCCGAATGTTTCTGATCTTACAGCTTACTTGAATTATAAAGGGTACTCCCAAGGACTTAACTATTACATAATCATTACATGACCACAGATTTGTGTGATAATTATAAGTGAAAACATTCAAATATAAAGGCAATAATGAAGGTTAGTGGCATTACTAAAGGGTAGGTTATCGTCATTTCGCGCGAATACGTGCCACTCCCCGAGCAGAATAGAAAATTTACGTCTACCGACGAGGATAAAAAGATTAGAGAAAGTCTCCGTACTCGCGAGCCTTCTCTAATACTGTTTTATCGTACCGGAGACGTACTCGGTCGAAGTGAGAATTCGCACCATTTAATTGACTCAGATCAAACAGGATATTGATCTCGTTAATTCGATGCGCCTATACTATCGAGTAAATCAGAAAAAAATTAGACACCTAGAAAAATGTCAATAAAAAGAAAACCAATTAATGAACCCCAAATTATCATACATATTCTGAAAGAGTAACTCTTTCCGCATCTTTTGGTACCAATTTTGTGTGTTATATCTTTACGCTTGGATGAACGATGTTTGCGAACATGTCAATTTCGAATTGTGCAATAGTGGGGATAAGATTGAAACAACAAAAGCAGACAAACAGCAATTCCACCCTGAATGAAATAGCACAACTTTTTGAGGAAAATGTTATGAGCCATGTAATTTGGCAAGGGTGTTGTTCCAGTTAGTGACTAGATTCTGTGTAAAAATCATATTGATTCGTCAAGTAATCCACGAATGAATACACATCAAAGAGTAAATTGTCACTGACAGACCTAAAAAAAAAAGCCTCTTAGTACTTTTGAAACGTGATTAGTTTGTCTTTGATGTGTGCCCACTCATGCCTGACTCATTTTCATTTTCTCATTTTCACACATAATGTAGTCAATATGTGTAACAACACCCCTGCCAACTTAATAAGACATTTTCGTTAAAACGTTATGCTATTTTAATCAGGATATAGTTGCTTTTTTAATAGCTTTTTGTTGTTTTGATTTTACTCTCACTTTGGCACAATTCGAAATTTACATGTTCGCAAACAGTACATCCAAGCGTATAGATTTAACACACAAAATTTGTACAAAAAGATGCGGGAAGAGTTACTCTTTCGGAATTTTTATATTAATTTGGTGTTTATAAATTGGTTTTCTTTTTATCGAATTTTTTCTAGGTGTCTAGTTTTTTCTTACTCACTCGGTATATATGTCATGTATGTAGGTGCAAGTGCCATTACAGAAAGCAAAGACCTTCACCATGTTCATTGAGAAGTCCTACGCACATGGCTTTAACTCGTCCTCGTGCATGATCAAACATGACAAATGACAGTATCAAAGTTATAAAGGCACAAACACAAACAACCACGAAATATTAAAAGAAACCAAAACCCAAGAAAAGAATCGATCCTCTCGGAAAAGGATAATTTAGAGGAGTACTTAAAAAAAAAAGTTCCATCCAAATCGGTAATAAATGATAAGAATCATGGCAGTTTAAAAAGTCTCTTTTAAATTTTTAGGGGATCCTTAAATTTTCAAAATTGCTTTAAAATTTGGACAACATAATATTTTTTTTGTACATTATTTTCTGTTTTAGGGGTGTTGCTGTTTTCATCTGCCCTTGTTTGGGACCTTTGTCATTGCTTTTTTTATGCGAAACTTAACGACCCGTAAATAGTTTTGCCTAACAGTCCTTTTTTTTTTTTTTTTTTTTTCGTCTCCACTGAAATTCCACTACCAAATTTCTGTTTTTTTTTCTTTTTTAAAAAAATACAAGGTCTGGTCCTACCTTCTTGCGGACGCGCGCGGTTTTAGTCATTCACAAAAAAACATGGAAAAAGGATGTGTAACGTGATGCAGTTTCTGGCCTTACAACTATAAGAAGAGAGAATGAACCGAGTGTTGGCTCAGTGGATAGAGCCGTCCGGCCTCACAATCGGGAGGTATGGGTTCGAGCCCCGGCTCCGTCATACCAAACGACGTTAAAAAAATGGTAGTTGCTCGTTCCCTGTTTGGCGTTCAAACAAGAGGGGGATAGCAGCAATGTCCTTCTGGACGCCTGCTAAGCGATGCTGGGGCCCCACGACGAAAAGGGGCAAAATAAATATCCTTTGACATAAAATTTGGAGCATTTTCATTTTCATTTTTTTTTTTTTTTCATAGGGAAAAGTAGAGAAGAGGGGAGAGGAGAAATAGGAGGATATTGGAATTGAAATACAGTAGACAGGAGGGGAAAAGTCAAAAGTTACATGGACTGAGTAGATTATTAAAAACAGTTTTTAAGGAAAACGCACCCACAGAGTAAAAGAAAAAAAAAGAAAAGTAGAAAGTAAGAAGACACCCAAAGAATTTAACATAGATGTAAGGAGTGTATTACGTCCATCTCGTTTATCGAGTGTTCGGTACGAGCCAGCTCAGTTTTTAAGAGCCTTGAACGCAACACGTGGTATACTCCCTAAGTGCACGTATTTGGAAAATCGAAACATTCTTTTGTTATCCACTAGCAGTGGGGAAGTAGGTAATTGAAAGGAGGGGCAGGAGAGGAGACGCGAGGGACCTTGGCGGCGGAAGTGGGAAATAAGATACAGATGGGTACGTCATGTTTCCTTAATGATAATGGTCTTAGGGCCTATGAGACGCGTGTCCTCTCTCTCTCTCTCTTCTTTCTCTATCGATATCTCGTTCTCTCTTCTCTCTCTCTCTCTCTTCTCTCTCTCCTCTCTCTCTCTCTCGCCTCATCTCTCTCTCTCTCATCTCTCCCTCTCTCTCTCTCTTCCTCTCTCTTTCGTCAAGTTCATTTTACGTCTTTGCGATGGGAGGTGGGATAACAACTGATTTCGGAAGTAGATGACCGTTCCAATATTAAATAATTTAACCGTCTTTCGATGTTCATGTTTTCTATACTCTCACTCCTCACCGACCCTCTTCCTCCTCCTTCTTATCCTTATCTCCACCTTCCCTTTTCTCTTCTTCTTCCTCATTATTATTCTCCTCATCCTCCTCATCCTCTTTCCTCTCATCATAGACATCTATGCTCTCATTCACTCCCATGCCTTACTCCCCTCCTCTCCATCATCCGACTCCTTTTCAAGATTTAAAGTTATTTTAGTTGACTAAAATAAAGATAAAAACATTCAGACTTGTAGAGAGAGATACAATAATGCTCCAAATTTATTGTTCAAAACAAAGGAGAAACGGAATTTATTTTTATCCACTTGATCGTGGGCCCGGCAGTGCCAGATCGAAGATGCTCTTTCTCTTTCATGTTGAACGCCAAACAAATAATACATTTAAATAAAACATAAGCAAAGTATTTAGTTCAGTACAATGCAAAACGCAATTTGATTCTTACGAAATATTGTAAGAAAACAAAAAATGAAAAAATGAAGGAAAAAAAAGGGTCTTGCAAAAAAGCACAGCTTGATAGACGTAAGCCCTGTGACTAAATTGATTAAAGTTGCATAATCATGGTCCTCCTGATTCTCCTCCTCCTTCGCCCCTTCTCCTCCTCCCCATCATCATACTATGGTGTCATTCGTGCACTGTGGGGAGTCTTAGGGGTTTGAGACAGTTGTCATAGTTACTTGTATACGTGAATCGATCTTGGTTTTCATTTAACTGTGCTAAAATTAAGTCGTATATTGAACACCTTAATCCCACACGTTTTGTGTTTCTACCGTAATTTGACGCAGAGTGGCGCTCATTGGAAAAGTAAATCTGTAAAAGAAAGAGCTTAGACTCCTTCAAGGAAAACTCAAACTTGATCTGTCATTGATAGTTTGAAAGTGATATACTTGGGGCTTCTCTCTCTCTCTCTCTCTCTCTCTTTTAATGCCATGTCAAGGATTTGCCTCGAACGGTATCCTGAAGGCAGCGCAATGTACATTATTGGCTTGCATTTGTGCCAGTCATCACTGAAATTGGCGCCAAGTGAGTCAAAATAACCTTGCTTGGAAGAAACCTGATGAATGTTTCTACGAAGAGGGTTATCTTATAAAAACCTTGTCGCACAAAAAGAGAACATCGTCTATAACTAAAGACACCATGACCTTTCCTTCCTTTATCAAGAATTATTTGCTATGGGACAGTTTCCGTATAAGATGAGAGTGAATATATCCTGTATCAATCATGTCAATGTTTAAAATTATTTTCTTTTTAAGGTGAAAGAGAGGGCAAATTACCTTAATGTTCTAAACCACCTATAAAGAATTTTCTTGGAAAATTGAAAACGATAATGCACACTCATCTCTCCGAAACTTGTATTCGAAAAGCATTTGAAAAGCATCTTCACTGGTCGGTGGTGTTGTTGATTTGGTAATTGCATTTTTTTACCCACGTCAAGTTGTCACAACGTTCATGTTTGCTATAAGGGGCCGTCACACTGAGGTCGTTCTATAACGTTCTATAACGTTCTTGCCCGTTCTTTAAAAAAATTGCTGAACGGGCTTTGGGCGGGTTGGAACTTATAACTTTGAAAAATAATTTCTTGAATACGATACTAGGCAGTTCATAAATAGTTCTCGTTACGTCAATTCCGTCTTTATCGCGTCCGCAATACGTTGTTATCCAGTTCAGACCGAGTAAACAGCTCGTTCACTCTATACCATGTATACCGTTCGTAGCACGTCCAAACCGTCACTTAAGTGCCTATGCGCAGCATGATAAAAGTTAGGTACCATGTTCGTAGTACGTCCTTCTCGTTCAGAGTAAGTCCTACCCGTTTAAGGAACGTTGTCACTACGTTTAATTTTAGAACTGGAAGCCATTACGATTTTCTTTAACATGTTTAAAAAAAAAACGGAATGCCTTTCCGTTCTCTCCGTTCGGGCCCGTTCGCCAAGTTCGTGAACAGATTGTAAACGGTCTGTACTACGATTCTAAAGTCTTTGTACTACGTTCAGTCCGTTTGTAACACAGATAAGCCACGCTTCAACAGAACCAGAGCCTTTATCCATAGAACGCAGTTGAAAACTGACGCGCCCGCGCTCAGAATTGTGACTCTGCTGGACCATCGATCCTGCTCCTCCACCTGATGAACATGCCGTTGCTTCCTTGTATTAAAATTGAAAGAATTCCTTGCTTACGTCCTAAAGCCTAGACCGTGCTATAAATCCCACCTGAGTTAATCCGGATTGAAATAGGGCTGCTCATAAGCTACGTCTACTCCGCTACGTTTACTATTTAAATATTCTCACCGCCATACGGTAATATGTCATAGATATACATGATACGCGTGCAACTCGTCTCTGGTACATAGACTTTAAGCCCGTTCTGCAATAATTTCCAATAACATGGCTTTAAGAAACTTGTTTCAGTTGATATGATTGGTAGTAGTACAAGCGAAATAGATCAGCTTTTTTGATGCCACACACTTAATTGTTACAATTACAGAAATTCTCACAAACTTTTTAAAACTAAAATATGAAAACGGCATTCGTCCGAAAAGCTAAGTAAACGCGCTAACACTTTTTTTCTTGGACGATTATAGCAAAATATGATACACGTCGTATACCCACGTCCTCAATCCACGTCCATTCACGTCTTTACCTCGTCTGCCGAACAGTCCAGTATCTGTATCTAGGCTTAAACAATTCGGGTTTGATTGATTTTGGGCAAAATGACCGTTTCACGGAACAGAGCCCGTCTTGAAACATCCACAACCCCGTCCACACACAATGCCCCCCAACACGTTGTTTAACCTGTCTTTATCAGAGCCTTACCAACCTCGCTTGTCAACCTGGCGCTTGATCACTTTCGACCGAGTCAGCCTAATTAGTTCTGGCCGTCGTTTTTTAATTCGTCAAAATCTGTTCTTACTCGTGTATTCTTATGCCAATCGACAAACGGCCTCCAGAACAAGTTCATCCTTCCGTTTCTTACTGCTCATTATCCAGTCTTAGAACGGCTTGAACGCAAATGCAGTGCCCGCTCTTCCACTCCCTTAAAACACCTTAGCACCCACACCCCGGTCTTATTGCCAGACCTCATGCGTCTTCGTTAACTTTAAGCTGGCATGATGATATATTGCAGAGCTCGTTGTAAGACGTCCTAGCACATCTTCTTAGAACGTTTAGTACGGCAATTTCGTTGTAGACGTCCATCTCGCTTTCAGCCGTTCCGTTGCCCACCACGTTAATTTGCTTAGTGACGAGATGGTGCGCACCCCGATTTATTTTAAACATTTTTTGGAAATTCGACCCGAGCTGTCCATGAAGTCGTAAACAGATTAAAAAATAGTATTTACTACGTCACCTCATGTCTTAACACAGGACTATGCCGCTTTCGGCAATAATTACGAAAGGACGAATCTCGTGGACGCTAGTAGGACACGAGCTCAGTGCATCGACGGAGGGTTATAGAAATAGCAATTACCCTTGAATATTACAAGATGTGCTAGAGGGTCCTTTAATCATCAGAGTGTATGTGGACAAAACAAAATTTTTGGTCCTTATCCCAAAGCGGATTTTATTCCCTAATGCGCCCCTCTTTCTCAAGAAAAAAAAAAGAAGCAAAAAAAAATATATACGGCATCATGTTAATTGCATGCATTATCTCCGTCACAAGTGTTCGTGTAACCCCACCCCCTTTCTCTCTTCTCTCTCTCTCTCCTCCCCTCCTCCCCTATCTCTATATGTATCTCTTTTCTTTCCTCCTTCCTCTCTCTCTTCTCTCCCTATATATTTTTTATTTTTTATATTGAACATATTATTCCTGATTCATCAATATGTATCGTAGTATCTTCTCTCATACCGCTTATTCTTCTACCTTTTTCTGGAATCTGTAGAGAGAAAGTCTGTGATACGCGCTCTGCATGAATTCTGCACCCCCAATGAGACAAGTAGAGACGAACCTTTAGGGAAGCTGGGTTGTCTGTTAAGTTGTCCAATTGTACCCATCGAAACTTGAAGTGAAAGTTGTAAGTGAGACGCGTGGAGCTGAACGTCCAATGTCACTATTCCATATCCATCCGCGTGCGATGTACTTCTATATTGAGAAGCGTGAGAGGTAGGAAGTTGGTTGCCGAGGAGTGCGCGTTCTTCATCTCGGTCCAAAATGTTAACGTATCCAAGACAACGAAACAACGAGGTGGCATATATAATTGGGTTTGGATTTCGTGCACTTGGTGCGGAATTTTAAGGAGCAAAAGTAAAGGAGTGCCTGAGTGAGACACTATCATGGATTCATTGGTCCTAATATCAATTGTTTTATCCGTTCAATATCAGGATAAAACCTATTGAAATCATGATTGTTATAGTGTCTTTCACCATATTGATATCGAAAAGAAGCAACAAAAAGCGAGGAAGAAAAAAATGTGTCAGGTTTATTTATTTAAAAAAAAAAATAGATATATAAATGAATAAAGAAATAAATATTTGTTTTCATTTGATCTCATATTTGTTATTATCAAAGGGCCAACTGACTACCAAGCCCCCCCCCCGCCAGAAAATTTCTCAACCAGATACTTTTGACATTTAGACAATTTGATATATGTATGCAGTTTCACAATTTTTGTTGTGACCTTCGCTGTATACCAGAGGGATACAAATATCAAATTTTTGTTTTCGTCGAAATGGTTAACGCAGAGGTTATTGTGGAGAGCTTTTGAATCATGTGTTAATTATTACATTAGATATGCAGGTAGGGAAATATAAGTTCACTTGTTTACAAATCCACTTGATATCTATGAATATATCCAAGTAAACCATGATGTTCTAGCAGTATATGAATACCATTTGTGATAACAAGACAGCAAGAGAAGTTCATCATCCAAAACCTTGAGAATTCATAAATCCTTCATCAGCAAGGTAAGATTCTGAATGCTTTATTTCTCATCTGCTCATATTCTGGGACAGGTGACAAATAACAAATTTATATAAGCAATTCTTGAGGAATGTTGGTAGTATCGAGTCAATGTACGATTGAACTCCTAGTAGTGACTGATTAATTTGATTAGAGTTGGGCCCGTATCAGATGGATGTTGGAAGTGCCAGTTTAGAGTCAGGTAGCCCCCAAATTACACTCCGAAAGCAAATGCATGGATTGGACAAGCCGATGAAAACGGCGGACAGATATCGGGCAGATACCAGTCTTTCATCCAATTTCATGAGCATAATAAAAAAATCAGGGTCACCAAAACAGGCACCTCGGGTGAGATTTCATCGGAACTCATCAAAATCGACATTTTGGGGATCAGATGAGCTCAAGATAAGAGTCCGATTGTCAGTGGAATGGGGGTATTAGTTCGCTATCGGACTGACCGGACACCATTTCCATTTTCGACCTCGAGACAATATTGGATATGTGTCAGTCAGTCCGACGTGTATAAGATTCTATTGTTTTCAGCTGTCCGACGTCTCTGGCCGACATCTGATCAAAATCGGGTGATCAGGTACTCAACTTATTGCAATTAGCGGTTTTTTATCAACTTTTCGAAAAGAAGTGTCGTTTTCAACCCAACTGTGGAATGTTGGTAGTATCGGGTCAATGTACGATCGATCTCCGAGTAGTGACTGATTAATTTGATTGGAGTTTGGCCGGTATCAGATATATTTTGGAAGTTCCAGTTTAGAGTCAGATAGCCCCCAAATTACCCTCCGAAAGCAAATTCATGGATTGGACAAGCCGATAAAAACGGCGGACAGATGTCGGGCAGTTACCAGTCTTTCATCCGATTTCATGCGGATAATAAAAAAATCAGGGTCACCAAAACAGGCTCCTCGGGTTAGATTTCATCGGAACTCATCAAAATTTCCATTTTGGGAATCAGGTGAGCTCGAGATGGGAGTCCGATTGTCAGTGGAATAGGGGTGGACGTCAAAAAGTTATACGTCCATGTTTATAAGATATTATTCAAGTTAGTTCGTCATCTTACATTACTGCAAGAATATGTTTTGATAAGTCATAATAAACCGACCGGTGTTCATTTCATTTTATTTTATTTCAACACGGTACAACCTACTTCAGCCAAAGGCAGTTCTTCTGTAGGTCCGTCTGTGGTGTTAGGATTTACCAAATTCTACTTTCCTATAAAGTTGTGTAGTTTTTAAAAGCAATGAATATCCAGCATGATATAAAAGAAAAACAAAATCGATTCAAGCCATATCTCATTTACGTTTTCAATACCTGTTTAAGTTTAAATTTGCATTATCTTAATTGAGTTTTCATTCATTTATTTATTTGGTTTTGTTTTTTTTTTTTTTTTTTTGCTGAAAATTATTCGAATTCGTTGTTGACTTATTCTAGTTGACTGGCAACTGGTAGAATATTTTAAAATCACATTTATAAAAAGTATTTTAGTTATGAAATTAATTAATTAGACAACATCGGAAGAAAGCGTATGAGACTGGCAGAGTCCCAAAGAGCGGTGAGGTCCGACAAAACGGTTTGAGGGCGTTGGCCACGTCTTTGTGGTTCCCCTACACAACAGCAACATAGTTCAAGTGACATGTTACATAACAGAGTATAATAGAAATTAGAAGGAGCTAATCAAAAATTTAACATTTGAAAAATTACAATCATGCTTCTTCAAAACGCTAAATATTGAGTCACAAACCCATATTTCATTTGTTTCTTTATTTGACGGTACTTTGCTTCTTTGTATGCCATTTACCTCTTTGTCCAGCCGAAAGTGATTTGATTCGTTGATTGAATTATCATCATGTTGACAACAAGGATGTGCGCGAATTACATACATCACACTATTCATGCTACAATGAAGACAACATCAGATGATATCCCTTTAGACGAGACGGGAAAAACCGTTATCGGTAGGCTTTCGATTTAAAGTGGGGACCAAAGCTACGCACTTATGTTCACGCTTATAAGTAAAAACATTCACAATTTTACAGTATTATTTCATTACCATCTTTTGTATGTATTCTGGAGCTATATTTGTTTCAAAACTTACGCATAACACTAAGCAATTACGAAAATCAGTGCGAGATCGAAAGCAAAAATTAATATCTAAATATTAACAAAAGAGTGACATAATCAACAATGCAATTATAGCAAATAGTGCGATATGTTCGCAAGATTATTTACACCGCGTCTGCTAATTATGAAAAGAAAAAAAAATCTATTTTTCTTATTGTTGTTATTTCTTCTTTCACAGCAAAAACACAGAAGAAATACTTTTGATCCGTCTGAAGTTCAAGGAGAGAATTCGGAATAGATTAGACGAACCACTAACTGAGTTGAAAATCGTTATATGGTGTAGGATGATGAATCCAAATTGCTACTGGTCTGTGGATAAGCTCCCTTCAACCCTGAGAGATAGCAAGACTTATTACCTCTTTAAAGCATATCCACTCCCTTCATACCCCTGATCTTTCTCTTTTGAATTTCCTTGAGGGAGCAGTGCAGCGCTTTGTATCCTATGGAAAAGGCGCTATACAAATTTGTTTATTATACACAAATATAACTTTTGATATACTTTACTTGATAACTCGAACGTAGGTATGTAGCATCGTTAAGCATCATATCCCTCATGAAGCATTTAAGTTAAGATGTGAAGATTGTCATCAGGATAAATTTGCGATTATGGTTCGACACAAATAAAGATAATGAGATAACATTATTTAATGATAAATATAAGTACATAGGGTTGTTTATTACGAGCTGTGATTGGTTGAAATGACGTCAAGTGTCATTTGAGTTTGTTGTTAAATGAACGCATTTTTGTTAAATTGCACGTTTTTTTTTTTTTTTTTTTTTTGTTTGTTTGTTTGTTTTTTGTTTGTTTTTTTTTGTTTTTGTATATTTGCACGGTTAGTTATGTGCAGAATAGGGAATCTCGTGAGGGGTGGATAAGTTGCTTGTCAGACCTGCTTTATTTTCCCCATGGATGGGGTCATGTCTGGGGACTGTACTTCTTTTAGTGGGGGCTATTTGTTTTGTTTTGTGGGAGCCCTAATTCTGTTTTTTTTTTTATATATTAATTTTTTTTTTTTTTTTTTTTGGGGGGGGGGGGGTGAAGGGGGGGACGGACAATTTTTTTTAATATTTTTTATTCTTTACTTTTCATCACACCCCTTCCCCCCCCAAAAAAAAAAAAAACAAAACAAAACAAAAACAAAAACAAAAAACAAAAACGACATTACTGACTGAATCCATGACATATGATCGCGGCAATTGCTCGCCGACAAATATCCGCAAAGTGACAATTGCTCCGCGACTTTGCTCCGCGAAATTAGCTCCGACGTCATATGCTCCTGCGTCATTGCTCCGCCGACACTTCCTCCGGACACTTGCTCCGCCGACATTTGCTCCGCCGACAATTGCTCCGCCAACAATTACTCCGCCGGCCAATTGCTCCGCAGACATTTGCTCCGCGAACATCGCTCGAATGTTGGACAAATGCTCCGGCGACATGTTTGCTCCCCGAACGACAAATGCTCCGCCGACAATTGCTCCGCCGGCAATTGCTCCGCCACAATTGCTCCGCCGACAATTGCTCCGGCAGACATTTGCTCCACGACAATTGCTCCGCCGGCAATTGCTCCGCAAACGACAAATTGCTCCGCGACAATTGCTCCGCCGACAATTGCTCTCCGAGAATTGTTCTGCAACGACAAATGCTCCGCCGATAATTGCTTCACGCCGGAACAAATAGCTGAGCTTAAAATCATGTTTCATTCCAACAATTGCTCATCTGGCTGACGCAATGCTCAAAACTCCAAGAAACGAGCACCTTTTAGACAGAGAGGAGAGAGAAAAGACGTTTGTCATTGCATGTCAAGTTCTCTCTATTTGGTTTGATTCTTTATTACTCTTTTGAATTATAATATAATAGTGCTACCTTTCATAGTCTTGTCAGATTAAGCATGACTTAGAGCCGATAATTCATATGGATATTGACGCCTGCATCAGGAAATATTTGTTGGTAAAATATCTCCTCCCTTTCATTGACCCCCTCCTCCTCTTCCCGCCTACTTACATCTCAAGAGACTGTCATCAATGTACGGGGAGAATAATTATCACGTTAAATTTAAATTGCAAATGAGTTTAATAATTACTTTACTACTGTAGCGAGACAGCTTGTTTTGATAAAATACCGATGAAAAGCAATAGATTCATACCGACGTGCAGACAAATTTTCGAAAGTTTGTTTATATACGGAACAATAAAACTACCTCGAAAGATAGCTTTCTATTTTTCTCCGGGTGACGCAATTGATTGTTTTGATAGCTAAAGAATTGCAAATATCTAAAAAGTACTGGTAGAGGATATGATACCGCAAGATTTTTTAAAGGATGGGGCATAGATTTCGTATTGACGTTTGAAATATATTATAATTTATCTCTTATGCCTTACTTTCCACGACATGAAATGGACGAAGGGTAAACTCCCCTATATAAAAAGAAAGCAAACTACGTTATGTAACTAATAGACCTATTAGTGTTTTAAGTGTTGTATCCAAATATTGGAAAATCTGTTCATGCCCAAATAAGATAATATTTTCAAGAAAAAAGATAATATACGAATTTCATTCCGTTTCGTAACGGATATATTCCACAGAACATGTTTATACATCTGTTAGATTTTTCAAGGAAACGAGTTTTATCAAGGCGCTTTGTGAGAATAGTTTATCTAGACGTACAAACAAGCTTTTAGATACTGTAAATCACATACTTTAACCGTTGTAATACTATAGCCCGGCATATATGCGGGTCTGAAGAAACATAGAACATCCCTATTTGTACGACCGTTTATTTCACTCATGATTGGCATAACATATAAAGACCTAATTAATTCAAAAACTCATTGACATTGATCTATTTAAGGTGTCTTTGTTTCCCTTATAATGTGAAAGAATTCTTGCAAGGCATTTGCTTGACAATCACAATTAATTTGGTCTTTGTAAAAAGATTCCAGTATACAACGGTCTATGTAGGGAATTGTTCTTCTAGACGTACAAAAACAGGCTTTGATCTGTAATCATTAAGCAACTTTTAAAGAATTAGAGGCATGGGGTTTGGATTCTGCATGACTTGTGTCAATTGGTTTATAAAGCTAATCTAGGTGTGTAGTTCATGAGATTGAATCTTGAAAGAATCTATCGAAAGTGTTGGAAAGGTTGATAACTATGCACCTAGAATTATTTAATGATGCGTAGGTTTTTGGAAGTAGCACATGGATAGGGTTATATAATGTTAATAGCTTCAGGGTCAGGTCCTAGTCATCCTCGGAGGGAGGGGGCGCAGGCGCGGATCCAGGGGGCCAGCGGGGCCGCCCCCCCCCCCCTAGCCAAAAAAATGAAGAAAAAAAAAAAGAGGGGAAAAAAGATGAAAAAATAAAAATAAATAACCTACCCCTATGGCTAATGTATAATGACCTCTTTGTTGCTGAAAGCGAAAAAAAAAAAACTCCCCCCCCCTTATTGCTCGGCAGCGTGACGTGACAAAAAAACTGAGTGTACCCTTTCCTGCCTGATGTACGGGAAAAAATTGGTGTATCAAATCTGAAATTCCGTTTTGGGCCCCCAAATCAAACGGAGGCCAGCGTGAGCTTCCATTAAAAAAAAATATTAAAATTTGTTTATAAAACCATATTGTTTTTAATCCTCTGCAAATAAATCTTATAACTCAATATATTTCCTTTCACGTGACAAGAATTATATTTATTTTTTTTCAAATTATGTCATGGCATATGTAAATCATTTCGTGAGCGCAAAGCGCAATTACTTTATTTACATTCAATAATTCGGATAGCAGAGCAGTCTGATCTATTTGGTTAACATTTTCATGGTGTATATAAATGCTAGAATGCGAGAGCGAACGAAAAAATCGCAATGAAATGATTTTGAAAACAATGCCGTTATGCACTCCACACCTCCCCCCCCCCCAAAAAAAAAAGGAAACAATTTACATTACAATCACTTTAAATATTTTATCATTTGCTTTTCAATTTTATACTAATCTCAATATACTTGAGGGGAAAATGCGAGAGAAAAAAAAAAGGAGGGCCATAACTTGAATTCTCTTCTTTTCCCTTCATCTGTAAAGGCCGAGATTAAACTTTTTGGAAGAAGATAAACCTTTTGAAACTGGTAATAATATAATAACAGTGTGTAAATTTAGGATTTCGCTGCATGTCACCTCTTGGGATGTGTTAATCTTTCGAATCGGTTCCTGTATTTAAAAAAAAAAAATCATTCGTTTTTGTTTGTTTTATATGGGGGGCCGATCTTTTTATAAGGCCGGTATAATAAAAGTGATATAAAAAGTGGTTTGAAACCTTAATTATGTAATGCTTGCCAGTCACACAGACACTTACGTATAGTAATACGTCCAGTGCGGTCCAAATTATTTCTTTTTCCTCGGATCCCCACGGATGCCCTCACGTCATAGTCAGCAGTGGAAAGAGTGATAATTTCGATTCATCCAATAAAACAAAAAATGCTAAGAAATATAGAATAGAGATGAAATAAGATTATAAACAACATACGTAACTAATCCCGTAAGTGTCTGTTGTGACTGCAGCATTACATTCTTCTTCTTCTCTTCTCTCTCTCTTCTCTTATCTCTCCGCCTTATAATTCTCCTTTCCCGCTTTTATTTATTTTGTTGTGTTTTTTCGCCGGGGGGGTGGGGTGGGAGGTGCTTGCCCTGGATCAACATCTGTTGGCCCTGTTGCCTTTCTTCGCCTTTGTCTTTGTAGGCTTGCCTACCACTTTGCTTTTGGGGTTGGGACTCTGAAGCCTATAACTAGCAGAAATAGGAAAGGTGATGCATATAGCGACGGTCTTATAAAAAAAAATACACACTCAATTGGACGAGAAGAGAAGAAACTTAAACGTTGTTCATATAATTTTTTCATGCAAATTCCAGTTAGTCGTATTACGTATGTAAATCCGCAAGTGTTCAGAAGTATCCGGAAGTTTACCGTAAGTCGGAAAAACAAAGACAATCAACTCGTAAAGTTTATCGTAAGTGGACGCAAGTTTGTCCGTATCTGGTCGAAACTAATTCGTATCATCCGCAATCTTGTCCCGTATATTTTAAATAATTATTGAGGCGTAACTTGGGGATTTGCAGAAAAAAAAAATAAGACTTTTTGTGGACGCAACGCGGACCGTAACTATCACGTAAGTCCTGTGTGGACCTGACGCAATTAGCGGATGCAAATGTCGGCGGAGTAAATGTCTGCGGAGGCAATTGTCGGCAGAGCAATTGTCGGCGGGCATTTGTCTTTTGCAGAACAATTGAACGGCGGAGCAATTGTCGGCGGAGCAATGTCTGCGGAAGCAAATTGTCGGGAGCAATTGTCGGCGGAGCAAAATAATCTGCGGAGCAATCGCGAGCGAGCAATTGGTCGCGAGAGTTGTTCGTTCGGGAGCAAAATGTCGCCGGAGGCATTTAGTTTCGCAAATTCGGCAGCGATTGTCGGCCGGAGCAAATGTCTGCGGGAGGCAAATGTGGCGGAGTAATTGTCGCGGGCAATTTCGGTCGGAGCGAAATGTCCGGCGTAGCAAGTGATCGGTGGAAGCAATGTTCGGCGAGGTCAATTGACGCAGGAGCATATGAGCGTCGACTGCTAATGTCGCGGAGCAAATGTCGCGGAGCAATTGTCACTTTTTGGGCGGGTTATTTGTCGGCGGGCCAATTGCCCGCGGAGCATATGTCGGGTCACCTATGACTATGTGAACTCCAAATACTAAATTATCCCCCGTGCACCTCTATTTCACTCGGCCTACGGCCTCCGGTTAAAAAAAAGGTTGCCCTCGGAAATTTAGTATTGTAGTGCACATAATCTAGTATTTGCATGGTAGAGCATGAACTATTTATGTTAATATTTGATCAATTCATAATTATTTCCGCTGTATCTAAACATTTGACTTATTTATCAACTGTCATCCAATCTGCTGCTGTTTTAATTATAATCTGCAGCCTGACAAGAACGTATTTATATTTGTACATGCTCATGCATAATTGCTGAATTCACATTAACTAAAAATCGTGCATACAAAACGTCGGATGGACAAAAATCTTAATGTTATATTTACCAACATAATTATCATGAATTAGAGTATAAAAAAGTTGAAAAATATATAACCGCTTAAAACTCGAAGGGAACTATCGTATAGAAATGTTTTTACTTATGATTATTGCAATTTATGCTGATGTTTCAAGTTGATTGAATATATCAAACTCTAATGGTGGTATCTCACTTCCCCGGAAACTACTTTGAAACGGCTTTGAGACAGTTTGAAAAAGTAATCGGAGGCGCCTCTAATTCTTTTTATCCGTCACGGATACGATATTTTCTTTTCCGTCGCGGAGACGTCTTCGCGTACGTGAGTACCTACATTAGGGAAGTAAATAAAAGTTGTGAAAAGGGCAATAACAAGCATTTCATTGTATTTCTTATTTACAATTTACAATTTTTTCCTCGCAGTCAATATAATTTAGGTTTTAAAAACGGTTTTAAACAGGCCTATTCAGTTTCTATTGGAATGAGATAATTTGCGTTACACACACTCTGTCTCTGTCTCTCTCTCTCTCTCTCTCCTCTCTCTCTCTTCTCTCTCTCTCACACACAACACACACACACACACACACCACACACACACACACAGAGGCACAAACATACACATACAGATTTGGCCAGACTCATCAGCACGTGCGTAATTTCGTGTACTGTCACAAGAAGAATTTCCATGTCGTCAGTTATCACGACTTTTAATGCCACTTTAAAACATTCGCATTATTATAATTCGGAACTATCTGAGTTAATCTAGGTTTGATCATTATTTTTTCTGTTTTCAGATGGTTCAATTATTCATTTGTCACGATATGACTATAAATTTTCTGTCAGGTATAGGTTAAAGTGAAGATGTATAAGGGTAAAATTGCTTCAACCTATAGGTTTCACCGTGACGGAGTATCAATCATGTCAATAGTCTACCATAATCTTGATACGAGGTTATACCCTTAATGCTTTTGGAAAGGTTAGTGATTAAAAGAAAGAATGCTGAACTGTGTATCATTATAATATTTTCTTCTGTGTCCCACAGTGTGATCATTGTGACACAATGTGCTCACATTGTGCCGTACTGTTTCCAGTGCCGACACTGTGAAAATGGGCCAAATCCACACAGTCGACTCTGTGAACACAGTGTCCGAGTTTTTCACAGTGTGGCACCTGGGGATTTTGCCCTTTTTTATTGTGTTTCCACAGTTTAGACACACTTTATTTGACTCTGTGTTGTTGTTTTTTCAGGCTGGGAATGTTTTTTTTTTTACCTTTAAAACGTACCCCTGATATCAATCTAACTTATGCCCAATGATACTTGTGATGTAAAGATCGTTTGTCCGAGTGTTTGATGGCCAAGAGGTTCGTTAGTCCTAAATTCTATTTACCGAGAATGAAAAAGGGCACGATAATTCGAAAATGAAATTTGGTTCATTCATCAGAAAAAGCTATAAAGTCTGTTTATTCGAAAACGAAAATATGGTTCGCTAAACCTAAAAAAAGAAATAACACTTATCATAACAGTAATTTTCCGATAAATGAATCATCTGATAACGAATCTTATTCAACTAACTATGTCTTCTGATTCATGAATCTTGCTTTAAAATCATTGATTACACTTTAAATATATCTTTATAAGGTTTGTAATTGACGTCAACATGAACATCTATAAAAGTAATTTAATACTTGGATTACTATTAAGACATGAATTATTATTGTCTTACCAAAACAAAAACAAAAAAACTTGGCATCAGGCTGTCATGATATCAAGATTTAAAAAAAGAATACTAATGACGTACAAGAGAAATAAGATATATGAAAATTTTAATACAGATTAAGAGTTTTTTTGTTTTTTTTAAGTTGAAAGAGAGATTGAATACTGTCGTGTTGGGATCGTAAATTATGAAAGCAGTAAATAAATGATGCGAAGAGGTACAATTTCTAATGCCAGCAACAACCAGAATTATATGTTTATTAGTTGAGAGAAGTCCTCAGAAGTCTTGAGAAAGTTCCCTCTCTTGTTCAGAAACTTTCATTATATACATTTAGCTTGAGGGTGTTACCAAGTTGGGAATCGGTGATATTATACCGTGTGCAATAAGTATTGTCGTCCGCTTACATAGAATATACAAAAATGCATTATAACTCATCATTTGACTGAATTTTATTGGTATAAACTATGTTTACTTATAAAATATCAGTTAACATCAATTCTGAAATAGCAATTTAACGGAAACTGTTTCCCCCTGGGGATCAATAATGCTGGACCCACGATCTGGCCAATTTTTCTAAGCTTGACCCAGTAAAGACGGCCTAACTGATCATGCTGATCGATGCTTGTTCTTCACCCCATCTTTTATTTCTGGCATTGCTCCAGCGGTAAACCCATCTTGTTAACCCGCCAAACGGACTTGGTATCTCCTTGTTCGTTTTCCCTTCTTTTCTCCAACTTTTAGCTAATTTAATTGACTTTTAATTTCACTCTCAGTACTTTCCCTCTTCCTCCTGTTATTATTGCCCACCATTTTTCGATGTCAAAACGGAGGTTTGAGACCTTTAAATTCTGGGTGAAAGTTCAAACCAGCATAGCTCTACTTATACATATCATTCAAAGTTCATCTATGTAGCATAAAAAAGGTAATTTCAACAGCTAAGCTGGCATATTTGTTTGAAAGCCGAAATCATTACTCCCTTATATACATTTTCAATACAAGCACGACATAGGGGGTGACAATAGTTATTGCACATGGTATATGTATTCTGATTGGTCGAAAGCTGTCTGCACCGGCTGCTGTCTGTATCAATCTCACTCTGTAGGGTGTGGTAGGCCTATGTCCAGTGTAAGTGACTGGGGTTTTATGATTCATACTTCTGACATCGTGCAGGTTGTTGTTTGTGGTCAGTGATTAGCGGCTAAATGATTATAGGTGGATTGGTCATCTTGGATGTTCTTGAAGGAGTGGATGCTATTGAGGGAGTGGGTGAAAAGGTGAATGACTGAAAGGGTACAGGAAGTGAATCACTGGCGTAAATCCGTAAAGAATACTTTTCATCAGGGAGGGATATTACATAATAATACAAAGCGCCACCCCCCTCCCCCTGATCAATAGAAAGCGGGAATGGATTTACGCATATGTAATAGTATTACATACATGACCCAACAATACATTGTTCGGGAATTTGAGAATTTTAAAACAAATTAGTTTAGAAGAGATCCTCTGAGATCCAGGCGTGGATTCATTGGACCAAACATGCCCGAAAAATTGAGTAAACTGTGACACTGCCCCCATCCTTATCCATGTCCGTGATCAATGTCTTTTCGGGGGGGGGGGACAATGGAAACTGATATATTGAAGTCATGTGGGGACCCAATATTTGTCGATTTGAGACCGATAAATCATGTCAATTTGATAACCACAAAGGACCAATTTTTTATGTGCTGGTCATTTTTATCATTTAATAAGCTGCAGATAAGTGGGATAATAGATTGCAACATATCAATAAACAATGAGCAACAAAACGTCATAATTTGGTTGCTTTTAAAGATGGTCTATGTTATTACACAGTGGGATAGTGCTACATACAACTTGACTATAAAAACTCCGAATACAAACTTTATCCGACAGTTTCTGACCTGTAATATAGTAATATTATTAGCCTTTCACCGACACCTTGATTAGGTTTCCAGACCTTTTTTTTTTTTTTTTTTTTTTTTTCTTTTCTTTTTCTTTCTTTTTCTTTTTTTTTTTTTCTTTTTCTTTTTCTTTCTTTTTCTTTTTTTTTTTTTTTTTTCTTTCTTTTTTTTTGCGGGGGGGGGGGGCGAATTAGTTCACTATCTTTCTTCTTTTTTTCATAGAGGTTCATCGGGGATGATTGTACAAATGGGTGCAGGGTTACGTTTTGTTTTGAGACCTTCTTCACCAAAATTGTTCTCTGGATATTTTACAGAATAACAAGTGATGACGATAAGGATGTGCGTATAAGCACATAATACCTCTTGGGATTGCGTTTGCTATTATTGGCTTGGACACTAAACAATTAACGCCGTTTGACATTGACACCCGAGTTGGACGGGAACCAACTGTAATTTTAACTAAAACCACGTTCATGACAATTTAGTTTGGTATAGCATTACTCTTGCAAGGTAATCAATGTATTATTGTTTAATTAAGAATTGGTCACCTTTTGAAATGAGACACATTGTACAGTCCTATGGGAAGATTTAAGACAATGGCGTCTTATTTTGGGATAACAAATTCTACGGGGCATTTGGCATTACACTCATATAGAAATGTGGCTTTATAAAAGATCAAAATGGTGTTCAAACCAAAGACTGCCATTACCCTTTAAAGAAAGAAGCTTGGAGGGTGCCGAACATCCAGTGCCATTTTCCAGTCATTTTAGGAAATGGCTGGCGCTTTGTCGTTAAGGGTGACTCGATTTCATGCCCCATTCGCCTTGGCGTAAATCTGGACTCCCTGATCGCATCAAAGTTTCATCCCTTCCATGAAACATGCATCGGTGTGATCTGCCTGGAATACTATAATGGGTATCCTCTCAAGACAGTCCAAAAGGCATCAACTCCCCATGGGTGGAGGCAGGAAATAGTGGCAGGTCAAATGTACGTCAAAATGACTCCCTGGTGTGGTAATGTATTAAACATTGAAATTAAACTTATGCTTCAGTCACAGTGTTGATACGTACTCTAAACCGACACACGAACCGGCCAAAGGAGTACATAAGCATAAATGGAGAGATAGTGATTGGTTAGAGGTTGGGGTAGATTTGGTTGAAAGATTGTGACAGGACCGTTAAAGAAGCTGTAAGGAATATGACCGGTGTGTTATATCAAGGGGTCTTAAATGATATATCCTGGCCAAGTCCGTGACTGTCTTATTGGGTATATAAAGTTTTATCGACGGTATCAAATGTTAGAAAAGCAATTATAATTGATAAACCTGTGGCTTTAAACGCTATCTGAGGAATAGCATATTTGCTTTTTAGGGATTTCTTTTATCAAGAGTACCCTAGAAAAAAAACCAAGGGTCGACATTATTTTATTTTTGGTTCATTCAGGGACGTGCCCTGGTTCATTCAATTCATTGGGACCATTCCTGATTAATTGACCCGGAAGTGCATTATGGAACATTCAAAGAAAGTATTTATTTTGACCCTTCATTTTTGGGAGTGTGTGGACATATATATATATATATATATATATATATATATATATATATATATATATATATATATATATATATATATATATATATACAGTGGTGGCCAAAATTATTAGAACACCAAGCATATTTGAATGATTTTAATAATTTTCATTCAGTTGACCATTTATATACCTATGAAATGGTTGGAATGTCTCCGAATATCATCATTATGCTTTAAAAACTAAATAACAAAGCCATGCGTTGGGAACTCGCCCCCAAGTCGCCCTTTTTTTATGTTACACCACCAATTGAAAAATTAAAAAAATCTTGCCCCTTTCAGGATCAAAGTGTCATAACGTTAAACATTTTAAGCCTCTCCCTACAAAAGTATATATATTCTGAAAGGAAATTTCCTGAGGATGTCAAAAATGGCATTCATAACAACACAGGGTGAAGTAATTACATCTTATGTGGGGATTTTAAAATATTTTTGAAGGACCCAATTTTTTAATTCAGTGCCCATATTTAAGTCCATTGTTCCAACGACCCCTAATATTTCAACATATTTGAATTCCTCTTGAAATTTCCTTTTAAAAAGTATACATTTACAAGGAGTGTCTTTATTTAATAAAAAAAAATAGTCTTAACCTTCAATGGGCATGGTTATTTTGGTCATCTAACCACCAAGGGTGGGGGCGAATCCACCCTCCCCATTTGACCAAATTTGCTGAAACTTATTTGAGGTATATTAGAATACATAAGCCTGCTAAGTTTCATACTTCTAACTCAAATACTTTTTGAGCAATCGGCATATGGAATTGGCATTTTACTTTTTTGCATTTGGACTACATGTTTAATACACGAGTCTATCATGTATATGGGGAAACCAAATGCGCATAGCGCAACTGTTTTTAATGCTGTGCATTATTAGATAGTCGAAACTATAAATTTGGTATAAACATATACGTAAGACCGTATGATAAAAAGTCATGAAAGCTCATGGCACACAAAAGATATCTTTAATCTGAATTCGGCAAATGAACTAGGGCATTGATAATCCCATAGACTTTGTGTAGGTTCAGGTGTTCTAATAATTTTGGCCACCACTGTATATATTATTATACTCAACGAATGGTTTCATTGGCATACTGCAATCACACATATTGACTGATTTGCACACCATATTGACTGATTTGATTTGATTTTATTTTATTCGTCGAGTGAACATTTATGATAGAAAAGAAAGAAACACCGACAAGGATAGCCCATGAAAGCTGGAAAGGCTTATTTACAATGGGGTCCTTTCTAGTGAAACGTAGGATATACAGGGTGTATCAATAAAAACGGGACAGATTTGAAAAGTCTGCCAAAGTTTCATTTCAAATTATGATGTCTATATTTTGATGTTAATAGATGCTCTAAAGTCTTATCTTTCAAATGCAATTTGAAACAATAAGTTTGGTTCAAGCTTGAGCGCACACAGAACGTTTTTGTCTGGGGCTCAAACAAAGGCTTGCGCACAAAATAGAAAAAATTAGAAATACGGTCATCAGACTTCTTGCTTACCAGCAGACTTACTTTTAACCTTTTCATTATCTTTGCCATTAGTTTTCGAAATATGCTTTCAAAATATATTTACAAAGCTATTTATTTACTTGAATTGCTTTTTGTTTTGTTTTGTTGTTGTTGTTTTGTTTTTTTTTCACGTCAACATGTTATCTTTTAGCACTGATAATTCCCTCAAACTAAGAAAAATAAATAAGAAATGTTATTAACCCAAGAAAGGGGATTTGGTTGGTTGGAAGATTATTTGATTGATTGACTGCTTTGTTTGTTCGTTTGTTTATTTGATTGATTGATTGTTTGATCGATGGATTGATTTATTAATTGATTGATTGATTGATTGAATGAAGGATTGATAGATTGACCATTTTGAATGATTGATCGTTTGATTAATTCATTGTTTCTTTAAATGATTGATTGATTGATCGATTACTTTTTTTTATTGATTGTTCAAATGATTGATTAAATCGTTGGAAAAATCATAGGAAAATCACCTCATTAGACTGAAATAATCATTTATGTTATCAGTGTAAAGTAACAATCGATCCGAATGTAGTACCCGATTTAAAATAAATAATACCCCCTTTTTTAACCTTAGACAAAAACTTTCCGTGTTCGTTCAAGCATGAACAAAACAAACAAAGCAATCAATCAATCAATCGATCAAACAAACAATCAATCAATCAATCAATTAAACAAGCATCGACATCCCCTTTCTTGGATTGACAAAAAAAAAAGCATTGAAGTTTGAAGGAAAATTTATTGCAAAAAGATTACATATTAAAATGACAAAGAAAAAAAAACAATTACAGTCAATAAAAAGCTTTGTAAATGAATTTCAAATCATAATTCGAAAAAATTGGCAAAAAGAAAAGAAAAAGTTTAGAAGATTGCTGATTAGAAGATGTCTGATGATCATATTTTCTCGTTTTTCCATTTTGTGCGCAAGCCTTTTTTTGAGCCCCCGATAAAAATGTTCTGTGTGTACTCAAGCATGAACTAAACTTTTTTTTTTAAATTACATTTGAAAGATAAGACTTCAGAGCATATTTTAACATAAAAATATAGACATCATGATTTGAAACAAAATTTTGACAGACTTTTCAAAACTGTCCCGTTTTTATTGATACGCACTGTATATGACATAATGGGAACAAAGTATAATAACTAAATTATTACATACATATAACAACAATGACATCAAATGAAATAAATGGCGAATGACAAGTTTGTGGTCGATCTCGAGTTGGTCTCAGGTGGAATGCGGCCAACACGAAACATTTTTATTTGAATCTGTTTTATGCTCCGAGTATTGACCTATCCAAATGCATCCAACTTTTCTCATTAATTATGATAGACGAGGTTTGAAGGTTATCCATGGTCTGTTTACTCGGCAACAACAAAAAGTAGAGAATAATATATTTTTAATCACCTTTAGGGATGGACCAAGTCAAATGATATTCATTTTTATCATTCTTGATCGCCTTCGTTTCCTATATTTTCGTTTTAGTCTTTGTTCTTTTGGTTTGTATTGTTCCTTATAGTGTTTAACCTTCGGATTATAAAATAATCACCAAGAAATTATAAAATTGCAGTGGAGTCGACTCTGAAATTGTTTGCGAAATTCACACTATCGACGTTAAAATGTTTATAAAGTGAAGGCTCTGTTCAAACTTAAGTGACAAACAACATACGCTTGTATGATCGTACAGAAGACCCTTTGTTTTGCATTCAGTAGTTTCTGATACATCAATTGTTTGCTAAGCGCTAGAGGTAAGGAAGTGAGAAATAAAAATGACCAAATTCCAAGAATCAATCAAAAGATCGCACCCTAGTTTAGTTTGAACTGTTACTTGCACAAGAAGGTTTTTATATCCCTTGACACTGAAGGAGCTACATAAAGCAGCAGTTTTAACTGATGTTTATACGAAGAAAAAAAACAAATGATAATGAACTCGCTATTGCATTATGATTGGTGTATTTCGTTTAATTGGGGAGAGAAGTAACTATGTTTATAGCATAGGTAAAATTAAGTTCAGTTCAGTTCAGTTCAAGTTTATTCTTTCTCAATTTGATAAAAACAATAACAAAGACAATAACATATGCAATGTAAAACTTATAAATTTTTACATAAGATAAAAAGGAAAAAGAAGGGAAGCTACAAAAAAGTTCAAAGAACTTGTTGGGTGTAGATCCCGGAAAATGAGAAAGGGGCTTTAAGCGGATCAGTTTACTAGATAAAAATTATACAAAACTGCACGACCGAGAAGCAAATTATGAAAGTGAAATGAGGTTTTGTCCATAGCTGTCATCGGAAGTAATAAACTGGAAGGAAACATGCAGCGACATCTACACCCGGGGCGATATGCCTGTATTTTTCAAATCAAACCTGTTGAACAAGCCTTTTTAATAATTTTGTCAGGCTGAACATTGCCTTAACGCTTGGGAAAGGGAATGATGAAATTTTGAGCCGTTTGGTTTGTAAAAAATTAAACACCTTCCAGGGCATTATAGATTATTATGTTTTGATAGGATTATATAAACATCTTTTATTGTATTTGGTGTTATATTTTTTTCAGGAAAAGGTATACATCAGAGTAGCTCACTCTTCCGCGTTTAACTTCGTAGAAAAAAAGAGCAATCCTCAAATCAAACTGGTGACAGAACATTTGCTTTGGCGACAATGGCTCTGGGTTTTTTTTATTCCAAGATGTAGATTTAGGGTTATAGTTTTGCAATAGGGCTTTATGCATATGCTTTGTTTTTAGTTGGGTTTAAGGTAGGGTTAGGTATTAAGTCATGGGTCGAAATTATTCTTGTATGGAATTTACAGTCGAGCAACATGTCACCAGAACAAATGTCAGAAAATCTGTTAGAAATATATCTCGTGAATGAAAACGTGAAAGAGCAATCTTGGATCTTATTTGTTTGTAGTATTGTATCTGAAATTTGATTAATTTCATTCTGTGGCTTCATTAACAGCAATAAACTTAAATTGAACAAACTTAACGGCTGAAAGTGAAAAAATGTCATACACTTTGTATGGTTATATGTAAACACTAAGTGCAATTGTTTTGAATTTATAAAAGCAAACTGTTCAACAATGTGTCGAAATTTCTGAAGTCTTTCCTAATGTTCCTTTGTTGGATTGTAAATCGAATCTTTTCTAACTAGGTTCTATCATATATATATATTTATATATATTTTTACTTTACCCTTTTTATAAAATCTCATAGAATCAAGGACCAAATTATTAACCGGATATTGGTACAAAAACTAATTTTGCAGAATGATGCTGAAATATATATATAAAAATGATTCGATATATGTCTTTTTGTGATTTTGTGTATGGTTCCAAAGAAACACAGTTCCCCTGTACTTCACCAATGGATTTAGCTTATCGTAATAATATACAGATAAGAATAATATTTTACGAGCCATGTGATATATCAGATCCGCTGAGAAAAAAATTATTTAGTGTCGTTCGGCCTCGCATTACTTACTGCAAAATATATCGGACGAGCTATAAATCCAAGCCTTCATGTAGAATTTGTTATCCACATGTTTCTAATACTCATATTCAATCATTTTGTAAATTTATCAATGGCGCCGAGAACGCAGATAATATGTCATTTCATCTGGTGCTTTGGGATATACCGCTGAAATAGAGTCGGGACTCGCAAATTATGAACTACACTAATTCTTCGAAAAAAGAGTGCATGGGGAAAAAATATTTGTATATTGATGAGGTTTGTTCACGGGCGATTCATGTGGCTTGCCTCATCGAAAAAGAAACACTTCACCTTTTTTAGACAATGCCGTTGAGTTAATTGTAATTCTGAAAACATCAACTAACACAAAATTAAATGTGTTGTTCGAAAAAAAATCATGTTTCCTTTTTTAATATGCTAAATCGACAAGGAAAATACACGTAAATTTTTTTGCCATGGTTTCTATTTACATGATTAACATCCGATATATACATGTATGTATATACAGTTGTACTCATAATTATTCATACCCTTGTCATTTGTTCAGTTTTTTGAGCCTTTGCTGCTAACTGGATGTGTTTCGTCAAACTTTCTGGTAATCAATATGCTACCAACAACTGAAAAATTAGGAAATTTTGACAAATGTGGCATTCCAGGGGTATTTTATCGACCGATTTATGGAAAACACCATGTTCATACACTGTAAACATAAATTAGTCATTGGTGCTTATAAATTAGTCAAAACGACTAATTTATATTAGTCCAGTCTCAGTGACTTCATTACCTCAGTCAAGACTAGTTTAGGTAAGTCATTTTGACCAATATGAACAAAACATTTAACAAATGACTTATTTACATTGGTCACATGACTAACAAATGACATGTAGACCGGCCTACAAATGACTTATTTATGGTCAGAGGCTAGCTAGGCCTACGGCGCACGTAACAGTGATTCGCGGTCAAACCACACGGACACATGCATGCCGACATGGTAAAAACAAAACGACATCGAATGCAACACCCAAGAACATGAAGAATTAGATCCATCTCAGGATATCGTTGAAAATGCTTTTAAAGACCAAGGTAAGTTTATGTCATATTCTATTTTTAACGTGAATCCCGAACATGGAAGAAATTGTGATGTTAAATTTTTATTGTAGGCCCACATGCTCAATTCCACGTTAGTTGTATGCTTATAGGGTACATGCAGGTAATATGGGCCAGCAGGTAATATGGGACACCTGAAGCAAATCATGTCGTGACCGTCGACCGGTGACCGGTGACCGCTGTGAGCACCATAATGTTGTTCATATGAACTGTATACGTAAATATATCGTCGTGAGAGCATCTAATGCCGAAATTTCTCTGAGAAAATTGTTGAAAACCAAAAAGGTAGGTAAAACTTACGGCATTTTTTTACCCTGATGTAAAATTTGATATTTCACAGAATGTGATGGTGAAAGAGTGTTTGAGGGGGTAACCTCAATTGTTTTGTATATTTAGTAAGCTTATAGTTTCATTTTGATCATACTAGCGTGTACAGGTCAATTTGTTTTAGTGAAGGGGTGCAATGTGGCATTAAATGCTTCCCTGACACAGCAACATTAGTGCAGGTAATATGGGACATCCAAAATGGCGGAAATGACTCTGGTGCTTAGTATTGGGATGAGGCATCAATCTCTTTGCTACGATTTTTTAGGGTATATTCACAGCATATAATTAATATAAATAACTTATTGTAGGCCTATATTGACTTGTATAATGAAAATAATATTAAAATAATATTTAAAAAAAGAAATAATATACAAAATACATAACAATGAAATATATAGTCAAAGGTTTTACTGAAGGGTCTTATAATTTCAAATTATATCTTAAAGTTAATTATTTTCAACATTTTAAGCAAATTCCAGACATGGTAGAGTAATTGTAGTTTTTAAAACGTACATTAAATACATGTGCCCATATTACCTGCACATGCAGGTAATATGGGCACTTTGGTAATGACGTCAACATTTGAATATTGCAGACAGGGGGGTTGGTGATAATTGTTTTTCTTCACAATAAAAGTTAGAGCAGTAGTCATTGATTCATATAAACAAAGATTAGACTGTGTTTCATTTCATAATTTTATGCAAATTAGGCAAATGAGCTTAGGGGGCCCATATTACCTGCATGTACCCTATCATGGAATACTAGTAATTTGTAGTTGCAGAACACGCTCTATACTCGGATGGTGTGCTGAATGATTATAGTTATGATATGATGATCAGTAATTAGTATCATTGAATATATTCATGTAAAGAATCAAAGGAAAGAGTTCCTCTTGCGACAGCCACTCAAAAAACAAAAAACAAAAAAAAATCGATAACAACACACCTGTGCGCATGCGTCTCTATAATTTATCGGACGTCAACCTTTTTCTATTCAAAATTGATTCAAAAATTTAAAAAATCCTCGGCAGTGCGCAAGCCGTCTTGTTGGTGTAGTGGTGTGAGAGTGAGACAGTGACGCTGGTGACTCGGGTTCGACTCCCGCTTTTCCTCTTGTGTTTTTTGACTAGATAAACTGGAAGTTGTATTTTGTTGTTATTTTTTATTATCAAACTATCTTCTTTTTTTTTATATAACCCTAACCTTAACCCTAACCCTAGTCTATGTTTAAAATATTATTATGAACAATTTCCACATGTAGGCCTATATTTTTCAATTGGGGTAGCTGTCGCAAAAGGAACTCTTGCCGAATCGAATTTTAATTTGTAAAAGATGAGGTGGTGTAGCCCCCCCCCCCCCAAAAAAAAAAATAAAATAAAATAAAAAAAATAAATAAATAAATAAATAAAACCATTTTTTATTTAACATTTATTTTTCATTAATTTTTCATGCAGAATGCCAGACATCTCCATGGTATCTACAACATCTCTATCACACTCAACATGGCACAGCAAAAGTGTCGACCACAGTCACAGATGAAGCTTCGCAAACAGAAGTATCACTCAAACACTTTACATCTATCCTACGAAGACAGACAGCTTATAGACCCATCGGCTTTCACGCGCTCCAGATTCATAGAATGTGTTTCTTCGTCAGACGATTCCTGCTTTTTTATACCGGTGAGTTGTTTTTATGATTGTTCACACATTTTGCAATAATGTATGATCATGAGCAATTTATACACCTACATGACAATATTTCCTATTATATTAATTTATAACATAATATATTTTTCCCCTTTTACATGATTGAAGGTGATCATGCTGAGCTATTTGCTCAACTTTCTGAAAGAGAAGGCATCAAAATGAGGTACTGGAATGGATTCAAAACACCGAAAGCTTCTCCAGCTAGATCTTAGGTATTTTCACTTCATGTTCTATAATTCTGTACTTGAATCTGTACATGAAAATCATTTCTGAATAACAATCTCACCTTTCAGAGGGAGTGTATTTTAGATATTGGACTAAATGATTAATTTCGCCAATTGAATGCCAACATTTCTTTAATTAGAGCTTTGCAATATTATTGTCATTGCAGGGTATTTTTTTTTTTTTATTGTTTCATATATTTAATTGCAATTTACTTATATATTAGCTTATAGTACATTATGTCTCATATTTTTATGTTTGGAATTAAGACACCTTTCCAATATGGAGTGGTCATGTCTACTTGAAAGAGACTCAACAACTGCTTGAAGACCTTTTTTAAACACAATTTGTACCATTTTAAACTGATTTTTTTTTTTTTTTACGATTTTTTAAGTTATGAATGTTATGTTATAATTTTTAATGTCACATATATTGCAACACTGAATTCATCTGGCTGGATAATAGGTTAGAGCGGTCCGCAGACTGTAGTTATTTAGTTAACTTTGCCCATGGCCTGGCAGCCCAGCCAGGTGAAAATAGAGTCTTAATATTTTTGTGTTCTTCAATAATATGTTTTTATATGGAATCAATTTTATTTATATTGTATGTCATCTTTCTGCCGAATAGAATAATAATAATAATAATAATAATAATAATAATTGTAATAACTAATTTGAATGACTATTTTAATAATTTAGTAATTAATAATTTAGTAAATTTGAAAATCAAATGAATTCATGTAAGGAATAAAGATCATAAGGAGAGAGACAAATATTTCAATTATTATATAGATGCCCTTCCAGGGATTTTATTATGCCTGTCTAATAATTCTTTTTATTTTAATGGCCTTATTTTTCAGGAACATCGTTCAAGGATATTCACTGTTTATGAAGAATTCATTATGACACTTTTCTGTCTTCGACGTGGTTTTACAAATTGTGGACTGGCAGATACATTTGGAATTGGAACATTTTGAAATTTTCTGGACCTTAAACTGCGACCACTTCTCATCAAATGGCCAACAAAGGAACAAGTTAGGGCAAGTCTTCCGAAGAGTTTTACATATTTCAAGAACACTAGAACAAGTATAGAGTGTAGTGAAATATTTAACCCCATCAACGCCTTGTTCTCAAAGAATAACTTGGTCATCTTATAAACATCACAATACTCCCAAGCTCTTAGTTGCAACATTTCCAAGGGGTACCTTCATTTTTCTCTCTCAGCTTTGGAGGTAGTGTATCAGATTAAAAGATCACACAAGAAACTGGTTGCTTGAACCACATTGAACATGGCGATGGCGTGATGGCTGATCGTTGTTTTCTCATAAGAGACCTCCAGGCAAAAAGGGGGAGCAACATTAAAACATACCACCATTTGTACATTGGAAGCAACTCAACACACACGCCACAGTCAAGACACGTCGCAATTGAATCAGCAAGGATTCACGTTGAACGTGCTATCGGACGATTTAAGACTTTCTCAGAGTATTGAATGGAGTTGTACCTTTGTTGAGCTGGGGGAATATTTGCTATTTGTTATTGCTGAAATTTCCAAGACAAGCTGAACTTCAGATACATGCTATTTCCTGCATTTCTATTTTTTTTTATTTTTTTGTTGTTGTTCTATTCTGCATAATGTTCTTGTATTCAAACCTTTATATTACACTGTACCACGTACTTTACCTTGTTTGAATGTATTGCATGCAGTGAAATGCAACATGTATGTATACATGTACATATTCAAAGCAATACGTATACATAATTATTATATTATTTGAAGTGAAGGTGATGATTGGGAATTTCTTCATTGAAACCAATATTTTCGAATTTACATTTGCGTTTTAATTTACTTTTTTTTTTAAATATAAATTTGTATTAGACTTTTCCATTCTTCTCCATCCTGGTCTCTCTCTCTCTCCCTCTGTCCTCCCTCTTGTTCTCCTTTAACTTTTACTCTTACTCTCTGTGTCTTCTCACCCTCTCATTCTCTTCCTCCTATGCTATTTAAGTGTATTGGCCTCACAAATTTGCCTTTTAGTACAAGTAATAACACTAATGATGTCTTGACAGGCTATTTGCTATGTAATCCTCATTACAACAATTCAGAGTATCTGCTATCATGATAACGTTAACTATTATGCTATATATTTTTATAATTATGTTGTACTATGTAAAAATGAAATTTTGTAAATATGTTTTATCGAGTTAAAAGTACAGACCATTATTATTATTGTTGTTATTATTATTATTATTATTTTATCATTAATTATTAATTATTATTATTATTATTATTATTATATTATTATTATCATTATTATATTATTATATTATTATTATTATTATTATCATTATTATTATTATTATTATTATTATTATTATTATTATTATTATTATTATATTATTATTATTATCATTATTATCATTATTATTATTATTATTATTATTATTATTATATATATTATTATTATTTATTATTATTATTATTATTATTATTAATTATTATTATTATTATTATTATTATTATCATTATTATTATTATATTATTATTATTATATTCATTATTATCATTATTATTATTATTATTATTATTATTATTATTATATATGTATATAGCCGATTATGTTGAAATAGATCTGTTTTAAATCAAGAAGAGATTTAGTTGCTTCATTTCTTTTGTTTTTACATAAAATATGGCCTTTAAATGATGACCAGCTAAAATAAGTCATTTGACTAATATTTGGCTTTGTCTAACTAATTAATTCTAGTCATCTGACTAAATCCAAAAGTGTCTGAAATGACCAAACTTTTAGTCATTTGACTAATTAATTCTAGTCATCTGACTAAATCCAAAAGTGTCTGAATGACTAAACTTTAGTCATTTGACTGATTAATTCTAGTCATCTGACTTAATCCAAAAGTGTCTGAAATGACTAAACGTTAGTCATCTGACTAATTAATTCTAGTCACTTCAGACATATGGCAGGACTAATTTTTATTAGTCAAAATGACTAATTTATGTTTACAGTGTAAGTATTCATATCCTAGGGGTACTCAGTCCAATTTATTACTTAATAGCTACGATTGTAAAGTGTTTTCTCGAAACAGCCATCTGAAATAGTTTTTGCAAGTGTCCAGAGCCTTTCTTTAGGGCTTCTGTGGGTTTTGTCCCTGGAGTCCTCTGTAAAACCTCTTGGCTGGTTCAGGTTGGATGGTCTTTGAGCCATCAGGTGATTCTTCACCTTCCCAGACACATTTCTCGTGAGATTTCTTGTCAGAATTTTAGATTTTCACTTCAGAACATTAATATCGATGTTGCTGAAACAAAATAATGGCACTAACCACACTTATTGGTTCCTTATGCAGCACTTCAAAACTTCTTTAAGAAGTGCCACATGTGAAATCGTTGGAAAAACCTAAATTGGCTTCGCAAGAAGTTTAACATTTCTTCTTAAATTGCTAAATAAGCCTCCTTTGAGGCCCAAAACCAGGCCAGTATGGAAACTACGCAGATGAATACATGCAGGAAAATTCTTATAAAGGATCATTTGGACAGCATTGGACAGACAAAATGACGATGTTCCAACGTATTATGGTCAATTAAGTCAAGAAGTGGATTACGGACAACCGTAATGAACGATCTGAAGTGGAAAACTTGACATCCTGACAGGAATCCCACTGGAAATGTGTCTTGGAAAGTGAAGACTCACATGATGGCTCAAAGACCATGCAACCTTAGTCAGCCTAGAGGTTCTACAGAGGACTCAAGAGACAAACCCCAGAGAAGACATAAAAAAAAAAAGCTGTAGACACTTGCAAGAACTATTTCATGTGGTCATTTCAAGACAAATAATACAATCGTGGTACATTGTAATATAATGGACCGAGTACCCCTAGGGTATGAATACTTATGAACATGGTGTTTTCCATAAATCTGTCAATAAAATACCACTGAAATAAGAAATTTGTCAAAATTTTAAACTTTCCTAATTGTTCAGTTGTTGTTAGCATACTTATCACGAGAAAGTTTGACAAGACACATTCAGTTAGCAGCACGACTCAAGAAACTTTAAAAAATGACAGGGGTATGAATATTTATGAGCGCAACTGTATCGTGGGACAGAAGGGGTTAAAAATCAATACGATCCTTACGTCTGTCTCCCCGATTTAGCCAAGAACACTCAACGACGATCTCGAGATTTATGGTGAATTTCTTTGATTTGATCCAAATATTTCATTTTCTTCGTACTATTCCGCTCCAGAATTCTCACACACACATCGGTACATTGTTATCTGAAAGATTATTGCATGTGGATGATGTAGTAGAAGAAGATTGGTGGGATACTTCACTCACACAACCGAATAACACTCAGATCGAGTCGAATGTTATTCTGAAGGTCCGTTGATCCACATGTTCGCCATTCTGAAGGTCAGGTGTTCTGAAGGTGCTTTGCTCCGAATGCCGCTGCCAGACATGCCTGGGTCAGAAAACGCACAACAAACTGATGATACTATTGTTTATCTGTTATGTGACTGTTACACTTCGGTTGATGTTCATTGTTAGGTGTGGTCAGAAACAGAAGCGGCACGGTTTGATGGGTATTCGTCCGGAATACGTCATGTGGATATGCGGTACGTATGCGATGACGTATCCATAGCGGACGCAAACGTGTGAGAAACGACCAAATACATTACCTTATACGATCATGACCGTTATTTTCGGTTTTAAGGTTCGTTATTATCAAGGTTTGTTATTTCGAAAATACGTATTTTCTCTGCCTGAATGTTCGTTAATCCGAAAATTAGATAACCTTTGTAAGTCCGAAAGTTAAATAAGTTGATGCTTATAATACTAAGTTAATTCAAGCGAATTTTAGAAACAAAGGACGGTAATCTTTGAAGAAAAAAAAGAGAGCAGCTATAGACCTAACCCTCCGAATATATATTTCATATTATCTACTTTTCATTGTGTGACTGGAGTATAAGGTGAGGGAAAAGAGTTTGAACGCAGCTGGAACTTTCACAACGAACATGATTAAAAAAAAAAAAAAAAAAAAAAAAAACCTAACGGCTGTCAAATCAATCTGATTTGAACGCGCTCTATTTCACAGGACTTTTCTGTGTAACATTAATAGTCTTCGACATGGGTTTATATTTTATGAAAACCTTGTTGACAGGCGAATACGCAGATCATGAAAAGTGTGCTGAGTGCTGCAAGAAAATGTCATTTTTTATGATTTCCATTGTACCAAGAAGCAAGGCGACTCGTAATTTATTTTATGATGCCTAGCTTGCTTACCCCCCCCCCCACCGAATCTCTCTCTCTCTCTCTCTCTCCCTCCCTCCCTCCCTTTCCCTCACTCTCTCTCTCTCTCCCTCTCTCTCTCTTTCCCTTCCCCTCAATTACCAGAACACGTAGTAGAAATACACTTTCATAAACATTAGGTTGGTGTCATTCACAATATATTACACAATGCAATGAATCAGTTATCCAAATTTATTGAAGCACAATCACTTATTCATTTATCAGATAATTACAAACTGACCCTACAAATTCACTATTTCATTTAATAATTTACTATTATTTACATTTACCTTGTTACACATGTATAGCTCGGACAGGAGGTAGGTGTGGCTTCGAAAAGATAAATAATTCGAATCTTTCTTAATCTGTAATGACAATCAAACAATGTTATTTAAACAGGGTAAAAATATAGTCGCTGTTCAAATTTAATTAATAGATGTAGTTTGAAAATGTATCTGTCTCATGATTTCGTAAAACACACACACACCCACACACACCCACACATACACCCACACACTCCCACACACCCGCTCTCTTGATCTAACCCTCAAACCCATAATCACTTACTCTTTTTTGACGCACGTGCTAAAAAGCAAACACACACATACACACCCTAACACACACCCACATACAAACAACACAACAGATATACACACCCATACATACTCACACACGCCCACACACTAACCCGCTCTCCTGATTCAACCCTCTCATCCATATGCCTTACTCACAATCTCCCTTTCTCTGTCTTATTCAATTTCTTGTTCTCCGTTTCTTCATTTCTATTCAGTTCGTAATTCTTTAAAAGTTTTCATATAGTACTTTATATTCTTATTGTCCTTATTTAGAATACTTTCCAAAAAATTCCAGGTCCAAATGTTTCCCATTAGTGAAAGCGCATTATACTCGTCATGATTTTCATTACTATTACACCAGAGGCAATGAGATGCAAGGCTTAGAATTAAAATCCTTCTCAATATATATGTAAATTATTAGCTATTGCAACAACCGAATACAAATAGAGTGTTTTATCCTTAAAAAATGGAGGCAACACTATTTTGTAAAACCATGAAAGTGACATTGCCATGAGCTATAATAAAGAACAAATCATTATTTGCTGAAAGACATTCAATTTAGTTAATTTATACAGTCTGTATCAAACAAATTGTACAAGTGGGAAACAAATTTATATCATTTTAGGTTTATATAGTAAAAAGAGTAATCACAGTATTGTTTGTTATTTTCATAAAGCAAGAAAATCAGGTGTATTCTGTATCTCATTAGGTGCACATCTTGAGATATGATTAGTTTTCGACAATCAAGAACATCTATTTTGCGCATGCATTTATTTGGCTTTGTGTATGTTTCGCACATAATGACCATTAACTCAACACTCGGGAACAATGGATTGTGTAAATTTTGATTTTCTCCTAGTCACAAAAATTTTGTTCTATTATTACCATTATACCATTTTTTAGACAGTCTATACAACTTCTTTTCTTTAATTATAAAAGATATAGATAATATCTCGTGGGCTGAAATGATATCTACGTCAAGAAATGTGACGAAGATACACGTACTTGTTAATAGCATAGGACATTGTAATGTATAGTGCATAACAGGAAACTTAAAATTTATGTAGAGATCAACCATTATGATACGTAACTATCTTAAAATACATTGTCCTGAGTTCCTGTAATATACCTGTATGTAATGATTTGACACACAATGTAATCATTATTCAATATTCAACTGTTACAATTGAGATATATACAAGAATTTAAGAAAATGATGAACACCATGAATGTTACACAACTTTACATAAGTTTTTATTGTGTAACCATTTGAACAATGTATAAAATATAAACGCTCGTAGACTGAAAGTAGACTGGCATAATTCAAGTTATTACACTGACAATATGCAGCGATACATGTCAACTTCTCTATTCATTATTACCAATATTATTCTGTACTAAAATGAATTTGTGACGAAACTAATATATTTCTTCATTTTCATTTGGTTAAAATTTAAGTAGGGGCACTTGATAATAATTTGACTTAAAAGTAAACCTAAACAGACTCTGGTGGTTTTAACCCAAACCGCGTTAAAGAATTCTGGATTTTATTTATATAAAATTATTAAACCTTTGTTAATACACAAAGTGTTTTCACTATTTTGTAACGTATCATATCTTAACGTACGTCAGATTTTTCTTATATTTTAACGCTAGAATAACAAAATCCCATCAACTTTTTGTAGTTGAAACAATGTGTACCGTAAAGATTAAGTACCAAAACAAAAGGTATTGTTCGTCTGATTTTTATGTTATCTTTCTTATCTTTATTTTGTCATGTTTTTTTCCCAACCTTGTGAAGAGACTGATAATCATGTTCATTATCTAAGCTGTCAGGAATTAAAGATTACCATGCAAACAACACCATTAGAAGATGTACATGCATGCTAAGAAAACATGGATAAATGTAAATATAGCAGGAAGCCGTACATTTCATATTATTTTCTTTTTCATGTTTTTAAAATGCTATGAGGGAAACACTACAAGCTATTTTGTGTTTAGATCCAATTTAACATGGTAGTTTGATATGTCTCGTACTTTTTTGGGGTCCCCCAAATGGATAAAACTTTCTGTTTTGTTTTTGCTCCTCTTATTTTGTTCTTTCCTAAACGATTGATTCTCTTCTTGGTTTTTGACAACATTTAATACTCACCAAGTATTGTGTTAAATCGGTGTATAAACATAATTTAGTTGGAGCTGTAACATGAACTTTAATAAACATTTCCTGGGTGTTAGTTTTACTATCGTAAAACACACAAATTATTTTTTCTTCTGTTTTATCTTTGGAATGTTGATGAGTAATGTTCTACGTAATAAATGCCACAACCATGACAACGACCAAAAACTATAATACCAGTCTATAAGTATTACTCAAAACCTTTCAAAAATATTGGAGTTGTTTTATTAACAGGTTTTCCATTTATTGACCCCCTAACACCCATGATATCCAAACTCTGAATCTCATTATCGGTACCATGTAACATGAAGCGTTACGATCAGTTGAAGTTTGAAACAACTACTCTGATTGGTTCAAAGTGAAATTTTATGCAAGAAGCGCATTCAAAAAGGATCCTGATTGGCTTTCATCGACTTGCAATTTGATAGTAACTTTTTATGTTACATAGCACAGATTAGATAAGATTATGGTATGGTTTAAGATTTGGGTTTCAGGATGTCAAAAGTGGAAACATGAAAATAAACAGCTAGTTCTCTCGCTTTACATATAAAAGGCAACTAGGACTGCGTATAAATTATGGAATGTATATAAGTTTTGCCCTTATTGCCACACATGTTATGCGGTGGTCACAACTCGTCGTAGGCAACGGAGCAAGAACGTTCAACGCAGCCTGAATTGCATGTAGCCATACCGTGAGCCAATTTCTACATTTCTTTAGAAAAGGCTTTAAAATATACCTCCTATGTACTAAATCTGTCGTAGCAAGTTGCACGTGCACTTGCGACATGTTGTGATCATCGCATTAGGCTTCTTCTTAAAAGGTATGAAGTGTGGTAAATGCACACGTATAATAGGCCTACCAACATTAGCAAACAGCCATTTTCGTACGAACCACACCGTACGGCGCGTATGATACAGACATTTTGAAGTGTTTAACAAAAAAACAGTCGCACAGCCCCGCACTGGCAATGTGTCTGCGGCATAAATTTGCAAAAATGATTGTAGGTAAGCGCAGTAGACATTGCTAAACGGTCAAAACGAGGACAATACCTTTTAACAAGAAGCCTAGGACTGGCTTAAGACCAAAACCAGGTCTTCCGATTGAAGGTAGTTTGAGTTAGTGTCGCAATGTGACCTGGGGTCAGGGCTGAGGTCAAAGGTCACTTCTTGATAGACTGCAGCTTCTTGTAGTAGACTTCCATCGTGGACGCCATGATCTGAGGTATGGAGGTATCGATTACTGACTGAGGGAGTTTCCCGCCAAGGTCCACGTGGTAGTAGTTGGTCACTCGGACTTTCTTGCTGTAGAGTGATAAAGAGAAAAGACTTTTAAGATGAACAGTTGACGAAATGCAACAGATCTATATAGCTCCTTACTTTTGAAGCATATGCACTGCAAAAACTGACATTGTTTACCGCTTGTTTACACCACTATCAAAAGAATATATGGAACGAGCGAAAAAAACAGTGGTGTTAAAATAACACCACTAGTGTTTATACAGTACAACTCTCCTAGTGGTGTTGTCCTATATAAACACCATGGTGCTGAAACAATACCAATTTAACAACAACTTTTTTGCAGTGTATGAAAGCGATTATTTACCATTTTCATTTACCATTGTTTTTAAGATGTATGACAGCACACTATCTAAAGTAGATATAGACAGAGCGATATCTGATTTGCCATTTTAGGTGTATGATAGCGATTATTTACTATTTTATTTGTATTTCCCACAATCTAAGGTAGATAAGGACAAAGATATTTCTTAGTTGCCTTTTTAGATGTATGATAGGGATTATTTACCATTTTATATGTATTTACCACAATCTAAGGTAGATATGGACAGAGATATTTCTTAGTTGCTGTCTTAGATGTATGATAGCGATTATTTAATAATAATAATAATAATAATACCCATTATTTATAATGCGCTTTTCCCATATTGGCTCAAAGCGCTTTGCAGTATATTATTACCCCGATCACTGGATTAATTTCCATATTTTGTAGTCAGCCATTTATAGGTGCCTTATATGGAATTATCCTACCATTGTTATATTCCACTATTTTAGGGTGATGGACTGAGCGGTTTCTGAGTTGCTGTTTTAGATGTATGATAGCGATTATTTACCATTTTATTTGTATTTACCACAATCTAAGGTAGATATGGACAGAGTGATTTCTTAGTTGCCGTTTTAGATGTATGATAGCGATTATTTACCATTTTATATGTATTTACCACAATCTAAGGTAGATATAGACAGAGTGATTTCTTAGTTGCCGTTTTAGATGTATGATAGCGATTATTTACCATTTTATTTGTATTTACCACGATCTAAGGTAGATATACACAGAGTGATTTCTTAGTTGCTGATTTAGATGTATGATAGCGATTATTTATCATTGGTATATTCCACTATCTAAGGTATTATAGACTGAGCGGTTTCTGAGTTGCCGTTTTAGATGTAAGACAGAGATTATACCGCGATCTAAGATAGATATGGACTGAGCGGTCTCTGAGATGCCGTTTTAGATGTATCAAAAGTTTCTTCTGCCTCTGCGCGTAAAATATTTCTCTTAAATTAACTCAGACAAATGGGTTAATATCCTTCCAAGGGAGTTTATTCTCAGCGGTGTAATCAGCGAAGAGATGGAGTGACATTAATGTCAACGAATAAAGAGATAGAGCGGTGGTAGGTGAAAGGCTCTCTCCTCTCTCTCTCTCTCTCTCTTCTCCTCTCCCTTCTCTCTCCTCTCTCTCTCTCTCTCTCATGTTGTTTCACCTATTTAACGCAATTTTCTTGACCCATTTATCAGGTTTCGACACACACCTAATAACAAATTAAACACATTTGTTTTTCAAGTTGTCCTGAACAAACTCCATTGATTAGGCTATTTTGATTTTTTCTCGGTGAATTTATATACAGCTCCGTTTACTGCGTTCTTACTTTTCTTTTTATTATGTAGCCAAAGTGCGATGTACGTATAAGTTTTGTTTTTTGAAACGTTTCTGTCACCTTTTGTATTAAAATGTCAAGAAGTTTAAGAAACAAACCGTGAGGAAGCACTATTAGTATTTCTTTTATCCTGTTGTTTTTCTGTTTTACTGCTTCCTGTTTACGATTTGCTGATGCTTATACAGCTATATTTCTGCCCCGATTTCTTCACTTCATATGGTATTGTCATTATGACAATAATGATCTACAATGTGAGTCGTTCAAGACTCCTGACCGAAGTCTCTGACGCAGTTTGGCACAGAAACATATCATTGCTCTCTCCACTTAAACCTATTTACGATTTGAATCCGAAATACATCCTCCAAGTTCTTGACCGGCTTTTTTCTTTCATTTGGCCGTGCCGACGAGAATCTAACATTTGATGATACGCGGGCGTTATTAATCTAATGACCTTTTTCTGCAACCTGTCCCTTTAAGCCATCATGACAATAATTGGGATTGAATTTCGGAGGCTGTGATGAGTTCTTCATCCCCTCTCGTTGGATAACGTGTTGGTATGTTGATGGGGGCGTAGGATTACTCCATCCAAGAGCTCGGGTAAATCCAATTGGTTTATTGTTAGAACAGGTGTCTCAACACCACCGTGTTAGCTGGAGGGGTGTATATTCTTCCCTGTGTGATTAAAGGCATGGCCATATGTCCCCCTGTGCGGAACGTAGAGTAAAGATCAGGAGTACGTGTACAAATAAAAGGGGGCTTGTGCCTCGTGCGTGCATGACGCTGTAGTACACCTGTAATTGCACAGTCCACTTTCTTTTCTATATACTTGAAGGAAATCCTGAGACAATTAATATGATAATAAAGTGAACAAACAAAAAAATCAAACTTTCAACTACAAATTTTGAAATGTGAAATCGTTTTAACCGAAGGGCAAATCTCTTAAATGTTTAAAATAGAAAAATAAGTATATATATATATTTAAAAATTTACCATTATTTTAATGACGTCGTCAAGTCATTGTATTTAATTATTTTACGCAAGCCCATACACAAACAGTCAATCCTATACCACGATCCATCTGAACATAAAAAGTAGGCTATTGTTTTTTGTCTAGATCACAATATTTTCTTCGAAAATTCTTAGTTCTAAAAATAAAAGGAAAAGTATCACGAATGTTATTCCTGCTCTCACGAGTCATCACGACTTGTACATGAATTCGATGCGCGCATGATCCTATCACCGTCATAACCAAGAACCCATACTCAAATTGCAGCAGGCAAGCACTTACAAAAATGCTTACTGACTAAATATAAAACCCACCGGTGGTTTGTTTTTTATTTTCTTAATCCTGCAGGTAAATATCATGTTCTTCATGTTTCTCGACATCATCCTAATGCACAATGTTACTTTTGCCCAATTCGTTACCTTTAAATTGAGAGCATTTTGGGGTAGGTAGAGCCCGAACACGGCTTAACCATGTTTAGAGGCTTATCTCACGTTACTTAGCATGCTGACATTGTTTTAAGTTACGGTGGTTAAATCGATGCACCGAGGAACGAAATAAAAAACGAAACACTGAGCAAATATTGAAAGAAACGTAACGCGTCGGATGGCCTGATGAAAAGTAACATCGGTGCATCTACTCTGTTTTCATCGACTAAGTTCAATATCTCTTCTCTGTTTCATTATTCCTCTATCTCTCTCTCTCTCTCTCTCTCTCTCTCTTTTTACCTTTCTCTCTCTCTCTCTCTCTCTCTCTCTCTCTTTATTTTTCTCTCTTTTTCAATCTCACTTTTTTTTTCACTCCTGATCTCTTACATTCAATTTTTCCATCTCTCTCCAAAAGAAACAAAGAAGTAGTCCTATCAGTTTCCTCTTTTCTTCTTCTCTCACTTTCTCTATCCTTCCCTCTCTCTCTCTCTCTTCTCCTCTCTCTCTCTCTCTCTCTCTCGCTTGTCTCTCTCTCTCTCTCTCTCTCTCTCTCTCTCTCTCTCTCTCTCTCTATCTCTCTCTCTTTCTCACCTCTCTCCTCTCTCTCATTCTCTCTCTCCATCTCTCAATCTCTCGTCCACCACAACACATACATCCAAATGTCCTGGTATTTTCACCTGTCTCTTTATTGTTCAGTGCAGTGTGCATTTAATGGTATTTTGATCGAATCGAATGTTATATTAAATTCATGTGGGACACCCGTCTGTTGCATTTCTTATCCATTTTATCAGCCATAATCAACATTGTAAAATGGTTCATTACAAAGAGTCAGTACTAGGGAGTTTTCGATTTGTCAAATTGTAGCGGCTTCTTCACGCATCACGCTTATAGCTCTCTAGGTCCTTGTTGTAATCGGTTGATTTAATTAGGGGCTTTCCAAAATGTCGAAGTGAACTTGAACGAGGTTTAAAAGGTAAAGAACTGAAGCTTTTATTAAGTAACTTAATAATAAATTGCGCCTTCTTCACGTGTGACGCTTATAATAACTCTCAAGGGACTCATTGAGACAAGGTAAATTCTCAGTACAGCCTGTCAACTAGTATCGGGACCTAAGAGAACTTTTAAGCCCATATTCTGCTATGAAGACTGAGTTTGTATGCGTCGCAAGTTCGTTCAAAGCTATTGTGCCTGGTTGTGCGATCCTTTTGTCTGATGTGGATCGCCCAATAGCTTTGTACGAACTTGCGACGCCTACAAACTCAGTCTTCATAGCAGAATAAGGGCCTAAGTGTCATGCGTAAAGAAGCCATTATTATCATTATTATAGTTATTTGTCAAAAGCTTTCATTCTTTACCTCTAGAATCTCGTTCTTGTACACGTCGACGCAGCTCGAAAACGGTATATAATTTGATTTAAAATAGTTTCGATCTCAGGGCGAATATTGTGGATATTTTGGACAATAATGTAAAAACAATATTCAGATCGTTAGAGATAGAACATGTATAGGCCTACATGATGCAGAAGCCGATGAAATAAGTAACCGATGCCTGGATTAAATCATGCACCTTGAAGGAATGAATCGCTGGAAAAGCTGTTGATTCCAAAAAGTGTGGCATTCATTTTTTGCTCTGCTATGGAAATTGTAAAGCGCTTAGCGATGAATATTAATACTAGTAGTCATTTTGTAACATAATTCCTTTGTTATATCATGATCTAAAATGCAAAGCTTATGACAAATTTTATCAAGAGGAATAAATATATCATTTTGAAAGTCACACTTATAGAACACAAGCTGCATCTTAAGAGAACATTTTTTTTTTCAGAATATCATCTCTTTCCTAAACGATGATGAGGTTTACGGTTCACCATGTGGTTAGTCCTGAAAAGGACTGTTTGAGAAAGTAGAAGAGGAAATGGAGAGATACAGAAAGTAGAAAAATGATAGGCGAGATAGAGAGTAGAGAGTAGAAATAGAGGTAATCTTTCGTGATTTAGTCCTGAAAAGGACTGTAAACCAGTTGAGTTCCTATTTTGCTACTTTTTCTTCTCTATATTTTTCTGTTTATTATTATCATTATTATTATTATTATAAAAGACAATGTTAACAACTAATTATTGAAAAATTATTAGGTATGAAAATTTAAAAAGAAGTTGAAAATATCTCGCTTATTATTAGATTAGCCATACAGGGAGACGTCACTGGGTTGTAGCGTGTCTTTGTGAACACAGTACACAAGGGTATTTATACAACATCTCCTTCTACTATATACACATGTACATAAAATGCAAAGGCAGTGCCATGAGAGACCATTTGAGGGCGAAGCTTTCGAAAGTAACAATTCAACCTCTTGGTTAATGACCCTTGCTAAATATATGCACAAGTGATGCGAAAACGCAGTGAAATTGACCGTGAAACCGAGCTTATGTACTAGGCCGACCCTAAATCCACTGGCGACGCTTCCATGGGTCCAAACGCAAAAATACATACGACTATATTCTTGCTATTTACATTATTTATCAAACGAGAATTTTCGTTCTTAACGGTTTGCTGATTTTCATTTTTATTGTTATCATTATTTCCTATTCTGCGCACTGTGTAAAGGGTTCCAACATTACCGACAAATTTGAATAATGACATCATTTCACGACACCCCATTCCCATTCCCTCCCCCCCCCCACCCTCCTTCTTCTGGCAATACCCGGTCCAACTCACCAATATGTACTTGGACTTGATATTGAAATAGACTTTAAACGGATGTATGGAAATTGCCTGCATTAGGCAGTAACATTACTCTGTCGTTTATTATCTCTTTTGTTGAGTCGATTTATTTACGTGATGAACTTGATGAATGCTTTATTTAGAGATATTGTATGCACCTTCAAGACAAAAACAAGTTCGACTATTATACGTCATGTCAAAATCATCATCATCACGTCTACAATTTGACATTTCTTCAATCATTTTCGTCCGAAATGCTATCGTGATTAAAAATATCTCAATCAAATTCGTTTACGAACAGCCAAAATCAAAAGCCGTTTAATCCAATTGCAAATTGCGCCTATCAATTTCATTTTGTGAGGAGTCGTATTTTTAATGGTGGCTCAAATTCGTCCATTCGTGCACATTGACAAAATTCATTGCATATAATTTTGATCGCACAAAAAAGAAATTGAGAGCTCATTAACGAATATGAAAGAACAAAAACGAGATCGCTTGCTCTAAGCGATAATTTTACATGACCGTTATAGCTCCGCTTGCCAGGTAACGTTTAAATTGAAGGAACATCAACGAATTCGATTGCAAAGAGTTTAAAATTGACCGGGAAAACCTAAATAGCACGATAACGATCAGTACTATGTTCTGTTACTCCTATCATGCCTATAGAATTGCCAGAAATGGTCATACAATCAGCATTATCAGGAAGATAATCAATCTTTAACTTAACTTAATCAGCTACATTGCAGTCACTCACATATTAAGCAAACAAGATACCATGAATAAAATTATTGACGTCTAATGTTTCAAAAAGCACTGCTATTCTTGGTTAATATGCCCATTATACAAATGGATATCACACAGGACATCACATTTCACTTTCTAATGCTTTTCAGAGAAAATTACGGACAGATAAGATCAAGACATTGATAGAGTATCATGAGCTATACATCCGAGTTTTATTTATTTGGACGCGGTTAAAAAACTTCTAACTTACAGCCTTGAGGGAGACGTCCGCTGTTCAAAGGAAACTCTCTTGTCGTCAATTGAAGACTTAATCGTTTGGTAATGTGATGGTATTGTCTTCGGTCTCGAGGAGAGGAAGGAGGAGGAAGAAGTTAAGAAAGAAGGAAGATGACGATGCAAAGAGGATTGCTGATACAGATATTTGATAGGAGTTTAAGATCGTCGTGCATGCCGTGTGTTCCTCTAGGCGAATAATATGCCATTGACCTTATGTGTGCTGGGCCTTTTCGCACAGGAGCCCCATCGTCTTGCCGCCTCAAAGGTGTGATCGCGACCAAGACGGTGTTGGAGATGCTATTTTCTGGTCCAGTTGTGTCCGAGTCGCCACCAACTTATCCCAGACGCGTTATCAGAGGATCATTTTCGATAATGGCGTTGGATACCCATTTTTACATAACATCAGCCACGAATGCTCCCTGTTCAAGCCTAACTCTGTAACTCTGAGGTTCTCAAATTCACCTTCAAACCAGGGATACATTTTACATGTCTATACTGGAGGTTGTTTTGTCATGGCCTCAGTTACTTCAATTTCGTCTATATTCCCGAAAGATTTGTAATTTCGTCAAGCTTTCACTACAAAACCAAGAGTTAAAACTTTTCTTTCCCTTGCACGAACTGCCAAGAATATGAATTACGCGCCCTTTATAATGCATTCAAGAGAGTGTCATCATTGACACTGTAACTTTTATACATCGTGTCAGATTGTCTGTGCTACACTTTCAAATTTCTTGATAGGTTACTTCAATATTATTTGGAGTAAGAAGACGCAAGTGAACAATGTGGACACAGAGAGTGAATTCAAAACATTCTCAAATACCTTTCCAGAATTGTCGGCCATATCCATTATTCCACTTTGCCAAGCAACTGCCTATTAGTATGTTTGATTTAATAGCTTTTAGACTGGTGTCCCTTGTTTTATAATCTATTGCAGATTTTTATTTTTTGAGGGGTTTAACTAACTGAAGTAACGTATAGTACGACTAAACATAGGAAGGATTATGATTTTAATAATGTAATCATGGCTTATGGTTTGCAGTTTTTGGCCTCATTTTTATAATAACGTTATTCTTCACATCTTGATACATCGCCAAGGTAAAATGATATGTGACGTCGCCAGGAACTTTAAATGTTAAAAAGTGAGATTTTGAGAGTGTTTGATGAAGCTATGGCGCTGCTGTCAAAATGTCGGGCAAAATCCCGGCACACCCTTCAAAGGGCATTTACACCTGATGCTATACCATTTCGTGGAACCTGTTTATGCAGAGTCATACTAGTCTTATCAGTATCAAAGACCTCATGTATCAAACACCCACAACTTTGTATTAGGTAACACGGCAGGTTTGCATTCGAATTCACCACGGGGCCAGTAATGCATAATTCCACGGCCACATGGACGAAACCTTTCGGTTTTTGGTCGGCCTGTTGTATGTTTGGACATGTAACCGAGGCTTGAAGGTAGAGTAATGAGAAAAGTGGAAATTGGGGAAGAAAAAAAAAGGTCATTACATGGATTGGCAATAGCCAGAGCAAAGCCAGGTGACATTTAGTTCCTTGCTAAAGACTATTATATAATAAATTAACGCATTAGACCAGTTTCTCTGGGGGTTTCTTCCGTGGCGGATGGTGGATCCAGGAGGGGCGTACAATCTGCACCCCTAAATAATATTTGAGAATCACCAATTGAACATACTTATCTAAATGAAAATTGACGTCTTTGCCCGTCTATTCTATAATTTGTCAGATGCGGTGATCAAAGAACGGGGACCGCCCAGCTCAATGTAATTATATTGTAAAGTAATATTTTGGGGGTTTTTTAATCTAAGATTACAGCGCATCGGTGCATTTAACATGTATTATGAGCTTAAAAGCTTAGAAATGAAGCCAGCCTGCCGAAAATGAAACACTACGCTAAACATATATTTATGAATACATCGATTTCATATCAAACCTCTCGCCATATTGATCTCAAATGGGAACCGCCCAGCTCAATGTAATTATATTGTAAACTAATATTTTGGGGTTTTTTAAATCTAAGATTACATCGCATCGGTGCATTTAACATGTATTATGAGCTTAAAAGCTTAGAAATGAAGCCAGCCTGCCGAAAATGAAACACTGCGCTAAACATATATTTATGAATACATCGATTTCATATTAAACCTCTCGCCATATTGATCTCAAATGATTAATAGTAACTATTTAAAGTATAGTATTCAGCTTTTCCAAAAGAAAGGTTTATAACCACCGAATGGTTTAATAGTCATTCCAATAACTTTAAATCGCCTACTTTTTATATTATTCCTAATCTGTCAGATACAAACAAATATATAAGCTAAAGGATAAAAAGTGAAAATATATCTGTAGGCGGAAACAATCTGAGAGTCTCTTTGTACATCTACACTTCTCTTTAATCTCCAGTAGAGTGAACTTTGAGTGTTTTATCTTTCCATTACAAAGGATTACTCGTCGATATTACAATTGTCATTATGACGCACTCAACAATAAAAAAAGAAAAAGAGAAGCATTAGGAGAAAAGAAGTGATACTATAGGACAGAAGACGGCTAAAAAGGCAAAACCTGGAACAAGAGAGGACGGGTATTGATGACGATGACGATGATGAATATAGTAATGACGAGGAGGATTATAAAGGAGAGAGAGAGTATTATCATGATAATAATTATGATAATAATGGTTGCAATAATGAGGATCATGATGATGATGATGATGATGATGATAACGATGATGATTATGATGATGATGAGGATGATGATGGTGATGATGATGACGATGAAGATGATGATGAGGATGATGATGAAGATGACGATGATGATGAGGAGGATTATGATGATGATGATGATGATGATGATGTTGATGATGATGAAGATGATTATAGTTAAGACGGATATGTATGACGGCGACCGTGATGAATGTACTAGTGGTGACAAGGATTATAAAGAGTGTTATTAGGATAAGGACGATGGAAATGGTTTTAATACTGAGGATGATGGTTATGATAATTATGATGATGATGGTGATGGTGATGATAGTGATGGTGATGGTGGTGATGGTGACGATGATGATCATAATGATGATGACGAGGAGCATAGGGAGGGGGGTCATTATCGTTATAATAATGAAGGTGACGGAGACGATTATGATAATGCTACTGCTACGGCTGATGATGATGATGACGATGTTGATGTTGTACCGATAAATTATATTGATGGTTGTGGTGTTGATAACGAATATGATGATAATGGTTTTAATGATTATGATGATAATGATGGTGACGAGCAAGATATGAAGGACGATCATTTCCATTAATGAAGGCGACGACGACAATGATGATTTCGACGATGATGATAGCGTTGATACATGGTAGAGGGAAAATGTTAATGTCTAAATTTATCCTCTTAAAGGAAAAAATACAAAGAGAAAAGGGAAACACTAAAGCTGTACACAAATTCCCAGTAACAGACGACTGAGTAAAATTAGAAGGCAATGAGGGACACTTGAGCAACGATGTCTACTTCATTACCCTAGAACTCGTCATCGGACATTGCCTTTTGAACGTCTGCTTCCCTCGATCAATTTCTCACTCTTTCAAGCTTCAAATCCCCTCCTTAAACGTATGCAACTTCGATTCAACAAAACACCTTTCAGAACATGATGACGAAGAGACCCGGAAACTGGTGCTCTTGTGGAAATGTCAGAAGGCAAAAGATAAATACTCAAGTTACATGTTATGGAGTCCCTCGAGCAGGGTGTTTCAAAAAGGCAGTTGAGCCTCAGACAGCTGCAGCTTTATCGTCCGAGCTTGTTGTGTTTGCTTCGATTTGTTACGCTAGACAAATTTTGATCAATCTATCATAACACGAGACATCATAGTATTTATTGATGATGAAGATTGTTATTGTGCCGTTTCCTCGAAACCGGACGCAACATGTATGATGTTGATTGAACATATCTGCAACATGATAACATTGATGTCTATGTTAGCCACTCGTGAATGATATTGAAATATGATGCTATTGTTTGCGTCATTTGATACAAGGTATTTCCGATGCTTTATTTCTGTCCATTGCCCTATAAAGCTTGGCAGTGCACTGAATGATCGCACAAAAAAATTAGGGACTGAAAAAAATGCTCCAAATTTTATTGTCCGGAAAGGATATTTATTTCCCCTTTTCTCGTGGGCCCGGCAGCCGCTGAGCAGCGCCAGAAGGACGTTGCTCTATCCCCCTCTTGTTGAACGCCAAACAGGGAAGCAGCAACTACCACTTTTTAACGTCTTTTGGTATGACGTGGCCGGGGCTCGAACCCATGACCTCCCGATTATGAGGCGGACGCTCTATCCACTGTGCCATAATCCAGACGATCCTTTGTCTACTTAATTACTACTGAGACCTTTTTTTTTGGTACATGCATGACTTTCTATTAATCTCGTCCGCTAAATATTAAACGATATAAAACTAATTATGCAAACTTATACTTTATAGTATACATCTGGTTGTACTTCCTGACTATTTTGTTACATTAGACCTGTGATTTTGCTTCTTTTTTTATATATATAATAATAATACACTCCATTAATATCATTTCATTGAAGGCCATCTTTCACCGCTCTATATACGACTTTTGGTCGCACGACTGACCGCTCTTGGATCTGAAATATCTAAGCGCGTATATTTCGCACGCGCTGTTTTATTTCGGATCAAAATCTTTTAGTCGTACGACTAAAAATCGTATAGTGTGCGGTGGCCTTAATACATTTCGTACTTACTCTGGTTGGACAGTGAAGTAGGTACCGCAGGGGTAGTTGATGCCTCTGACCGGGGAGTTCTGGGCGGGGTAGCTGGGATGATCAATACTCTGACATGACGAGATGAGGCATCCATCTTTTCGTATCACCTTTAAGATGTAGACGAACTCACGTGCTGCGATGAGTCCCATTAACTGGCTATGGGTGATTGCCCGATAGAGGTATGACTCCTAATAGAGCGTGAGAGTAGGAGGGATTTTTAAGAGAGGTGAGAGATTGATCGTGAGAAAGGGAGAGAGAGAGATAGAGAGAGAGAGAGAAAGAAAGAAAGGAGATAGATGTAAAGAGCAGGAGAAAAGAAAGAAAGAGCGATGGAGAAAGACAGAGAGGGTGAGAGAAAGAGAGAGAGGGGGAGAGGGTGAGAGAGAGAGAGAAAGAAAGGAGGGAGATATAAAGGCATAGAGGGAAAGAGAGAGAGAGAGAGGGGGGGTGAGAAATAAATTTAAATTGAGTAGTACAATAAGTAGGAAGATGGTCAAAGAGAGAATAAGGAATGACGATAGAGGAGGATAAGTGACAGAAGTGAAAGAGAAGGGAAGAAATAGGAAAGTAGGGTGAAGAAAATTTGATAAACAAATGAAAATGATCGGCACGGTATAATTTAGAAAATAAACTTAATTAATTTTTTTAACAAACATAAAAATGCTCCTTTAGCTGTTGTTACTAATGTGATAAGTTGATGTAGCCACCGTCGTATTAGGTAGCTAATGTACTTATTATGAAAATGAAGTATCATAATGTGATAATCATCATTTTATGTTTTCTATACCTGTAATTTAGTAGCAGTATTTTGCATGATTTCATCTTTTTCTATCGTGAAATAAAGCACTGGTGTAAGAAAAAATGCCGCCCCTGAGAGCATTTATGCAGAATATGACGCAGCTAATGTGAAGGTAAATTTAGCTTAATTGTTAGTTTGAAATTTGCAGGTCATACTAAATGACAGCAAGTGCTCCTCATTTGTCACCTCAAGCGTTTTTCAAGTAAGATTCAATCTCACTTTTCAGATTTTATAACATTCTACAAATGTCAAGTAGAGTATCAATATAGCAACGTCAGACACAAAAAGAACTTTATTCAAATAAACAAAAGCAAAAGAAAAAAATATCAAATCATTTGATCTTCTCTTGTTTTTGTTTTTTTTCTGCCAGTTTGAAACATAAAATGTAATTTTTGTAACTCTTTTGCAGGTTCATATTTTAAGGTGTAAAATATAGCTAAAATCAATTACAGAGAGAACTGATTTTCATGTTATTTCTTTACATTTTCTTTGTTTTTTGTTGGTTTTTTTTAGGAGGGGGAGGATATTTTTACCCTTTAGAAATTAACACTTCATCTAAGATGCATTTATTTGTCTTGCAAGTGTTTTTTTTAGCTTATGAGGCTGGTATCGTATGAAATGCATCTTATCTGTAAGAGATCAATCACCCTAAAAACAAATAAAGATATTTATACAACATGTGAATTAAGACATAATATATCAATACAATAATCGGGGCAATTATTGCGTTAGTATTGCGTTCCTCGTTCGAGTTCACACTTCGGGGAATACTAGTACATGTACATGAAAACTAGTAAAAATAAGAATTGTAGTCAGATAATGATCGTCCCGTCTATATAAAGATCAGAGAAAGTGTTGGCGTTTTACAGAAAGGCGAACTACTTTTTATTTCATATAATGCATTAATCGAGTAGGCATGATATTGATGGAGATAACCCGTTTATATCATGGTCAACATGTCTACTTTAAGACAATTATATATAAAATTCATCAAATACCAACAATTCAATGTACAAATTTTGTACACCATCATTAGAAAACTTCTTCAGAAGTTTCATGACCAATATTTGGAATAATGAAATACATAATTATGTCCATGCCTTTTATTATTTTTGAGTATTTCCAGTAATTTTTCAAATTTTCTATATGTACCCTTATGTATATATTTGCATTTTAATGTTTTTATTGTATGACTTTGTATTTTATGCGGAAATAAATATATTTTAATTCAATTAAATTATGCAATCGGTTAAAAAAAAATCCCCAATATAATACATTAGGCATTTTACAAAATTAAAAATGTTGTTTTCAATACTAATTCCTAAATTCCTGAAGCGATATACTTCGATTACTTAGTACATTGCAATTTTATAAGATATAGCAAAGTGGTCTGTTTTGATTATGAAATAATCTCCAACCAGTTCCTGAAGGCATGAATTTTGATTAAATTTCTAAACTTGTTCAACTGCTCAGAGATATTTCAACGATTAAAAGTGAAGCAATCTTGCGTATTGGAAAGAACAAAAGAGAAATATTATACATAGATTAGAATAAAAGCATGCAGCTGATAATAATAATGAAAACTGTTTGTTTTCTGTCTATTTGTGTTTAAACACCTTTCATCGACATTGCCCTTTCTTTGGGAGAATGCATACCGTTATTTGCGACATTTGCATAATCGGATCAATCTATTACGCTTGATCTGATGACGAAACAGAAGAGAGGCTTGTAAGCGAAGAAGATTTACACCCCTTCCCATTTATCACATCTCAAGTGACAGTTGACGAGGTAAACATCGCAAGAAAAAAAGAATAGCTGCATATTTGACCAAAATATTGACCCAATCAAAGTGAGGGATATGGGATATACGCCTGTATTTCATAACCCTCCCCGGGCTACGTTCGTTCGAGATGTATCCACTTCACTCTGCATTTCAAATTTTCATATATTTTCTCCTCGGGCATAAATATATGGCGGCCCAAATCGATTGACGAAAGTTGCTCTACACTTTTGATTGTGAAGTGTTGAAAATCTGGCTTTCTAATGGGCTGAGTTTGTGAATGAAGAAAAAAAAAAAAAAAAAAAAAAAAAAAAACGTAAACATTTTTTTTATATGATAAAGTAGTAGCGGGTGTAACTGCTACTTTTATTTATGGGGGATCATTTGCTGTCACATACTATATCAATTTTTATATCCTCTGCAAATGTTTAATATAATGCGAGCGCGAAGCGCGATCAAAAAAGTGAGTTCTTGCATTACTCGAATCTTGCATTTAGCAAGATCAGTGAATACAGATTTCGTTATCAACGAACAAGGTACAATTTTTTAAATGCCTTACCTTCGGGGTGTCAAAAAGCCTATTGCACAAAATGTTTTGGGATTTGTATGCACCGGGTTTTTTAGTAGGAAATATAGTTTGAACATATAATACAATGCGAGCAGAAGCCGCAGCGAAAAAAAAAATCTAAAAAAAAAATACCAAAAAAAAAAATCATTTTACTTAGAGGGACCTTGATGTTCAGGCTATCTGAAGCGGAGGGGGCAAGTTGATCTTAAATTTGGGGCACCATATTGATCTTGAACTATTTAAATGGGGCTCCAAATTAAATCGAAACTTATGGGATGTCAAATTAGCCTTAAATGAGGATAAGGAGGGCATACAATTGATCTTAACCTTCATAGAGGGACGCTAAATTGAAGTTAAGGGCGCCGATTTGATCTTCAATATAGGCCTGTACAGGGGGCTCAAAATTGACCCAAAAGCCAAAAAGGTACTAAACCTAGAAAAATTGACTGCAAACTTAGTTAAACTCAGTGGTGCTGTGTAGGGGGGCGCCAAAATGAATACTGGGAGGAAATATGGCCCCGATTTGCACTGTGGATCACTGATCTCCTTTTTCTTCTTCTCCTTCTTTTCTTTTTTTTTTTTTTTTTTTTTCTCTTTTTTTCCTTTTCCTTTTTGCCCCCACCTGATACTCCACCAGGGGCACATGCCCCCTTCCCCCTAGGGCCCTAGATACGCCGCTGAATTCGACCCCTCCCTCTTCAACCGTTACATTTCTCTCTCGATCGATCGAATTTATCATTTATACCACTGTATCTATATTATTCCCTTCCATTTTCCAAGCACCCTTCCTCATCCCCTTCTCTCCATCTATTTTCTTTCTATTGTTTTATTATTTTCCATTATTTCCAACTAATTCTACCCTCAAAACGTTATCTCTCTCCCAAACTTTTTACGCCACCAAGCTCAATTCTTGGTCCCCATTGTCCATGTTCATTCAGCAGTCGAGAGTTTAGTTTGCCAAGAGACCTATACATGTATAAACCTCTCCAAACGTGTAGGCGTTAATATGATTCTAGTAATGAGCCGCTTTGAACAACAATCATAATGATCTCGTGAAAGTAAAGTGTGTTACCACATGGTATAAGGAAACACTGCTTAGTGAAATCATTCTCCGTCGCATTAATATTCCAAGTGAGAATCAGATCTAGAGAAAGAGAGAATAGCCAATCCACCTTAAGGGACGTTCAAGCTGATTATTCAAGGGGCTGTGAAATCGATCGTCAAGACTGGTCGGATGAGTGATCGATAGCTGCCCTTTTTTATATTCAATGTGGTTTTCTGATATGATCTGACTCCCGCCAAAATATCAAATCCATTTCAGGCTCGTATCATAACATGTCAAACTGATGTTGGTGATTTTTTTAATGGTTCGGATTATTTGATTTATTTCATTTTGAAATCATGTGTTCCGACAATGCTTAGTGTTCTTGAGTCGATATTATTTGTTCTGTTTATTGATTTATTCCGATGCAAAGAGGTAGAAATGGTTTTGTTGAACCAGACCTCAGTTAAGTCAAGATATACAAATATGGCAACTGTTGAATTTTTTCAATTGGCATTGCTGATTTTTTTTCTGTATAAACTGCAACCAAACATAAACATTGTATTGATATCGTATTCCCGTAATATCAATTGAAACCTGCAATATATCGACATAAATGTCTAGGATGACACGAGATGAAGTCAAAACATGGAAAATACTGATGAAAAATAACTTAATTCCTTTATTTGAAATGCTCAAGAATGGCATTTTTAGTCAATGTTTCACCTTTGTTTACAATCTTGATATTGTAATTTTAAAATGTTGTAGAGCAACAAATTTAACATGTCACACCTGAAACTGTTCGTTTAATAAATATTCCATTTCTGCCCAGAAGGTGTCTATACAGAGGAATATATTTTTATTCTTGTTATCTGTATAGGATACAAATATGCTTGTATTGTTTACATACTTTTTTCTTTAATATATTCATCACTATAATAGAGAAGTTGCTTGCTGTGATCTTTTCCAACAGTTTAGCGTTTCAAACAACAGAGCAAACTATAACGAACCAAAGCAACCATAGACATGAAAATAAAGTTCTTCTCCATATCATTTTCTACAAACATTGTTGATCTCTTTGCACACCCGCAAAAAAAAATGGAACTCCGAGCAAGAATTGTCCTTGAGCGACCAAGTAAAGGAATGAATTGGGTTTTAGAAGGATTCGGGGAGCAAGGCCTAATTAGAAAAACGAACCGGCTGTTTTAATGGGTGCACACCTAGTTTATATTGCTGATTGCCTTTGCATTCATCATGGGGTTACACGCGTCACCCCTACCGTTGCTAAGGGTGACAATAAAGGATTGACAATATTACTAACTATGTATGGGAATGAAGATGGGTGACTCACATGAATATGTGGATGAAAGGGACAAAAGGATGACCCTCCTCTCTTTTACATCGATTTTATTTAACGGGGGGAATAAGGTTGTAGTGAGAAAAAGTTTTATAATGAGTGAAAAAAAAATCAACCTTACCTTATAACCTCATGCTATTCCTAAGTTTATGATTAAGGTATCAGCGTTTTTAGAGGGTGAGGGTCTCCAATAAATACTATTTTGGACTCCATTTCTTCTTCCACTACTATATTTTTGCTTTAAAATACGGCTCATATATGCAACATTTACACTATTTCCTGTTTTTTCCTGCTGATACTGATCACTTGCTCCACTGGCCTGGCGTCTATGAAGAGGGACAGCAACTCCATTTTATATTATTGAATAGGGCTTCGGGTGTCCGAGGAAAGTAGAAATAGAAATTTTCAATATTTTCAGATGGAGTTTTAAAGTGAAATTATTGTACTGGTTATTAGATTGAAGTGTGGAAGACACTGTCTAAAAGTGTTTGGGAGGTTGATAACAATTCACCTAAGTTTTATGTGTGCTGTGAGGTTTAGGTATCACCAAAATGATAAGAATACCACTCTGCTTACAATGCCTTAGAGTCACATATACTTACACAGAAATACATCTGTAGGATTACACAAAATGTTCGGCCCAAAAATTTCAGTAGTTTTGCGTATTATATTCGGTCATATGACAATAAGGGCAACTGAAGAGCAATTATTTATGCGGATCTTTTTACTATGATATTCCTAAATAAGCATTAAGATAATAGGAAAGCTCGCAATAATTCTGTTTATCTTTCCTACTGCACTATATTCTCTTCAAAGTTCAAGACTATTCATCGTCAGACTCAATTGTAGGGTATATAGGCCTTCTTTGAAAATAATCTAATATAATCATACATCAAGGTTTTATAAGAGGCCATATAATTGTCCGTGATCGTATTTTGCATATTAAATGAGAATAACAAATCTAAGCGCTTCTAAAGATATGGCATGATGGCAGTGCCGTCATTGACATAATAGTAACATGACAGTTTTATATGCAACTACAGGGTCAGGGCTTTGTGACATGACAACGAAAGGCGCCCTGCGATGATTTCACCGATGCATGACGATCTTATGAAGATGTTAAGTTATACTGTCGATAATTTCGGTTGATTTTATTACAATTCATTTCCTCTGTTGAGATAGGGCACGATTCCAGATGGGCCTACCCCACCTCATCCCTCCCGCGTGGATTTCGGCCAAAACGTTTTTAACACACACACACAACACATGCGCCCCCTCCCCCCCCCCTCCCTCTCAGGCGGTCAACCATACACGTATGCTCTTCCCGATTTCTCCGGAAAAGGGGTATATTTTAGGGGCTCAGATAGGGGGAAATCCCCCCCCCCACAAAAATCATTGAAATAAGGGTCTTTTAACATGGTGGGCACACACCCAGACCCACACCCGCACACTCTTACATACAAACATATTTTTTAAGTTGTTAAAAAAATACTCCGAAGATTATCAGGAAAAACTGTCTTTTGACGCACTTCCCGTTAATATCAATGTCCACGTATACGGGACACAAACATCTCTAAACCAAAACACACCAAACCTAACACTCATCCCGCTTGGAAATGTATTAGCTTATAGCGTCACTGGGAAAAAAATAGCAACCACATCAATAAGCGAGATGTTGGTTTATCTTTCACTCTTTTTTAATACTTCGTGACTCTGAATGTTACTCTTAAGTGTGTTATTGCCTATTGTCTTGCTCTGAGGTTGTAGACCTCGAAACTGATATCCTCTTTGCCTTTAACGATCCGCGATTGGGCAAAGAAAAGAGAATTTACTTACTGGAGGGGGTCTGGATTGAAAATCGCGTCTGATCATGCTCGTATACAAACAAGTAGGATCGCAAATTGGTTTTGTTGCTCGGAGCGTGCATATCGTGTTCGGTTCGCGATTAATCCGTGATTAGGATACAATGAGATGATGCTATACTCGTTACTCTAGATGATACAGTAGGCAAACTTCCTTTAACACTATCTATGAATCTTATTTTGAACAGTTTAAAAGGCCTTTATCCCATTGTGATTATGATACGAATAACGTTTTTATGTCCTTTTTTCATGTTTGACATAGGTCAGGATTACAAAATTATGGATTTTTGTATAGAATAGAATGCTTGTTTTTCTTTTCTTTACACTGTAAAAAAAAGGTAACTCGCAAGAAAATGAGTAAACTAATGCTTTACTCCCAACGGAGTAAATTTTGTTTACGCTTAACAGAGCTAGTAAAAAGATAACGCGCAAGAAAATGAGTAAACATAATTATGCTTTAGTCCCAACGGAGTAAATTTTGTTTACTCTTAACAGAGTAAAAAGGTAACTCGCAAGAAAATGAGTAAACTAATGCTTTACTCCCAACGGAGTAAATTTTGTTTACGCTTAACAGAGCTAGTAAAAAGGTAACTCGCAAGAAAATGAGTAAATTAATTGTTTACTCCTTTCGAAGCTAGGAATGATACATAGATGACTAAAAGTTACTCTTTTCTGAGTAACATTTGGCTCTACTGCATGAGTAATATTTTTTACTCAATTTCATGCGAGTTACCTTTTTGCTCAGTATTGGGTAAGATTTTACTCATTTTTTTACAGTGTAAGTTAGTCTTTTTACATGTCATTTCCTTTTCTACAATCATAAAAGAATAAGTATAATGATGCTTTTCCCGTTTATTTCAAATAAGTTGACGCCGGAACATTATATTTCATTGTGGTTATTCAAATTATGTGGTATGTGGAAATTGATATTTTTCAAAGAATATAACTATTTTAAATTGCATTATGGTTCACGTTGCAAAAAATTAATGGGTCAATTAACATTACGAATGCTTGACAAAGAGAGGTGATGGGTAACACAGATACAGAAACATAAAGACAGTGTAAGAGAAACAGATAGGCAAGATGAAGATATAATACAGAGAATGAGATACACAACCTGGGAAGAAAGATAGACATGATAGAGAGCGAGGTAGATGGAAAAAAAGAGACTTTGCAAGACGAAAGAGAGAGGAGAGAAAATAAAAGCTTATATACAACATTTATGTAGTAAACAATTTAGAGAAGCAAAAACAATGATTGTTACCTCGGAGATAGTCGAGAAAGAGATAGTAGAGAAAGAGAAACAAAGAAAAAGCTATAGAGAGAGAAGGAATAGACGGTGAGGGAATGAGGGTGAATCTTCAGGTATTACCATTTCAAAGAAAACAACACTTTAAAAACAGTGATCATATTTCGAGTAAATATAGCCTTGTTTTCCTCCGCTTTCAATTTTCAACACAATGGCCTATACTGTAATTGAAATTCTGACGTCTATATATCACACCGAAACACCGTATCTATTTCAACATTTCCACGTGACCGCAGTACACCTTTATGATAGAAATATTATATCAATGTACTAAGAATCAGTTTAGATTCACTGAAAATAAAACTGATTAAAATAAACCAGCGAAAACGAATCCATTTCACGCGCCGCTGTATTTATTTTAGTTCATTAGATTAGTAAACTTATCCACCTGTTTAAAAAAATTATCGACTTCCTACTTTAGAGTTTCTTGTAATTTTCAAGACCAGGTTACGTAACAGAATATAAACCGAAACTGAGCGGTAAATTACATTTCATATAAGTTTATGTATAATATCACTTCCCTAAAGTGTTGTTAGGTTTTTGTTTTGTTATGTATTTTAATCTAGGAACAATCGGAGATATCTTCAATTCATTATTGCCTATTAATACAAAATTTGACTAACAAAGCTTTTTGTACAAAAATAGCCAAGATTTCGTGTTTTCCTTCTTTCTTTCTTTCTTTCTTTCTTCTTCTTCTTCTTTCTTTCTTCGTCGTCTTCTTCATCTTCTTTTTGAAACTCCTCCTCTTGCTGTGTCTTGAGTTACTAACTTGTGAAGATATTGAAGCTGCATCAATATGTTCCTCTTTCTATTTTATAGGGTTTTACAATTTGTTGTATAGGAAAAAAAATATTGATCCCCTAACTGCTCGTAAGGAAAAAAAATCCACCAAAGTACTTCTAAACGACGAATACATGTTTCTTTTGACTAAATTTTAGAGTGCGTAAAAGGCTATAAAACTATTCGCTCTCTAAAGAGTAACAATATTTCGTTCGGATTTTGTTTCTCGATTTTAAGGCATGTAAGGGTGATTGTTCGGCGATCCTGTTCGCCCTCACTTAAGTCGCCATTTTAAATGGGATTTTCATGTTCGCCCTCATCTGAACATCTGCTATAAATAATGGAGGGAAACCTGATATCATCAGTACCAAGGCTATCATCGACGACGAGAAAACATGTTTGTCAGATTGGGGTATTGTCTTGCTAAAGGTCAAACTCCTACTAAATTAGGAGCGGTCATTAGCACCCATCCAACAGATTTACCCCCAAGAAAATAACCAACTATAAGCCTTATCTGGTACCTACTGCATCTTTCATAAATTAACAAGGTATAGTGGTAGTGTATATCAGATAGAGTGCAAAGAAAGAAGGAAAGTGCAGTAACTCCGTTCGCAGCATTGACTTGGATAGGTTTTGTGGAAACCGTCAGGTTATATACGAGTGTAATCTGGTTAATGGTTCAAGCCTTTATTTTATTTAAAAAAAATCGATATACTCTTTGACGAACGAACTGTTGATGTTTTTCACCCATAAAAACTGTAACTCTTGTTTCCTTATATTATACAGTGCGTTTCAAATAAAAGGTAATTCATTTTTGAAGGGGCTATATTCCCAGCTCATCCATTTTGGATATTTATTTCAGTCATATAATTGAAAACGAACTCCTAATCTTTACATTGATACCTTTCTTGAATCATAAATGTGACGCATAACCGAATAAATTGCAAATGAAGGTGTCAGGTACAAAATACATTTTCCCATGTTTTTGTAAAAAAAGTAAAAGGATGAAAGACAGGGTGGATGCTTTCAAAGGAGTCACACATCATTGCACGCAATTCTATGCAATGCTCTGGGACAGCAGGGACAGCATTCACTCAGTCTTCTTTCATTTTCGTAAAACTTGGAAAAATTGACTCTGTACCTGCCATTTTGATTTGCAATTTACTCAATTATGCTTTACATTTATGATTCAAGAAAGGTATCATTGGAAAGGTGGAGAGTTCCTCTTTATTTATAAGTTACATATAAACAGCTAAAACAAATGAAAATGGAACATGGGCCCTCTAAAACTGGATTACCTTTTATTTGAAACACACTGTAAATCGATTGGAAAGATAAAACTTAACACACAGTACTTGGAGGATACCAAAATTAACAAACGATAAATGCAATGCATTGTGCATCAAAATGATTTTTTTTTTAAATTAAACCAATGATTGTAAGAAAACATACACTGCACGTATTCTACATTAAATTAAAATTTAACTATTCTTTATTTTGTGAAATATTAGTATGAAGATTATGTTAGTCCCTCCTAACCTTTCGTAGATAATACGGTAATTAGTGTGCCACAGTGAAGGACTATCTCGTGCAATTTTGTCTCCTCTTTTTATCTTTCTTTGTCTGGAGAAGTATGATTCGATTAATATCGGACGTGGGAGTGACGTAGTTGGATGTGCTCACATAATATCCCAGAATTATAATGTCAACAAAATATCAACATTACTTAAGTTTCAGGAGGTTTGAAGTTTAGTTTACAGTAATATCCGCGGTTTTACGATTTCATACCATGCAATTTTACAGTCGGAGTGAAGTTCAAACCTCAATTTATATCAGGTTGTTGTTTTTATACAAATCAGAGACGGTGGAACCGAGGACAGAGGGGCAGAGTGAACCCCCGACCCACCCACACACACACACACACACGTACACTTTTTATGCAACCGAAAAAGTGCTCCTTTTCATAGCTAAAGAGGCCCTTTTTTATAATAAAAAAAACCTTTCAGACGTCTTAAAAGTCACATGTCCTTTTGAAATATTACACTGACTCGCGATAAGAAGAAATGCCCATTTTGTGTAAATTTTCCGCTCAGTAGCCATGCTACCTCGCAAAAAAAAAAGACAATACCAAGCAATATATGCATTGAACGAATACCCCCCCCCCTGCTGCTGAAGGCAAAGTATGGTGGTAGCGAGGAGAGGCTTGGCGCTACAGCCCCTAAACTTAATTCTCTATAATGCCCTTGCTTGTGCTCACAAAAATAATTGAATATTTATAAAATAAGTATTCGGTACTTTACTTGTTGAGTGCAATAAGATATTTATTTCAAACTTCGGTGCAATTTACACTGCACATTTAAAAGGGGCACTTAGTAATAAATAAAAAGCGTCCCATTTTCTATTCCATAAATATTATGTCTTAACCCTAAAAGGGCCGGGGGGGCCTCGACATTTCGCGCGGTCATGTTGCTGAAAAAAAATTCGCGCTCCGCGCATTTATGACTTTTTTCCCCAACATCTTACGCAACTTTTTTAACTATTTTGAAAAAAAAATGAGCCTACGGTTTGGAAGTTGCGCAACATTATGTAATGCAGCGCAGACTCAAAAACCAGAGATTTTCTGTATTTGTGTACAAAACATATGGGAAATGGCTTTTTATGCTACAATCACATTTCTGTATTTAAAATATGGTTATTAGCCATTGTTTTAGTTGATATTGCTCTAATCATTAGAGATAATCTATGACCAAAGTATTCCAAACAAAAAAAAATAAAATACATAAGTCGAAAAACAAAGAAATACATAAGAAATTCCCAAAACAATAAAATACATAAGAAATTGAATTAGATACCAGAATTTTTTTCATGTACAATTGTTAGGAATGCTACAAAGAATAATTACACCAAGAATTAGCATTCTAGGAGCCTTATTTAATGATTTAGATCATAAAGTATGATTTCATGCATAAATTAGCATAATTAATTAATATAAATTAAAAAGACATTATTTTGGAAAAAAGAAGTATTCAGTCTTGTAGATTACATCGCACACTACAATTGTGCAAATTTTCGCGGCGATCGCGTGATCGCGGCGAGATCTGAAGGGGGGGCCTAATCAGCCCTCCCCCCCTCCCCCCCCTCGGCTGTGGATGGTAAAAATAACCCGGCCTTTTTAGGGTTAACACAACCTTTGTGCAAGAAGAGAACCACCGGTTGTGTAAAATGGTTACACTACTTTATAGACTTTTTCAGAATACGACATACGATCATTTGTTCATCTACAAAAGAGGTTTAATCTATATTCGAAAATTGAATTAGACTGTAATTTTGATACCTCTTCAAGATGTGCTATACACTCATGGAGCTGTAGAGTCTTGTCCCATTCTGATCGTAAACCTGCGGGGCTCGGCATGTAATATTCGAAGGCTTTTTCCAAGGAGACGTCGACCACGCACTCGATACGGTGCCTGGAAGCGAAGAGAGGAAACAAAAGATCACGGATTAATGAACGGACAAAACGTTGATTGAAAGAAAGGAAGGTGGAAGGTATGTGAAATGAATGAAAAGAGTATATAAGAGTGAAAGAAGGAGGAAAGTTTGAAATAAAAATTAATCGAGAGAAAGATAAGTAGTTTATAGGGTAACATGAATTTTTTTCCTGCGACAATTGTCCCGGGCTCAATTTTGTATTTGATTTGATGATATTTTGATGTAGGGTTATGCTTGCAATGGTTATTTTAGGTTTAGGTTAAGGGCAGGGTATAGTATTAGGTCTAGGGTTGATGTTATAGTCATTCGATTAGTAGTGTCATTAATTATTAGTGTATGGAATTTACAGAGGGGCAATTGTCACCGAACAATCTATTGTCATGGAATCGTAATGTTGAGCAGATAAGGGAATGAGATTGGGGTATGAGAAAAGAAGGGAGGGAGATGAGGGAGCAAGAGAGATAGTGACAATAGAAGAGTAGTGGGAAAGAGAGATAGGAACGAGAAGCCGAAACAAAATAGAGAAAGGGTGGGAGAGAGAGAGGTACAGAGAGAGAGAGAGAGAGAGCGAGGTACGAAATTACACCAGCGGACATGTGGAAGAAGAAGAAAAGGAAGAAAGAGAGAGAGACGGAGAGAGCATGGAGAGGGTTAATGATAAAATATGAAGGAGGGGGCCGGGGACGCAGCTGCATATGATAAATTACAAGCCGGAAGCAGAGAGACGAAGATGATTATACGAGAATATAAAAATGGTAATACCCCTGTAACTGCGAACAAGGGGCGGTCATCCATTATTACACGTTTACCTCTGGGCTATTATAATTAGGTGTTATAAGCATGATCATAATACACCTTATAAAATAATGTCCATTTTACCATGTTACACTCTCACATTAATGTTGATGCCATGAATTCTTACCACCCCCCCCCCAAACACACACGCACATACACATACACAATTTGTTTACGGAAATGCAATGAGGCGGAATAAAGAGGGGTTATAATGTGATGTGTAATTATCAACAAAAGGAATATTGATAATAATTATTATTTGATGGAATTAAACGCAAGATTCTTATCTTAATTTTTGTTTTGTTTTGTTTTTTGTTTTTTATTATTATTATTATTTTTTAATAAACATACAAACAAACAAATATAGTAAATTCTGGTTTATCATAATCATAACATTTATTATTACTCTTCGATAGTCTACTATAAAAAGAAACGATAATGGCTAACTTGGAAATACATGATATTGAAGGATATCAACAAGAGTTATACTTATATACTTTTTCAAGGTCTGGAATGTATTATTCAAAATTTCATAATATTATGTTAATCTAAACTTGTTATAGAAATGTTTCAATGGAAGACAAAATGCTTTATTTTCAGACAAATGATCAAGATAGCCTCCTCAAATAACCCCCGAAACATAACCTTTTCACGGGCTATAATGAGACGACAGCAAAAGAACTTAAAGTGAATCCACCGTGATTAAATTGGCTTTGAGAGAAGCATAAAAGAGGGACTTGCAATGATATACGTTGTGTAATATAAATTTCATAAAATGGCTTTTTTAGTTTCTTGATTTGTTGATGAAGAAATAGATTTTATTTCGCATATAGATTAGGTGTTATATCAAAAGTTAAATAACATTATTTTCTTTAAAACATATAGCAATTTATGGAACTTACAGTACACAACATTTTTAGTAAGTCACAAGTGACGTAAGAAAATCAAGATTTAAATTATTCATAACTTTCTTTATCCTTTTGACTGATTTTCTTCAATTTTTCACTCATATTTTTCTTTATTTTTTCAGTGTTTTTTTTTTCAAACCAATTTAAATGAAGGGTTTACGTCCCCTTTAAGACTATGAAGACGAGGAAAAGGTGAGCGTTGTGAAACCAAGGAAGTTCATTGGAAAAGAGTAGCGAGTGAAAAAGAGAGAGATGAAAATGGAAATTGTTTGAAATGTGAGACAGCTAATGATACGCACAGACTGAGGGAGAACCTATCGTATTTCATCCTAGAGATTGGAAAAGAATATAAACAAGTTCTATACATTACAACAGAACAAACCCGTGTATTTTAGGAAAGTAATACAATAGCAGAATGTATGTAGGAGAGTAGTGTGGTCAAAAAGAGCAGGAAATTGTTTTTTGAACTTGTTCCGATGATACTCACATGTAACCGTGGAATACTGATGACTTTTTAGAGCACACCGTTACGTGTTTCTGTAGGTAAAGAAAACCAATAAAATGATTTTATTGTATTTATAAATATTAAAACAAATAGACATTTTCATAAATATTATCCAAAGAAGTGAAATGATATCTGAAATGCGTAGTATGAAATTAGGAGAGTTTACATCAGGAGGAACAAAATAGAAAACAGAAAAAAAAAATAATGCTCTTATTTTCTGTTGCGTTCTTCTTCTTTAAAATCTCAAATTTGTCTCAGGCTTTCCTAATTTGAGTTTCAGGAAAGGACGGCCTTTTAACTGTAATCTCTTTTGTTATGGTCTTCAAGAAATCCATGGATTCTGAGTAAACTAATGTCGAAAGGATGTGAATTGTGGTTATACTTTAGACTTAGTGGGTAGACATGAATATTCCAAAAAGCCAATAAACCAAGGTACGTGGCCATCAAGGCTAGAATATATTAACTGAGGAGATAAAACCTACATCTTCCTGTATAAACCAAAGGAAATACATAACATGACAAGAAAGAAAAGTGCAAAACAAGATAACAACAAACATAGCTTGTAGACACCAGCGAACTGATGGACCTGAAACGGAATCGAGAAAATAGGGAGAAAGGAGTTAAAGCATAAAGCCACTAAAAATAAAAGCGAAGATTAAATAATGAATGTTTGTAGAAAGCGTCGTCGCGCCCTAGATATCGTATTTCTTGTGGTCCGTTATTAAAACCCTGTCAAGAATTGCTTCAAGTTCATGTTTGATGCCGCTGGCCATCACCCGAACAAAATAGGCATTCGCGGTCAGTTGGCGCCCTTTCTATATAGCAGGGCGTCATCGTGTACGTGGTTCACCGTAGAAAAGAGAATCGTATTCTATTTTTTTGTAGTTCTTTGCCACCATGTCCTTTTCTCAGAGATCATCCTCTCTCTATCTCTCCCTTTATCCCTATTTTTCTCTCCCTCCCTTCCTCTCTCTCTCTCTCTCTCTCTCTCATCGTCAGTGACGGTTCTCCTGGGTAACCCCACAAAACAACAACACAACAACAACAACAACACAACACAACACACACACCACAACACACACACAATATAATAATAATATAATAATTAATACAAACAAAACAAAAACAAGAAAAGAGTAAAGAAAGAATGAAGAGAAAGAAAGAAGAAAAACGTTTTCAGGCCGTATAGGTGGGAGGGGAAAACGCCTCTACACGACTTGGACTTCGCTGCTCAAGGTCATTAGGCTACCCCCCCCTCCCTCCTCCCTTGGAATAAAAGCTAGATCAACTCTCCTTTCTCTCCTCTCTCTCCTCTCTCTGTCTTGGTCTCTTTCCCTCTCTCATCTCATCTCTCTCTCTTAATCATTAACGTAAATCTCCAGGGGTGCGTTAGAATCAGGAACATTATAATTTTAAATGCTCTTCAAAAACAAGATCCCTCCACCATTAATATAATCCCAATCGTTTGTATTTTCCCAAAGCTGATTGTCGTAAAATTTAAATTGAGAATAGGGATCTCAAAGAATGAACAACCGGGAAATTTGTTATTTAACTAAACCATGTTATAACTAAACAGCATTATTATTATTCACTATTTTCAAATTATAAACGCATTAACAGTATCCCCATATGAGGAAACATAATACTACACGGAGGAAGGATATATATTCCTCCGGGCAATCTAGATGATACATATACCTACGTTGATTACAGTCCATTGGATGAATTGAAAGAAAGAGAGTTACTATTTATATGAGTTCGATTATTGCGAGCAACGAAAAAAAAACATAGAGAAAGTGATTTAAGAGAAAAGCAATAAATACAACGCCCTTAGGGCGTTTCTCAAGAATATTATAATGATGTATTAAAGAGAGGTTTAGATTGTTCTGATAAGCTTAGGATTCCTTCTAATTGAAGATGCTAGTACTAGATGTTCGTATGTTACATTTTGGCCCTCTGTTACATTTATGTAACAATGTGTCGTGTTCATCCAAGCGTAAAAAACTAAATAACATAGTCATGCGTTTGGAACTCGCCCCCAAATGGCTTTTTGTGTGTGTGTGTGTGTGTGTGTGTGTGTTACGCTACCAATTGTAAAATCTAAAAAATCTTACCCATATCAGGATCAAAATGTCATAACTTTAAAAATATCAAGTCTCTCCCTACAAAAGTATACATTTTCTGAAAGGAAATTTCATGAGAATGTCAAAAATGCCATTTACAATACGATAGGATGAAGTAGTAACATGTTTTGTGTGAGTTTTTTTTTTTATTATTTGTGAGGGGCCCCAAATGTTTAATTTAGAGCCCCCATTTAAGTCCTTTTTCCTCTGACCCTTAATATTTCAACATTGTTCATGAAATTTCCTTCTAAAAAATTACATTTACAAGGAGTGTCTTCATTTAATGAAAAAAATAGTCTTAACCTTCAATGGGCATGGTTACTTTGGTCATCTCACAACCAAGGAAGGGGCGAATCCATCCCTCCCCATTCAACCAAATTTTCTGAAATTTGGCAGGTATTTAAGGTATATTAAAATGAATAAGCCTGGTAAGTTTCAAACTTCTACCTCAAATACTTTTTGAGCAATTGGCATATGTAATTGGCATTTTACTTTTTGGCATTTGGACTACATGTTTAATACACACGTCTATGGGGGAAACCAAATTTCCTTATATTTCAGGCAGTGCGTTCAAATAAAAGGTAATTATTTTTGAAGGGGCTATATTCCCCGCTCAATCCATTTGGATATTTATTTCATCAATATAATGAAAAAGAACTCCTAATCTTTACATGAACCTTTTCTTGAATCATAAAGTGATCGATAACCGAATAAATTTGCAAATGAAGGTGTCAGGTACAAAATAATATTTCCCATGTTTTTGTTAAAAAGTAAAGGATGAAAAGACAGGGGTGCTTTCAAACGGAGTCACACATCATATGCACGCAATTCTATGCATGCTCCTGGGACAGGCAGGACAATCACTCAGCTTATCTTCTCTTTATCATTCGTAAAAACTTGGAAAAATGATCTGTACCTGCCATTTGATTTGCAATTTACTCAATTAATGTCTTTTACCATTTTAATGATTCAGAAAGGTATTCATTGGAAAGTGGAGAGTATCTCTTTATTATTAAGTGACTATATATAAACAGCTAAAACAATGAAAAGAACTTGTGTCCTCTAATAAACATGGATTACCTTTTATTTGAAACACACTGTAAATCGATTGGAAGATAAAACTTAAACAACAGTTAACTGATGGAGGTACCAAAAATTTAACAAACTGATAAAATCAATGCATGTGCATCAAAAAATGATTTTATTTTTAATTAAACATGGTAGTTAGTAAGAAAATATCACTGCACGTATTCTCACTAAATTAAATTTTAAACTATTCTTTATTTCGTGAATTTGTTATTGAGGATTATGTTAGTTCCCTTCTAACCTTCGTAGATATACGGTATTAAGTTGGCCTACAGCTGAAGGACTATCTCGTCATGTTTGTCTCTCTATTTTTAATCCTTTTTGTGTTGGAGAAGTATGTTGATCGATTTTAAATAGATGCGGTACGTGGAGAGTTGACGTAGTTGGATGTCTCACATTATATCCACATGAATTATAATGTCAACAAAATATCACTATTACTTAGTTTCAGAGGTTTGAAGTTTAGTTTACAGTAATATCCGCGGTTTTACGATTTCATACCATGCAATTTTTACAGTCGGAGTGAAGTTCAACCTCAATTTATATCAGGTTGTTTTTATACAAATCAGAGACGGTGGAACCGAGGCAGAGGGGCAGAGTGAACCCGACCACCACACACACACACACACACGTACACTTTTTATGCAACCGAAAAGTGCTCCTTTTCATCAGTCTAAAGAGGCCCTTTTTATATAAAAAAACCTTTCAGACGTCTTAAAGTCACATGTCCTTTTGAAATATTACACTGACTCGCGATAAGAAGAAATGCCCATTTTGTGTAATTTTCGCTCAGTAGCATGCTACTGCGACAAAAAAAAAAGACATATACAAGCATATTGCATTGAACGAATCCCCCCCCCGTCTGCTGCTGAAGGCAAAGTATGGTGGTAGCGAGAGAGGCTTGGCGCATACAGCCCCTAAACTTAATTCTCTATAATGCCTTGCTTGTGCTCACAAAAATTGAATATTTATAAAATAATATTCGGTACTTTACTTGTTGAGTGCAAAGATATTTATTTCAACTTCGGTGCAATTTACACTGCCATTAAAAGGGCACTAGTAATATAAAAGCGTCCCATTTTCTATTCATAATATTTGTCTTACCCTAAAAGGGCCGGGGGGGCCTCGACATTACGCGCGGTCATTTGTTGCTGAAAAAAAAATCGCGCTCCGCGCATTTATGACTTTTTTCCCAACATCTTACGCAACTTTTTTACTATTTTGAAAAAATATGAGCCTACGGTTGGAAGTTGCGCAATCTTATGTATGCAGCGCAGACTCAAACCAGAGATTTGCTGTATTTGTGTACATAAACATATGGGAAATGGTCTTTATGCTACAATCACATTTCGTATTGTTAAAATATGTTATTAGCCTTGTTTTATGTTGATATTGCTCTAATCATTAGAGATAATCTATGACCAAAGTATTCCAAACAAAAAAAAATGCTAGTCGAAAAACCAAAAGAAATACATAAATCCCAAAACAATAAAATACATAAGAATAATTAGAATTTTTTCAGACTCAAATTGTAAGAAATGGCCCTATCATAAGAATAATTACACAACCAGAATTGATTTTTTTCTGTATTTTTTCTTTATTTTTTTTTTTTTTTTCTAGAGCCTTATTATAATGATTTAGATCATAAAGGTTATTGATTTCATGCATAATTAGCATAATTAATATAAATTAAAAGACATTTTTGGAAAAAAGAGGTATTCGTCTTGTAAGATTACATCGCACACTTACAATTGTGCAAATTTTCGCGGCGATCCGCGTGATCGGCGCCGAGATCTGAGGGGGGCCTAATCAGCCCCCTCCCCCCCCCCCCCTCGGCTGTGAGATGGTAAAAATAACCCGGCCTTTTTAGGGTTAACACCTTTGTGCAAGAGGAACCACCGGTTGTGTAAATGGTTACACTACTTATAGACTTTTTCAGAATACGAATACGTCATTTGTTCATCTACAAAAGAGGTTTAATCTATATTCGAAAATTGAATTAGACTGTTAATTTGATACCTCTTCAAGTGTGCTATACACTCATGGAGCTGTAGAGTTTGTCCCATTCTGATTCGTAAACCTGCGGGGCTCGCATGTATTTCGAAGGCGCTTTTTCAGGAGACGTCGACCGAACAGCACTCGTACGGTGCCTGGAAGCGAAGAGAGGAAACAAAAGATCACGGATTAATGACGGACAACGTTGATTGAAAGAAAGGAGGTGGAAGGTATGTGAATGAATGAAAAGAGTATTAGAGTGAAAGAAGGAGGAAGTTTGAATAAAAATTATCGAGAGAAAGATAAGTAGTTTATTAGTGGGTAACATGAATTTTTTTCCTGCGACAATGTCCGGGCTCATTTTGTATTTGATTTGATGATATTTTGATGTAGGTGTTATGCTTGCAATGGTTAATTTAGGTTAGGTTAAGGGCAGGGTATGTATTAGGTCTAGGGTTGATGTTAAGTCATTCGATTAGCTAGTGTCATTATTAAGTGTATGGTATTTAGCAGAGGGGCATTGTCACCGAACAATCTATTGTCATGGATTAATGTTTAGCAGATAATGAGATTGGGGATATGAAAGATGGGAGGGAGTGAGGAGCAAGAGAGAAGTACATAGAGAGTATGTGGAAAAGAGAGATAGGAACGAGAAGCGAACAAAATAGATGAAATGGGGTGGGAGAGAGAAGTACAGAGAGAGAGAGAGAGAGAGCGAGGTCGATTAACGCAGCGGACATGTGGAAGAAGAGAAAAGAAGAAGAGAGAGGACGGAGAGAGCATGGAGAGGGTTAATGATAAAATAATGAAGGAGGGGGGGGAGCAGCTGCATAGATGAATTACAAGCCGGAAAGCAAGAGAAGACCGAAGGATGATTATAGCGAGAATATCAAATGGTAATACCCCTGTAACTGCGAACAGGGGCGGTCATCATTCATTATTAACGTTTACCTCTGGTGCTATTGTAATTAGGTGTTATAGAGCATGATACATATACACCTTATAAAATAATGTCCATTTTACCATGTTACACTCTCAATTAATGTTGATGCCATGATTCTTACCACCCCCCCAACACACACGCACACATACCATACACAATTTGTTTCGGAAATGCAATGAGGCGAATAAAGAGGGTTATATGTGATGTGTAATTATCAACAAAAGGATATTGATAATATTTATTTGATGAATTAAACGCGACAGTTCTTATCTTAATTTTTGTTTTGTTTTGTTTTTTTGTTTTTATTTTATTATTTTATTAATAAATACAAACAAATATAGTAATTTCTGGTTTATCATAATCATAACATTTATTATTACTCTTCGATAGTCTACTATAAAAAAGAAACGATAATGGCTAACTTGGAAATCATGATTGAAGGATATCACAAGAGTTATACTTTATATACTTTTTCAAGGTATGGAATGTTTATTCAAAATTTCATTAAGTATTATGTTCAATTCTAAACATTTGTTATTATGTTATAAGAATGTTTCAATGGAAGACAAAATGCTTATTTTTCAGACAAATGATCAAGATAGCCTCTCTCAAATAACCCGAACATAACCTTTTCAGGGCTATAATGAGACGACAGCAAAAGAACTTAAAGTGATCCCCCGTGATTAAATTGGCTTTGAAGAGAGATTAAAGAGGACTTGCAATGATCTACGTTGGTTATATATAATTTCATAAATGGCTTTTTTAGTTCTTGATTTGTTGATGAAGAAAAGATTTTATTTCGCATATAGATTAGGTGTTATATCAAAGTTAAATACATTATTTCTTTAAAACATTATAGCAATTTATGGAACTTACAGTACAAAACATTTTTAGTAAGTCACAAGTGACGTAAGAAAATCAGAGATTTTAAATTATCTAACTTTTTTATCCTTTTGACTGATTTCTTCAATTTTCACTCATATTTTCTTTTATTTTCTATGTTTTTTTTTCAAACAATTTAAATGAAGGGTTTACGTCCCTTTAAGACTATGAAACGAGGAAAAGGTGAGCGTTGTGAAACCAAGGAAGTTTCATTGAAAAGAGTAGCGAGTGAAAAGAGAGAGGATGAAAATGGAAATGTTTGAAATGTGAGACAGCTAATGATACGCACAGACGAGGGACTATCGTATTTCATCCTAGAGATTGAAAGAATATAAACAAGTTCTATACATTACAAACAGAAACACCGGTGTTTTAGGAAAGTAATACAATAGCAGAATGTATGTAGGAGAGTAAGTGTGGTCAAAAAGGCAGGAATTGTTTTGAACTTGTTCCGATGATACTCACATGTAACCGTGGAATTACTGTGACTTTTTAGGCACACCGTTACGTGTTTCTGTAGGATAAAGAAAACCAATAAATGATTTTATTGTATTTATAAAATATTAAAACAATAGACATTTTCATAATATTATCCAAAGAGTGAAATGATCATCTGAATGCGTGTATGAAATTAGGAGAGTTTACATCAGGAGGAACAAAATGAAAACAGAAAAAAATAATGCTCTTATTTTTCTGTTGCGTTCTTCTTCTTTAAATCTCAAATTTGTCTCGGCTTTCCTAATTTGAGTTTCAGGAAAGGACGGCCTTTTAACTGAATCTCTTTTGTTATGGTCTTAACAGAAATCCATGGATTCTGAGTAAACTAATGGTCGAAGGATGTGAATTGTGGTATACTTTAGACTTAGTGGGTAGACATGAATATTCCAAAAGCCCAATAACCAAGGTAGTGGCCATCAAGGCTAGAATATATTAATGAGGGAATAAACCTACATCTTCCTGTATAAACCAAAGGAAATACTAACATGAACAGAAAAAAAGTGCAAAACAAGATAACAACAACATAGCTTGTAGACACAGCGAACCTGAACTGGCTAAACGGACTATCGAGAGAATAGTAGGAGAAAGGAGTTAAAGCATAAGCCACTAAAATAAAGCGAAGATTAAATAATGAATGTTTGTAGAGCGTCGTCGCGCCCTAGATATCGTATTTCTTGTGCTCCGTTATTAACCTGTCAAGAATTGCTTCAGTTCATGTTTGATGCCGCTGGCCATCACCCGAAAAATAGCATTCGCGGTCAGTTGGCGCCCTTTCATATAGCAGGGGTCATTGGTGTGTACGTTGGTTCACCGTAGAAAAGAGAATCGTATTCTATTTTTTTGTAGTTTTTGCCACCGTGTCCTTTTCTCAGAAGATCATCCTCCTCTATCTCTCCTTTATCCCTATTTTTCTCTCCCCCCTTCTCTCTCTCTTCTCTCTCTTCTCTCTGTCTTTCTCTCTCTCTCTCGTCAGTGACGGTTCTCTGGGTAACCCCCCAAAAACAACAACACAACAACAACACAACACAACACAACACACACACCACAACACACACAAATAATAATAATAATATATAATTAATACAACACAAAACAAATAAACAAGAAAAGGTAAAGAAAGAATGAAGAGAAAGAAAGAAGAAAAACTTTTCAGGCCGTATAGGTGGGAGGGGAAATCGCTCTACCGACTTGGACTTCGCTGCTCAACGGTCATTAGGCTACCCCCCCCTCCCCTCCCCTTGGAATAAAAGCTAGATCAACTCTCCTTTCTCTCTCTCTCTCTCCTCTCTTCTTGTCTCTCCTCTCTCTCTCATCTCTCTCTCTTAATCATTAACGTAATCTCAGGGGTGCGTTTAATCAGGAACATTATAATTTTAATGCTCTTCAAAACAAGATCCCTCCACCATTAATATAATCCATCGTTTGTATTTTTCCCAAAGCTGATTGTCGTAAAATTTAATTGAGAATAGGGATCTCAAGAATGAAACAACCGGGAAATTTGTTATTTAACTAACATGTTATACTAAACAGCATTATTATTATTCACTATTTTTCAAATTATAACGCTATTAACAGTATCCCCATATGAGGAACATAATACTTACACGGAGGAAGGATATATTCTCCGGGCAATCATAGATGTACATATACCTACGTTGAATTCAGTCCATTGGATGAATGTGAAAGAAAGAGGTTACTATTTATATGAGTTCGATTTATGCGAGCAACGAAAAAAAAACATAGAGAAAGTGATTTAAGAGAAGCATAAATTACAATCCGTAGGGCGTTTCTCAAGAATATTATATGATGTATTAAAGAGAGTTTAGATTGTTCTGATAAGCTTAGGATTCCTTCTTAATTGAAAGATGCTAGTACTAGACTGTTCTATTTACATTTTGGCCCTTTTACATTTATGTAACAATGTTGTCGTGTTCATCCAAGCGTAAAAACTAAATAACATAGTCATCGGTTTGGAACTCGCCCCCAAATGGCTTTTTGTGTGTGTGTGTGTGTGTGTGTTGTGTGTTACGCTACCAATTGTAAATTAAAAAATCTTACCCATATCAGGATCAAATGTCATACTTAAAAATATCAGTCTCTCCTACAAAAGTATACTTTTCTGAAAGGAAATTCATGAGAATGTCCAAATGGCATTTACAGATAAGTAGGATATGAGTAGTTAACATGTTTTGTGTGAGTTTTTTTTTTTTATTTTGTGAGGGCCCAAAGTGTTTAATTTAGAGCCCATTTAAGTCCTTTTTCCTCTGACCCTTATATTCAACATTGTTCAGAAATTTCCTTCTAAAATTACATTTACAAGGAGTGTCTTCATTTAATGAAAAATAGTCTTAACTTCAAATGGGCATGGTTTACTTTGGTATCTCACAACCAAGGAAGGGGCGAATCCATCCCTCCCCATTTCAACCAAATTTTCTGAATTGGCAGGTATTTAAGGTATATTAAAAATGAATAAGCCCTGGTAAGTTTCAACTTCTACTCAAATACTTTTTGAGCAATTGGCTATGTAATTGGCATTTTACTTTTTTGGCATTTGGACTACATGTTATACACAGCGTCTATGGGGGAAACAAAAGCGCATAGCGCAACATTTTTAATTGTCTGCGCATTACCAAGATGGTCGAACTATATAAATTTGGTATCAAAATAAGTAAGACCTTATGCTAAAAAAGTTCATGAAGCTCATGGCACATAAACGATATCTTCAATGTATTTCGGCAAATAACTAGGGCATTGATAATCCTATAGACTTTGTGTAGGTTCAGGTGTTCTAATATTTTGGCACCACTGTATATAATGCATTTTTTATTACTCAGAAATCATATACGTTCTAACTTTACGACCATTTAAAAAAAAAAAAACATATAAAAAAAAACGACAGAAAAGAAAGAAAAATACCTTATTGCAATTATTTCGTTGAAATCTCTTTCGATGGCCGAAGGATTCAATTTCATACGCAAACGAAATAGTTTAAAAGTAAAGGGAAAATAAATAAGAAATAATTGTTTATACCCGTTATTTGTATTAACGCAGCTTGGGGCTTTTCAGTTTATAATGAACTTGGTTTGTTTTAAATTTTTTTTTTCGTCTTCAGAGGATTATTGATTATGCCATTTTCTTATTGTAGGGATAAAAAGACGTCTAAGCTTTCAACGGATGTTTACAGGCGCGAACCAAGTGGCTTTGGGGCCTTAACCTCAGATCAACCAAAGAATTAAGTGAATGCACCGTAACACATGTCCCTTTTCAAGAGTCCAGCTCTGTCCTCTGAGATGACACTTAAATTGGTTAAGAGACTCTTTAATTTGAGTACACTGACACCTTTATTGGAGTCTACCTTCTTGACTCCGACTATAGAGTCAAACATGTTAGATCTCTTGAGTGTCATTCTCAGGGACAACGTTCAACCCCAAACCAGAGTTTTAATGACACTCGTGGGAGTCTACCTTCTTGACTCCAACTGGAGTACAACATACTGGCTCTCTCGAGTGTCATCTCAGGGACAACGTTCGACCCCAACCAGAGTTTGATGACACCTCATTGGAGTCTTCCTTATTTGACCTAGAGGAGTCTAGCATAGGGAGTTTAGATGACACCTCTATTGGAGTTACCCACTATTGACCCCTCCAGGAGTCTTAACATGCTGACTCTCATTGGGAGTCATCTCGGACAAATGCTCACCCCCAGAGGAGTATGAGAGAAACCATATCAGAGTCTACACCTTAGATCCTACGGAGTCCATTTTATACTTGGACCCAAGAGGGAGTTTAGATGAACATTCTATTAAAGGGTACCCATCTGCACTTCATTGGAGTCTACACACTTGACACCTCCAGGAGTCTAACATCGCACAGATCTTGTTGGGTCATGTCGGACAAATGCTAACCCCAAATGGCGTTTAGACAAACCATATCAGAGTCTAACACCTTAGACTCTAGCGGAGTCAGCATACTTGGACCAAGAGGCAGTTTAGATGACACTTGTATATAAGGGTTCCCACTGCATTCATTGGAGTGTGTCCACTTGACCCCCCACGGAGTCTAACATGCATGACTCTTGTGAGAGTCATCTCGGACAAATGCTAACCCCAAAGAGTCATGGTGGTGTGGCACATAGCCTCTAAGGTTCATCTGTACTCTTGTCTTCACTGTTGACTATGAAGAGATTGGGATTCCTATGCCAGACCTCTATGCAGTGCAGTGGGGTACCTTGAATACGGTGTCATCCTAACTCCGTTGAGTCAGTATGCTTACTCCTGTATGAGTGAGAGTTGGTAGACTCTGATAATGGTTTCCTCTATACTCCTCTGGGGGTTGACATTTGTCGAGATGACTCCCTAAATTAGAGTCATGCATGTTAAGACTCTGGAGGGTCAAGGTGGGTTTGCAACCTTCCAATGAGGCATGGGGTCATCTAAACTCCAAATATGCTAGACTCCTCTAGGGGTCAAAAGAAGACTCCAATGATTGGTGTCATCAGATCTAAGACTCATGGGTTTGTGGGGTTCGAACTGTCTGTCCTGAGTATGACAGCAATCGGATGATTTCAAAAATACAAGGAACAGGACAAGACACGAAAAATAAAATACAACTTAACCTTGATGAAGTCTGGTAGGTTGCACTGATTATTCAGAGGGCTAACTGTGGCCACATCAGAGATCATTACTAAGTACAAGATAAATTTACATATTCAAGATATAGTGTCAGATAACCATAGACGGATAATGAAGAAAATGGGAAGGACCAACTCAAAAATGTAAGTCCAGATGCCATAGAATAACAATTTAAGAAGATAAGAGGAATGTAGATGAATAAGATGAGATGATTAAGTAATAAGAATGTTGAACAAGAATCAGATGTGGAACGAGTAGAATGAAAGAATATCTGGAAATAGGAATGGATGATAGAGGAAGGTTGAAGTCAAGAGAGAAACATGGAGTGAACCAAATGCTGAAACTAATAATCAAAGCTGAATATAAATTATAGGTCAACTAACAAAGGAAACTCAAATGTACATATAAACAGATCCTAATGTAATACTCCTTCTTTACACAAAATTTGTCCTCAATTTTATAAATTTCAATTTAAAAAAAAATTATGTTGTATTTTCGATACTCTCCAGATTTGAATTATATAGGGTTCACAGAGACTCTCTATGATACTTTCTTCCCCGACTACCTTTAAATAGTCATATATAACGTGACATCTTTGAAAGAAGTTTTTTTGGACACAAATACAGGGAGAAATCCCCGACTCTGATTGTTACTTTTTCAAATCATTGGAGG
>CALNVZ010003425.1:3679617-3723026 GCA_940671915.1 Paracentrotus lividus
GCCAAAAAGCGGCAGTAGCCAACTATTTTAATTGTCTGCGCATTACCGAGTATGGTCGAACTATATAAATTTGGTATCAAAATAAGTAAGACCTTATGCTAAAAAAGTCAATGAAGCTCATGGCACATAAACGATATCTTCAATGTATTTCGGCAAATAACTAGGGCTTGTATAATCCATAACTTTGTGTAGGTTCGGTGTTCTAATATTTTGGCACCACTGTATATAATGCATTTTTATTACTCAGAAATCATATACGTTTCTAATACGACCATTTAAAAAAAAAAAAACATATAAAAAAAAACGACAGAAAAGAAAGAAAAAAATACCTTATTGCAATTATTTCGTTGAAATCTCTTTCGATGTGCCGAAGGATACAAATTCATACGCAAACGAATAAGTTTAAAAGTAAAGGGAATAAAAATAAGAAAAATTGTTTATACCCGTTATTTGTATTAACGCAGCTTGGGGCTTTTCAGTTATTATAATGAATTGGTTTGTTTTAAATTTTTTTTTCGTCTTCAAGGATTATTTATTATTGCCATTCTTTTATTGAGGGATAAAAAAGACTAAGCTTTCAACGGATGTTTACAGGCGCGAACCAAGTGGGATTGGGGCTAACCTCAGATAACCAAAAAATTAAATGTGAATGCACCGTAACACAGGTCCCTTTGTGCAAGAGTCCAGCTTCTGTCTCTGAGATGACACTTAAATTGGGGTCTGTTTTTATTTAGGTTAAGACTCTTCTAATTTGAGTATAACAACTGACACCTTTTGGAGTCTCCTTCTTGACTCCGACTATAGAGTCCAACATGTTAGACTCTCTTGACGTGTCATCTCAGGGACAACGTTCAAACCCCCAAACCAGAGTTTTAAATGACACCTCGGTGGGAGTCTACCTTCTTGACTCCAACTGGCTAGGTGCAAACATACTAGGACTCTCTCCGAGGGCATCTCTAGGGACAAAACGTTCGACCCCCCAAAGCCAGAGTTTGAATGACACCGTCATTGGAGTTCTTCCTTATTTGACCGGCCTAGAGGAGCGTCTAGCATAGGGAGTTTAAGATGCACACCTCTATTGGAGTTTACCCACTATTGACCCCTCCAGGAAGTCCTTAACATGCTGACTCTTATTGGGAGTCTCTCGGACAAATGCTCACCCCTCAGAGGAGTATAGAGAAACCATATCAGAGTCTACACCTTAGATCCTACAGGAGTCCATTTTTATACTTGGACCCAAGAGGGAGTTTAGATGACACAATTTATTGAAAGGTACCCCAATTGCACTTCATGGGAGTCTACACACTTGACACCTCGCCAGGAGTCTAACATGCCAACACATCTTGTTGGGGTCATTCGGACAAATGCTAAACCCCAAATGGAGTTTTAGACAACCAATATCAGAGCTAACACCTTAGACTCTAGCGAGTCAGCATACTTGGACCAAGAGGCCAGTTTTAGTGACCAAGCTTGTATTATAAGGTTCCCACCTGCACTTCATTGGAGTGTGTTCCATCTTGACCCCTCCAGGAGTCTAACTGCATGACTCTTGTTGAGTAGTCATCCTCGGACAATGCTTAACTCACCAAAGAGTCATGGTGTGTGTTGGCACAATAGCCTCGTATAGGTTTCATCTGTACTCTTGTCTTCACTTTGCACTATGAAGAGATATGGGATTCCTATGCCAGACCCCTATGCAGTTGCATGTGGGTACCTGAATACGGTGTCATCCTAACTCCCGTTGATGTCAGTATGCTTACTCCTGTAGTGAGTAATTGTCGGTAGACTCTGAGCTATATGGTTCCTCTATACTCCTCTGGGGGGAGTTGACATTCTCGAATGACCTCCCATAAGAATTAGAGTCATGCATGTTAAGACTCCTGGAGGGGGTCAAGGCTGGGTTGCTAACTCCAATGAGGCAGTGGTCAATCTAAACTCCAGAAAATATGCTAGACTCCTCTAGGGCGTCAAATAAAAGGAAGCTCCAATGATGTGTCATCATAAACTCATGGGTTTGTGTGGGTTTCGGAACTTGTCCCTGAAGATGACAGCAACGGAATATTAACAAAATACAAGGAACGGAACAAGACCACGAAAATAAAATACAACTTAACTTGATGAAGTCTGGTAGTTGCACTGGTAATTATTCAGGCGCCTACTTGGCCACATCAGAGATCCACTTACTAATACAAGATAAATTTTTACAATTCAAATTAAGCTGTCAGATAACCGATAGAGGTAATGAAAAGAATGGGAAGGACATAACTCAAAAATGTAAAGTCCAATGCATAAGAATACAATTTAAGAGATAAGAGGAATGTAGATGAATAAGATGAGCATGAATTAAGTAATAGAATGTTGAACAAAGAATCAGATGTGGAACGCAGTAAGAATGAAGAATAATCTGGAAATAGGAAATGGTGATAGAGGAAGGTTGAAGTCAAGAGGAAGAAATGGATGTGAACAAAGTGTGAAACTAATAATCCAAGCTGAATTGAAATATAGGTCAACTAACAAAGGAAACTCTAAATGTACATATAAACAATCCCTAATGTAATACTCCTCTTTACAAAAATTGGTCCTAATTTTATAAATCTTCAATTTAAAAAAAAATTATGTTGTATTTTCGTACTCTACCAGATTTGAATTATATAGGGTCACAGAGACTCTCTATGATCTTTCTTCCCGACCCTTTAAATAGTCATATAAACGTGACCTGCTTTGAAAGAGGTTTTTTTGGACCACAAAAACAGGAGAGAGAATCCCCGACTCTGATTTGTTACTTTTTTCAAATCATGGAGGATTATAGAGGGTCACAGAAAGACTCTTTATGTTACTTTTCCCGGTTCTTTTTTAAAGTCATATAGTATAACTCTTCGAAAAGAGTCTATTTTGAACACCAAAAAAGGGGAAATCCCGACCCCCTGAATTCTGTACTTTTGCATTGATCATTGAGGATCATAAGGTCATAGAGACTCTCCATGATACTCTTTCCTGACACCTTTTCATCATTCAATAGTCATATAAAGTGACTTCTTTCGAAAGCAGTTCACTTAGACACCCAGAAAGGGACATCCGATTCTGATTTGTTACTTTTTCAATCATGAAGCATGTATAGGGGTCACAAGAGACTCTCTATGATACTTTATCCCGATTCTTTTTATTGAGTCATTATATAAAGTTGACCTTTTCGAAAGCAGTTATTTAGGACAAAAGAGAAGAAATCCCGACCCTAGATCGTTACTTTTTCCGGATCATAGGGGATTTTAAAGGGCCAAAACTCTCCATGATGACTCTTTCTGACATTCATAGTCATAGATTTAAAAGTTGACCTTCTTCGAAAGGTATTAGCCACCAAAAGGAGTACATGCACGACTCTGAGTGTTACTTTTTCAATTCATGAAGGTGTATAGAGGTCAAAGAGACTCTCTAAATAACTTTTCCCTGACTCTTTTTTAATAGCCATCACTAACAAAAGTGACTCTTCGAAAGAGTTTATTTAGACACCAAAAGGAGACATCCCGACTCTTGATTGTTACTTTCCTCGAATCATGAGGATTATTAGAGGGTCACAGAGTACCTCTACTGAGTACCTTTTTCCACGACTCCTTTTTATATGATGAAAAATAAGATTGGGGACGCCAATAAAGGACAATGCTGACTCCATATAGAGAGGAAATACTGTTGCACTGCTGATTAGGCACTTTGCTCAAACCTCGGAGGTCCACAGTGGATCACCGTAGACTCTGCATGGGTGTTTATGCTGACCTCGGTAGAGTTTCATGTCGACTCTTTAGATAGGACAAATGTGACTTCTTTTATCATGATAGTCCTGGTCATCACGCCGCACTGTCGTAGGTCGCTTGACACTTATTTTTTTCTGTGTGTATTTGTTATTAATTTTGCCATAAACTGCATATCCCCGTACCAGACCGGATAATAAAGAAAGACCAGCATATTGATCACTGACTGCAATAATTAGAAATGCATACGTAGAAGATCGCTTTTTAGACTTTCCAATACAGGTTTATAGATTGGAATGCTACGCTACAACAACCAATGACACACAAAGAATATTCACTGTTAATCTCGATAAACTAGCGTCAAAGGCGGACTAGTATTGCCTCTCGTAGCGCCAAGCCTAAATCGGCATAAGACATCAAACCATCTCTGATAACATGAGTGGACGATGGCGATCGTTTGTAGGCGAACGCAGGCGATCATGCGTTTTTTTTTTTTTAACGAATGGCAGCGGAAGGCCCGTCATCGATCGTCGCTGTACTAGTATACTTGTCCTTAATCTAACAATCGACACAAACCAGGCGTGGGGATAAATTGATTATTTAACGACAGTGTTTAAACTGTTCAAAGACAAAACTACGGCTCGCCCAGAGGCACAACTTTGCAGATTCTCATGGTCGAAAATCTACCAAAGCGGTTTTTTTTTTCAGTAACACTTCCCTCTTCACGGTAAAGAGCAACGTCTAGTGGCGCAACGGCAAATTCAAAAATACAAATTTTCGGGCTCGACACCCCTCCCCACCCCCCCCCCCACCCCTCCACACCCCCCACCCCCCCCCCCGCCTCACCTCCCCAATATTGTCAAACTCCCCGCTGTCCGACGATTGCCCTGGATGACAACATACCGATAACAATGACTGCAATGACAAGGAGCATGCTTACAATAATTGTGCCATAGACTTTTTATGTCCGCGCACCCCTTTTTTGGATTGCTCGTGAGAACTCCAGCAAAGCGAACGGGGAAGTATTTCTTGCGCCCCTTTTAAGCCCAGTCAGATTCGTCCGGGACCACGGCGACAATTTACGGAGACTTGCAAGACTGGGGGAATAAGGCTTTGTCGTTCCCAAAGTGTACGACAACCTAAGATGTTATTGCCCGTTGTTGCAGCAACACGTTCGCCTACCGCACCGTTAGAGACAGGGCTTTAGAAGATGATCGTGGAGTTTGAGGTTAGTGCTGAATTTACTTTCTAGTGCGCATTAAATGCAAATGTGAAACTTCCCAGTAACCAAACCTCGGGTTGTAAACTCCGCTGCCCTCGCACTGTATTACCATTGGAAAGTAAATCGAGAAGGCGGCGGGGAAAGTTCTTTCTAAATGTCGAAACCCGTTGCTAATACATGGACCGCACGGAATCTGTCTAATCCGGAATCCTTTTGGTAAACACTCCAAGCGAACGCTGTTATAATAATAATTATAATTTTACTATATTGATTAATAACGGGGATAACAACTAGCAAGTGAAGCAGCATCACGAGTATAGGATATAATAGAGCAATTAGACAACAAAGAAGAAAAGAAACGACCTTTACCCGCGCTAAATGCAATACAAACATGTAGCGATGTTGGTCAACGTTAGCGGGCGTGGTTGCCGCACCGTTTCGCCCACCGTTCTGGCCTTTTGTGCACACCCGGCCCGAGCAAACAGGTGTAGAGGCCCAGGTGAAGCCCGGTTGAGTATGATCGATCCTGTCACACGTACCAACAGTTCCAATAAGGACTCGACCTGCGATCCTTTGTACTAGGAAAGAGTCAGACGTTCCGAGAGCTCTTCACGATATTCCTTTACAAATAAAGTAGACTGAAATCTCAAAAGAGTTGACCTACAAAGGATCTATGCTATAGAACTCCAGGATGGAAGAAATCTCCCCATAACAAAGAAAAAAATAACTCCCCGAGTTATAAACTCACCACGAACTTGAAGTTTGAGATGGTATGATCAAACTGTAAGACGGTGCGGACGGGTTGTCATGTGATTTACGCCAACGGAGAGGACGTGGTGACGCGGGTAATATGATTTCACGACAGTGTAGACTTGAGTGGATCGATTGAGTAAGTTCTACTTGTTTGATGATGCCTTTTTTTTATAGCTGTGATTTAATTGTTTCATCCAGTCATCTATATGTTGAGTTTTTTTAACTATAGAGGATTTAAAGTAATTCTAATATGATTCTATGATAGGGAGTATTCAATTTGGTAGGGCGCTTGTTTACTGGAAATTAATGGTTTTAGGTGTTCTGATTTCTTAAATTTTGTTGTTGTTTTCTATATCAGTGCTGGGATTGAGACAATTGACGTCTAACTCGAGACAACTTCAATGAATCGTCTAATATAACTCAAGTTGGATGATAACTTATGTTTTCCTTAGAAGTTTCTGAGATACCCGGGGAAGCGTGGAATCAGGATTTACTCATTCACGTTTTTCTTGACATGCATTTGAAATGTTATGATTATTATTTTGATATTAGGGTCTGGGTTCTATTGCGTCTTTGTGCGTCGATCATATAATCATTAATTACCTGGACGGGGTAGGATGGGTATCAGGCCGTGCCTGTTCTTATTATTTGAATTATTAATTGGTAATTTAAGAAGGTGAGCCGCCGTGAATATAGGCGGTGTACTTGGCGTCTGGACTAATAATTCAAATTTTTAGGATTTTCTATCACTTTTTCGCGGATTGTGGGTGTACAACTCGTCCGTAACATCAGACGGGGTGTTTCTGCGTCCTATCGTTCTGTGCTGGAATTAACAAATATATTGGTTTGATCCTATTCTGCAGCTATCTCATACATTACATCTCATCACATCTCTATAACCGACTTCTTCTGTCTATAACTGCTCTATATTCTATCTTTCTACTTTGACTATTTATAACATCACATACCCATCCATTTCATTCACAATATTTTCAAAATCGAGCGGACAACCACGACTATTCCTGCTATTTTTTGGATTCTTAGAAGTTACCTTGCGAAAATAAATTATAAATAGAGTCACATCAACTCTACAGAACTGGGCCTTAGCTGTTTATATGAACCACAAAGGAAATAGAACAATACCTGTACTATATTAAAGAAATATAGAATACAAAAATGGAGGCAACAGAAAGGTGTGCACTTTGTAGTAAAGAAATGCTGTATGTGGTAATCGTAAAATTTAAATCAGTAAAATCCAACTCACGTGGGATCTGTGATGTTTCGTTGCGTAACCAATCTAAAATATATAAATCCCAATAACAGTCCATGGATTATACCACAATCCTCCCTAACTGCAAGTAGATGAAAAATAAATGTAGATATATCTTCGTTGAATGATGTTATTTTGATTCATAATGGGTCATGAGGTTTTTTGGTCTACAGTAATTAATCAAATTATGCCACGATGAATCAAATGATTAAAGTGCAACAAAATAGATGAGAATTGAATTAAGAACCAATCAAATCATACGATTAAATGAAATTTTTTTTTTTATAAGCATTATATACCTTATCCCTATGTTTAGCGATATACCCTTCCCTATCGTATCAATTATACCAATATTCATGGTCTATATACAAGTTTTTACGTTTTATTTCTGGGGTTCACGGTTTTCACACGGTTTAAGTAGTGGCCCGCGATTTAAAACAAGCGGCAGAGAGAGTTTCTATCCATTACTTATTCCCTTAGACCGGCGCAATTACTCTTGTTTAAATCAATATTCATCCTCTAGCTGAAAGAGTAAACGAGTAACTATCATGCCGTAGACTCTCGTGCTGGAACATTCTTATGGGAAATTGGAAAATGAACTCTTATGGGAGGCGAAAGGAAATTACGTATTAATGAACAAAATAGACCCCAGAACCAGTCGTGATGGGGTACACGTGTAAATGAGCGACCCCATGAGGAGGAAGTGAGCCAAAGATGTCATTAATCTGGGATAATACATCCCGACAGAGATGGCACACCAAATATGAAACGCTATTTTCTTCCCGTATGTTATATCTCCTTTTAGGATTACCCGGCCACGCGCCCTCACCCCACGCAAACACGACGTTTTCAAAACGTTTTTTCCCTAGTCCCTGTACGTCTTCTGTCCAAATGAACTTTTTAAAACCGTTAAAAAAGTCGACCTTCTCATTATTGTCAAAGATCTTAGTTTTTTTGCTCCGACTTTCGACAACACAAGAGAGCAGCGTTTATAACACTTTCTTGACGTTACAAAATGAACGTTTATGCTACTAGAGACGCCCAATTTGCCCAAACCGCTCTTGAAAGTATCAAGGATCCCTTTAACCAGCGTTTGTGGACGTTTATTTGTTGACATAAAAACGTTTACCCAGACGTTAAATACCGATCCTCTAGACTTTTACAATCCCAGAGTGAGCCTACCTATGTTACTAGTAGCCCTATGACGACACTCAAACACAAGGGAATAAAGTTAACTATAGGTGACAGCGGCTCTTTATTGTGTCAGACCAGCGAGGAATTTTGTTTTAATTCCAAGATCACTTAACTATTATCGAGAAGGACGAAAGTCCCCAACTATAAATAATAAAGAGTGATATCTCATACCGCCAAACTCCACAAACTCAGGCCCAACGCTACGCATAGCATATTCGAAATGACTGATTTAACAATATAGCACCCATCGAATAGTTTTAAAATAATCCGTGAATGAGTTATGATTCCCACCTAATCTACTTCAATATACATGAGTCCTTTCCTCCAACAATTCAACCAACAGAGGACAAATGCCGCGCCTAAGAGCTTTAGAATCAAGAATGAACGTCTCAATCCCACACAAGCAAGTTTTCACCCGAAAAGTTGACCTCTTAACATATATCCACAATCATAAGTATAGAGACTCATACTCTCGATAACGTATTCTGTATCATTACATTGCTCAACGCTTTATCGAAATGAAACAGGTGCCAGTTAGTCTCATATCCCCAGATGGACCCTTATGGCTGACGACGTGTTTAAGTAGCACTTTCATACTGTAAGTATTGTTATCATTATCCATAATCATTATCTAATTGTTCATCCTTCAAGTGATTTGTGGACCAATTAGTATTGGCCGGCATTTGTGTTTGCATATCGTTTCTATTGCCATCACAACATCAACTCACTAATGATTTCATGTGAGTGGCTGTGCAGATAAAATGATGATAGCTAAAGTGGTGTATGTAGTATGGCATTGGAAGAGTTTAGATGGTCTACTGAAAAATTGAGAGTGCTTCTGAAATATTAGAATTGTAAATTGAGCTCTCTTAGAGGACACTTGTAAATAATCCCGATATGTTCATTCCTTCGGTACACACAGTGCAAAACGTAGATATGTCCGTATTGTGGCATCAATTATGAAAGCACACGAAGAGAAAAAAGTAAATTTTGGAGCGCTAAATTTATGCAAAAGATTGGCACATAAGGGCCCCAAACAGCGAACTACCGAAATATGTAGTCCAGGGCCCGCCATTTTGACAAATCCCAAGATGGCCGCCCGATGAGCGAAAACCGCATTTTATTTCTTATTTTCAAAAAACTCTATTAACCAACTCCAATGATATCTTCTAACCGATAGTATCAATACGGCAACCGAATTTCGATAGTTACAACAAGAATGTAAAATGTTGACATCCTGGCACCTGAGAATTCTGGGTAATTATGACCACGGCGACCAGTTTCCACTCTAAAGAAATATTTACAACTCAGCTCGGGCCGCATGAGTCTTGAAGACATCCAATGAATTACCAATCCAAATGAGGAATGAAGAAAAGAATCAATTGGAATTTCTTTGACAGTCCAAAACCTATGCAGGGTTTGTAAATGGAGGAAGATGTATGATGGTAAAAAACTGCCTCTTTGTGAAGGGATAGTTATCCGAAAAGACGTGTGTCATTATGTTGGAAAACGAAATTGCTCACATCAAATAATTGCCGACCCCCATTAAATGTTACGCCGATTCCTACAGTCGTGGCCGCTTGCACTATCTGAAGAATACATCCAAAAAATCGCGCCGTACCACAAATATACGAAATCCTCAATTGATGATACTAACAACTTGAGTTTGTATTGACATGTATGAGGTACCATGAAAAAATGTTTGGTAAACATGGGTAAACAGTGTATTTGAACACATTCTTAATTAATATTTGCCTGGCCACCCTATCGAATCCAATAACTCCAAGTGAGCCGCCCATCTTGATTATTATTTCCAAATGGCAAACCGAGCCAATGAGGAAAATAATCTCTCTGAATTCTGACCTAACTATGCAGGCGTCAATAAAAAGACCAAATGTCAGTAACTGAAATTTAGGTTAATTAGATAGATGTATTTTGACATCCTGAAGTGGTCAGAATTCATAATACTTACTGGGCCTCCCATCCGATCCGAAAGTCACTCAGCGACCGCCACTTGATTTCCAACATGCCCGCCATTCTGAGAATCACTGAATATCTGTTGCCTAACTTGGTTAATAGATAAATGAATGGTCTGTACTGAATTCGTCAATCATGTATAATACTAGCACATTTGAATTTCAAAATATTACCGGCGCATACCCATAACACACGATCTCCAATCCACCAGTTGGCCCGCCCCATCCTTGAATTTCAAATGGACCGCCCGATGATTCTGAAAAATCCTATAGGCTATACCTACTTGAGTCTCTGTAGTTACATTGTAGTAATCTGAAAAGTACTTGACACAGAACTGGTATTTTGACATCTCTGATTTCAAATACTTGCTGGGCGACCCATCCGATTCCCGATCAACTTACCAGATCTCGGCCGCCATCTTGAATTTTCCCAAATGGCCAATGAAATCACTTAAAATCCTATCATATTCTTAGGGAAATAAAATGAATGTGGATTATATACTGAAATTTTGCGAATAATCAAAGAACTTCTTGAACACCATTTCTGAATTCAAATTACACGGCACCCCCATCCAAATCTGGATCACTAAGCTCAGCCCCGCACTCCCTACTAACATGCAAAGCATAGAGACCCACCATTGATAGTAACATCCATCAGATCGTGAAGTAAACTTAGTTAAATAAAATCGAAACAATTGGTGAAGGAGGTAGTTGAGACACACTAGTTCATACGCAAAGGCTATTTGACATCCCTGAATCAGTCAATAATATCGTCGCAAGTCCCCAATTGATGTCAACTACTTCCAGTCCGCCATATTTCATGCTCAAAAAATTCAAAAAGAATTGCTGTTGCCCATGGGACAATAACCACCGAGGTCAATGACAATAATGGCACTAAACTTTAAGTACTACTTGACATTATGGCACTCCCAAATTCCTCACAATGATAGAGATATTGATACTCTATGACATCACCGAATATTAAGATAGTAACAATCTGTCCCATTAAGACAAAAATTGCATGACCTACTTACTATCAATAACCCCAATATTAGCACAATTACGACACCAAGAATTCTAAATGACGTACATGATGGCCCCTGCTTTACTCTTATTTATTATTTTTTATTTTCATTTAATTCGAGACAGGGTTAACATTTTTTAAATTTAACTCATTATCTTCCATAAGCAACAATGATACATAGAACCAATATAAAAGCAAAATACTAATATAATAACACCAGCCTTACTTCAGATCTAAGTTGGTTGTTGCCTCATGGCTTTAATGACCTTTAATCGACCCAAATCACGCAAGAGTTATTAAAAGGAGGGGGACGTCCTCAATTAAATTCGTACCGATTTACTATTCTTTGGAAATATTGACCTAGTTATACCACCTGTTTTGTCCCATAATCAATAATTTAGGCTCCCTCTGAAATCGTGTTTTGGTTTACGGAGCCATTTCAACAATTTTACCCATATTAAACTTAAGCATGAAGAGAGGAAATGGACCCAAGTGCGCACATGCTGTTTATTATGGATGGAACCGATTCAATCGTTGGTCTCATTGACTGAAAATGGCATCTTATCCAATCTGAATCCAAAGTATAATTGCTCGACATCTTGAGAAACTTCAATATACCGGCACAGCCAACGCCCATCTAGTCAAAAGCTCTTCAAGCAGGAAATTGAGGAATTATTTAATGAGAGGATATTACTTTTCAAGAGGCGTAGATACACTAGTGTTTTATTTAGCAAAAACACATTTGCCCACATGGTATTCAACAATGCAAAGTAGGGATCATAAATAAACTCAAGTAGCGGTTCATCTTAGAAATCGGAGGTTGGAGATGCCTAAGACTGAGATTTCGGAGCCCGATTGGTGCCACGGCGATATTGTGAATATCAGGACATGTCAAACTACCTTAATATGTACCAAATTTTTTAGTTGCCTATCGTCAATTTAGACTCAATTAAGGCACATCAGGTGATTTACATGGCGGCCATCCTGAAATTCAAGATGGCGCTACTAGTGAGGAATCGAATGAGGGCCATGTAATATTTTTTTTTTTTTTAATCCAGAATGTCCAAAATACATCTGGTGTACCAAATTCATACCACATGTTCATTTAAAAGTTTAAGTTTCTCACATCGTGATTTACTATGCGGCCATTTTTGAAAACATTAAGATTGGCGGCCTGACTTAGTGATCAGATCGATGGGGGTCGCATATTTGAAATTCAGAAAGTCCAAATACATCTTTGTACCAAATTTCACTAATATACCAATGTCATTCTCATTTATTACCCAAGTAAGCATTTATGATTTTCATGCGGCGCCAATATTTTGAATTACAAATGGCGGCACCACTGATGATTCGGATCGATGGGGCCACGGCAATATTTGAATGCAGAATGTTCAAAATAACATCTGTCTACCAATTTTCAGTACCAAATTATTACTACCAAATAGTGCATATTAAGTGATTTTCATGGCGGCCAAATTTTGAAATTCAAGGATGGCGGGCCGACTGACTAGTGATTGATCCGATGGGGCCGGAATAATTATTCAGAATGTCATGACATTCAGTTTTTTACCCAAATTTCAGACCCATGTCACATTTATCAACCGCAAAATTAGGCATTAAAAGTGATTTTTCATGGGCGGCCCAATTTTGAAATTGTCAAGATGCGGCCCATCTGAAACGGGATGGAATCGATTGGGGCCGGCAATATTGAATGCAGAATGTCAAATACATCTGTTATGCTATCCAAATTTCAGTTACCAATTCATTTACTAACCCAAGTTAGGAATATGCGTGATTTTTCCATGCGAGCCCATTTTGCGAATCCAAAGATGGCGGCCCCGACTAGTCCAGTTCGATCGGATCGATGGGGGCCGGCAATATTTGAACTTTAGAGGTAATGTCAAAAACCACGTGTACCAAATTTCAGTACCTATTTATTCTTCATTGTATACCCAAGTGTAGGCATTTCAGATATTTTTCATGGCGGCCATTTGGAATCAAGATGGCGGCCGACGGAGTGATCGGATCGATGGGCGCGGCAATATTGAATGCAGAATGTCTAAAACATAAATTACACCCGTATTATCGTGTTACCAAATTTCTATACCACATGTCAATTACAACCTCACAGTTATGCCGTTTCTATGGTTTTTTCATGTGGAGGGCCCATTCTTGGATTTCAAATGGGCGGGCCACCCGAGTGTCGGATCGCTGGGGCCGGGCGACAATTTTATGAAATCCACCACACGTAAGCGCCCCAAAAAATACCTAATGGCCCAAGAAACATAATTATTCACACTTCTAGCCCCGGTAAAGTGAAACACGTCGAAAACCAATTTATCATTATACACTCGGTACTGGTATATATATCCCTTATCTTACAGTAACTAATACTATATGATAGAGCACACGCGATTCGTATGTAATAAATGCCAATACCGCCGTGCAACCTCTAATATAACCCACTAGGCTAATAGTCTTCATGACCACATAGCCTTGATTATTTCGCAATAAAAATTGAATCCAGTACATTTAAGTAAGTCAACAAAAACATAAATAGATAAAATAACCGCGGAATCACAAAAGCCCAACTATAAATAATACCCATGGTTCAACAAATAGCTTAATTAGCCTACACCAACAAAGTTTCTGAATGAAACATATGGGAAAAGTTAAAGATGAAACCCAGAATTAACGGGTCAATAATATCTAAGGGTCTATTATATTAATATACTGCCATCATTGCACTTACAGACAATGCCTAATTGTTCACTGCTATCCCGATGACTTACCTATTAACAAGGTCACGCCTTGAACCAAATGAGACAGTACGGATACTTCAGCGCTGGAGGAGGGGGGATTATGTTGACCCTAATGTGAGTCAAGCGTACAGTAATCACCAGAAAGGAACAGAAAAAACCGCAGCAGGGAAACAAGAACAAACCCACATACAGATTACAAAATTTAAACTTCTCCAAAGCGGAATTTTATAAAAACCTCTCCTGTTCACATTATAACCGTTAAGGATTATTTTCAAGTCTTCTTGGAAGAGAGACTGCCATCGATATATAACAAGAGTCTAAAAAAAACGGCGAAAAGTTCCCAAGAAAAACTTACTTATTGAAACACACAAATCTATCCTGATTACCCAGGCTAATCTTTAAATGACATATACTATTCCTGATCACGAGAAACAATGCATATTGTCGTTCTTAAAATATAACCATAAACAATTCGTATTAGCCTCACACTCGGCCTCCGCCTCACTGCCTAAATATATTCCAAAATTCCTTTGTTGCGTTATTAAATTTAAACTCCCTAACCTGTCTGAACATCTCAACGCAACACCTGCGGAGAGAACATTTATAAAATGTGTACTGCGAGAACTCAATAATAAGATGTATTGGCTAATAATGCAAACCTTCGCGCCAGAGCATATGCAACCTATTCTGCTTTAATAATAGAATGACGTGTCCCATAAAAAATTCTTCAAAAAAAATTTCTCCTCCTCGCGATTATAAACTGTAACGCGCTTGTTTGCGTTTTATATATTATACCCGGAATATACTGGATAAAACTGATAAAGAACAGAGCTCAGTACTATTTGCCAAGATAATATAGGAGCTAAACAGGTCAATTAAGAACCACGAATCAGAAAAAAGCCTTATGATCTACTATTAGCCAAAACCCACAATCTTGTATAACTACTGGCTAATACGGTTCGGTAGAACATACTTTCGAAACAAAATAAACGTGTTTTATTTGAATTTACTTCATTTAACATTATTAGAATTCATTCTATTTGGTGTTTCATTTATTGTAATATCTGTTCTGAACACACCACTATAAAAACTATAAAAAAAACTATTGTCCGTATTGGAATGTTCAAAGCACGATAACAAAATACACATTTTTAATAACTAAAAACGAGCCACTATCGCCAAGACCGCATACATGTTTCAAATAAACTATAGTTATAAAATTCTGGGAGACCATCATACACCATGTGTTTAATCCTTAAGTGGAACTGAGAAGACAACCTCTCGATTAAAGCGAAACCATTCCTCAAATGCAATCTAACAAACAAGGAACGTCTTCTCGACAAATCGGAAGTGAAACAAGGCAAACCAAGATAATCTTGTAATTTACTGTATATATTGTTGAGGATTCAAACACATAAGCTTATTTTTTAAATGAGAGTTTCACCACATAAAGGCAGGATTTTTATTGTAAAGGTTTTTCTAGCAGCGTTCCGTAAAATTTCTCTGCTAATTACATTCTCAAGGTTTTTTAAAAAACGTTTTTAAAACGTTTTTAGAACGTTTCCAGACGTTTCTTAAAGGTTTTTCTGCAATTGTTCTAACACATCCACAAAAATTTAAATATTTTTTGTTGTAAAGACCGTTCTTCCCAAAGCTTATTATCTCTTCTTTTGAAGCACACCGTATACCAGCAGGCTATTAGCCCCGTAAAAGAAGGTATTTAAAAAGGCTTTATTTATTAGTCATCTCTCTCCTCACACAGTATTCGAGTACAAAATAACTCACTCAAAAATAAAACAAATAATGACGTGTCTATATTAAATTAATTATGATATCGAATTTAATTTCATAAAAAAACCGTCCAAAAAACGTTTAATTCCTAACCTACCCCCAAACATTTGGACCGCATAATCAGCCACTTGTCAAGCCAAAATAAAACACGATCCTTAGGAAAATACACATGTAGTCTGAGGTGACAAAAAAGGAAGCACCCAAAAACAGAACTTCATCGTCAAATACTCCCACGGACGAACCAGTCCCATATTTAGGTCTATCTTTTTTTTTTTCTCATTGCAGAGTACCTTCTCGAACTGTTGTTTTCTAAAAAGAAACGTTTGAATTATAATCTATCTATATATATTTCCCTAGTCTTAATACACCTTCCCCATAATCAAAAAACGCGTTTTTATTTTAAACACGTCCCTGGATAAATCGCTACCAACCAATTTGAATAACAAACCCCAAGCCTGCTGCGAACACGTCGATTTGTAAAACCGTTCTTTCTTCACTCCCCAACAAACACCGGATATTGCACAAAGCAAAAAATAAAAAAAAGACAAGTCACCCAAAATGAGCCCGGAGACCGCGTATTTTTAAACGTTATTTATACAAAACAGTAACCCCGTACCCGTTTTGCCCTAGAATCTGGGCCACTCACCAAAAGCCCTATTATGGCGTTCATCAAGGGGCTCACTAAACACTAGAAGACACACCCAGCGTCTTCCCAATAACATCTCTAATGTACTTTGATTTCGCCATGCGACTTCAAAATACTAACCCTGAAACTTGTGCGCGCTTTAGTTAATAAAGTCAGTCAAACCACTATGATCCGTCATAAATATCTTGGGTTTCTATAACCGTTTGTTAAAATAACAAATTTAACAACAATTCAACCCTGCTGAACCTTGAAAACGATTTATCAATATTAAATATTTTTAACAGAAAGTAATGAGCCGCCAAATCGAACAGGAAAACAACGAGTCTCGCACTGCTTGGATAGCGTGAGGAAATGTTCGATTATTAACTAAATAGTACTTCAGTTGCGCAAAATCCACCGCCGTATAAGACATAAACACCAAAGACGTCAGCGTTAATGGTTCGAGCGTACCTAGAGCAGAATTGAAGTTCTACTAAAATTCAAAGATGCGATGGGGGCGGGGGGTGGGAGTCAGCATTTTTTATATAAGGATGGACAATGGATGTTTGAAATGGTTCGATGGTGGGTATGTCCTGTTATGTATGATACAGCGAGACTTCCAGAAGGGCAAGGCGCACCTGCACGAATCTGCCGCATACCAGGGTCCCTGTCAGACTCAATTAACAATAATTACCCCCCCCCGACCCCCGGAGCACCGTCAGTCTCCTCTGTAACACTGCGTTTTTCGGGGGAGATCATAGGCTTGCCCTCGTGTTCATCCAGCGCCATCTGTTTTACTTAGGCTTATAATTTTGATCCTCCTTAATGGCGAATTTTAGACACACAGTACTCTTGGATGGCCATAGGGGTCCAGGGGGGCTCTCGAGAATTCTGTCCGGAATTTCGACATTGACTTCCATCCAGAATGTATTGTAGCTGTCTATAGTTTGTCGGAATATACGTGGGTCCTTACTGGATTCTTGACACATGATTTTTTTTTTATCTCTTTATGATTCGATGGTCTTTTACGATTTAGGCATAGGGCCCATCTTCGATTTTATTACTTAATATTTATCCTCGTATGGAAAAATGCTAAAGCAGAAGATGATCGTCCTAGCGATATTAAGCGTATTTGCATGTGAAGACAGCTGATGGTCTTACAATATTCTATACAGAAATAGATTACATTCAACACTCACACAACTCATAAAAGTACGACCCTGACTATAAACGACAAAACGTTAGTTAAAAGAGATTAGGACGTGGAACAATTCGCTCACACGAAAAGACCAAGCTTCTGTAAGTATACCTAATAATCGTAGTAATAGAAATTATGCACGTACACAGACACTACAAGAAGTATAATTATTATTAACTCTATTTACTCTTCACAATGGGTGAGAAACAAATCCACCAAATAAACCAACCTGAAATGAAGCCCAACTCGACCTTATAAAACACAAAAACATGCACGAAAACTCCCTCAATGGAACCCACCAACACCCAATACATCTCTCTCTTCTTTCTCCTACATCAAAACCCAGTCTAACTATACTCAAAAAACAAAATAGCATCGCCACACCTAGGAATTAATGTACATATATATAGAGAAGCTGAAATATCAACACCATCAACTTCCGCGGTCTGACCACATTTAGCGAGACATGACTAATAAAAAATACCATAAGATGTACTTCCATAGCAAACGATGATGAGCATCACTTATTCAAGAAGACACTATCCAAATCCCAAATTATTTATCCCCACCCCTGCCCACATTTTATGCACAAACCGATAATAAAAATACGACAAACACCATCAAAGAATCCTCCAACAGGGACCCATATCACATACTATAAAATTAAATCCGTAATAACGCAGAAAAGCCAAATAATTTAACATTTTAAATATATAGCCGCCATCCTGTTCTAGGTTTTTGTAAAACATCCGAGGCGCATTGTTACAAAACCAAGAAAATGAAGAAACAGTTGACATGACCAAAAAAACCTTATCTTTGAACAACATACATCAAACGAGTTTACAACAACAACCAAATTATCTATAAATACAGAAAAAGAGGCGGGGGGACAGCCTGTGAGGCGCCCACACTCTCAAAATCAATGCCATGTCAAAGTTCAAAGAAAAGGATAAGAACACTCGCGATATTGCACAATGACCAATAAAAACCCACACGAAACTAGACTCAGTAAAAAAATACAACAACATATATACCAAATATTTGATTATAAAAGACAAACTACTAATTTACAACCATGACTCACATTAATACACCCATTAAAATTCAAGTTAGTATGCCTTCCACAAAAAGAAAATGTATTGAGAATAGTTCATTTTAGAACGTTCTTATTATCGCTATAATATCTACCAAGCGCATGACGAATCATCTGTGTTTGTGTATGCATCGATAAAGCTGGGAGCCGCTCATGAAGAGAAAAAATGACGCCTGATCTCCGGCTACATATTGCATCATTTCTTTTTGTTAACAACCGCAAGGGATTTTTTTTTCCTGCAGGAGCTTGTAGCATTTTATAACGCACTCAGGAAACACTATATTCTGTAAAGAGAAGATTGTACTATATAATTGCAGCAGCGCACAGCGAGTTGCATTGCCTTTCCTTAGTAATAATCGCCAGAATTCTGTCATTCACTTTTCAATCAACTGTTTCCTCTTACTCGTACCAATGTAATAGCCCTGTTTTCAAGACAGGGAAATTATGATCCCTCTGCAATGAGAGGTTCGACAAAACCCGGTAAATTCATGACCGATTGTAGTAAGAGTAATCCTGCGCGCCTTATATAAAGGGCATTTATATGGAGGGGGGGGGTGAAAAAGGAAAAGTGCAATTACAAAATGTGTTTATAGGGTGATTTTGTCTTTTAGTTTTTTCAAAGAAGATACATTACATTGTAAACTGTAGAAGATAAGAGAAAAAAAAGATTTCCTTTCTACTCAAATATAAAAGGCAGAACAGCGCAAAACTGAGGACAAAGGAATATTTTCACGTCTTAGTTAATGCGTTTCTCGTTGTTGCCTATGATTCTATTATAGGTTTTTTTTTTTTAGGGCAAAAAAAGACTGTAACTACCATTTGTCTTTATGAATGGAATCACCTAATGTTGAAGCGTTTCAGATGGGGATCTTACGGAGCCTCCGCTCAATCATTAGATTGAAAAATTTTTTCTAGTTATTTGACCAACTGAAGATATATTTACTGCACGTTACATTGTTGTAAGCCAGTGCCAAGCTCAGATAATTTTTAGGCAATCTGTATTTCCACAGAATTCGTACTTCTTTAACATCAAATTGTAATCTCCGAACTATCGTAAGACACATAACGGTGTGTTGGCTCTTGCCATCAGTCGATAGAGCATTAGAGCGTCGCTCTCATAATCGGAGTATCAACTTATGGTCCAAATAGGCAAAGCGTAAGTTATACAAATCGATCCCCGATCTGGCCGCGTCGCGGAGTATCCACAAAGACTATAACCCTAAAAAGAGCCTCGAGGCGAGTTGTGGTCCCCGGCATAAATCCGCCCCCCAGCCCCATACCACACTCGACGTTACTTCGCGAAGATTCTCGAACATGGGATAATAACGCCAATAAAGCTGTCGACACGCTGGTTTCCCATGACTTTTTTCTTCTTCAAGTCATCGCGCCTTTTTAAGACCAACAAATTGTGCGAAGTACCGGTCGTACGCCTGGTTTTCTTAAGTTACGCAACCATTCTGTACTATGCCGCGTCAGACCGAAAATGGCACTCCAAAAACCTGTGATTTGGTTGTTACAAATCCCAATACAAAGGTATTATTCATAAATGTCATGATTATTTTGCTTATACTGCTTCAAACTTAATTAGGTTTTGGTTTTCTTTCGTGTCGGTGATAATGATCGGTCGAAGCCGAGACAAAATCCCATTGAAAAAAAACAATACGAAAACAACAAAAAGCATAAAAAACAAGAGAAACCATTACCATAAGAAATTAATAAATAAAAACAATAAAATAATACATAAGAGAAAAAATGAATAAATTTGAATACAGAATTTTTATTTAAAATCATCTTCATCCGAATCTCACAAAGAGACTAACATCAATTATAATAAAATTAGAGCGAAATTTTGGTGTCCAGCGGCAATCTATTTAATTGAATCTAGATCAGGAGTCCAACATGTAAATACAAATAACTATTAAATTAATAATACCGAAAAATTTCGGGCAACAAATATTGAACGATGCAAATTTGGCATTTACGTTCTCCTATGTGGATGCGCGACACCCACTTGGTAGGCGCGACTTTTTCGTCCAGTGACTGGCCAGCAGCGCGGGGCTGGAAGGATCTGATAGGACTCGACAGTCCGAGATTCACAGGGGGGGGGGAATCACAGCCCCCCCACAGTCTAGTTGAATGAATGACCAAAAAAAACCCCAGGCCTTTTAGGTGTAAAACAGAGAGTGAGGTTGCTGTCTTCCGCTGCTTTGAGTATCAACAACAAGGGGGATTAGAGCACACGTCCCTTCTGCGAACTGACTCAGGCGCCTGCCAGTGACGCTTACTAACTGAGAAAAAGCGGGCAAAAACAAATATCCTCTACTGTCTTATCGGACAATGAAATTTGGAGCATTGGAAGCATTATGGAAAAGACGGGGGCGAGAGCCCGGTAAAAAAAAGCATTAAGTTCCGTCTTTATTCCATATCCATACGGATGTAGTAACCTCTACAAAATGATGGAAGCATGACTTATTTCCTTTTTGCATTTCCAAATGTATACGCACATACCTACAGGGTCCAAAACAAAAAATTTATGGCACTTTTAAATGAGTATGATCTGAAAACTACCCAATTCACTTGTATAATAAATTGTATAATCGATAAAAGAGAAAAAATCAGCGCATTAGTTCGATAAACGCTTTAAAATTAACTGCCATAGTCCATTAAATCACATGATATATAAGGTTCTTCTTTCAAGCACTTTCATCAAGAAGAACACCTCAATCCAAGTTTCGCGTATATTACCATGAAAAAAAAGTTTACAGTAGTCCAAATGACATCTTTCATTTCACTCTTATTTTTTTATTTTTTTTTATTTCTGGCACCCAACTATGCAGGCACCATACTTTAATTTTTAAACGATGAAAACATGGCTTAAAAAACATTGCATGCATATTCTAATCAAACATAACAAAAAATTATACTAAAACATGTTGTTAGCTGAACCTGGACAAAAACATTACTACTATAATACAAAGCTTGGGATGGAGAGGTTTCCCTGATGTGTCATGAAAAAATGCTCTTATCTTTGTGCATTTATTTAGAACCCATTAAATGCATCCAAACTTATTTTATATATAGAGGTGTTTGTAATTTTAAATCTTACTACACTCTTACAGGCCATTAAACATATTTTTGTGGTACACACATGTACGTACAATGTATTGAGAGATTTCAATGCCCAAAAGCATAGTGAATCCAGTAAATTAGGACTTGTCCAATTGACTGTTTTAACTCTTTTTTACACCATAAAAGTAAAACACGCAATGACCTCTTTCCAAAACACGAATTCCAGAAAATGATGTTAGGTTTACAAGCTTGAAACTCAAGTGGCAGAGGGACTATATTTTTGTATACAAATGCATGGTATCCCAGAGTTGAAATTCAGGTTTCTTTCCAAGTCATAGGCCATTGCCAACTGCAAGGAAAAAGCATGCGTGATTTTTTGCAAATGCAAGATTTATTGGGAATTAAAAAAATAAGAACAACTTGACAAATTGTACGTAATCCTATGAAAAAACAGGAAAAACATACACTCAGTCATGTACCATACGATGAATTATAGAACCTGCTGGTCTTGATTGCCCAAAGCACCGCCTGCAGGAAAATATCTAAAACACAAACCACAAGTCTGCCCCTCATCACATCATCCAAGGCTAACGCATGTTTTTTTGCAAAGCATATATAGGCCACATGTAGATTACACAAGATATGAATAGCACCTGCCAGTCAAATCCATTCAGTGAGATTTACACGTTTAACATAATTTCAGAATGTATTTGTTACATCGTGAAGTCCAAGATTTGAACAGCTGCCTTTAAGTGGTAACTCAATGCATCAGGTATACCGCCTGTCCCAACTTGTCGTGTTTGTGCATGCCCAAAACACTCAAAGCTATTAGAGTATATATCTAATATATATTGACATCTCTTGGTTATAGAGCACTATTAATATCTAAAGACATACCCTTGGCAGAAGGAAGACACTGCCTGAACCCAGTAGCATCAATTGGTACTCCGATGAATTCCTTTATCAAGACATACAAAGAATTGCCTGGCGTAAATACTAAGACAAATGAATAGCATTGCTTTAGCAAGAAATCAGTACATTAATTGATGCAAGTATCTTCTAGTATGACCTACATGAAGGCTAGTACGAAAGCAAGAAAATGGCGCAAGAGTCTACATGAAAGAGAATGTGAGCAATACCAGAAAACATCACACTTAGGTAAATTCGACAGAATCCCCTGATGAAAAGCGCAGGCTCTGGGTATTGTAGGCATTAACAACGTATCTCGAATGGTTTCTTCTTGGATAATTAAAACCGTTTTGATAGAGGGCAAAGCCCTGTACTGTTTTTTGCTGTAAAAAACAAAGAGAAAATGTTGATGTAGAGTATAAAGTCATACATTGGATCAAACTGTTTGTAACAACATCAGTTTGAATATCCTTGTTAGCACTTGGAATATCCATCAAGCTTAATCTCATATTCAGTCTAAAATTAAAACGATAGGGACTTTTCATTTAAAAAACAATTTATTTCTAGCTAGTGTATTCACCATCATTGTACGGTGGGGACAGTCGTATAGATGCTACTGCCTGACTTTGAGCTATATGGATTCTGGATCTATTTAAAAAAAAAAGGATTAAACGAAGTGCTGCCAAACATGTAAACTCTACGCAAATGTACATAACATGTACCGTTATAAATTCAGTATTCCTCGTGTATCATTGGAGAAATGTATTTCAGTCAGAATTTTTTTATTCCTAACATGGTTACTATGAACCTCATTGGAACTTGTCCTGCCATCAGAAACACTTCAAAATATGATCCCGAGGGAATTCTGGTTATTGGACATATTAGGGGATTTTCCATCATAACACAGATCATGATCATCAATTGATTTGTAACATTGTAAGTTCTAATACTCTTAGCAGCAACCTATTAAAGACTACTCTAACCTTTCCAAAACCAAATATTAACTTGACTGAAAATTCTATCACAAGTTTGTTTTTCGCGTCCTTATATGCATACAATCTGCCGCCCTTTCAATACAAATGGAAATCCTAACTTTTCTCCTTCTTTTTAAGATTTAATCCTATTTATCTTACTTTTTTAGAGAATAAATCCATACTTATATCATCCTACGTGGAGAATTTTTGCTCCTACTTTTTCATTCAAGACCGACTGAAGGACCTGATTAGGACTTAAAGAGGATAAGCTCCCTGCAGCTCAGATCGGAAGTCACTTATTGACTTGCATGTGGCAGACTCATTGAAAACTAAACACATTCTGTTATCATCTTTAAGATTAAATGATATCACATCAATCGTAGAAAGCACACAATCAACTCATTCTGTACAAAATACATAAAGTGGGTCCTTTTCAGAGTTTTTGACTGACTGATTGAGAATGACTTGTCCACTATATGTTGTCAGTTCAGCGTCTGCGTTGCCAAACCAGTTCTCAGTACCTGATCAAGCACAGTTGAGGACGAGATGAAGAGCGAAAAATCAAATATACAAGAGATATTTGATATTCGATTGAGGCGCAATGTAAATATCAGTTACCAATTGTCTTACCTCATCAACCCCGGTAACCCCAATGGTTTCGTAGATATTTTAAAGTTTTAGAAAAAAAGATGACAATATTACAAAAAAAAGTTACTCGAAAAGTTTGTTGTATTTAAAATTCATCAAGGTTTGCGAGGATGGCAACTCTTTGAGAACCAAAACGTTGAAAACATCGTCCAAGCAATGGCCTGCAACCCCAAAAGTAAAGGGGGAAAACCCGTTGGGATAAAAAAAAACAAAAAAAAAAAAAAAAAAAAAACCTCTATATTTGGAGGGGGGGAAGGGGGGGAAGGGAAGAACCTCGTGACCGACGACTATGCACTCATAATCTGTGTGAATGGTTCTGTCACTGTTCTACATCCGTGAGTTCGTGGAACGTCATTGAAGCTAACGCTGGACAGACCAACTATGAGCCTTTGCTAACTCTTCCTATGGGATGGAGGTGTGTGAAAAAGAGAGGAAAAGATGTACTTCCAAGGTAGGAATATAAGCAATTGCTCCCTACATCTTTCTGAGGCTTCTATCCTTTTTAGGACAACTGTTAAGAAAGATGAATTCACAAGGGATTTAAAGTTTCTTATACTGACAAAGCAATTGTGTTTCTTATAATGGGCGCGTAAATGATCGTACCCATAATTAAAAAAAACTCAACAGTAAGATAAACGCAATATATGGATTTATAAAGAAAAGTTATAGACATTCTTAATTAAGTACAGTGCCCAACAGATTCAAATCCTAACGTTGGAATTAGCCACCGCTGCAGTGGGGAGGGTTTCAGCTGCTTCACATAATTTATTTCTAGGACCATGATACTATTTACCAAGAGGTAGTAGTGATATTGTGAAAGACAATATTTTGGCTTGACATCAACTTTGCTTACTTCCAACCATGAAGCTACACTAATAGAGATTCGGCAATTGCGAATCAGTTTAGCATTGGACAAACCTGCATTAGTATGTTCACGTTGTTTTGTGAATATACTCAAACATACTAGTTTACCAAAACGCATGCCGGATAGACTCCTGGCATTCAGACTGCAATTATATTTTTGTTTATTTTTCAGGCTTAGCATAACCAATGGGAGTCATGATTATAGAGGGTCACAAAGACTCTTTATGTTACTTTTCCCGGTTCTTTTTAATAGTCATATAAAAGTATAACTCTTCGAAAGAGTTATTTGAACACCAAAAAAGGGGAAATCCCGACCCTGATTGTTACTTTTGCAGATCATGAGGATCATAAAGGGTCATAGAGACTCTCCATGATACTCTTTCCTGACACTTTTCAATAGTCATATAAAAGTGACTCTTCGAAAGAGTTACTTAGACACCAGAAAGGAGACATGCCGACTCTGATTGTTACTTTTTTCAAATCATGAGCATTATAGGGGGTCACAAAGACTCTCTATGATACTTTTTCCCGATTCTTTTTAATAGTCATATAAAAGTGACTCTTCGAAAGAGTTATTTGGACACCAAAAAGGAGAAATCCCGACCCTGATTGTTACTTTTTCCGATCATGAGGATTTTAAAGGGTCACAAAGACTCTCCATGATACTCTTTCCTGACACTTTTCAATAGTCATATAAAAGTGACTCTTCGAAAGAGTTATTAGCCACCAAAAAGGAGACATGCCGACTCTGAGTGTTACTTTTTCAAATCATGAGGATTATAGAGGGTCAAAGAGACTCTCTAAAATACCTTTCCCTGACTCTTTTTATAGTCATACAAAAGTGACTCTTCGAAAGAGTTATTTAGACACCAAAAGGAGACATCCCGACTCTGATTGTTACTTTCTTGAATCATGAGGATTATAGAGGGTCACAGAGACTCTCTATGATACCTTTTTCCCGACTCCTTTTTATAGTGAAAATAAGATTGTGACCCATAAAGGAGTCATGCTGACTCCAATAGAGGAAATCTGTGACTCTGATTAGCACTTGCAAAACCTCGAGGTCCACAGTGGATCACGTAGACTCTGCATGGTGTATTATGCTGACTCCGTAGAGTCATGTCGACTCCTTTAGATAGGAAAATGTGACTCTTTATCGTAGTCTGGTCATCACGAGCCACTGATCGTGTCGCTTTGACACTTATTTTTTTCTGTGTGTATGTATTAATTTTGCTAAACTGTATCCCGATACCAGACCGGAAATAAAAAGACAGCATGACTGACTTGCCAATATTAGAATCGTAGAAGATCGCTTCAATAACAGAGATTATAGACATGAATGCTACGCTACAACAACCAATGACACCACAAAGAATATACTTTATCTGTAACCTGCGTAGGCGACTAGATTTCTCCTGTGTAGCCTAAAATCGGCTGAATGAGTGGCGGACGATGGCGATCTTTGAGGCGAACAGCAGGCGATTAGCGTTTTTTTTTTAAACGATGCAGCTGAGCCGGTCGCCTGTACTAGGTACATGAATTGTCCCCTAAATCGCCAAAGGGCGGAGGATAAATTGGTTAACGGTTAAAATGTTCAAAGGACAAGGTCGCCGAGGGACAACTTTGGAGATTCTAATGGTGAAAATCTAGAAAGCGGTTTTTCAGTAACCATTTTCGTTCACGGGGCAAATAACGTCAGTGGCGGCAAAAGGCAATTCAAAAATACAAAATTTTCGGGCTGCGAAACCCCCCCCCCTCCTTCCAAATTGTCAAATCCACCGACTGCCGATGACAACATAACGATACAACATAATCATGACAAGAGAAGGTGTTACAATAATTGGTGCCATGCATACTGTCGCCAGCTTTTTTTTTTTTGCTCGTTGAGAATCCAGCGGCGAACGGACATTTCTGCGCGCCCTTTAGCAGCGTCGGGGGCGACAATTTACGACTGACAGGGGATAGGCTTTGCGTCCGGTGGCCGACAACCTAGTTGCCAGTTGTTGCAACAACGGTCGCCTGAGACCGTAGAGACAGGCTTAGATAATGATCGTGGAGTTTGAGGTTATGCTGAATTTACTTTCTTAGTGCGCATTAATGCAAATATGACTTCAAGAAACACTCGTACTCCGCTGCCTTCGCACGTTAAACTTGAAAAGTGGAAATGCAGAAGAGGCGGAGAAAAAAGATAGTGTTCTCTATTGTCGAAAACCGTATAATAATGGACCGTACACGGAAATCTGTCGGATCTTTGTAACACATCCAGGACGCTATTATATTATATAATTCGTAACACGGGAAATTACAATAATATATTAGACAAAGGAGCATCCGGGTAGCGCTACGGAGGTCCATTACCGCTACAGTGGTGTCACATTAGCGTTGCAGTTGGCGCACCGTTGCGCCACCGTTCTGGGCCAAATTTGTGCACACGGCGGCGCAAACGGTGAGGCACACGGTGAAGCGGTTGAAGCCCGTCCAACACGTTCATAGAACTCGCTGGGCACCCGTTCCCGAAAGGATTTTAAAGAACGGCCGAACTCTGCCAGGTTTTTTCGGGTGATGACCGGGTATTTCAGAACGGTCTTAAACCGGACCAGTTGTTAAAGGCGGTAAAGGACTGAATGAGGACGCCGCGCCGTTTTCATGCCCGTTTACAGGACGGAGATGGACGTGGTGAGGTCGGGCAACATGAATCGATAACCCACCCCCCCCTTTTCCGGCATCAAGTACGCCCCCTTGTGGCTGAACTTGCCAACATCTAGTACATGAAACTATACGTGAAAACTATGCTTTTAAATCAGTTGTCCCCTTGATTGTTTACCAACAGAATCAATCAATATCTAAATTATTTGAGTTAAAACTAATGCCAGAGTAATATTTTTACAAAACAAAAGTATTATATACCATAAGGAATAAATCATATGACATAAACAGGGAGGTAATTATCAACTTTTTTGGGGGGCTGCTTTACTCGGAAATTATGGTTTTATAGGGGGCCCATAGTTTGTCGCATTTGTTACATTTACTTTAAGCCTCTGTTTCAGTTTTCATATCAATTCAGTGCTGGTTTAATTATTTACACTTTATAATAGATTTTATACAATATCGAATTGGTCGTACTTATTATATTGTTCTATCTTAGAGTTCTGAAAAGACGGGGAAAACTCAAAGGATTTTATTTCCCCACAAAGTTTCTTCATTTTGAAATAATGATATTTTGTATGTTTTGATTATTATTATTGATATATAAGGGGTCTGCGTTTTGGTCTTTGGTCGTCCAATATCCCATCATTATTCAAACAACCATGCAGGGTAGGAGTCGTTCCACACGGGTCACTTCATTCATTCATATACATGTATATCATTATTTATTTATTCTAGGGGAGGGGCGTTCGATAAAGGGGGGGGGGCAAAGGCAACTAATTCCCATTTTAGGCACCTTTTCCCTAAATTTTCGGTCGGGAAATGCCTGGGTAAGTTTCTTTTTGTATTTCCGATTCTGTGTAGGCTTCCTTAAAAAATGGTTCATATTGTCAACTCACAAACATAACCATATACCCTACTGATATTGAATTAATTACATGAATTATATTCAATCTATGGGTAACAAAATTCGTATTTTTTGGCATTCTTAAAGACGTTTTCTCAGATATAGAATACAATGGCATTATGCATGTATTTTTATTACTACAAATATTATATTAAGGTATTGTCTTGTATTGTATAGTTCTGATTAATCTATTTAATCACAGTAAAATCACTCAAAGTGGTCGTGTGTAAAACAATGAAAATAAAAATAAACAATAAAAACAAATCCATGGATCATACAAAAAACATCCTAACTGCAGAATTATGAATGATGTAGACATTTTTCTTGATGTGATTCTATGGGGGTTATAATTTGGCTAAAAGAATATTGCAATGAAATGATTATGAAAAAAAGTATTAGACAATTCATAATATAATGATTTTAAAAAGATGATAAAGTACCTTTATCATGATAACAATATTTCATTTGATATAACAAAAGCTTTTACCTTGTCTTTTCTATTCAACGGTCGCGATTTAAAAGGGCAGGGTTTCTTTTCTTATTTTTTTTTCTTGCCAGCGCATTATCTTTATTATCTCAGTTGAGTAACGGTTATAATCAGATTCGTGGAAATATTCTTATGGGAAATTGAAATGATTTGTTGAGAAGGAAATTACGTATAATGAACAAAATAGACAGAACAGTCATGGTGGTTAAAAGCCTGAGGAGGAAGGACCAAAGAGTCATTAATCTGGATAATACATCCCACGGATGGCACACAATAGAACGTATTTTCCTTCATTAGTTATATCTCTTTTAGTGTAGGGCCCCACCCAGCAAACACAGAACGTTTTCAAAACGTTTTTTCTAGGTCCTGTACGTCTTTGTCCTAAATGAACGTTTTTAAAACGTTAAAGTTCGGACTTCTCATTTATGTCAAAGTTTAGGTTTTTTGAGAACGTTTAAAAAACGTTTTTTGGACGTTACAAAATTGAACGTTTTGTATAGGACATTTGCAAAACGTTTGATATAGGACCTTTACAAAACGTTTGTGGACGTTTTGTACATAACGTTTACAGCACGTTAAATCGATGAACTTAGAACTTTTAAAAACAAATACCAGAAGTGCTCACTATGTTTTCTACGTGCAACTAAATAAAAACAAATAAAAACACAGATCACTAAAATACTATAGGCGTTTTCTTTATTGAAAGCGAGATTTGTTTGTTTCATTATATATGGGTATATATAGGATTCATAAAAAAAAAAATACATAACAATAAAATATTTTTAATGATTTTACATACTCAATTTTATTACCGGTAATTTCAAATCATTTCATATACGATCTTTACACATCAACGAACGAGGATGCGCGCCGAGGATTGATCGATGACGTCATCCCAGCAAACACAGAACGTTTTCAGAAAATTACAAAATGTAACCTTTTAATCAAAACCTTATAACGAGACTTATTTTATCAAACGTTTTATGAACGTTTTTCATACGTCCAAATGGGACCTTATGCAAATGAGAAGGTGATTAGCATATTATACAAATAGTGCATGCTAGCGAGTGCAATATACCATAATATAAAATGGGTGGTATGAGAGTGGTATGAGAGAAGGCTTCTGATTGGTCAATTGCCCTAGTCTGTAAGATAAGGACCATAGATGTTCACTTCCGGCAGAAAGTGTGAAATTTGGCACATAGAGGTATTTTTGGACGCTGATTTCAAAAATTGCCGGCCCCAAGCGATCCGACCACTCGATCGGCCGCCATTTTGAAATCCAAGATGGCCGCCATGAAAACCATTAAAACTCCCTAACTTGAGTTCTAAGTGGCATGTGGCACTGAAATTTGGTACACAGATGTATTTTGACATCCTGAATTCGAATATTGCCAGTTTCCATCAATTTGACCACTCAGTCGGCCGCCATCTTGAAATCCAAGATGGCCGCCATGAAAAAGATTGATTTGCATAACTTGAGTTGTAATTGACATGTGGTACTGAAATTTGGTACACGGGTGTATTTTGACATTCTGCATTCAAATATTGCCGGCCCCCATTAATCCGATCACTCAGTCGGCCGCCATCTTGAATTTCAAAATGGCCGCCATGAAAATCATTGGTATACTTAACTTGAGTTGTAATTGACATGTGGTACTGAAATTTGGTAAACAGATGTATTTTGACATTCTTAATTCAAATATTGCGCCTATCGATCCAATCAATCAGTCGGGCCATCTGGATTTCGAAATGGCCGCATCGGAAATCACTGAAATAGTGCGCTAACTTGGTGGTTATTAAATGACATGTGGTACTTGGGCCAAGATTTGGTATGGATAGATGTATTTGGGACATTCGGCTGAATTCAATTTACCGGTTTTCGTGCGCCGCTCATCCGGATCCACCTGGATCGGCGCGATTTGAATTTTCAAAATGGCCGCCAGCGAAGTCAGCTGAATATGCTAACTTGGTTATAAATGACATTGGTACGAAATTTGGTAACAGATGTATTTGACATTCTGAAGATTCAAATATTACGGGCCCCGACTCGATCCAATCATGTCAGTGCGGGTGGCCTGCGCGGTAGTCAGTTGATTGTCAAAATGGCGCCAGGTGAAAATCATATAGGTATATCGTATTGAGTTTGTAGATTGACTATGTGGTAGTGAATTGTACGAGCGGCAGATTATTTTGAGCAATTGTCTGGATTTCAAAATATTGCCGGCCCCATCGGATCCGATGCAGGTGTCTCAGTCGGCCCGCCAATCGCCTGTGGAATTTCACGAATGGCCTGCCTATGAAAGATCACTTAAAATGCCTACTCAGTTAGGGTTAATAAATGACATGTTGGTTCTGGAAATTTGGTACATAAGATGTATTTGGACCATTTCTGATTCAAATATTGCGACCGCCGCGTCGATTGATCACTAAGTCAGGCCGTCCATCTTAAATTTCAAAATGGCCTGCCATGTAAATCATCGATGTGAGTACTTGATTATAAGATGATGTGGTATTGAAATTCATACGAAAAGGTATTTTGACGACATCCTGAATTCAAATTCGTCAGTCCCAATTGATTCAAACTACTCAGTCGGGGCCAATCATCTCAAATTAAAAGATGGCTGGCATGAAAATCAATGATATGCCTAACTTTAGTTCTAATTGACATATGGCACTCAAATTTGGTACATAGTGGTATTTTGATGTCCGAATTAAGATAGTAATCTGCCATAGAAATATGACCATATATATACCGAATATTAGCAAATTACGACACACATGAATTCTAAATGACGTACATGATAGGGCCGCTGTTTACTTTTATGTATATTTTTTATCATTTATTCGAGGTTATTTTAATTTAATCAATTATCTTCCAGCAACTGAGAATACATAGATACAATATAAAAGCAAATAATACTAATAATAATAACACATGCTATTTCAGAATGGTTGTGTTGCTATGGCTTTATGACTTTTTCCAATCGAAGAGTTATAGAGGGGAATTCCATAATTACCCAATACTATTCTTTGAATTGAGACTGTTTACACTGTTATTGTCATCAAATTTGGGCTCTGAATACGTTTGGTTTAGGAGTTTACATATTTTTTATAACTTACAGAGAAAAATGGCACTCGCAAAGGTTTATTATGGTGGAGACCGATATCAACTTGGCTCATTGCTGAAAATAGGGATTTCCAATGAATCAAGATTGCCGCCAAGCTTGGAATTCATATGGCAGCCAACGCATTAGTCATAGCTCTTCAAGCGGGAAATTGAGGATTTAGGATTTTTTCCAAGATAAAAACTAGTTAGAGAAAAACACATTGCCACATGTAATTTAACTGCAAGGTAGGGATCATAAATAACCAAGATAGCGTCATCTTAGAAATCGAGGTGGCAGCCTAGTGAGCATTCGGACCGATTGGGGCCGGCGATATTTGAATTCAGAAAGTCAAATACATTAAGTACAATTTAGTGCCTATGTAATTAGAACTCAAGTTAGGCACATCGGTGATTTACATGGCGGCCATCTTGAAAATTCAAGATGGCGGCTGGACTTAGTGATGGATCGATGAGGGCCGGTAATATTTTAATTCAGAATGTCAAAATACATCTGTGTACCAATTTCAATACCACATGTCATTAAAAGTTAAGTTACTCACATCGATGATTTACATGGCGGGGCCATTTTGAAATTTAAGATGGCGGCTGACTTAGTGATCAGATCGATGGGGGTGGGAATATTTGAATTTCAAAATGTCAAAATACATCTTGTGACCAAATTTCAGTACCACATGTCCATTTATTACAAGTAAGGCATTTTAAGTGATTTTTCATGGCGGGCCATTTTGAATTCAAGATGGCGGCCAACTGAGTGATCGGATCGATGGGGGCCGGCATATTTGAATGCAGAATGTCAATACATCTGTCTACCAATTTTCAAGTAAACTGTACATTTATACAATAGTTAGCATATAAGTGATTTTCTGGCGGGCCATTTTGAAATTCAAGATGGCGGCCGACTGAGTGATTGGATCGATGGGGGCCGGCAATATTTGAATTCAGAATGTAAAATACTCTGGTGTACCAAATTTCAGTACACATGTCATGTTATAACCCAATTAGGCATATTAAGTGATTTTCATGGCGGCCATTTTGAATTCAGAATGGGGCCGACGAGTGATTGGATCGTGGGGGCCGGCAATATTTGAATGCAGAATGTCAAATACATTGTGTACCAATTTCAGTACCGACATGTCATTTATAACCCAAGTTAGGCATATTCAGTGATTTTCATGGCGGCCATTTTGAAATCCAAGATGGCGGCCGACTGGGTGATCGGATCGATGGGGGCCGGCTAATATTTGAATTTAGGAATGTCAAATACATACTGTGTACAATTTAGTACCCATATGTTCATTTATAACCAAACGTTGGATATTCAGATATTTTATGCGGCCATTTTGGAATTCAAGATGGCGGCCGACGGAGTGTGGATCGATGGGGGCCGGCATATTTGAATGCAGAATGTCAAAATACACCGTGTACTAATTTCAGTACACGTCAATTACATCAAGTTTATGCCGTTTCTATGGTTTTTTATGGCGGCCATCTTGGATTTCAAAATGGCGGCCAATCGGTGGTCGGATGCTTGGGGCCGGCAATTTTTGAAATCAGCGCCCAAAATACCCTTATGGGCCAAATTTCACACTTTTCTGCCGGAAGTGGAACAACTCGACTTTTTGTCCTGTTTAATGAGCTATATTTTGGCAATGCCGTAATTCGGTATAATGCACCGCGTGCACTATACCGAATTTCTGCACTGCCTTGTTGGCGCACGTAAAAAAAATGGTGCGCACCAAATGATTAACGCGGAGCAAACAATATACGTCACAATAGCTTAATTAGGCACCAAAAAGTTTGGCAAACATATTGGGAAAGATAAAAAACAGATAGACAAGGTTAAATATACTAGGGGGTCTTATTTATGATATAAATCTGCATGCATCTAATTAATGCACATTATGGATTGTGAACTCAAATGACTAATAGAGTACTAAGTAGAATAAATTTCCAAGGAGCGTTGAGAGAGGATTGCATCATAGACTAGTTTCAACGCCGTTTACATTTAATTTCAGGTTAAAAACTACTCAAACTGTTTTAGTGTAGAAGGATTTTCCAAGTCTTTTGGAGAGGGATTTCAATAATAAATAGTAAGGTAATAGTAAGAAGTTAGATATCTTTATAAATTTTCTGGTTACCCCATCTAAATATAACTATAGAAATGTCTTATTGTGTCGTTCAATAATCCAATATCAATTCGTGTGCCAAAATTTTCAAATTTCTCTTGGCGTTTTATTTTAACTCGCCTACGGCTCGATGTGAATTAAAGCACGCGAGAAATTTGAAATTTATGGACACTCATATTATGGTATATTGCACTCGCTAGCATGCACTATTTGTATAATATGAGTGTCCATAAATTTCAAATTTCTCGCGTGCGTTTATATTTTATACCGAATTACGGCATTGCAAAATAGGGCAATTGACCAATCAGAAGCCTTCTCTCATACCACCCATTTTATATAATACGTTAGACATATCGAAATAAACGTGTTTATTGAAATTACTTCCATTTAACAGTTATAAATTCATTCTTTGGTGTTTCATTTTATTGTAATATTGTTCTGAAACACACATAAATATAAAAAAAACTAATTCAGTATTGGAATGTACAAACATAACAAATAAATTAATAACTAACTATCGCAAACGATACTTTCAATAAACTATAAATTTTCTGGAGCATCATACAGTGTTAAATCCTAATGGATTGGAGACACCTCACTCTAAAGTGACATTCCTCAAATGGTGGCCAAGGGTTTGAGGTGCATGAAACATATTTGTATTTACTATATTGTTTTCACAAGTTTTTAAGAGGTTTCCAAAGGTTTTTAAAAGGTTTTCTAGACGTTCGTAAAACGTTTTGTATTACATTTCAAGGTTTTTAAAAACGTTTTAAAAACGTTTTAAGAACGTTCCAGACGTTTCTTAAAGGTTTTCTGCATGTTCTAACAACATCCACAATATATTTAAAACGTTTTCAAAAGGTTTTTTTACGTCTAGAGCTTCCGAAAGGTTTTTAAAGGTTTTTTATTGGTTCTTTTAACGTTTACAAAAACGTTTTTTAAAACGTCCAATAAAACGTTTTTAAAATGTCTAAAACCTACCACATTTGGACGTCCATAAAACGTTTGATAAAACGTCCAAAAAACCAATTCGGAAAGGTTTTTTTTTTTTGGTTCTTTTAACGTTTAAAAAACGTTTTTTAAACGTCCAATAAAACGTTTTTAAAACGTCTAAAACCTACCACATTTTTGCAGGAAGAACGTCCAAATAAAACGTTTTTTTTACAAACGTCAAAAAAAAACCAATTCGGAACGTTTTAAAAAACGTTTTATAAAACGTCCTTTTGTTAGTTGGGCACTCACAAAGCTTTGCTTCTCAGGGTCCTAAAAAACCTTTTCATATGTATATTGTTATTTCATGTATCACCTGATTGATAAACGTTTTGTACTCATTATGTCTGGTTTTTGAATAAATTAAACTTGAACTTGAACTTGAAACGAATTTAACATACATATTATGATTATAAACCTAGAAGTATGAAGCCCCCAATGAACCCAGGAATTATAATAGGAGAAATGCTTCCGGCATTTAAATGTCTATGTATGATATGTAGGTAAAGGGTCAGGAGATTTGGTAAGCGTTGGATTCATGCGATGGGGGGGGGGTGTGGTCAGACATAAGATTTATAATAGGGATTGGCCGTGGATAAAGTTCGATGGTTCGATGATGGGAATCCTGTTTGTATATATAACCTCCCCCGGAGCCCGTAGTTCTCTGTACACGCTGTTCAAAAAGGGGAGAATAGGCTTGCCTGTGTTCATCCCAAAGCAAATTACTGTTTTTAAAAAAAATTAAGGGCCATTAATATTTTGATTTCCTCATTATGGCCATTAAAAACAAAACCATACCAAAAAAGTACAATCTTGAAAAAATGGGGGAACCATTAAGGGGGTCAGGGGGCATTTATCAAAGGACTTGTCGGACATTTTATCCCGACAAATTGCTCTCAGCCAATCAGAATGCCAAGTATTTCAGTAGCTTATAACAGTTTGTCGGATAAAACGTCTGACAAGCACATCCTTCTAATGAAAACGCCACCTGATCTTTTTTTAATCGCTCTTCATGAATTCTGCACCATGGTCTTTTAAACGATTTCAGGCATAGGGCCCGTTTTTTACTATTAATATTTAATCTCGTCCATGGGTCTCTAAGCATATAGTCGTGAGCCTGTTCATTTTCTACCGAAATAGGCACTTAACCATTCCCTAACACACTTCAAACGACGCCCTTCGATATAATATACATGAGGATTAAAAAAGACGCATCCGAGAAAAGATTCCGCCTACTTATAATTTTAGTATGACCATTATCATATACCATGAGTTATAAATTACTCTAATCCTCCTTTTCCCTCCTGCCCAACTCTCTCTCTCTCTCTCCTCTCTCTCTCTCTCTCCTCTCCTCTCCCTCTCTCTCTCTCTCTCTCTCTCTTATACCTTCCCGCCTACAATACCCCCAGAATTTCGATGTAAAATTATATAAACTGATATAAGTCTCTTTTACAACCAGAAAATGCCCCTGCGCAGACCTTCCGATCCTTCTGGGCTACGCCACTGCAATTCATTGTCACCTTCCGCGCATTAAGGAGGAAGAATATTGTGAATGAGATTATGATGACTCGAGGCCACGTTGCAGACGAGCGAAAGATGTACTTCAGACAGTACCGCAAAACAAATTGGATAAAAATATTTCCCCTCTTAATTTCCATTTTGGGTTCATGTTAAATGAGGACAAATGGTCACGGGTGCACTTCACACTTTTGGTACATTATTGCAATTTACTGTAATTAATAATATTTGTTCCAGATATCTCATATCTCTAGGGCCTTCCCAACCAATTTATTTACACTATCAGATTATGTATAGGGCTTCTTCATAGGCACCGAGAAATATGAGAGGAAAACATTGGGGAATAATATATAAACCTCCTTTAAAAAACGGCGCCGCCTTGTTTAATAGTGAATGGCGAATGGATAAATACTCAATAATACTATACAAAAAAAAAAAAAAAAAATCCGTAAGTGGCTACATTTCGTTTCTGTAAGTGATAATTTTTTTTCTATAAAGAGATAACGTGTGCATAAAGTGTTGGTTTAAAAAAAGAGGGATTTTATTAACAGCAAGTTGCATATTGCTAATTACAGGGGCGGATTCCAGGTGGTTGCGGGCAGGTGAGGACCAACCAGGAACGTCCCCCCCCGTATCAGCGCCTATACTTTCATTGACTGTACATGTTGAAGATCTCAGAACATTAATTTATTTGGCGGCTGCCCCGCCCCTTCGAGAGGTATGCCCTCTTCATTTTTTTACTTCTGGTTATCCCGCCAATAATGATACAACATTGCATTAAGAATATTGAAATGTGAGCGATCACGAAAACTGATTCACTATACTGATAAATTCCCATTGTCAAGGACTGCTTTAATTAGTTGTATCGATATTATATGTAATGAGGAAGGTTTCAAAGACAAAAAAAAAAAGGATCTTAAAAGAATAAAACCGTATATACAATTTGGCTCCTCGTATAGTGTTTGTTTATAATTACCTTATTGAGTGGTATTAATCGTTTTTATTCCCCTTCATCGTCTTTAATTTTACTCTGCCTTTCGTGATCTGTCTAGAGTTTCGCATAGGATTGTCGCAGGCTTTCAGTCACCAAATTCAAGAAATGAAAAATATATCCGGTAGACAATGATAGATGGCGTTCTTTTATGTTTACGAGGTGTTTATTTATGTGTTTTTAAAAAACAAGAAATGTATTTTTCCTCCCCTCGTGTAGACTGATTCATTGAAATAAAAGAGATATAATGAAATGAATGAGGGGCAAAGATTGAGGGATGCAAAGAGAGAAAAATGTAGAAGGGTAAAGAGTTGGAAGCCCCCCCCCCCACAAAAAAAAAAAAAAAAAAAAAAAAAAAGATAATAATAATGATATAAAATAAAGTAAATAATAATAATAAGGATGATAATAATAAATAAATACAAAATAGATGGATCAATAAATAAATTAATAACAATAATAATAAATATATAAATCAAAAATCAAACAAACGACAGAAAAGTAACAACAGTAACACATTATTTTAAAAAAACAGCAAACAAACCAACATAACAAGTACGTACTAATATCGAAGTAAAAGAAAATATTTGGCAACAATAATCGTAAAATGGTATTATAGTCCTATAAGGACTAATATTGAAATTATACCATCCTCATACTATCAAACCTTGATGATCTTACCGTTGTTTTGCTGACTTTCCAGTCTGTAAGATCGGTGTGCATTTTTTCCAACATAGCGGTAGCATCTTCAACCTTCTTCAAGTATTCAGCTTCGCGTGAGGTAATCATGGTATATGGAGATTATCTTCTGCACACTGTAAAACTGAATTTCAAGAAAAAAAAAATTATTTTATTCTTATAGAAGAGAAGTTCACAGAATTACCTCCCCCTCCCCCTTTTCCTTTTTTTCAGTATATATACTGGATCCGTCCGATGAAAATTTTCTTTCCATTTTGCCTATTATATTTTGGATCATTATCCTTTTTTTAAACTATTTTCTCCAGTCTATCTTTTGCATTCTCATCCTTCATATATCAAATTTTATAGTCATACATTCTTCTTTATTGGGTGCATAATGATAGATTTAATCAAAGTTAACAACTCAGTTTTAGGCCCTTTTTGTTGATCGATACTGAAAACATTCATATTGGAGGAATTGAATCGATGATAATGGAAGTTGATTTCATGTCATACTGTTTGATTTTATGTAAAGAATCATAACAGATTTGGATTGTGGACAACTTTGTTCCTTATCAACTGATCTAGAATAACCCAAGGTATGAATGATTAGAACATTTAGTGATAGCCCTGCTGGAAAGAACACAGTTTTCCACAATGTAAAAAAATAATAACGCTCAGAAATGACAATGTGAACATTAGACAATGTGTTCTCCTCTGACATTTCAAGAGGGACACCCCCTCGTTTATCATGTTATTTAACATGTTTAAAGATCTTTAGCAACTCACTCACGCATCCCTTGGTCTCGACATATCGAGCCCCCCCCCCCCACAAAAAAAAAAAAAAAAAAAAAAAAAAAGATAATAATAATGATAATTAAAATAAAGACAATACAATACCCCCAGAATTTCGATGTAAAATTATATAAACTGATATAAGTCTCTTTTACACCAGAAAATGCCCCCCTCCTGCCAACCCTTCCGATCCTTCTGGGGCTACGCCACTGCAAATTCATGTCACCTTCCGCGCATTAAGGAGGAAGAATATTGTGAATGAGATGTATGATGACTCGAGGCCACGTTGCAGAACGAGCGAAAGATGTACTTCAGACAGTACCGCAAAACAATTGGATAAAAATATTTCCCTCTTAATTTCCATTTTTGGTTCATGTTAAATGAGGACAAATGGTCACGGGGTGCACTTCACACTTTTGGTACATTATTGCAATTTACTGTAATTAATAATATTTGTTCCAGATAATCATATCTCTAGGGCCTTCCCAACCAATTTATTTACACTATCAGATTATGTATAGGCTCTTCATAGGCACGGAAAATATGAGAGGAAAAACATTGGGGAAATAATATAAACCTCCTTTCAAAAACGGCGCCTTGTTTAATAGTGAATGGCGAATGGATAAATACTCAATAATACTATACAAAAAAAAAAAAAAAAAAAATCCGTAAGTGGCCTACATTTCGTTTCTGTAATGATAATTTTTTTTCTATAAAGGAGATAACGTGTGCATAAGTTGGTTTAAAAGAGGGATTTTATTAACAGCAAGTTGCATATTGCTAATACAGGGGCGGATCCAGGTGGTTGCGCAGGGGACACCCCCTCCCCGTATCAGCCCTATACTTTCATTGACTGTACATGTTGAAATCCGAACATTTTTGGCGGCGCCCCCCTCTTCAGGGCTGCCCCCTTCTTATTTTTACTTCTGGTATCCGCCACTTTAATGATACATTGCATTAAAGAAATATTGAAATGTGAGCGATCCGAAGAAAACTGATTCACTGTACTGATAAATTCCCAATGTACAAGGAACTTGCTTTAATTAGTTGTATCGATAATTATAATGTTAATGAGGAAGGTTTCAAAGAGCAAAAAAAAAAGGATCTTAAAAGAATAAAACCGTTATATACAATTTGGCTCCTGCGTATAGTGTTTTGTTTATAATTACCTTTATTGAGTGGATATTAATCGTTTTTTATTCCCCTTCATCGTCTTTAATTTTACTCTGCCTTTCGTGATCTGTCTAGAGTTTCGCATAGGATTGTCGCAGGCTTTCAGTCACCAAATTCAAGAAATGAAAAATATCCGGTAGACAATGATAGATGGCGTTCTTTATGTTTACGAGGTGTTTATTATGTGTTTTTACAAAAACAAGAAATGTATTTTTCCCCCTCGTGTAGACTGATTCATTGAAAATAAAAGAGATATAATGAATGAATGAGGGGCAAAGATTGAGGGATGCAAAGAGAGAAAAAATGTAGAAGGGTAAAGAGTTGGAAGCCCCCCCCCCCCACAAAAAAAAAAAAAAAAAAAAAAAAAAAGATAATAATAATGATAAAATAAAATAAAGAAATAATAATAAGGATGATAATAATAAATAAATACAAAATAGATGGATCAATAAATAAATTAATAACAATAATAATAAATATATAAATCAAAAATCAAACAAACGACAGAAAAGTAACAACAGTAACACATTATTTTAAAAAAACAGCAAACAAACCAACATAACAAGTACGTACTAATATCGAAGTAAAAGAAAAATTTGCAAACAATAATCGTAAAATGGTATTATAGTCCTATAAGGACTAATATTGAAATTATACCATCCTCATACTATCAAACCTTGATGATCTTACCGTTGTTTGCTGACTTTCCAGTCTGTAAGATCGGTGTGCATTTTTTCCAAATAGCGGTAGCATCTCAACTTCTTCAAGTATTCAGCTTCGCGTGAGGTAATCATGGTATATGGAGATTATCTTCTGCACACTGTAAAACTGAATTTCAAGAAAAAAAATATTTTATTCTTAGAAGAGAAGTTCACAGAATACCCCCCCTCCCCCTTTTCCTTTTTTTCAGTATATATACTGGATCCGTCCGATGAAAATTTTCTTTCCATTTTGCCTATTATATTTTGGATCATTATCCTTTTTTTAAACTATTTTCTCCAGTCTATCTTTTGCATTCTCATCCTTCATATATCAAATTTATAGTCATACATTCTTCTTTATTGGGTGCATAATGATAGATTTAATCAAAGTTAACAACTCAGTTTAGGCCTTTTTGTTGATCGATACTGAAAACATTCATATTGGAGGAATTGAATCGATGATAATGGAAGTTGATTTCATGTCATACTGTTTGATTTTATGTAAAGAATCATAACAGATTTGGATGTGGACAACTTTGTTCCTTATCAACTGATCTAGAATAACCCAAGTATGAATGATTAAACATTTAGTGATAGCCCTGCTGGAAAGAACACAGTTTTCCACAATGTAAAAAATAATAACCTCAGAATGACAATGTGAACATTAGACAATGTGTTCTCCTCACATTTCAAGAGGGACACCCCTCGTTTATCATGTTATTTAACATGTTTAAAGATCTTTAGCAACTCACTCACGCCATCCTTGGTCTCGACATATCGAGTCACATTTTCGGAACATTTCGAGGGTACTTGAAATCAGAATGTTAATCTGGGGGAAATGTCTTAGACAACCCCCCCTCCCTCCTCCCCCCCCCCCAACAGATCAAACGATTTTATATAACCCAGTGGCCATAAAATTGTCGAGGCCGAGGATTTTTGCTACAAAAAAGAAAAAGAAAAGCCCTACAGATTTTAACATCTATTGCCTTGTATCATATATCATTGCTTTGGGAGGTTTTTCTTACATTTCAATTGAACAGGTTTCATGTGTCCCCCTGAAAAACATACAGTCTGTGTCAAATAAAATGGTACAGTGGGAAAACATTTTTTTATAGTATGAAGGTTAATATCAACGTGGTATTGTTTGTTATTTTCATAAAGCAGGAATATCACTCTTTCTTCTGCATTTTTTTTCATCACATTTGATGCAGTATTTTTTGAGATATGACTAATTTTCTACAATCAAGAAAAATCCATTTTTCGCACGCCGTCCCATGCCTTTGTGTACGATTTCGCATAATGACCGTGAATTCAGCGCTCCAGAACAATAGAAGTGCGTAATTTCGAATTGTTCCTCGTCGCACGAAACTTAGCATAACTTTTGTTTTACGAAAGCAAATTATACAGGACAAAGCGCATCAGCAAGAAAAATATTTTGGCTTTAATTTGGTACCACAAACACACATTATATGAAAAGATTTCACACCTAAATGATTTTTTCCCCGACTGTACCATTTTTTTTTGACACAGACTGTATAGAAGTCATGAAAGCTTTTTCCCAGAATATGAATGTTGTGCAATATACCCTACAGATCCGAATATAAATGAGGGTTTCAGAAAAGGTATTCATGTCGCTGTTTTATTGTTATATTACTTCGTAATTCTCAAGGTGCCTTTCTTTTCATGCCTTTTAAAAAAAAATTATGTATATCTTCAATTTCAATTTCAATTTCAATTTTATTTTTTTTCATTTCCAACAAAAGAATACAAAATTCATACAAGTATCATTGGAATAAACATTTGACATAACAAAACATGCAATACAAAGTATAATAAATCAGAATTATATATTCCAAAATTGAATAATACGTTGGAAATGGAGAGGTCCACTGAGAAGCAAAGCTTGTTAATTGTGGACCCCTCAAAAATAGTATTCAATAGTAGTAAGTTACATGACTCAAATAAAGATATTAGCCAACAGAGAAGATGGTAGAGAGAGAGAGAGAGGGAAAAAACATAATACATGATATATATATATATATTAAACAAAATGTATGAGAAAGGAGAGGGTGAGAAGAGAGAAAAGACGATGAAGAGGAGATATCTGCGTTGTAGACGAAAAAATATATCAGATAACGAATATATCGTA
>CALNVZ010003425.1:3725755-3738504 GCA_940671915.1 Paracentrotus lividus
CTCTTTCTTTATGCACAGCGATGAATTTTTATAAACATAATATAATATCATAATTATATGATTATTATATGACAATTATATGGTAATTATATGATAATTATATGGTAATTATATGATAATTATATGGTAATTATATGATAATTATATGATAATTATATGGTAAGTATATATTAATTATATGGTAATTATATAATTATGTGGTTATTATATAATAATTATATAATAATTATATAATCATAATCATTGTATAATTTTATATCATTTATTCTTCTCACTAGGCCTACTTTTCTGTTACCTAATATATATTTTTGTGTATTATTTTGTTCTCAAACTGTATATTATGTTGTATTTTTTTGTATTATGTTGCTGATGATCCTATTTGTCTAGTTTTTGTATCGATAAAGATTGAATTGAATTGAATTATAATTTATTACGAATCGAATAGAGTATGTAATTCTGTGGTATAAAGGTGTGTGCTTGGTGAATAATATATACTACTGAGTGATTAAGGAAAAACACAGTAATCATCTGGAACGCAATAACAAAGGATACACAAGCCCTTATTTGCATTAAGATTACAAGAGTCCTAATCGACACTGTCAATAAAAATATAGCATTCATTCGACTAAACGTGGAAGTACACCAGTAAATACTTATTCTCTTTCTAAGGAATGTATTGAGAAGTGTGATGCATCGATGTTTCAATATTTTTCCTAAAATCAATTTTTGTAAGTTACAAAATGGGTTTCATCTGCTTTTCAAAGCTAATGGCATTATGTCCACCGGCATGCCATCCACGTACTTTATTCAAACCACTCTGAAACACTAGACATTCGGGCTTTCCTGCAATTGATTTCTGAATAAAAATTTTGATCTTTGACTATAAATTCAAACATAATATGACCAGCACCAGTTCTGTTTTCTTTATTCCCCTGTAAAAATAGTAGAAGTTATATATATTCGCCGACGCCAGTAAAGTCCATTATTATGATAGGAAATCTTGTCTGATCCATCCTCTCTCTCTCTCTCTCTCTCTCTCTCTCTCTCTCTCTCTCTCTCTCTCTCTCTCTCTCTCTCTCTCTCTCTTTCTCTCTCTTTCTCTCTTTCTCTCATATAATCATTATTCAGAAGGTATATCCTGTGAATAGCTATGCTTACATTTAGACCGCGAAATGCGACACAATATTGCACATCTAAAACGCTGTATAAATGTGTTAATCTACATTGTAATATTCAATCTATTAGGAAGGGTGTGTTTTGTTGTTAAAAAGTACATCAAGTTTAAGGCTTATCATTGTGTGTTTAATTTAGATAAGACCATTATCTCATGTTGAGGTCAAGCATTTAGTTATTTCTATTTTTTGAGGTGTGTCGAACGTTCGTGTGATTGACATGGGGTCTACAGCCCGCTCCCGAAACTTTTCACGAGCCGGAGAAAAAAAAAGTGTGCCCCCAAATCAAGTTGCCAATTTTACAACCGATATATGTTCTAACCCAACAAAAATGTGGAATAAATACATTAGAAATCCATTGCTGATTATCCAGCTGGATACTTCGACCAGATAGGTTTGAGGCTAATTTTCCCATGAGCCCATTCTTTGAAGTTCTTTCACTCTTGCAGCTGTGATAATCTTGTTGCTTTCGAGCTTAGGCACCCAATTTTTACTAATGAATGAAACATTATAATTCCATGGTATTATTACATTTCCATTTTTTATAAGGGTAAAATCAGAGGCGGTAGAACCGGGGGCAGGGGCACAGTGTCCACCACCCCGCCCCCCCCGTTTGTTCATGTCTCTAAAAGTGCCCCTCTTCGATACTGAAAAGTTCCCCTTTTGTAGTTAAAAAGGCCCTTTTATACTGACAAGAGGCCTAAGTCTTACAGTCTTCTTAAAAGTCCGATGGTAAAATTCGTGTTTTGAAAAAGGGGCGCTCTCAATATTAAGAAATGCCCCCTGTTGTCGCCATTATGCCTTCTCAAAATGATTTTTTTTTTTTTTTTTTTTTTTTTTTTTGGGGGGGGGGGTTTTGCTCGGTCGTCATGCGACCTCACATTGAATAAAAAGAAACACCAAGCAATATGCATGAACACGGAGCCTAACCCCTGCTGCTGGAGGCAAATATTATTGTTTTTAAAAATCCCTTATTGGTAGAGGTAGGGGGGAGGGAGAGGGGCTTGAGCTACAGCCCCTAAAGTTAATTATCTATAATGCCCCTTTATAGTTCTTATTTATTTAAAGAAAATTTAATATTCATGAAACAAGTAAATGCACACATATTTTAAATCGGCATTAACGTTGTGAAGGAATTACATGCATTTCACACTTACTCTGTTATACACTTAATTTTTTTAAAGGGGCACTGTTTGATATATACTCAAAAGCGCCCTTTTTACCCCAGATGTCTTTTTAAAGCCGCCCGGTCCCTCTCGTGTATTTGTATGTGGACTATAGGGAAGGAAGCTTGGCTTATACCCGAAATAATTTAACCAAACCTGTAAAACGTATCTTCAATTCGTATCCTCAAACTCCAATTTTGAGCTCAAATTATTCGGCTCGCGCTTCGCTCTGGTATTAATTTTGTCATTACGTAATGAATGGTGACAAAACAAAGCCACTAAGATTTTTACAGGAAAAAATGATGCTCTTTTTTTTCTATGCTCCTATATCCGAAAATATTACAACCCAAATATGTATGCGCATTATGGTCTATAATGCGGAAATTAACTCCAAGTTCGCACCTCGAATTTGGTCGCGCTTCGCGCTCGATTACCATTTTTTCTTTACTAAACTTTACTAAATGACTGGTAAAAAAGCTAATTTTCCGCGCATCCCCTCCCCATCCCATATTTTAATATTTATGTCATTGATCTCAAAATGCCCCCTTTTTTCCAGAAAAAAAGTGGCCCTTTTCACCCTGACCCCCCCCCCCTCCTCCAATTTTAAATTCATTCCGCCGCCTCTGGGTAGAATTTTGCAATTCGTAGTTGAGTTATTGATATATTACCCCCTTTGACGCTGATCGAATGACCTTATATAAAATAATTAATGGATACTTACATCTTTATGACTGCTTTTAAAGAGCGGTAATTCCAAAGGAAGTATGTTTGCAACCTAGAGGCTCAGTTCGGAGTATATAATGTCCCAACACTACAATATCAGGATCATATTGTCTACTTTGAAAGAACGTTACTAATTTTACTCTTAAGAATCAACATCTGCGTACTTATCCGACAAAATTAATCTCGGTCATCAATTCTCAAAGTGCGTTAAACTGTGCCATTTATAACTCTGCTCGAATCTTTAAAGTTCGACAATTAATCGTCCAATCAAACTATGAACAGGGAGGGACATTGCGTTCAGATTATTAGGCTTAATATTTCGATTTTGAACGTTTAGCATTATGGAACTGACAAACTGATTATACTGATATTTTCATTTATATCAGGATGTGATCAGTTTTAGACGTTAATATTATACAACTATCAAACTATATCATACATTATGATCACAGTTATGAATATTCATGATTGATTCTTTATTTAGAAAGCTAGGTCACGTGTCGTGACAATATTGTTTCCCAATGTGATAAAGTTCATGAATGTGTCTATTGAAACCAGTCAATGGAAGTTATTAAAGATGTATTGTGTCAATAACATGAAAACGAGGGGATCAAATTCCAATTCGAGGACAGTCAAGTTGTGTGTACTCTTCTCAAAACCACCATCACAATGTGGTGAAATTAATCATCTTCCAAAAGAAAATTATAGATGATTTTAAAATTAATGTTTTTTTGTCAGTCATAATCATTTATTTCTATGTAATCGACATTTATAGGTTCTGCGTGGTGTTATATCTGTTACTCCACTGTGGTTGCGACATCCGATGATAATGATGAATCATGATGTCACATCATAATGATTTTATGTTAATGTATTATTATCATCTGTGCTCAATATTTTTATTTTAATTTTTTTTTTTTACGTGTTAATGATATTTTGACTTTTCCATTTTTAAAGTGCAGGTGGAGATTGTTATCCAAAAATCCATGAAAACTCTTCGATCGACAACGAATTTGGTTCCGAAAATATGTGTGAACACGTTTGTGTAAATAACGGTCCTGGTTTAATCATTACAAAGAGATCTTATTTGAACCTTCATCGGACTCTGATTAACCATTAAACTCATTATCAATTAACTGTTTTATAGATACCTGCCTCGTCTAAGAACAATGGCGATAGAATGATGTCATGATATAAAATTTATCTGTGAAGTAAATGAATGACAATGAATCTAAAAATAAAAATATAATCTGAATATGAAATTTGAAGAAAAAAAAATCATATGATATGGTTTAAAGGAACAGAGGTAAAAGAAGGGAAACTGAGAATCTGGAACAGAGAGAGGGGGTTAGGTGCTAGAATGAGAGAGTCGATCTAAAAAGAGGGGATAATGAGAGAGATAGAGTGTGAGAGAGAGAGAGAGAAAGAGACAGAGAGAGAGAGAGAGAGGAAGAGAGAGAGAGAGAGAGAGAGAAGAGAGAGAGAGAGAAAGACAGAGAAGAGAGAGAAGACAGACGGAAAAAGAGAGAAGAAACCAACATTTTTTTAAAAGGAGAGAGAACATGGAGAAGGGGTTGGTAGTGAGTATACTCAGTTATAAGATGAAAATCATGATGACCCTGTCTATATCAAAAGCTCTATAACTATAAGAGATTAAATTAAAAGTGACCCCATTTTTGAGTCCAATGGGAATGGGGCCATACACCATTCCGTGTCAATTAACATCAGACAAAAAGTGGCGTATTGCCCCCAATGGACGCTAAATTTGGTCCTTAATTTTTAGCCTTGTTTTTCTTATTATATGTATTTATTCATTTATCTATTTTTATTTTTTTTTAATAAATTCAAATTCATTGAAATAAAATCCACAACCTTAATAAGAGAGTAGCAAAATATAAGGCCTCAAAATCGTTACCTCATTACTTAAAGGAATGCATCATTCGTGAATGAGCTGCATGTACACGTTGATAACATGAAATTAAAAAAAAAAAAAAAAAAAAAATAGCAAAAAGGTGTTAGGTTTTACTCAGTTTGAAAACATTAAGATTATGCTGCTAAGGAGCAAAGGTCGCAGAGCCGTGGAGGCCGGGGCTGCAGCCCCCCCCCCCACTTTTATCAGAAAACGTGTACAAAAATGTAAAAATGACCATAGATTTGAGATTTTCAGCTTGTTTAGCCCCCCCCCCCCCTCCCCTTCAGCTCGTGCAACCCCTGAGTAGTAAGCCTTATTTCAAAAAGGTTTATTTGGCAACAACAAAGCCACTACCCAGCCGGATAAAACACAGAGTCAATCACAATTTCACACTGTAGAAACCAGAGGCGGCGGAACATGTGGCAGGGGGGCACAATGCCCCCACACTCTTCCATGCACTTTAAAGTGCGCCTTTTCATTATTTAAAAGTGCCCCTTTTCAGCGAAAAGGGGCCCTTTTCTAAAAGAAGAATTTCATACTTAAAAGTTACATGAACCATCTTCTTTTTTTAATGGCACTCTTGGTACACAGAAAATCCCTGTATTGTCCTATTGAAAAATTTCCACTCGGTCGCTATGTGACATCGCATTTAAAAAGAGAATACCAAGCAACAGGCCTATAGCTATGCAGAACGAATTAACCCTGCTGCTGGATCCAAATATTATGAAAATTGCCCTAATGAAGTGGTAGTGGGGGGGGGCTTAGGGGTACAGCCCCTAAACGTAATTGAATGTAGTGCCCTTTCTAGTGCTTATTATTAAACAGCATTTAATATCTATGACTATGTAGGCCAGAGGCGGCGGAACGAATTTGAAAGTGGGGGTCACGACGGAAAAGGGGCACTTTTTCTAAAAAAGGGGGCACCTGAGACCAAAGGCTCAAAGAGAAAAATATTCAGAAAAGTAGGGGTGTGCAGAAAATTTGCCTTTAAATTTGTGCATCAAAATTTTAATGGATTTGATTTTATTAATGATAAACTAAAAGAATGCGAGCGCGAAGCGCGAGCCGAAAATTTCCAGATAATTGTTCATTCTATAGACCTTATTTAGTATCCGCAAGGGCGAAGCGCGAGCTGAAATTTTTTATCTGAAAATTTTGAGTTAATTGTGCATTATATAACTTATTTAGTATCCGAGAGCGCGGAAGCGCGAGCCGAAAATTTTGGGCTCAAAATTGGAGTTAATTGTGGATCATTCCCTATTAAATATCCGCAATCGCGAAGCTCGAATTGAAAATTATGAGCTTAAAAATGGAGGTTATTGTGCATTATAGACCCTATTAAGTATCCGCCGAGCGCGAAGCGCAAGTTGAAAATTATGAGCTTAAAATTTGAGTTTATTGTGCACTATACACCCTATTTAGTATCCGCGAGCGCGAAGCGCGAGCCGAAATTTTTTTTTGTATTAAAAGTGCCCCTGTTTAGTATTAAATGATTTGTTATTAGCTAAGAAAAGGGGCACTTTTTAGTCATGAAAAGGGGCACTTTGAGGGTGGATGAAAAAGTGGGGGGTCACAGTCCCCCCCCCCCTGCCCCCCTGGTTCCGCCGCCTCTGATGTAGGCCCTACATGTTTTTCATTTATGTCACACTATTGCTTGAAATTGCACATGACTTCACTTTTAAAAAGAGGCACTTTTACAGTGGCGGATCCAGGATTTGATGACAGGGGGGGGGGGAGGCCAAAATTGGAATTTGAGATGTTTGTACACCCAAATTTTTTTCCTCTTCACCCCCCCCCCCCTTTTTCCCCCTTTTTTTTTTTTTTTTTTTTTTTTTTTTTTGCTAGGGGAGTTGGGGAGTCGGCCCCCTGGATCCGCGCCTATTTTAATACTAAAGTGTCCCTTTTCTACTCCTTATGTTCAAAGAGTATTTATACCCTATAATGTTGTGTTGGTTTTGAAGAAAAATAAAAACTTTTTATGCAGAGAGCAGCACACTCTATGTGGGATGCATACATAGAGTTACATAAACTCTGTGGATACATATCAGTACTGTAGATGTACTGACTATAGGTGGTGTGACATCACTCTGTTTATAATCTCGGCAACTCTTCCAGCCACAGGCTACGTCTCAAATCCAAATTTTTTACAATGATTCAAGTTTCAATACCAGCGTTTCGTCAGATCGTCAGTGATGATGAGAGACCCTATACGGTGAGGATATGAATTATTCTTCTTTTAATTGATCTGTATGCTGTCTAAACACTGTATTTTAGTGAAATTGTATCTTGTTTTTAAAATTCTAAAATCTTGTTCAGTCCCAGTCGCTTATAATGGTGTGGTGTCCTAAATAGTGAGCTGTGTAAGGTGATGGGTCGGTCTACTGTGTTGATGTGAAACAATTTCTGCAAATAAAAACTATAAATACTGTACTAGGACTTTCCCAGAGTGGGGCACATTGACAGCACCTTGTCTCTAGATATTGATAAAAAAGTTCTTCTTTTTGAAAGTTCTTTATTAAAGATTCATCAGTGTTAATCCATTCTATGTTAGAAATGAAACCAAAAATTTCACAAAATTATTTCCAAGAACACTGTCTTTTACGATTTTTAAAAGGGCTTGTAATTTTGTGAAGCAAAAGTGAATAGTGCCCATGTCTGCGCACTAACTCATTTTGCACGCATTTCAAGCGCAGTCATGTTTTTGCCTTCTCACTTTTTGACAATGGTTGAAATTTACAGGGTAGCAAATAAACCTTGCTGAAAAATCGTTGTTAATGAATTATTTTCACAGTTCACAGCTTTTTGTATCAAAGTGGATTGTTGAGGTTAAGATTGGATATTGATGTTAATTTAGTGTTTTGTTCTATAAAAATCGCGCATTTACGTGGGTGCGCAGACAAAGGCACTGCGCAGACTTATTAGGCACTCTTACCATACAGTCATTGGCATACCTCCTGCCCATTTGCCTTGGTTCCTGCATTGGGGCATAAGCAGTAACCAAAAGGAAGAACCAACACATTGGCCATGGAAATCGTTTATTTTCTGAACTTTGCAAGTCATGATCTCAGAGGCTTTATATTATTCTATGTCTCTTAGTCTTAAGAGGAAAAGATTCTTATTTCAAATTATCAGCATGATCTGCCTCTCCATGAATTGACCACTCCAAGACTTTGAAATTCTAGGGGGAACTGCTTGAAAGCTTTTATGTCTGATGATATGGTCTTTACTCTAAATTGCACCTTCATTCGCAGCACTATTGTTGGCCCTCAAGACTCTAGAACAGATTGGAATGTTAGGTTCACATTAATACATTTATCATCTACAATTTATTTTTTCTTTGACCCTCAGGTTTATCAGATCAATGTGAAGGTGTCTGGACGAATACATTCAATTGACAAGAGATATAGAGAGTTCCATGCCCTTCATAAACAGGTTTGTCAATAATATAGCTCATGCACACAATTTGATTTATCCCATATGCTATCATAGATTTACCTTGTACAGGTAGAGATCTACAGATTAAAATCACAGGAGGCTTCATGTCAAGCTGTCTATTCATAATTCAATTCTTGATAAATTTGAACACTTGATCATCAATAACTCTAGAAGCTATTTATAAAGTTGAGAAATGTTTGGTAAAGCTTTACCTACATTAAACTTTTGTTTAATTAAGTTGTCATCAACAGCCAATCGATGTAAAAGCTAAAGGGATTTCTGTATCAATTTCTGTATCTTATTATCTATCCAATAGGACTTCATTAATGCAAGAATATCAAGAATATCTTCGAATCTATTATTTTGCACACTCTAAAAATTTTGACTTGATATTTTTGGGGATTGTCTGGTATTGATAATCCCTGCGTAAATTTCCCATTAAAAAGATACATATTTTTTTTGTCTCTGACTTCATACTATAAAGTTTTAAGAACCCCATTATTATCCAAATTATATTCTTTGTTGCTAGGTACAAACTCGGTCACTTCTACTTTTTGTTCTGCATTAACTCGATTCTAGGTGAAAAAGAAATTTGAGACTCCAGATTTTCCACCCAAGAAAGTACGACAGCTGAGCTCAAGAGGTATGGAACAACGGAGAGTATCCTTGGAAGCGTATCTTCAGGTGAGGACATTTTTATAATTGGTAATAATGATATTTGTGGGTAGTTATATAGCATCCGAGTCCACCTTTCGATCTGAGCATCATTCACTTCAAATACATATGTAGATTGAATTATTGATGGTGGAGAGAAACATAATTTTGTGTCAGTGTATTAGCTTTAATGTACATTTTCCAAATGTAAAGAGAGCAGGGGTCTTGTGCAAAACTCCACTATTGCCTTGCCCTCTATAGTGTTCTTATTTCTTCTTTTTTTTTTTTTTTTTTTTTTTTTTTTTTTTTAGAAATATTTTATCATGCAAAATTAGAAGTTTACATTTACATGATTATATTAAAGGGAAAAGGGTGTGACATCTTAAAACTTTGAACTTGTAAACTCTAAGGTTGTATGGCATGAGCCACATCCTGGAACAGTTGCTTGAAGGAGGTGAATCACAGCACAAATATGTAACATACCACTGTCTAATCATCCATGTTTTTTTGTCTTTTAAGTTTCAATAAATAATAACCTTCCACAACCCGCGCGGCCCCCCCCGCCCCCGCCCTCTCCCTCCCTCAACGCCCACCATTAAATAAAAAAAATAATAAAACCTAAATTATTATCAAGAGGAAGTGTTCCCTTTTTTATTTATTTTTTACTGCCCATCAGATCTCTGCATTGGGCCGTGTGTTAAAAGTTTGCTGCCTTTTGCGTTACATGTCAATTTGACTCCAAACGGCACTTTTTCAGTTCAAGGACCTGTATCTCGAGAAGTATACACCCTACTATATCAAAACCAAAACTATATATTTTCTGAAAGGAAAATTTCCCAAGAAATCTAAATCTGCATCGAAGAATTATACCAGCTGCAAGATGAAAAAGTTATTAGGAAACTTTTCAGGATTTTAAAATTTTTTTTAACATTTTCATTGTTTTTATCGTCAAGTCATCTATAATAACCCCACTATTCATAATAGTATTATATTCTGGTAGAGAATATTCAGACTTTTGAAACAAGGTATAATTCATTATGGTTGACACTTTTAGAATGAAAAATATAATGATCTGAAATTTAGCCCTAAAAAAATTGTTTTTTCAAAATCATGAGGGGGTTGGGTCCTGCCAAGTACTGTTGCACCATCAAATATATTGTTTAAGTGATATGATATTATAAAGCAGTTAATAAGCTTCTATTTGGTGCTAAATTTACAATCATAGGCTAAAATTTGGCTGAGATATTAGAGTTTTCCCTACGGTACTAATATATCTCCAATTCATAGTGACTTTGTACAGGGGCATCGATTGTGTTGTTTCTTTTTTTTTTCCAAAATAGATATTGGTAGTCTTTCCTGGATGTAATAATTAATGTAACATCAAACCTATTGTTCAGTGATTTCATGGTATGAAGTTTATAAGCTTCAGTTTGAAACCAAATTTACAGTCATAAGCCAAAATTTGGTAGAGAAATTCAAGTTTTCCCAAAATCAACCACAGAATGTAAAATTTCCCTTTGACTTTGTACAGGCCGCGCTGCTTCCGACGGCGCCGCTTCCGGCACAGCCCTACTGTCCGAAACTTAAACCATTGTAACTCCACCAGAATGTTACCTAGAACGATGAAACTTCACAGGGAGCTACATGTAGCACAGTAACATAGCTTCAAAATGAGATCAAATTTATTACATAAACTTTCTTACTTTTGAAAAAATTGACAAATTCATGCTGAAAAACAGCAAAAAGCGTAACAGCACCACCCTATTTGGGTGGCGAGTTCATAACATACAACTGTACGACCATTATGTGGTCTCAGTTCCTGAGTGTGGATAACCAAAACAAAAAAGAAATATTGTCTTCTCACTCTTGATTTCAATGCAGGGGTTACTGGACAAGGACACCATTCCTAAATCCCTATTAACTTTCCTACGTGTGAAGAATTTCAGAGCAATCAGCTACGAGTGAGTATATATTTTGTTTTGATTGAATTGATTTGGATTTCATGTTGTTCGTTACTTTTTGTCTGATTAATCTGAGAGAGATCTTACAAGTATCTGCATGGAAATTTGAAATTGATTATAATTTATGATTTATTTCATTTTTAATTCTTGAATACATGCTTATTCATTATTTACCTAATTCTTTATTTATTTTCTAATAAAATCATTTATATATTTCACGTCATATTTGTTTAAAATTTTGGGGGTACTTATACAATGTATCTGTTCGTTTATGTGCTTATTTGTCTGTTCATCTATTATCTGTTCTGTTAATATTCTATTAAAATGATAACCTTAGTAATTAAGGGACTAATCAAATTCTATGCTGGATAACTGCTCTGTTTGCAAGTATAATTTAATGAGTTTGTTCACTTTTACTGAGTTTGTTTTCTCTAGCCTCTTTTATTGCGGCTGTTGTCCCTTGTATTCTTATTTTTTAATACTACTTTTTGTCTTCCGGAGGGTCAGTTATGCTCCTGTAACATGTTCAGAGAGAGTATGTCAGGTTATGTTGCAAAGATATTTAGAAGAAAACGGGTTTCTTTTCAATAATCAATACTTTGAAATCTCTAGTAAATCACACCTTATAATTTTCTTAAGTCATTTTTTTAAATTTTTTTTTAAGCTTTTTTTTTATCTTGTAGAGCTACTAAAATTCAAAACATTAAAACTGATAAAGAAATGAAAAAAACAAAATTTAGTTTGATGAAAAGTAGATCTTACCCCTTTTTCCATTCGCAAATAAGCTTTTCATTTATTGATCTTAACTTCCAGACACTCATAACTTCCTTCTCATTTGTTCAATTAGCGATCTTCTTCTTCATAGGTTTGGGTTCCCCTTTAATAAAAGGTTTTTAGACCTCTGAAAATCAATGTTGGTTTTGCAATTCATGAAACTGAGCCAGATAATAGGGAAACATTGGGGCGGAAAACAGTTGATTTGAATTCAGTACAAGGTACGCCCATTAGGAGTAACATAGAAACCTTATACCCCGATTGGCTAGTTCTTGTCCTACATGATACACCCAATCAGTGATTCTGGCCCAATTATGTGCAATACTAGAACCAGCGTACTATAATTGAAGAGTAATGTGAAGCCCCTCCCATTCCCTTGTTAGATTCTGTGATCTCTCAGGGGGCTGAATTAAATATGATTATGGGTAGTAATCAGTCATCCATTTCATCCCCTTGTGTCCGCCCAGAACATTAAAAGGTGAAAAAAAGTTAACTGTTTGCCCGCACTGAGTTGCGAACCCAGACGAATGACACAAATTCGTACAGTGCCGTTATATTGAGGGAGTCTTGTCTCAATGAACTCTGTTTCATTACGTATCAATATGAGGCATACATGTGCTTGCTTAAAAAAGCAGTGCAAAATAAGAAATGTGCTATGTTGATGGGCAATATTCACAGATTTAGCACTTTAAGTTTTGCTTTATTCCCTATTGTTCGCAACTCAGCAAATTTGTGTGTTGAATCATTCAATAGTTATTATAACAAACCTAAAACATCTACTGTGCATGTACATGTAGAACAAGCACATTCGATCCCTGTTACAACGAGATGCTCAGGAAAAAGCCAGCTTCCATTTTATACCGGTACATAAGATGGCAGTTGGCTTTGTCCTGAGCATCTCGTTGTAACAGGGATCGACTGAACTTGTGTTTGAGTCTTCTTAAGATCACGG
>CALNVZ010003425.1:3741087-3759094 GCA_940671915.1 Paracentrotus lividus
ATTTATTTCCGATCAGTACATAACTGTAATTATACCCTTAAACGAATTATACATGGCAGAGGGAGACACTTCCAGAGGCTTCTTCTGCACTTCCTCCTCTGTTCTCGGCCATTTCTAGCAAATAGGAAAACTCAAGTTTTTTTTGTTGGGGGGTCAATATAAATAAATTGGAATGAACAGCCCGCTTTGACCGTCTCATATCTTTTTTATATTCTCTTCAAAATCTTTTGTGTTATTACTGAGTGGGTTTTCCTTCAATGTTCACTTCACGCACAAACACCTGTCGCCTTCTTGTCAATACATGGGATATTTACGACATAGAATATTCTTTCATTAAGAAGATCGCTTTCGTGTTTGAATCATTGTCAACCATCTCATAACTCACAGTAGACCAAGTTGTGATTAATATGTCATTCTCATTTTTATGCTTTTTTAAACATTTCTTTTTGCGCCTTAATATCTATCATCTCCGCTTGGCTGCTGTGTGTATATCATCAATGGAAAGTGATGATAGTATACAGGAAATAACCACTCTTTCATTGCTATAAACATGCCATATATAACTGAACTAGAACATGCTCGATACCCTGTCAACTAATTCATCACTATGATTTACTAGTTGTCTGTTTATAAATATAGCGCTTTTATTATCCCACTTCTTTATTAAAAAGTTGTATTTCAACTGCTATAGTAGCAATGAACAGGGACATTGACTTTTGTGGTCCCAATAAAGACTGGATTATGGTTTCTTTAAAGTCAGAAAGCAGTATGAAAAGAAAGAAAAAAATCTCAGCCCTCAGTAGAGTTGTTGAGCATTTATGTGTATGAGAAAGTAGCTCTTTAATTTAATATCCAGACTGTACATAAAACATGTAATTCTTTGGTTTTGTTATGAATGTGACATTTTTGATAATGATTGCCTGTTTCAATAATGGATCAGAGTTCACCTTCTTCAGTCCAATCACGTTTAGATCATGAAAAGAAAATGGCGATAATGATGTGTCACAATTTCATCCATTTTGTAAGATACTTGTACTTTGATATTTATGAACATGACAGTACTTTACAGACATTACAACTCTTGGGAAATCAATCAGATAGATTGAACTAAACTGGTTCAGATGACGCCAACGGTGTTTTAAAAGTCAGGGAATTCAAAATTTTATCCTTTTTTTTCCAGTAATAGTCAACCTGAGAGTTGTTTTTCCAAGCAGTCTATTTACGGAACGATAAACAAGTCAGAAACATTTTTTAGCCAGTTCTTTTCACATACCCTTTAAATTTATAGTGATCTAAGAGTTAAAAAAATATCCATGACCAAACTTTGGTGGTTTTCATGTTAAAAAAGTAAATATTCTGCCACATATGATGACCAACCAAAGTTTGCAGTCTTGTAAATACATGTATCTCAAGCTTTGAAACAATATGAGAAATAATCAAGCTTTCAGATGCCGACTATTAATTTTTCTATTGTTACCACGAGAACTTGTGAACTTACACAAGTCAATTACTGTATAACGCAATATGTTTCGGTCCAGAATTTTCGCGATTTTGGACTAGTTGCGGGAAATTCGTGCGGAGCAACAATTCGCGATTTGGTTGGGACTTCATTACTATAAATACCTTGTACTAACGTGCGAAATTTCGCGATGACCAACTCGCGAAATCGCGGAAAAATAAATCATCCAGAACATAACCCACTCTATACAGTAGTCCAGTGGCAGATATGCTCTGCATGCTAAACAAGTTATCCATTAAGTCTATAGGCCTAACTAATATTTCATCAAGTTTACTAGTAGTATGCCTTCTTCTACTACTGCCTACTACTATTACTGCTTCTACTACTAACTTCTAACTAACTATTTAACAGTTATGGACTAGTGGCACTGTTTCAGAATCTGTAAGAATACTATAGAAAGTTGCTGAATCAGTCTGCATCTGATGTCTATAATCCAACTCATCTAAGAGGCCAAACCTCTTACATGCTTAGATGTAGCTTCATCAGCTTTATATTGCCTTCCTTTTTGCAGTCATCAACCTGTTATGTCTTTGAAAGTGATCCTTTTCTACATGCATCAACACAAGAGGCAGTATTTTCCAGACATCCTGGCTGACGGGGTACGGCAAGCGACTCTACGACGATCCTTGAAAGCTCCAGTTCTGCTTCCTAGACTTGGGAATATTGAGGTCTGCAATTCCTACTTAGTCTAACTCCATTATGTAAATCGCCAGTTCTAGTCAAACATTTGCGTCTCAATGGCCAATCTCTACTATAAATGCTGCCCTACTTTAATGAAAGGAAGCAAATAGCCAAAATGTACCTGTCATTGACATTAATATTAACCTGTAAATGTAGTATTTTAACGTAATCACGAAGGGATTCACCAAGTCATTCATAAGTTCCAAACAACTTACGAATGACATTGAAATATCAAACAAGCAATAGTATGACAACAATTCTCTCTGAGGAGTATTGATTATCTAAATTCAATTGTTGCTAAAGATATCCGTGACATCAAAAACGTTGTCAGTAATAATGAGAATGATCTATATCTGCATATTTAGCAAAACTAAATTAAAAATGAAAATTAAAAATGACTTTTTGGCCATTCATTTAACTCACTATATTTAAAGTCATTTGCAACAAAACACCCCAAGACCATTAGGCTATGTGCTTATTTACTCATAAATTTATTTATTTTTAATTTTTTTTGTATCTTAGACCACAAGTGATGCCAATATTGTATAGTATTTTAAGGACCATATACCTAAAGGGTTACTTATATACAGTTTGTAGTATCAAATAAAATGGTACAAAGTGGAGAGAACTTTTTTTTTTTATAGTCATGAAGATTAATTACCAATCCTGGTCTTGTTGGTATTTCATTAGAGCAGAGAAATCAGACATTCTTCAGTCTGCAAATTTTTTCATCACATTTGGTGCTGCTGTAATTTATGAGACATGACTAGTTTCTTTACATCAAGAAAAAACCAATTTTTCACACGCCTCCCATGCTCTTATGTATAGGTTATGCAAATGGCCATGAAATTATCCAGCGCTCACAGAACAATATAAGTGCGCAATTTCCATTGTTCCTTGTCGCCACAAAATTATAGCATAAACTTTTGTGTTACATATATTTTAGCGCAAAATTTATACAGAATGAAGCACATCAGCAAGGAAATATCGATTTGGCGTAATTTGTACCACATACAACCATTATTGAAAATATACACTCCTAAAATATTTGTTCCCCGACTATACCATTTTTTTACACAGACAGTATACATTGCTACGTAAGTGTGGTTCTAGCTGTGTAACATGTATGAGTAGCTAACTCTTATTATTGCATAGCACTTTCGTATGTTACATCTATGTAATGGTGAACATATTTGTTTATATTTGCCTAAAGACTGTGCAATATCTGCTAAACGGTGTTTAGAACTGAGATTTTTCTTTTCCACAAAATGTATAAAAACGAGTGCTATATAATATTTCTGTACTTTAATTTGAGACAAGTTAATGATTTTGTTTTGTAATTGTGCGGGCTTTGCCACTTTACCTTATACAGTATCATACATGTCCCGATATTTTTTATCAAAATAGATAATGCGAATTAAATTTTCATGTTCTCGGTCAAGTGCAAGACAGGTTAAATTATGCACTGCATAAATAGCATATGAGATATGAAGACGTTCAAGCCCCTTGAACAATGAGACAAGTAATTAGTTTTGACCCTAGTTGAATAAGTAAACATAAGAAAATGACTATCTTCTTGAATAACAAATGCCTCCCAATCATTTGTTAAGCGATTACCTTGTTTAACAAGGACATATTATCTTTTTCATTTTATTTATTCTTTGGAGACATTATTATCTTGAAATTACCTATCATCCCATAATCCATTTAGTCATGAACAGTCCTGTTCACGAGCTCCAATGACCGACGACTTACAAACAAGAAATGGTTGTATAAGATTGTTCCAAACAGACATGACCTTTTGACTCTGGTCATGATAATATTGGCGTCATATCCCAATAGCAAGCGTTACGTGGGCCAACGTCGGCTATGGTTCATGTGTATTATGTTGGGCCAACGTTATTCTTGTCGTTGGGCCAACGTTGGCAAAACGTTGCAAGTGCGGCGATCGTGAAGCCAACGTTCGCATGTTGAGTGTGCGCGACGTCACACTTTTGTATACAACTTAACGTTGATCCAACGTCGGTATATAGTCGCCGCAACGTGCAACGTTGTGCCAACGTTGGCCCAACTTAATAGCCATGACCTTTGCCGACGTTGGCCCAACGTAACCTTGCTACATGTATCTGGGATTGTTTGAAATTTGTTCATAAACATATACCGTAGTCAGCTATTGAGTGAAAATGATAATCTATTCATGTTTATATGATGTACCCCGGTATTTGGTTTATTTTTTTTTGTACCTGGATTTCTGCTGTTAAGCTTTATTTAAATTTCATCAGAATGTTAATATGGCTTCTTTATTTAAAAAAAAAAAAAATTGCTTTTGTGACTATAGTTCATGATAATATTGGGTCATATTTTCTTAAATTGGGCTCAGTCAGCCATTGAGTGAAATTTGGTTTTCAAAATTTAAACATCCCCCTGTCTTTAGTAGATAAAAACTGAAATGTGTGTACTTTTGACGTCAGTATTTTGATAAAGTACATGTACACTCTCGAAATTTCTATTAAAGTGTACCTGTGTATGACATGAGAGTACATATTGTATGTATGATACGTGAAGGGATTATGTACCCCCATGTTGATTCGCATACAATGTACGTGTTGAGAGTGTATTAAAGAGGGAAAATAATGAAGGAGTCATGAAAATTTATTCTTAAAACCACATGTAGTCATGAGTCATTTTTATAAATGGCTTTGTTCAAATTAATATCATACCCACGTTGCTGGGCAGGTGTAATTTGAGAAAGTAGATACGGATTAACTGGCATTGAATTTCATCCTGCTCCCTAATATTTGAAGTAATCCTTAAAATAGCATCACTGCCTAGCAAGGTAGATATCTACTTCACATGAAGCGAGAGCTTCCCGGGATGAAGTTGTCACTTCAACGCTATTTCATCTGTCACGTCCAGCCAACTTCCCCACTAGCCCTCGTTTCATTTTAAACAAACCGCCTAGTCACTGAAGAGGAAGCACGGGGAAGAACCGTAGCGAAAGCCTTTAGTCAGTCAACGCGGGATTAAAGCGTCTACGCAGTCAGTCCGTCTAGTATATACAGAGAGTTATTTGATATCGACTTGCGGTTTACATTACGCTTTCTTGACCATTACAATAATTGCATGTGTGCTTGTATGCTGGGAAATCAGACATGATCATTGTAGAGAATGGGTGACAGTGTTTAAAGGGAAAGCCAACCAAGAGTTTTAATGTGTGACATGCATATTTTTTTTTGAGGGCTTGCTATACAGTGCATCCCAGAAAAAGTGGAACCCCAATAATAGGTCATTTTTCTCAGTGAAAGCAAGCAATGAATGAAATATCAAGTGCATCATATTACAGTTCATTTTTTCTATTTTTTTTTTCTTACACCTACTTGTAATGATACAAAAGAGCCACGCATTGATGAACGAGAAGATTTTGAAATTCAGATGTCAAAACTGATTTGCTCATATCATTCCCTATGGGACTACCCTTTTTATTCACTATTGTTTTTTATGTATAAAACTTAACAAATAACTTATATGCTTATCATGAACCATTCATTTGTTTGGCGAGATGGTTTTCATTCATCCAAATTTTACCCCCTCATTCTGTGCAAACTCAATTTTTTACCATTTTCATTTAATTTCAAACACTTCTTATTCAGGAATGTGTTGTTCTTTGAAACTTTATTAGTAGGCCCTTCTTCCTCCAAGGTAGGCCTATACATGTAGGTGCTTTCAGTTGGAAGAGAGATTGACCTTAAAAATGATGCATTTAATATTTTGCTATTTCCTTATATTCACAGAGAAAAATGACGGACAAAAACCTGTTCCACTTTTATTGGGACACCCTGTAGAAGTATTTTTACAAATGTAGCAATAATTTCCAGAGGCTTGCGCAATATAGCAACAATAAATGATTATTTTCCAATGATTTGTGGCAATAGGTGAGCTATTTTGAGACTTTTTCTATTGACAATCGAAGCAAACATCGATATGATCAATTGCTTTGGTGATTATTTTTTAGCATTCACAAATAGATGTCAAAACATACAAATCAATATTTGACTTGCAAGTTGCTTTTGGGCAATGATGTCTGAGTTCTGTAAAAATTTAAAATACAGTGAGAGGGAGGGGGAAGGGTAAATATATTGTTAAGAAAACAATGGTATCCTGCTTGCATGACTTGTTTCAATATAAAATCATGAGTAGAATACTGACAAGAAAGAAAAAAAAAATGTTTTGCTCACTGAAAACATTCTTTCTAGACCTCTGTATAAGGACACAAAATATAATTTGATCTGTATATAATTATTTAATATATTGGAAATGTTTATTGCATGTTATTTGTACTGGACATTGAAGTTATAACACAAAATGTATGTCTAATTTGTATGAAGAAAAAAAATTTCTCTTGCCAAATAGATTTTGAATAAAATTATTTACAAACGAAATACATGAAATTGATTTATTCATTTTAGCTGACCTACATGTATATCTATTCATTTGAAATATATATATATGCATATGTGTTATAAGAGCTATATTGAGAGCGAAAATGTTAAACTGCAGTCAATTCTGAATAAGTTGAATCTTCTACAAGTCGAATAATAACTTAAAGGAGGAGTCCGGGCTGAAATGAAAAAGTTTTGTAAAGTAAAGTAAAATTTAACAAACACAACACAGAAAATTTCATCAAAATCGGATGAAAAACAACAAAGTTATGCATTTTTTTAGATATTGAATTTTTTTCGTAAAACAGTTCTTGGCATTGTCTCAATGTCTCATTTGAATATTTGAATATTCAAATGAGCAAAATGATGATGTCACAGTCCCCCTACTTCTTGTGTATTTTATTATATGAAATCCTATTTTTCTCATTTTTTCATATATTGCGTATACAGAAAATATATCCCTCATAATGAAATAGGTAAAAGCACTAGTGACCTTGAACATTCCACAAGGATTAATCCTTGTTTTTATGTCCTTGGGGCAGAAAATCTTGATAATTGGTATTTCATACAATAAAATACAAAGAAAGTAGGGGGACTTAGACATCATCAGTTTGCCAATTTGAAGATGGCAAAAACTGTTTCCTAAAAAATTCAAAACCTAAGATAATTCATAACTTTGCTATTTCTGATCCGATTTTGATGAAATTTTCAGTGTTGTGCTTTTTAGATTTTACTTTATTTTTCTAATAATGCAAAATCCAGCCCGGAGGAGTCCTTTAAGTCAAAAGAAGTTTTTCAGTCTAAATTATACAAGAGATATGTCATTCACTTCTCACAAGACAAATTTTTTCCTATTAAACAGTCTAACAGATTTTTACAGTCCCAAGATATTTGACTTTGTAGAGTTACCTGTACATACATGTGAAGGCATAGGGGTAAATCCCCTCTGGACAATAGGCTGTATGCATTTTTTTTTTTTTTTTTCTTCTTCTTTTTTTTTGTAATAATTGCTTTTACTAGGATTTTTAGTTGTACATTTATTGTTATATTTAATTCTGTACTCATTTATCCTGTTTCTAAACGATAAATAAAAAATACAATCATTTGAAACTAACACAAAATATTACAATATAATAAGAAAATTCATGAGCAAAATTCTACTAAAAGCAATTGTTTGTTTTTATGCATACAGCCAAATATTTCAGGGATTACATTGTAGATACATGTACATGTATGGATCAAAAGAGAACTTGGCAAAATGAAGGAAACAAGGTAATCATTTATCTTTGACATTAAAAAAAATGTTGCTTTTATTCAAAATAGAACTTTCCATTTTCTTATAAACATGCATAGATACAATTTTAACCCAAACATGATGATATACATGTACAGCTATGTAGTTTGGCACAAAATGCTGGTTACTCGTATAGTAAAAGGTTATCGTGGTAAAAGGCAGGATTGTACAAGATTTGATCAGCAGTAAATTTTCACTGAGGAAATGAAAGAGAGAGAGATAAGGAAGTAATAATAGAGGATGCATGAAAATGTATTCAATTTAGGTAGGCCTATTAATTTGGCTACGAAAGAGATGGAGAGTTTGTAAAATGAAAATCAGATCCAAATCAACAGCAAGGGGAGATAACAAGATGGAGGACAATATTTTAGAGTGTGAGAGAAAAAGAGACCTACATGTGAGTTAACTCCTATTATGACAAAGGCGAAGAGTTTTGATCATCTAACAATAAGATATTCGAGCTGGAGGTCCCTCGGTAGTTCCACATCACTTGTTATTCAAGCGTGCCTAAATAAGTCAAATAATCAACGTGGTTATTTGATCACAAGATTTTCTCTCTATGCTCCAAATTTGTTCATAAGAGTGCAAATAAGGGTTGACTCGAAGTGATGACTGAAACAGTGAAGGTAGACACTTTATTAAGAGAAGGACCGTAGTAGGTGAGAATATTCTGCGGTAGTGCGCAGGATAGCCTTCGACGCGCCGCTAGTCGGTGCATTCGCATCGCACATGTGTCTTATTGCTTATGCGCTAGATCTGAATGGTTAATATAGTCACGCTACATCACAGTAAATGATTGCAAAGATATTCATTGCCATCTCAAGTGTATTTGTATGATTGATCTTGGCATGAACCAATGATTTTCTTCAAGTTTTTTGTGATATCTCCGATAGCTTGCTGTTTTCTCTCGACTGGTTCAAGATTGAGCGGCACATACGTTCATTGCGCTATTAGAGGGTGAGTGGACTAATGTACTGCGAGGACTAAGGTAGCCTCTACCACACATCAAGATTGGTGTTTAAGACAATCTATTCCCTTTCAAACATGTGAGATGTGTCGGTGCCTTGTATTCATTATATGGAGTGGAAAATGATTATCAGGATGTTGATAAAAACCAGAATCTTTATGTGTTTTTCATTAAAAGAATAAATCAGCGAACCTAGACTGTCTTCTATGAAAATCTTGCCAACCTTGACAGAAATGCCCCTGAGAAATTTAAGAAAATTAATAGTTTGAGCAAAAGCACAGAGCAGAATACTAATACTAGTACCTCTCTGAAAGTTTAGGGTGCAGAGGAATGTTGAATAGCCTATAATGTACGAGTAATCAGTGCAAATAACGCGTGAAAAAAAGAAAGAAGACCGCTGTACACTCATGGGTATCATCATTATCATATGTACTCTCAGTACCTGTTACCAAAACTAGTACATGTAGCCTACTGGAAACTTCTTACTAAAATTAACTTCTCTCACATTTTAATATTGATTATTTACGATGTAGGGTTTAGAGGCAGATTTTTTTTGACGTCCTGCAGGTTGTTTCAAAAGAGACAAAATATTAAACTGATTTTTAACGTGTATGCCTATGAAAACAAATCCATTTGTCATATTGGATTAAATGAATATTTTGCCCGGCCCACAAGATTATTCTTGGTTAATAAATTCTGTGCGCATGTAGCTATTGTTTAAGTCACAATGAAATTGCATTGCGTATTAGTTGCGTCTTTTCATTTATGGAGGACGCAGAGTACGATGCTAATTTTGATGTTGAGATATTAGTACGTAAAATACATGCAATGTGTGTGAATTTCATTGTTTTACGTACCGGTACTCAGTACTACTACTTCCTACTCCACTGCTATAAACGCAACATGGCCACCGCACCAAAAAACTATCTCGATTTGGCCGATTTGTTCATCGTAAATTACTAATGGCCCAACTTCACAAGGGTGGTTTCTGCCAAACCCCAGGATCCGTGGATTATGTAGATTTATGTGTAATATAATACGGCTTTAATTTTAGCGCGTACTGTGAGAAAGGGTCCATATGAATGCGGCGTTTTGTCACAGAGCTTAAATTACGTCTTGTTTCGCTATGGTTTTGCTGCGTTTATTTCAAATTAATTAAATACAACGTTGACTCAACAGTGGACTCAATTAATTCAAACCGTGGCTCATTATGTCAACACCATAGCAACTGGCATATATCTCGTGCAAAATGACAAAAATCGCGCATTCATTTGGAACTCTTTTTCAATGTACGCGCTACAATTAAGCCGTAATTATTTTCAATGGTAAATATTCCCAAATCCCCCCCGCGGAATTCCGTGGGTTTGGCGAGAACCACCTTTGTGATTCGGGCCTTTGAGTTCAAACTTTCAACGTGTAAATATGGAGTTAATCTGTTTCTGAGAATTGAATTCAAACATTGTTAACTTTTTTATATTGGAAACTTCAGTCACCATGCTAAAAATGGTGAGTAATATTTTTTTATTTATTATTATTTTGGTTTATTTTATTAATTTATGTTTAGCTTTGTGGGGGTATCTAAATAATAATAATAATATTGGATGATCATTTTTCGTGGAATGCGTAGAAATATTGTTACTCGCTGAAGAACAATATTGGATTCGTCTCCGACTCATCCAATATTGTTCTTCAGCTCGTACAATATTTCTACGCATCCCACTCAAGGCCATCCAATATTCCCTAAATATTGAGTACCATTCTGGATCAACAAACAGTCCAACATACAGATATTGGGAAAACTTTGTTGAAATTTTCCTCGTCATTTACACCGGCATTGTAAACAATTTTATTTCAATAAAATTAATCTTAATGAAGATTATTCCCCAAAGTTACAATGGGCTTGGTATTTGATTGGTTAATAATATGAAGAAAAAAAAATGATTATTTCAGTTGAAGCTTAGTTTGGAAAATACTATACTTCAAATGACCAAACTCTCAAAACATGAACATTGAATTTGGATACGTAATTAGTACATTGGTATTGATTCCCTGTCTCTATATTGTGCTAAACACCTGGGCCCGTATTCCATAAAATATACTTAAGCAATTTTGCTTAAGTCTAAGTATCTTTTTTAAGATTTTGTCCAGGAAAAAAATATTCGTAGCTTTTATTCCAAACGCGTAAAGCACTTTGTCTGAGCTCAGAAAGCATTAAGCAAAAGTCTTAATTCTGTTAATATTGTCATGATTAATTTGTGGCCTCAAATGGGCTTTAAACAACATCCAAGTTAAGCCACTAGGTAGTTAGGCTTAAAGTTAGGATAAAATTTGCTTTTCTAATGTGCGTATTTGTAGGAGAAACTCAATTTAAGATGTTTTGCTTATCCCAAATCAAATAATTTATGCTCAACTGTCAAAAATAGGCTAAGCAAAAATACTCTTAATTAAAACCAAAATTTATTTTAGCAAAAAAATGCTTAAGTTTCATGCTTAAGTACAACATTTATGGAATACGGCCCCTGATCATAAGAGTTTATGTACATGTACAGAAGTGACCTTAACTTAATACTCTACTTCTTATCGCCCAGTACCTCCCAGTAACATCTCATACTGGTCAAATATTAATAACAAAATTATGATTGCTCATCAGTCATTCTATAAAAAGACTTGACCATACTTGAAACAACAAAACTGTTTGGAAATATTAATTGCGGTTTGTTTGACTAAGATATGCACTTTGTCACTTCCTCTCTCTCTCTTTGAATAATTATGATTGGTCATGGAAAAATTAACTTTATCAATTAGTAGTTCAAAGGGCAAGACATATATCAGAAATGATCTCAGCCTTTCTGTGATCACAATCATGATAGGATATTTCTCTTTAATGATGGTCTTTCAGTACAAGTGGATCCAAAACATAGATATCCAGTGTTTAAAGGACAGTACAATTTGAATTGAAATATTTACATACATGTATTCAGTATAATTGCAATGTTTTTTTGTTTTTGTTTTTGTTTTCATTATAAAACAAAAATGTAATTACCAAATACACAACTTTGTAGTCCTTATTTTTGCAAGTTGATCTATTCTCAGAACTCTAAACTTGACCGACATTCTGATTAGCTTTGCACAGCATTTTGGGTTGTGCTTCATTAGGCTTGTTTGTTCAGCTTGCAGACTTTTTTCAGAAAATGTTAATCTGTTTTGAGTAAAAGAAGCCGTACTCTAAAGAAAAATCACATCGTTTGTTTTTACAGGAAGAAGAATCGATTGCATGTGCATTTAGAGAACTAGATATTCGCACTCCTGAATATATATCCTATTGTTTTGAAACAATGAATATTGAATTATCCTTATCCAATACATGTACATTGTAGGTTTAATACAGGAAGCACCTACTTCACATACTCGATTGTTTAAGTCTTTAAGTGCCATGTGCACATTTCTTTCATTTCATAATACAGGCGCCACCAACGTTTATGATCATGCAATGCCTTATTAACCTTGTGGGTTGACAACTTGTTCTTCCCTTTAGATATGCTATAGCACGTACCACGAGTGAGAATTGGGATATTAAAGAAACTTCTAAATGAACGATGAATCCTAAGGGCAGGGATGAATAAGGACTTATCAGTAGAAGAACATTGTACATGATGCCACCACAGAAAAAAATTTATTGCTTAATTAATCAATTTAAAAGAGAAACCTAGTAGGCCTAATCAATGCATGGTTGAGTACACTTTTTTTTACCAATCTCTCACGACTAATGCAGAGGAGTGACATCACAATAAGGGCGCACTTGAACTTGCGCGCATGCATTATGAAACACGAGAATTAAATGTACAATGTACATCGATTAATTTTCTCTTTAATGCTAGAGGATTTGAAAAACAGCAACACTGATTGGACTGTCTGTAAACCAATATCCAGAGTTCACGTCACTCTAGAATTATTCATATTATTTTACAGATAAAAAAAAAATAAATAAATAAATCATCTTTTTTTTTTACTTGTTATGAAAGCTAACATTTGTGCATGGGCAGACCAGAGGCTATCATTACATTGAATAAATATTGCTAAAAACTGAACACAGTCTTCGAGAATATCCTCCATCAAGAGACCAAAATTACTAATGGCAGCTATAAAGATTTCTCCTATACAAAGAATACAATGGGTCAAATGACTCCTTTCATGTACATATACACAAGTTAAGAAAAGACATTAGCTGTATGAAACATGTGAATGTCACACTATATTTGCCAAGAGCAATGGAGGCATTAAATTCATGAAAACTGGAACAAGTTACGTCAATAGCAGACATTATGATGTGAAGTGGTATGATTATGGTTTGCTTTATTGCGGATCAGGTGTTTGCTGTAAGTGGATCGAGTATGCGTACATGTGTACATTTCATCAAATTCCATTTTGTAAAGCGCTTCCGGCACATTTCTCAATCTAAAAATGGTCATTTGTAATCCAATGAATTTGTAAACTACATTAGGAAATTGCCTGGGATTCTTTACCCCAGGGTATCCAACACAATACAAGCTTAGGGATCTGGCCTTTTCGAGGACAATTAGATTAGGATGACCCAGCTACGAGTAGCTAACCTGGCTGCCTTGGGGCACTGGGGGCGCCATAGTAGGGTAAACATGAGATTAATGGTAACATTTATATGCAGAGAATAACAATAACATTTGGGGATTTTTATAAGGCTTATCGTTGTTGGGGTGATGAAACCTTTCATCTTGATATGTGGTGGCTCAGTGGACAGAGTGTCCGACTCATAATCGGGAGGTCATGGGTTCGAGCCCCGGCCGTGTCATACCAAAAGACGTTAAAAAATGGTAGTTGCTGCTTCCCTGTGTCGCGTTCAACAAGAGGGGGATAGAGCAATGACCTTCTGGCGCTTGCTCAGCGGCTGCCGGGCCCACAAGAAAAGGGGCAAAATAAATATCCGTTTCGGACAATGAAATTTGGAGCATTTTCATTTCATTTCATTAAAAACAACCTTTTTGTATTAATCTCCAGGTCAAATGATGCCCTGCCTAAATCTTAGTTTTTGTTGGAGCCTATTCATGGCACTGTGTAGGTTTAAAAAAACAATACATGTAGGCTATGATGACCAGGCACAGCAAAGCTACAAATAAAGTTTTGTGAAATTGCGATTTTTTTTTTTTTTTTTTTTTTTTTTTTTTTTTTTTTTTTTTTTTTCCTTGAAACACAAAATTTGGCAAATTAACTTTGTTTAACAAAAGAAAATTACACACAAATAGTGTGTAAGAAAGAAAAATCATTCGGCTATAATTTGTTATCACAAATACATATTATTTAATTGGATTCAAAACCTTCAATTTTTTTTTCGGGGTTGTAAGATTTTTAATGATACAGACTTGTCCATGTGGTTTATATCCACTTGGTCTAAAACAGTTGGTTCAATTGTCTGATTGTCTAATACAACATGGGCTAAATCCACATGGTCTACTACATGTACATGTATAAGAATAGTTTGGTTTAATTTCCATCGGTCTACACATAATTTACACTTAGTCTAATTGCCAATTCCATTTTTGCCTAATTCCGAAATGAATATTTTGTCTGTTACCAGTCTGTTTCAGGAATCGACTACATATGAGTGGTGTTAAACCAATTGGACATTAGACAAAATGGATATTAGACGAAATGGTAAATAGGGTAAATGGCCATTATTTATAAAAGGTAATTTGACGAACTGGTTTTAGATGAAATGGAATTAGACCAGCACCATGAGGGATTAGGCTTAACAGGCACTGACTATTATGAGTTTGAATTTTGTGAGACATTGTTTAGAGCAAGCGCCATGAGCGCCCATCATCATTATCATCACCATTAGTCAAAGTGGGTTTAGACCGATTGATTGGCAATTTAGTATCCATGTTGCCTCCCTCGGCCTATGCCAAGCCATGCTTATTTCGGAGACCCATGACACCAAAAACCCAGGAGTAAAAAAATAACCAGGGAACCAAAGTCCCATGATGCCAATGGACCAAACAAAACTGAAGTTCCTATTGAGGCATCAGAGGGAAGAAATCAGACATGCAGGCCTTTTGTCTTGTGAAGGCTTTGGTCTCATAAGCCTTCTACAGGGAACTACATGTACGTACAATGTAAGTAATGAAATTGGGCTATAACAAAGGCACATGGTGTCTGACTTTGTTTTCAACCTAAATGTTCACATTTGCAAGATTATACAGTTACTACTCCATACACTAATCAATGAGGACTAATAGAATAGAGTTTATTCAAATTTTGTCCAATCATGATTTAAATGAACTCAATTTCATGCATGATCTCCACTCTATGATTTGTGTTGGTGAACATCATGTGCTCGTACATGATTATAATTTTTTACACATTTACTGCCATTTTACATACTTGTACATTCACTCTTTTTTTTTTTTAAAGTTACTCAAGATTTAATCAGTTTTAATCAGTGATATACAGTGCATCCCAGAAAAAATTATACCCACCTTTGAGAGCCTCATATTAAAATATTATAGCTTGTGTGGCCTTGAAATACATATCATGATAAAGAGCAACTCATATTCTTTTCAATGATACCAAACGTATAGCTTGTGACGTTGTGACCGATGACTAAGCAGTTGGGCTTTAAAAAACAAGCGTAAAAAGTGCCCTGTCCCAAGTTTGAGCAAAAGCAGCCCTTGCATTTCAATAGATCAAGTAATCCATTGTGCCTAATAAATAAACTCAGGAAGGCTGACCTCAAACAAACAATGAATGATCAGAAGGCCAGGGCTGCTTCTCAGACAACTTGGTACAGATCACTTTTGACCAATGTTTTTAAACACTGGAATGTTCAGTCATCCATGACAGTATCTGTATAATTTTGTTAACATTAGATAGAATATGAGTTACTCTTTGTCATGAAATCAATATTAATTACACATAACTTATACAATTTTAATATGAGGCTCTCAAAGTTGGGTATACTTTTATCTGGGACGCACTGTATAAGTTACAATGGTCAGTTCGGTATCAAAGGTGAAATGAGAATGTACAGTTTATTATAATCTTTGCAAACTACATTGCAAGTGTCACACAAATATGAAATCTGTAAAATTGTATCCATGGGCTATAGATAAGGAAAATTGTTTAAGGTTTACTTTCTGTGTTTTTGATTGTTTTATTAATACACAATCTCTGTCACAATTATTTTTCCTCATTTCTTCACAAACAAAAGACTCCAGGCAGACTATCATTTTTGCTATTAAATCCAACCAATGATGTTTGCCTTTTACAGCATGTACATTAACCTACATCTGTAGTGTAGCAGTGTGGGAAAAAGGTGCTGGGCTGGAGAAGGAAAGGCTGAACCTCTGCATTCTCAGTCAAGTGATCAACACATTGAACTACCTTGTCTCTCTATAAGATGGGTTCATTTCAAGGTGGCCAATACGTTTTTCACATCACAGGGTAAGACAGTAGGCAATGATAGTGTCCTCCAAAGCTTGGTGAAGTCATCCTTTGCTAACCTGGTAGCATGTAAACAACAGAAATTCAGTCAATATTAGATTAGTTTTGCGAAAAACATATATTCTTCTATAACTTAAATTCCTTTTTAAAAATATCAGCCTTAAACACTTGCAATAAGCATTTTAAGGCATTTAATCTGATTGATTTTAAATAAAAGTACAATGTGTATATTGAGTTAATAAATATTAAAGGCAAAGCATCCCCTGGATACCAACACCTCAAGTCTTACACTACTCAAACTGTCCACTTTTATAACCCATAATGCAACATTCACATAGCCTAAGTCATGTTTGACAGTGTCAAAACAAGTTTGTAATTGATATGATTTGGGCAATTAGTCAAGTATCTCATTAGACAATTCAACTGTTTGGGATATGAGTTAGGCATCTATACCACTAAATGTATTTCATTCAGCAGGACTTGCCGACAAATTTGCTCTCAGCCAATCAGATGCAAGCATTCCAGTAGCTTATAACAGTTTGTCGGATAAAACGTCCACAAGTCCTTTGATGAAATGCCTCCCAGCCTTAGGCAATAATCTGATTTTGATAAATTCTTTACTAAGGCAATTATTCTATGATGGTGATGATATTGCTCATTGTAATTGGAGTGGACTGTATTACATAATAACTTTCTCCTTATCCTCACCTCATGATGGTAACAGACTCCTCAAGTTCATGTGATTTGCTTGAAGCCTTTTCCAAGATGGAGTCTGGTATGTCAGCTAGCCTGGCCACGTTCAGCCCATAGCTACGGCCGGCTACACCTTCCACCAGCTGATAGAGGAAGGTTAGCTTCTCTACAGGATTTGCATCATCTGTATCAAACAACAAAAATCATAACAAATAATGTTTATATAGCTACAATATCCAAATTGGTGTTTTTAAGTGCTTAGTGTTAACTATTATTACCTGGCTTAGCTAGGCTACCCTAATAAGGTGCAAACAGCTTTCAAGGAATTTTTTCCTATGAGTACCATTTACATCACCAGGGTTGGGTGTGGCAAATTTGGAGATAATACTTGCCCAAACGACATATTAAGTGAAATGGACAGAATTCAACATGTGTACCTTGTGATCAGCAGTCTGTAAATTATTCACTTGACTACATCACTTTTAACCTAAATAATATGAAATCAACAATCATTCCTGAAATTGCTTTAGAGAGCTCAGCTTTTCAAGACAGTTACATTGTATCATGGTCTGAATCAAGCATAAAATGTTGCTTTTGTTAAAACATCTTGAATTGGCTGTTTGACATAAATGTATGTCAAACCTGCAAAGAAATAGTGATAAATTATTAAGAAAATATCAAGAATAGGGATATTGCTAAATTTTCTATAAAATCATAGACAGAGTTGTACAAATATGAGAACATGGGTTCCTTAAGGGTTTAAAGTTTTATCCTTTCCCCTAAAATAAGGGCTGTTCCTTTAAATCAGGAACTAGTTGGCAGGGCGTGCGGGAAAAAAATGTATCTTTGAATATGAACAATACTATACACAGACACAAACTAGACAATCTTTATAGCCCAGCAGATACATATAAATGTATTACACTAGACAGAACCTGACC
>CALNVZ010003425.1:3766048-3783096 GCA_940671915.1 Paracentrotus lividus
CTTCCAGGTATTTGCATGAGGTTAAACCTATTCAATCACCAGCAAAAAGAGATTTATCTCCATGTTACCCACTCTGGAAAATAATGAAAAAAGAGCAAAGAAAATGGGGTACCAACGGATTCATGTTATGCACGGCCCAATAGTAGAATAGAAAATGAAAAATTAAAGTGGCTATCCCAGGCAAAGTATCCAAGTTCCCTATTATTACCAGTGTATGATTATCGCCTGCATTCAGTACTTAATGGGTAGAGTTTAATTCAGATTCGGATTCAGTTTCAGGTTCTAATGCCTAAAGAAACATTAACATACATAATGTGATCTTTCAAATGTAAACTGATATAATGATACAATCAACTGAACAATGAGATAATGGACTCAAGCAGAAGAAGCGATTATCTCGTCTCCTAAATGAGATGTCTAGCCGTTGCAAAAGCGATTGCTAGACCATCGTGTGTGCTGGTGCCCCGCTCTAACTCATTGAAAAATTACAAACTAAAGTGGCTATACCAGGAAAAATAATACATAATGCTTATTATTACCAGAGTAAGATTATCTCACCTCCTCGATGAGATGTCTGGCTGTTGCAAACGCGATTGCTAGACCATCGTGAGTGCTGGTACCTCGTCCTAACTCATCCATGATGATTAGACTCCTGGTAGTAGCCCTAGCCATGATGTCAGAGGCCTCCTGGAGTTCAGACATGAAGGTGCTACGATTACGGAAGATGTCGTCAGAAGCTCCCATCCTAAATCATAATCAATACAAGATACAAGATATTGTAGTTTATTTGGTCCTAATTATGGATATTTGCCTTCAACCAGTTCACAAACATCATCACAATACATATTGAGCAACAACATATACGTCTACAAGTATTCAAGGGTTGTATATGCCTACAGGTAGAGCTTCTTCCCAAGAACTATCAGAGATTGCGACGAACTCTTTCAGAACATCATTTAGCTGCCCTCAGTTTAGCAGTTCAAGAAAACCCTGAAAGCAAATAGTCGATGGAGGAACTTTAAAAAAAAGAAAACGTTTTACACATCCACTTTCGGAAGCAACACGCAACAAATCCTCATCTAGTTACTGAACAGGCTTCGATGAGGAATAACATAGAAGTAGAAGTTGGTAATACATGTAGTTGACCTGACTTGGATTCAGGGTCACTTGAGTAACAATGAATTATGCCAGTTGTATTACATAACCATGAACTGATGATCATTTTAATAAATAAATTAGTGGTTTTTCTTTCTTTTTCTTCTTCTTTTTTTATTAATGTAACTGCTATTAAGGAACCTGATAATGTGGATTAATGCCTTATCAATGGACACTACACTACATGGTGGTAAAACAAAATGGAAAACTTTGTCAACATATTAGGGAAATATCTCTGGTTCTGTAGAAGCTCGTCATCACAAACTGAACACCTCGCTCGGCTTCTGTTGAAGCCCGTTGTCTCTGAAGGGTTATAAGTGGGAGCATGTACCATGATGCTGTTTAAGAGATTTCAGATCAATAATCTCCAAAGGGCGAAAGATAAATACTGTCCCTAGTTCATTACCTGGTATATATTGCATCTACAGTTCCTAAAGATGCTGCCTCAGCTGGAACATAGCAACCAATCTGTGCCATGATGGTGATCAGAGCTACTTGTTTGATGTAGGAGCTCTTTCCTCCCATGTTAGGACCAGTGATGATCATACAGTGTAACCCATTAACCTGTCAATCAAAAAAAAAAACATTCAGACCAAGAAAAGTGTTAAAGCACAAGTTCAATTTTGCAAAAACAGAAAACAAAAAAATTGCAGTCTACTCTTGTTATAAAGAGCACAGGGCCCGTATTCCATAAATGTTGGACTTAAGCATGAAACTTAAGAATTTTTTTTGTAAAATAAATTTTGGTTTTAATTAAGAGTATTTTTGCTTAGCCTATTTTTAACAGTTGAGCATAAATTCTTTGACTTGGGCTAAGTAAAATGTCTTAAATTGAGTTACTCCTACAAATACTCGCATTAGAGAAGCGATTTTTATCCTAACTTTAAGCCTAACTACCTAGTGGCTTAACTTGGATGTTGATTATATGTCAAGCTCATTTGAGGCCACAAATTAAACATGACGATATTGACAGAATTAAGACTTTTGCTTAATGCTTTCTGGGCTCAGACAAAGTGCTTTACGTGTTTGGAATAACAGCTAAGAAATTTTTTTCCAGGACAAAATATTAGAAAGGATACTTAGACTTAAGCAAAATTGCTTAAGTATAGTTTATGGAATACGGGCCCTGATCTATACAACAAGACCTTGTTGTAAGAAGGCAATTCTACCAGTCCCTATTTCATACATGGGCACATGTATTAGATATGTTCAGTATGATAACATTTCATAATAACATCATTGCATGTACATTGTAGCTTGGTCATGAGCCTCTTGCTATAATGAAAGTAACTGTAGTAGTATTTTGCTTCCATTGCACAATGACATGAAAGAAAACTTCTCTCAATTCGGCCTTGTGGACACAAGGATTTGGAACAAACCCATCAAAGAAAGAATCTTATGCAATCTTGCAGTGAATCTAAATTATATGTATCTATCTAAATTGTTTGTATTCATTATAACTTCTCCATATTTTTAATTACATGTATGTCTATATTTTCTTTCATGGCAATCTTATTGTCATATTTCTTGCATATAAATCATGTTGTGTATTAATTTATTCATTTTTGATATGTCAAAAAAAAAAAAAAAAAAAATTTGAAAAGTCAAACTTACATTTATTGAAGTGTTGTTAGGAACATATTGATCCCCATCAGCTTTCAGTGTGCTAACAACAGGGTGGCGTCCCCCTTTAATCTCGATCTTGCATGGGCCGTCATGAATGGTTGGTCTAAAAGGGGCATAAATAGAGACACAAAAATCATGTGTGAACCGTGAAGGGGAGCTGTGATTGGTTCATATGAACTTTGGGATTATTAAAGGGGAAGTTCACCCTGGATTTAAATTGGTGTTAGAAAATGCATAAAAATAAAAGAAAAATATGAGTGAACGTTTGGAGAAAATCGACCAACAAATAATAAAGTTATGAATATTCAAAGTTTTGATTCTGTGACTTCACATGCGAGCAGGTCTCCTATGTGTTATGTAGTGTAAATTCCATAAAGTGTCATTTTTTCAAAAGAAAATTAATTATGTCATCTGTGCGGTCGATATATCATCAAACATATGTTCACATACATGCCTCTATCAAATTAACCCATTCCTTTATCAAGAACCATGAAAAAAGACAAATTTATGGAATTTACATACACAGCACATGGGAGAGCTGCTCGCACGTGACGTCACAGAAACAAAACTTTACACATTCATAACTTTGCTATTTTTTGGTCGATTTTCTTCAAACTTTTTCTCATATTTTTCTTTTATTTTTCTGCATTTTTTAAAACCAATAAAATTCCAGGGTGAACTTACCCTTTAAGTAACTTTGTGGAAGCTTGCAAAAATTTGAGCTTTGGGGCTCTGTATTTGCTGTTAGTGCATGTAATAATGTGTCAACCCTGAAAATTGTATTTCCTAAGTATCTATACATGCTTCACGATAATTTAAAAAAGTGATCATTTCCACTTCACAGACTGCACTGTAAAATTTAGTGTACTCAGGTATGCTTATGACCCTAGGGATGTTCAGCCCTCAACATCTCAGAAATTAAACAGACAAGCAATTAGCTTCAGAATCTTTGCCGAATGCGTTCTGACGTACAGGTTTCAATAATGATTACAGCATTAGTTGGAAGAGTTTTTTTTTTTTAATCCTGAGTGGAGTTAAACAATCTTTTTAAATGGATTTGTATCCTTGCTCTTATCCACATGCAAAGACTCTAAAACAATACTTTTTAAAAATAGATTGTCTCTTGAGAGAAGCCTAGTCCAAGTATGACAAACTGGTGGCAGCCTTATTCTCTTATGTTTTTTTTTTTTTCTTTTTCTGAGTTTGGGTTGGGGTAGGAATCCTTGTTATCTGTACACAATGTAGCACCTAATCACACAGCAAGTAACAGTTAAATACCCTTGAAATGCAAAGCCAGTTACAAGTCCATCTAGTCTGTTATATTCTGGAGAAAATGGCAGCTCCCAGTAGAAGTTGCATGGAGATCATCATATTTCCACATTATCTTGATTTATTCCTTCCTCGAACACTCCTCAGTAAAATTCTTGCAGACCACCAACTAATAAAACTTTTAGAATAGTATTAAGGCCTAAAAAATTGGTTTTTGTTTGCCGAACAGAGGGCAAAATAAGGGTCGTTAGCATTTTTTTATTAATTTTTTTTACAGGTGTTCATGCAGATGTGATCGAGCGTGGAGAATAATAGCAGCGAGATACATAGACCCATCTGCCTGCTCATGATTGTTATACATCAACAATATTCTACTGCACGAATTGCCAGTTTTCATAGGCATAACAAAAATTAGGCAAGACATGAAATTTGAGGGTGGGTCCACACATTTCATTTGGGGAGGGGGAAGCGGGGTGGGGAGGGAGGTCAGGTCAAATTTCATTAAAAAAAATAAAAGTTGGCTGGTTTTAAGAGGGTCGGTCTGGTTACGGTATATACATTATTTTTTTTCATGCCTTAGGGACGGAACTCCCCTTTCATTGATTGTGCATATAGAAAGCATTAATGTACCTGTACTGTAATGTTACACGTATTTTCTCTGCACCTCTGAATAGAAAACTAGATGCTAAGATGGCATGCTTAATTCTATATACAATTATTACCTGCAGTAGCCATCTTGCTTTGATACCGTTGCCATGGAGAGGAAGACAATCAAAGCTTGCCAGGTGCTGTACTGCTCTGCGATATGAGAAGTACTTCTCCAACGATCTGACAGAATTGCAAACAATCAGACTGAAAGATATATTTGGAAGAATCAAAGTTAATGGATGCCTGAGATACAATGGCATGTAACATTGGCTGGTGCTAAACTAATGTATACTTGATTTACATGTAGTATGATAAGCATCTTCAATTATATTCAAGAGCAAGAAGAGAGTGTCGTTGATTACATTAATATGATCCATATCTACTCAAGTAATAAAGATATCATTACATTTCTAAAACAATGCACAAAGAAAAATTTGAGAGAGAAATTGATATCAATTATGATAACTTACCTCTTATAATAAATCAAAACAATGAAAAACTGAGCAAAAAAAAATGGAATTCCATTGGGATTCAAACCCAAGACATCCTGATACTAGAACGATGCTCTACCGACTGAGCTATGGCAAGCCCTTACAATCAAATCATAACCCAATTACTCACTCTAGGAATTCAGCCAGGCATTCTGACACTCTGCTGCAACTGTTCTCTAAGTTGGCAAAGATGCTTGAAGCTGCCTCCACGTATGGGGGGTTGTACCTAGATACTTGCTTCGTTCTGCAACATATAATACAAACATCTTTATTTTGAAAATCTAAGAAACTGTATCTGCTCAGCTTAAGTCTGGTTGCATGTACAGTGTATCTAAAATTAGCGTATTACAGATGCTGGCCATTACATCTTAAATTCATTTTGTAAATTGAGGGGGGGGGGGGGTTGGGAGGTGGCTGAAATTTGGGGGCCATTGGTTGGCCAAAATTATGTCTTCAATCAAGATACAGCTATGGGCATTAGGGAGAGTCCTTAGCATTATTACTTGTTTTTTTTTTTTTTTTATCATCATCCACGGGGGAGGGGTAGGAGACCTTAAATGTCAACATTCTGATGTATAAAAAATTAATTATCCGCACCTGAACAAAAAATATAGAGAACACAACTCTCCTTGATCATTAATTTCATCTGTTACAGAAAAACAAGAAATTTTTGCATGTATGATACTTTCACAGATTTTGCAAGAAGGCGTGATTCGCTGAAGTTCAGGTTTACACAATTCATTCAATGCCAGTACAATAATGTCCACCTTGCAAATTTTTGATGGTCAGGACTTTGCAAAAGTCTCATTCCGCGAGAAAGGCCATCAGCTCAAATTCACAAAAGATTTCATGTCGCTAATGTTTCTAGTTTTACAGTATTGCGTAAACAGAGAAAAAAACTTTGACCGTGAAAGTGAATTTAGATATCTTTCTCACCCACTGATTTGGATCCATCCCTGGGGTACCTTCTTCAGCTGATTGTTCTTCACTTCAATCATATACTGCAAAGAAAAATTATATAAAACCAGACAATGCACCAGCAGCTTTGCATAACACCACATTCAATCCTGGGTGGTGTTTTACCAAGTCATTCCTAAGTTACGAACAACCGTACGAATGACTCGTGATCAGTTTTGGGGCTAAGTGATTGATAATGTGATTAGTATAGCATCCAAGAACATGTTCCAGTATTTCATATAGTCATTTGCAACTTTATGAACAACTTGCATTGGTGGAACACCCCCTGAACTACGAAAACAATCCAGTTTCCTGTATAACATGAATGCAACATACTAATCCCATGGTCTTAGACAATACATGCCCACTTAAATCATTACAAATTCACCTTCCATTCTTTTACAACTTTCCCAATCACTTTTAAACATTGTCTACCACAATTTAATCTCATAACCACAAGAATAATTTTGCTTTAATATGCCTTGGAAAGTAAACGAATAGACATTAAACAAACCTCATTTCCAGACACTGTCACATAATCTGCGGTTGGCATGAGCACTTCCTTCCTGAGTCTTGTCCGATGTTCAGTCATCTCTCTCTGGACTGCTTCTATGTCCTGCATACATTGGTGAACGGATGGGAACTGAGAAGGGTCTGCAAACAGCTTGGTCTTATCCCCATCCCTGATGGAAAAAAATAATGAAGAAAAAGTTTGAAAGTAAATGGCATCAAGGAAAAATTTGATATGAATGGGGGAAAAATGTTCAAATCATTTCTAGTCAGTTTGATAAAAGCTAAAATATATCAATATAGATTAACCTTATTATTATACATGTAGACAAACATTTCAATGGGAAGACAATTCAGTTGGGATAATGGGAAATACAGTCAAGTCAGAAAGAACTCTGGGCATCCCATAATACATATGTACATGTACCTGCCAACTTTCCAGAGCAAAAACTAAGAATCTCTCAGATGACATTAGGAATATTGTGTTTTTCATATTGCTTTACACATAACTTTCCTGAAAAAGAGGAATCTCGGGTTCATAACATTAGTTTGAAATTAAAAATTAGGAATCATTGCTCCCAAATAGGAATGGTTTCCAGCTATTTCCATATGGCCTGTCATATTTAAGTCTTTCTTGAAGCTGTGCGAAACTTACAAACAGCTTGTTTAAACACCCACCTGCTCCTGTTACAATACATGTACAGCACGGGATAAAATTATGAGACCAAGCTCTCTTTCTCTTCTTGGACAAGAACGTCATTTACATTTGTAATGAAAGACCTTTAAGCCCAGCGCACACATTGCGATGCGATTGCAACAAATTGCCAATCGCATCGCAGTGCAATCGCATCGCAGGCCAGCGCACACATTGCAACAGGTGCTGCATATCACCATGGTACCCCTCTTTTACGCGCAGGCGCGCAGTAATGCAACCTCCATCTCTAGCCAATCTGATTGGCTGAAATTATCAAAATCGCAGGAAAATCGCAGGAAGATTTGACATGTCAAATGTCTGAGATTTGGTCTGCGATTCTTCTGCAACACATCGCATCGCAGTGCAGCGTGTTGCAGGTTGGCGCACACACTGCAATTTTGTTGCAATCGGATCTTAGTGCAATCGCATCGCAATGTGTGCGCTGGGCTTTACTCAGATTTCATTGACAAATTTGCTAAAGATTGTATAGAAGTAGAGTTAGTTTGTATTTATTATGTTTTCTTTCTTTTTCAACACCAAACGAGAAACACACCCACTGAAACTCTTTGATGGAAAAGAGCTTGATTTAATAAATTTTCCCATGCTCTATGTAGACTTACTTGACTGCCTTGTCATTGATGGCAACTAGGAAATTATCAATTCCTTCAAGAAGAGAAGGGACCTGATTGAAGATATCATTGAGTAGAGGTGATTTGATATCGGTAGACTCCTTCACTGTCTGTACTGTCAAGCTCAGTCTAGATAGAGATCTTGTCACTGTTACAAACTCAGCAGGTGAACACTGCAAAATGAACAAATGGGAGAACTATAGCTCTATTTTATGTTATGAGACGTGTGACGAGTGAAATATGAATAAATAAAGATATAAATGCGACTGTATCTCCTATGCCTCCGCCTTTAAAACAAGTACTTTCATAAATTTATCTCTTGACCTTTGATTGACAATGTACTTACTCCAAACTTAATTAAGTTGTCTACATTGAGATATATGTAAACAATATCATCAAGTTCAAGGATTATATAACAATAGACGTGAGCTATAAATGGGTCATGTTTCAGAACTAAGTTTGTGCTATCTTATTTGAAGCAGCTCGTTGTCCTGATCAATATGCCACCAATTTTAAGAAAATCGGGTGAAAATTGAGACAGTGATTTTGAGGGGGCGTGGCCAAAAATGCCAAGTCATCATTTTTCAAAATTTGAAAAAGCTGTAATTCTTTTATTAAAAGGGCTACAAAGATGATTCTGGTGTCTATTTATATTTTTCAGCCTGATAAATCCAATGGTATGCAGTGTCAAAATTGAAAATAGTAGTGAAGAAAGTACTGAAAAAGGGGAATTATAGTTTTAACCCTTTAATTACCGGTAGGGTCTCTGAGGGCACCGATTGTGTAGCCCAATCAAACCGCAGAGTTTTCAGTAATGTTGTTTCATGTCTCTATTTGTTACATTCTTACGGATCTTTTGACACTAAGTTCATTGTAATTGGACATTCCATGAGAGAGTTACTTGACTTTTTGTGGTCAAAGGTCAAACCAAAATTTGAGATTTTTGTCATTTTGTGTACAAAACCAATGGCAAAGTCAGGTTTCCTATTTTACTCTATATATCACAGGTAAATAATTCTTTAGACTGCTTTTATTGTTTATTGAGAATGAAACTAAATCTAAATAAATGAAATCCTGAATTAGTAAAATTCCTAAAACAATTGAAAACACAGATATATACATATAAGAATAAAAACAATAGAATACATAAGAAATTCATAAAACAATGAAATACATAAGAATTATTATAGATTTAGACCTTCTGATACTTCAAATAATTATCTGGATCAATTTTAATTCTCAATGAATACTAGAACCAGTCTAAAGAATGATTTACCTGTGATTTATAGAGTAAAATAAAAAAAACCTGACCTTGCCATTGATTGTGTACACAAAATGTCTAAAATCTCAAATTTGGGTTCTGAAACATGACCCTTTTTTTTACCCCGCTATAGCCCACCTCTAATAACAAGGCCAATATACAATGTACCTGGAATTCCGTAAAATGAACTCTGTTGACACCTGACCTTTGGCCAATCTATGAGATTGTATTCCTATATACATACTTTTATCAAGTTTGAAGTTAATATCTCAAGTACTTTTTTATATAACACGGTCAATACCTAAAATTTCACTTTTGCATGATTCTCGGTGATAATATTTTTTCTGTCAAAAAACTCAGGAGAACAAAAATACCTTTTTATGGTAGATGGAACATAATCCTTTCTCTACATCCGTTGAGCGGGACAGAACATCATAGAGCTTGTTAAGAGATGGAGAGTCTGAGTTCAAGAGTTCTGATACAGCCTCTAACCTTGCTTCTATGCTCCTAAAATTTATATCAAATAGTGTGATTCTAAGAAGTGTGCAAGTTATGGAGAAAGCTTGGAGAAAATAACAAGCAAAAGGCATGTATCCATCGATAAATGTACTGTTTCACATTTGCATACAGAACCAACTGGGCAGAATGTCATAGCTGACTGCAATCAATTGAGATTAGTTGTACATTATTTGAATGGAGATGAGCTAACTTGATTGCAATCAACAGTGATTACAATCAAGAGAAGACCTCTTCATGCCACCCCTCCTGGCAAGTCGGCAGATTGCAGGCTTGGTGATGCCTTGGATGTTGTTCGGTAGAACCTTATCGAATAAGTTGAATATTTTTATAGAACCTATCGAGAAGTTTATAAACTACCAAGTACTGTAATGAGTAAATAATCACCATCTACATGTACATATTTTTGAAAATTTGTTGAATAAACATTTGATGCAAACCAACTCCAACCTGCATACCCTCTACGTATTTATACTCTATTCTACCGGAAGAAGTGACCTAATGACTAACGGGACTACCGTTTCTCCATTACAATGCTGATGCTGAAGCTGATGATTTATATGAATAACTTACTGAATATTTTGAAGAGGTTGAGATAGCCACTTAATGAGTTGTCTCTTTCCATAGCGTGTCCTAGTGTGGTTTAGCACCCAGAGTAGAGTGCCTTTCTCACTGCCATTAACCTGCAATGAAAGACGTTCATCGATGGAATGAAAATAGAGATGTTAAGGAGTACAGAAATATAGTTTCTATCAGCTGGCAAACCGTGAATTGCCACTTGATCTAAAAACCAATTTGTCTAGTGCCTGTCTTGTCCCATCCCACATGGTATAATCCCTTTTCCTCTAAAACATGTTTGTCTACTACCTATTTGGTCTAATTGCCACCAGACCAATGACTTTTAACCTTTATGTACATGTACATACTCCAAAATCAAATCAGATCATTTTCCTAGTGATACAATCATATAATTTCTAAGTTTGAAGTTCAGAACTCAAGAGGTTCTTGAGATGGGCCTATTGTGTGCTCAAAAACAAGTACTTTTACAAGTGTGACTCTTGACTGTTGACCTACATACTCTAAAATCTTATCAGATTGTCTTCCTTTGGTGGTACATACTATCATCAAGTTTAAAATTCATGTCTCCAAGTGGTTCTTGATATATCATGATAATGGGCAAACGTGGGTGACGTGCGAACGGACGTGCAGACATAAATATTTTCTGAACCATGGCACAAATATATTTTGCTGCAAAATCTTACTTTAAAAGGTAAAATTCCTAAAAAGTTACCCTAAAAAATGGGAAACTTACCTGGTTCTGAAAGATTTCTAGGTTGCGAAGGGCACATGCATCTAATCTCATTGTATCCTGTGTAGAGTTGAAAGCACTCATGTTGCTACAAGCAGGAACAGACAGAATAATGAAAGGAGGTGAATTAGAATTAATAATGTACAAATTATATAAATTGACCTTGACGAGCAGGTGGGATTCATGAACAGATACAGCATCGGGTCTGACAAAGGATTTTATCAGGACCATAGTCTGAGGACAATAGCGGTTATATAATGCTTGTGCATTGGCCAATAATTATAGAATATTGGATGGCCTTGAGGTTGATACAAGGAATATTGGACGAGCTTTGCACAAATATATGACGAGTCGAAGACGAGTCCAATATTTTGAAAAGCGAGTTCAATATATCCTTGTATTGACCGAAAATAGGACATCTAATAAATAATTTTATTATTATCTATACAGAGGATTTTACAAATAGTGCCCCCGCATTTTTTTAATCACAATTTTGTATTCATTAGGATTCTCAACCCCCACCCACAATTTTTGTTCTGGAATACAATTCTACTTTTGAAAATTAAAAAAAATTTAAAAAAATAATAAAATAATAAATAAATAAATAATTGCCCCCCAAAATCCCCCCCCTCCAAAAAAAAAAAAATGCCCCAAATTTTTGCTCTTTCTTTTCTATTCTTTTCTCTCTTTTTTTTTTTTTTATTCTGAAAAAAGGGGCCCCACAAAAAAGTGGCCTCAAAAAGACCCCCCCCCCCTTCCCCCCCAAAAAATGCCCCACAGGAAAAATTAATTGCCCCCTCCCCCCCCCTCCAAAAAGAAAAAAAATTGCTACAAACGCGTACAATAAAGTGGTGCAATTCATTTGACGCGTAGGCCAGCTCAAATGGGCTGAAGTATTTTTGTTGACGTAACAAAGGAATTAAGATTAATGAATTGTAACGCGTCGCTGCATTTTGGGGATTCCCCCTCTTGCTGCCCAATATTTTCTATATTGGGCAGCGAGGCCACCATATTGGGCGAGTTCAACGAACTTTGTAAAGTAGGTCAAGTTTATGAAATGCATCAACAAAATAACACTTGTATTTGGCTCTCCAAAACCCTCTGTATGGATAATAATATCTTTTGTCCGGGAGCCAATGCTGGATCCGCTACTGAGATTTATTCCAATATATGAAAGTTGAAAAAAAAGTAATAGAAACTTGAGAGCTATCCAGTTTCATGGCAGAGTGATATTCATGTTTTGCCTTTCATAAAATAAGCTTAGGATTTGTTAACCATTGTGACTGTCTTACTCAAAACCATATCTCAAAAGATTCCATACACAGTTGCGCAAATAAACCTTATCAGTCAGCAGTCTTGTATCTGTATCAAACTTCATCAGGGATAATATTCACTCTTGAAAAAAAAATTTAGAAATTGGCCCAGGGTCCAGGGGGTTTGCCTAATTTTTTAGGCAAGTTCAAGGTGCAGAGCCCCTGGTTGAGGTTGGTTGGTGGAGCCCCTCAAAGCACCTGCATCTTGCTATTTCATATGCACATTTTTAAGCTGTTTTAAAGCTATTCTTTGTTATCTTTTCAACATGATGAAAAAATTAGCAGTGGAAGGTTTCATGGTCCACCAAGTATTTTTTCTTTAGGTTATGAGTGGTCCTAAAAAGGACCTATCTACTCTCAACATTTCGGTGAGCATGTCCTCTCCGTCTTCAGGAGAAGAATGGGTAGGTCATTTTCAGGACCACCCATAACCTCAAGAAAGAATACTTGGTGGACCATGAAACCTTCCACTGCTAAACGTTCTACCACCAGTAAAACCCTCAAAGAATAATGAAAAACAAACCTGGTAGCCTGCAGGATCCTATGTAGATTGAATTCTTTGAGGTAATTTAGCAAGGCAGCTAAACAACAGATCACAGGTTTGGGTAAAGTTAAGACGGATTGAAGAACTGCAAAAGAATTTCAATAAAACTGAAACAAGAACAATTCACAATAATTTTAAAAGGTAATATTGTTTCAATTTTTTAATTGTTACCAGAACTTAAAGATGATCCTTTAAAGGTAGTGTCAGCCTTTTGCAGGCAAAAATATTAAATTTCTAGTTTTAATAGAGGATATAGTAGTATACCAATGACTATATCTTCCCACAACATGATTAAGCTCAAATGTGTATGTTTGTCATTATATTGCGATTATCAAAATTCGTTCCTATTTTTTCGAACCTCGAAAAATATACCGTACGGTGCGAACCGCTGACCGTTAGCGCAGAGAATAGAATAATGCACACTGATGCGCCGTGTGTATATTGCTGTGTACGGTCCGTTCTGCACACGCTGTAATATAAACGATGTTGATGGAGAGCTGGTCAAGATTGGTAGTCAGATTTTCGTTTCGTATTACTGATCTAGGCAACCTATGACAGTAAGACTGAATAGACAATATAGGTCGATCATATTCTACAGTTATGCCAAGTTGCATTAGTTTTCGCAATTTGTGAAAAAGGCTGATACTACCTTTAAAGGACTGTTTAACTACATTCATGATCTAAAAAAAAAAAAAAAAAAAAAAAAAAAAACTTTTCAAGCAAATGGTGTAATCATAATTGTAAAGCTTTACATGTAGGTCACATAAGTATTGCCTGAGAGTTTGAAGCTAATCAGTCATTTAATTGCTGTGAAGTTGAGGACTGGATATCACCGTATGCATAAGCATACCTTGGTATGCTTAAGATAACACTGTAGTCTATGGAGAGAATATAATCGTGTTTTACTTATTTCAAAGCATACATGTATGTAGTGATGCTTAGGAAATGAAATTTTCAGGGTTCCCTATTGATACATTGTTACATGTACTGCTGGCCCCACATCTAATTTTTTTGCAAGCTGCCAAAAAGTTTCTTAATCTCTTTAAAGGTTATTCCCCAGATGTTATCAATCAGTGCTACTTGATATAAAGGCCATAAAATACAGGGATAATGACACACACACACACACATCTTACCAGCTGATTTTGAGGTATCTGAGGTTTGGTTGCCATAGAAACCTGAGACTTCTTCAACTGCCTTGGTATACTGGAAGACATCCATTCCTAATCGCTCAACTCTGATACAATCTTCAATTTGGGAGCTGCCGAGAATATCCAATCAAATAGTACAAAATAAAAATATATTAACCCATGTACATGTAGTAAAATATTGAGAGATACTTGTTCTAACAAATTTGCAGAATTTTTATAATTGAAAGAAAAGCCTAAATTGCATAGGACATACACTCAATAATTTACAATATAATACTCAGAAGCCACAGAGCCAACTGGGTAAGTTGATCCACTTTACAATTTTTTTTAATAGGAGACTAGACCTATATAAAATGTGTTGCTGCACAACTGAATAGGGGAAAAAGGAGAATGGAAGTTGTACTTAATCATTACAGTACATGTATGTTAGCCATAAAACGTGTGTGGTCGAGTGGATAAGTCGGCGGACTTACGATCACAGGGTACGCGGTTCGAATCCCGTCCATACCACTAGCATCCTTCGGCAAGGTGTCAACCTGCAAATTTGCCGTACTTGACCCAAGTGAGGTGAATGGGTACCGTAGGAAGCAATTCCTTCAATGCTGTGAGCGCCTTTCGGGGTAGCCCAGCCGCGTAATAATTAGTTAACACTATAAACGCTTAGAAACACTAAGGTGGATATCGTATTAAGCGCTATATAAATGCAACTATTATTATTATTATTATTATTATAAAATATAGTACTTATTTATTGTTAGTAAGGAGCCAAAACATAAAAATTGGCAAATCTTACCTCATTCTTCCATATAGCACCAAGAAAATGTTCTAGTCACTCCTAAATTATTCATAACTTTATAAATAACTTGGTATAACACCCCCAGGTCACTTTTCAAGATAGGTCTTTTACAACTCAAATTTAAATTCAAGGCAGCTTGTAAACAATTCACTAACCTCATCCTAAAGTCCTTGAGAAACTTCTCTGTTCTATCTGACAAGGTTTCTGGCAGGAGAAGCTCCACCGGCTGGATATGATGTAACCTTGTATCAAGATCACTAAGATGATCGTTGTCATGGAAACAGTCATAGATGACATCTCCAGTCGCTGGTTGCACTGCCTGTTAGAAAAAAAAGTCAATGGCCCATACTTTAAACCAAAGACTGAGGTTGTATTAGTTGCAAGTTCATGCAAGCCTATTGTGCGATACTTGTCTGAAGCATCAGTCAACATCAGGCAAAAGGATCGCACAATAGCTTTGCACAGAACTTGCGATTCAAATAAACTCAGTCTTTGGTTCAGAATACGGGTCAATGGGTTAATACTTGTATAATTTACATGAAAGGAACAAAGAGCAAAGACAAATCATTATTAGACACACTGGGGCTTTTCCCTCTACTCTATAAGATTAGTGCAGGAAGGTTCTTAAAGTGTCATAGGTTGAGACTTTCAATACAATAAATAACCTCTTATAATTTAAAGTGGAAATATTTGTGAGAACGGATCGACAAAATTTGCGAAACTAAAACCATCACAAAAATAACCAGATAATACATCATAATTTCACAAGTAGTACTAAAAAATGCTTGGAGTAGATACTTCTAACTACATGTATGTAAAACCAAGATGTTATCATTATAATGTACCAGTACATAAATAAATTATCAGAAACAAAATAAAATGTGTCTGAGGCCATGTTAATACTTACTGCTAGTCCAATCTGTACACTGCCGGGGCTTCTGGAACTTTCCTTTGGGAACTCACACATACATAGTAGATAGCTTGTAGGGGAGGATGAGAAAGCCGTCTGTTCCTCTACAAGCTCTCCATTCTGACTGGATGGCTCTAGATGTGAGGGGCAATCGGGTCAAGGAAGAAAGCAGGAATAATAATGATAAAAATATTGTTTTATTTACCCAAGGTAATTTTGATAAAATGTTCTCCCAGTTGACCCTGCATAATATGAATACCCTCAGTGCCTTGCTACATGTAGATGGCTAGGTACAGGTCCCATTTTTTTTTTTTTTTTTTTTTTTTTTAAATCTCTGGTACAACTCGACCAACGATGGCATAAGGCAACACAGGCTATCTATGGGTGCTCTACTTAATGAGCCAATGACTTGTCAAGGATTTGAAGCAACATACTGCTCTCATGTTTGAAACTCTAATCACACCCTCCATAAAATGCTCGTAATTTGGTTAATTTATTGGTTGGGTTTGACAAAAGTGCATCAACCAGATATGAACATTTCAGTACAGGATAGACATCTAACAGCACCATCTGAAAAAAGTTACTAAGATTGAATCAGACTCAGTTCATGGCGAATACAGACAGCTGACACTGACCGTTACCGCTCAATAAGTCTGATCCCTCTTTTTGTAAATCCATTCATTTGTATACAATGTAGCAACAAAGTAAGTTGATTACCAGCAACAAAAATGAATTTCAAGATGACAGAGTTCCTGTAAATTGAAATGAAATTTTCACAAAGATGGACACCCTGAATTCGCTGAAAAAATAACACCACCTTGAAAATAGCCATTCATACACAAGTTTTCCTTTCTTTTCACCTAGTAGGAAGTTTCAAGTGGTTTTGGTGCCTCATACATTCATGGGAACATGGCTTTGATAAGTATTCAAAGGATATCTTCCCCAATCAATGTAGACTTGGTGTAAAGAGCAGTCAACTTTCTCTCAACGGTTTGGTCTTGTTGTCACTAGCAGCCTTGAGGGGCAGCAGTCTCCATCTGTTTGACCACACCCACCTTGTATCCCTTGGCAACCAGTCGACGGACATGAACAAAGAGACGGTGCGTAGGTATGCTGGCTGTCATGAAGTTATGGTCTAGATGGCAAAATATTGTTGAGTTCCTTAGCTGCAATCTGCAGAGATATCATTTCAAGAATACATCATACAATCAAGTCTATCCAATTTTTATTCTAATTTACAAATCATCTTGAAAATTTTTTAGCAAGGAT
>CALNVZ010003425.1:3868991-3889765 GCA_940671915.1 Paracentrotus lividus
CTTGTACGTAATGTTCCGCATTTTTGGCACTTTTGTTTGCCTACTCACAGCCATCACGTACAATCAGCTTTTCATAATACACGTGCGCGGTATTGTGTTATTCTCAGTCACGGGGCAAATTGTTAAATTTTGTCTATATTGCGTTCCTGACTTTATCTAATCATATGTCTTTATCGGAATAAGATATAACTCCCTTCTTTACAGCATCATCACATGCACGTAGTATTTTTTAGGAAGTTACAAACATCAAGTTTTATACAACTATTTATTAAAAATATTGAAAAAAGGGAAAAAAATAATTTCGTAAAAAAAGTGAGAAAAAAAACGTTTCTTCATTAAAACTCTCACTGTTTTGATTTCAGTATGATTTCAAAATAGTACAAGCGTTAAGACAATTTAATATCTTATTTTGACATCAAATAAGTGTGTTTAGAAAATGACTTTTGCTATTTTATAAAATTTTTTTTTGTAAAATGGGCACTCATTTTGGACGCCCCCGGCTGTGGAGACCTTATGCAGCAGAGATGCACTGCCAGACGTTGGTTTAGTAAATGTGGGATTCCATCTTGCGAAGACGCCGTCCACATGCGATATGCATGTGATATGCGGAAATATTGACCCATCGAATAAAGATTCGTTTGTGATAATGTTCACAGTGACAGGACTTTTTTTTAACCAATCGAAATGAATGTACCATTTTTGGAAAGTTGAGAATTCAAGCTTTTAAAAACTGCTTGATCATTAAGGTGTAATATAATTATGCGTAATCGAGGAAGATGACTATACAGCGTATGAGCTATTTTGAGAGCAAAATTGGCCATATTGTACAGGAATTTGATCTTACTAGGATTTCGAATTGACTCAAGTGACAGGACTTTTTTTTCCCTTTGCAATAAGTTATTCCTATTTTTGAAAAATTCAGACTCTTAGCGTACTTATTCAAGTTGATCATTTGTTTGAAAAGGTAGTTGCTCGCCATAATCAAGAAAACAAAGTGAAAAAACTGTGCAAATTACAAAAAGTCTATGGCCGCGTTCGCTTTGCGTAGAGTGATAGCGCCCTCTTCCCCTTAAGTTTACAACTAGAATTGATATGAGTCCTTCGCCATGATTGAAATGTTTTACCTTGCATGTAACGAGTGATGCCTTTGGCTCATGACTGTCACGTGACATTTGCCTCGACCTTTAAAGACCGTTGACGGAGTAAATACAACCTTACATCGATTGAAAGCTAAGTAGGCGTATAACATACTATACCTCCAAAATAAATTAAATTTTCATTAACATGTATTCATAAATAAGATGATGAACCCATACCAGGCCATCCCCCCTCTTCCCAATACTCAGTAAATACCCCTATTATATAATGCGGCTAATAGTCAAAGAAGTTTTAGGGAACTTGCTGCCAGGCATGATTGGGTTTGCCTTTAGAAACACGTTGTATATGCTATTCAGACAATAGAATTCTAGCACACATGGGTCTATTGTTCTGACATAGCAATACAAACTGTTTTTCTAGCCGAACCCTATCATGCCTGGCAACAGCAATTCCCTTAAATGAAGTTCACCTGGAATTATTGGTCTTAAAAATGAAAGAAAAAATAATAGAAAAATATAGTGAAAGTTTGAAGAAAATCGACCAAAAAATAGCGAAGTTATGAATATGTAAAGTTTTGATTCTGTGACGTCACGTGCGAGCAGCTCCATTGGTTGTGTATGTAAATTCCATAAATTTGTCTTTTGCCATGTCTTAATAAAGGAATTGTATATATTGAATAGTCATGTATATGAACATAAGTTTGATGTATATCGACTGCACAGGTGACATAATTATTTTCTTTCTGAAAAAAAATGACACTTTATGGAATTTACACTACATAACACATAGGAGATCTGCTCGCATGTGACGTCACAGAATCCAAACTTTGAATACATAACTTCATCATATTTTGGTCGATTTCCCCAAACTTCACTCAATTTTTTTTTTTTCTGCATTTTTTAAACCAATAAAATTCTAGGGTGAATTCCCCTTTAAACTTCTTTGACGTCATCAGCCGCATTATTATAATAGGGCGTCGTCTGGCCGGCAGAAGGGCCTAGCAGCCTTGTGCGCGAAAAACACTTTTGTGAGTTATTCACGTTTTAATGTTTAAACGGCTCTCGAATCCGAATACTTGTGCATGAATCTAAAATTTTTCAAATGTTGGATATTTAATGAACTTTAAATTTGAAAAGTTGCAATTCTAAACCACATTAGTTTAAAGATATTAACGGTTTCATGCTAAGGCCTTTCTGCTGGGACAAAAACATCGCGCGCCGTCCCTATGTAAAAGGGCCGTAAGCGCGTAGCCCTTCTGCTGGGAAATTTACTCGCAGCGCGACACGTATGAAAAGGGCCTTGTCCATAGGCGTACGTTTATATAGCAAGCCGTTTTGCCGGCGTAGGGCGTTCGAATTTATCTTCTATGTGTTCATTCGTTATTTACACATAAATGGTAAATAAATGATAAATAAACTGATCAACATCTTCATGTGAAAGTAAAACCTAATGCAAATGAAGACGTGAATATGCAGTGAAAACTGTCACCAAAAAATGTTTATATATAGTCACAACTATTGCCAACTGATGAGAATTTCATTACAATGTCATCATGAGAACTTTTCTTTGTTTCCTTCCTCTCTCTCTCTCCTGAATTAAGCATTTTCTTTTATCTCCTGATTCTTGAATACCTACACATATACACATTGAGACACCCATCGAGTCATAAAATAAATTCAAAACAACCACTAGCGGAGCCAGGATGACGTGAATATATATATATTATATATTATATTTAGTGCTCTCCATACAAGAGCAAGAGCGGGCCCCGAGAAAATATTATCTTTTGTGTCGTTTCGAGGGATCTGCCCTGAAATCAGAAGATGTGATTATCCGCCAATATATAATAAATACTTGAAAGAAACCACTTTATGCAATATTTCATCTTTATAGAGACCGAATAATCATGGCAATTGTGACATATCGATCGATGGAAGTAAATGGCATGAAAACGTTTTCAATACAGCCGAAATATATTCTGGCAACGGCACAGATAAATTAATTTTTCGGGGCGTCTTGCTCCGCCCTTGTTTTTTAATCATTATCTATATATATTTGTAAAAATCATTAAAGAATAATGTATAAAAAAATGGAGAACATAAACCGTATTTTCACTGACAATCAACACTTTAACACAGAATTCTATTTTTTTTCCATTGAAATCTTTATACCTTCGTTAAGTCTACAACAATGGGCTTTTTCCACCCGTTTGGTAATAAAATGATTGTCGTTATCTCCTCTCAGGAATTAAAAAGGACAGGCTTCTCTTTCAGATGTCAACAACACTTGATTAGGTATAAAATGATATAAAATGATATTAAGAGATGCCTGTATATTTTGGTTTAGGAGGTGTCTAATTTGATAATTGCTAAAAGTTTAGTCTTCCTGATAAATAATATGAAAATTGGATCTGTCCATTATAGGTTGTATTGCTTTCTTCAATTTATCTTTATTTAGTTATCTATTTTTAATATTTTAATATGTTTTCAATATGGCGATTGTGGAGGGCATTATTGAATATTGTAATAAACATTTGAACATTGAAGAGTGTTTCTAGTTTATAATCCTAATGATAGATAAAGCAGGTCAAGTCTATCTAAACGTAATGATACTCATGGTATAGGTCATCTACATGTATTCATCTTGAATTTTCCACATCTAATTAAAATACAATAACAGCCTAATAATAGCATGTAGGCCACATATCTATTTCAAACATACCTGTTAGCTGTTCCTATCATTTTAATATTTGTATACAACAACCACTTGCTTTCAGTCATGATGATTAATATTCTAGTGGGTTGCTGAAGTGTGTGACAAACCAAGATATTGCTTGTATGTCTTATTTAGTAATTACATAGAATATGCAACACAATACCTTTTTAAGGTTTCTAACCTATTTCAAACTTACCCATTACTAAAAAGTATTTTCATAAAATACAGTTGATTTATTCTCGCAAAAACATTTGTACTATTTGTATCTTATCATAAATAATTTTTCAATATCTAAAAAAATAAAAAAATAAAAAAATAAATAAATAGTTAAAGGTTTAGCTGCAAAAACTGTATAGTTCACGTCATATTTATTACTTAAATAACATGTGCAATGAAAGAAGTTTATTCAAAACTAACACAAATCACATTACATTTTGCATATAATTAGTCATGAAAAGAATAATAGAAACAGTAGTGGAAGAAGTACCAATTCTATTTTTGTTAAAATAGTCAGAGAAATACATTAATATAGGCCTATTGCTTTGTACTATGAAAATACAGGTTCATGGGACATCAAGTAGAAATCATGTCTTATATGTAACATTATACTTTAGGCATGTTAAGCGTGCACAGGCATCAGAAAATAATTGAACACCGCATTGGAAGAAGCAGACAGTTCGTTTAAAAAAGAAATAAAATCTCTTGCATTAACCTGAACCTAACCCAAAACCTTCTTAAACATTTTAACATTTATGTGTGGGTATTATTTTCTTGTTTAGAGAATCTGTTAATGTTTTCTGTAGCGGCAGATTTATAGAAAGTCGGTTGCTGTTGGTTGTAGAGAAGCTGATAAACACCCCAGTTTAGAGCCAGTTACAGATGTGCATCAAAAGTATTCTGCACAACAGAAAATGAAATGAAAATCGCCAAATATATTAAAAAATATATATAATACCAGAATGATAAAAATGACAAAAAGTAAAACAACTAAATCTAATGGAATTTAAATCATATTTTTTTTTGTAGTACGCAACCCACGTACAGTGTCAGCCATGATTAAATTTTTGAGTTTAAAAAATATTTTATAAGTTTTAATTAGAAATTATTACGAGTCCCACGGCTCTTTCCTATTTTGACTGAACTTTTGAAAGAAATGGTTCTCATTGCGGGGGGGGAGGGGGGGGTGGCCGGATGGATGATGACGAAGTGTCTAAGTTTTTTAACCTGCAATAAAGTGTGGCATTTTACACAAATGTTCACTGCACAAATAAAAACTACCAAACCGTTTTTTTTTTTCTCTTTTTTTTTCTTTCATCTCAAAGTCCCCAATCTTTATAATTTATGCAAAAAAGCATTTCTTTTTTAAAGAATTTATGTTTCACTTAGAGAATTTAATATATTTCCTTTTCCACAGCCGCTAGTAATATATATGTTTTATTTGTATATTTTTAATGTAGCTAACTGACTATTACTATCTCCTTTTTTTGGGGGGGGAGGGGGGGGTTTTCAAGACCAGAAAAGGTAATGGAATCACACACCCTACAATAATGTGTAGATTGCACATTTCTATTTGTTCAGATAAACAGTGTAGTGTACAAAAACAAAATATGATTTTTCCTCCAGTTTTGGCCCAGCATGCCTCACATCACATACAAATGTTATGTAAGTTAGGTAACATATTTCAGAGTGTCTAATTTTTGTAATATATTTCTGAACTTGAAGTTTGTAGAAAAAAAATCATCTGAAGTAATTAGCAGCCTTTGTGGGACTGTCAAAGATTTTGTCTGGAGGAATGGTATTCCCCCCCCCCCCCCCCCGTTCAAACAGGGCTATATTAATGTTAAGAAAATTATAATAATGTTGATGACAATGCAATAATAATAATAATATAACTTACCAAAATAGCTAACAGCATGTACAGGATCATCTTCTTGGTGAACTGTTTGTAGAAGACCATGCATGTAGTACAGACACCTTGTCCTGGAATCAGGAATGTAGGTAGACACATAATGCTAAACAGATAAGAGATATTCAAGAATATACTTATTTATTTAATACAAGAAATTCCTTTTTCTACTTCATAAATATTCATCTAATAATTTCATTACTAGTACTTGGAAATGACCAAGTGATACATAATTAAAAGTTTAAGATCATTTGATGGTAGAGCGAATAAATTTTAGCAATAAAAAATATAATAAAAATAATAATGACAACAAATATATCAAAATAAACGGTAAAAATGTCAAAATAGATGTTATGACTATAAATCAATTATGTGTAAATTAATATGTCATCTAATAAATTCAATAGAGAAGCCTACAGTAGACTTCTAAATAATAATAATGGCAGAGTTAATATTGTGGAAGTTATTGAGCACTTACCCCTTAAATATGAAAGTGGAATCAATTAGCAAGGAATTCACTATATAAGCGTCAAATGTTTTCTTCAAGAAGAGTCAGGCCTGTCACCACATCGTCATTTTCTCTCCCATGAAATCGTTCATTGTCCTAAACAAATAGCTAGCAATTTGACAGCACCATACTTGCTTCATTGTACATGGGGACAGCATCCGACTTGATAACCAGGTCCTGAAACCGAGAGAGAGAGAGAAGAAAATAGAAATATTATAATTGTAATTGGACAGTAGATCAAAGATTATTTCAAAGTAGTTTATAGGACCAAGTATATTGATACAAATTTATTTTACTCTTCAATGGACAATAACTTGATAAATTACGCTTCAACTTTTCATAACTTTTTAAAAATTGGGTAAGATTCTTAGATCTAACGTTAGGCCTAATGTTACTTCTTCGTCAAGTTTTTTTTAAACAGGCTTAGGCCAGTTTTAAATTTGAAATAATTAACTGCAATTCCCATTTCGTAGACTAAACTCCATCAAATCATTTGCAAACATGACAAAACAAGACAGGGAGGTTTTACAGTGGCTAACGATTGAGGGCCTGTAGTGCTATATTATATTTCTAGAATGGTCCAAGTCCAGGATCGGGTCGAAAGTTAGACCAGGTCCAAGTCACATTTTAACATGTTATTAATGTAGAAATGGAGTAATGAAGTGGTATAGTATTGAATACAATAAATTCACCCAAATGAACAACTTCTTAACAAATAGGACTCTTCTATTAATATGGTATCTTATCTTAAGTTGTAGTACCAAAAATAAACAATTTATGTCAACTCCAACACCAAATTAAACACACGGGACTAATTTTGAGACAAATTAAGCCTCACGCAGAACACTGCTTTCATGAAATCTAAAAACGTTTCACAGCATTTTATTCATATGATATTAGAGTTCTGGAATAGTGTATTTAACTTTAGTGTATCTGAATTGTCATGCTTACCTGACGTCGAAATAATGGCATAAAACCTGGCATTTTCTTTGACGAATTCTTTTCAAAATCAGCGTCAACTATTGAATCATTGATAGCTGACGGACTGCACATGCGCAGCGGACAGCTGACATACTGCGCGTGCGCACACGCTGCTAAGGCCCTTCTGCTTGGAAGAAAGTTGCTACTTTCGATGCTATGGCCCTTTTACAATTCAATATTATTCAAAAAATAAGTAATTTTGGGGGTCGACCAATATATCATCAGAAAGCTCGTGAAAAACTCTTTCTAATTAGTCAAAAAAGTAAAAACTGAAAATTTGACGAAATTTCGTGCTAAGGCCCTTCTGCCGGCCAGACGACGAGGGGTACTTTTACGAGTACTTGGGAGGGATGGCCTGGTTGATGTTCGATCACCTTTTTAATGAAATACTTTCTAAATGGAAGATAAAAATGCTTAAATTGGGAATTGTTGTATTAGGAAGAAATATTAGCTTTCGTTTTATATGTAATTTTGGTTTTCATTTCTCGGTCCGGTCTGGGACTTTAAACAAAAACCTGTTTAATACAGTGTAATACGTCTTTAAACAGGTCCTGTTAAGGCTAGAAACCCTCGCTTTTCCGGTTTTAAACAACAATGTTTAGATATTCAACAAGAATGTTTAACTTCTAAACCAACTTTTTTTAAACCGCGTTCTAACAGTGTATAATTCGGCCTTTCGAACGGGAGTGAACATGGCGAGCGCGAAGCGCGAGCCGAAAATTTTGGTTATGATGACATTGAGGCTGCACATTAGCTTTTTTTTTTCTTTTAGATTCCTACAAAACAAGATGACCATCACCTACCTTGAAAAACTTAAATGCGAGCATGAAGTCAAGAGGAAAAACTCTTATTAAATGGCTCGTATTTCAATTCATTATTGTAATATTTCCTGAAAACCATGGATGAAGGATGGGGGAGGGGGGATGCTGCAGCCCCTGCATTTTTTCCAGTAGATATTTAAAAAAAAAGTTTATATACTTTTCCTCGTGTTCAGCCCATTTCACTTTCTGTGATTCTGGCTATATATTTGACCTTTCCCTAGCCCTTCCCGGGGATTTTTCTTCCAAAAAGTTTGTCACGTCCCAAGATGGCCATTTTTGGCCTCTTTTTTTTTATTTTTGGGCCCCTTTTTGTTTACGCGACCCACCAAGGCCCCATCAGTCCTACCCCAAGGAAACACGTCTGAGGTGTAGAATTATCATTGTTCTTTGAGTTAAATCTATGATTTTATGATTACAGGCTCGAATCTTTTGTCTAGGGAAGGGGTCAAAATTTATTTTGATTGGGGTTCAACATTGATTTTATTCATTTTTACACCATGGAAATTCTTCTCAAAATTGTATTGTAAAATCTCAGCCAAACATAAATCAAAATAGAATACTTTATATAGTTACCATTTACAACCTTGTCATCAAGGCCAACAAAGAAATTAGGGGAAAATGATAATAATTAAGGGTTAAAGGTCGCTTTTTATTTCTTTTGTTTTCAGCATAAAGGTGGAATAATATATTCCGAATTTTCACCTATCACACTTCAACCCCTCCCCTAGACAAGAGACCTCAGCCTGTCCCCGTAAATCTAGATTTAACTTAAAGAACAATATAAACAATACATCTCAAACGCGTTTCCTGGGGTAGGATTGAGGGGGGTTTGATCGGCCAGGTAAACAAAAAGGGGCACCAAAATGAGAAAAATTCCCAAAATGGGCATCCTGGGGTTGACAAAACATTTTTGAAAAAACATTTTTGAAAAAATAATCCCAGTGAAGGGTTGAGAGAATTTTCAAGATATAATAATCAAGAAATAAATGCAGGGACAAACATATTCAAGAAATTAAAGCCAAAGCAACCGTGTTGCCAGAGCGGTAAAAAAAATCCACCTTTATGACGGACAGTGTATAACATCATGAAATGTCACAATATGCACCTTTAAACAACTTTTGGGATGTATTTTGGAAAATGCTAAGTACCCGTATGTTTATATACATACAAACAATCAAAATAATATTTCTTTACTTGCAGATCATTTAATGTTATCAAATTTTACTGCAGAAACCGGTTGATTTGGGGTATAAAAAGTCAAAGACATTTTATTTATAGAAGATACCATTCCTTTTCCCAAACGTCCGTGTACGGAGCTTTTAGAGATATTGACAGATTGTCGTTTTCGGCGAAATCAAGATCACGACTTTAAGATGATATAACTTTTTGTTAAAATAATAAAAGAACCTGCATTTCTCGAGATGTCGTGCACATATCGGAACAATTTTCTAAATAGTTACACCTGAATTTTCTTTACGCAGTTTTGACAAATGCGAAGTATAAATATTGATTACATTCCATTTTTTGAAAAATACTCTATAAAATGAACTTCTTTGGGCTGAATATTCATTTTTAACCCTCTAAATTCCATCAAAATTGGTTTCAGCTTATAGGCAATTTATTTTTCTTCTATATGATCTGAAATTCGGGGCGATGTGATAGTTCCTCCAAATGATAATCCCCAAAATATCATTTGTCATAAAAAGGGCAACAATTTTGGACGCCCCCTTAAATTTCGAAGAGCACACCTCTGAGATATTGTATCCAAGGATATTTTCTTTCGAAAAAAACAAGGTGTGCTTAGTTTGTACAGTAACAACATTTTAACATTCAATTTACGGGTTGGATCTCCCCTTACACACAGAAAATTTATGTGGGGCAAAAAGATTTCATTCAACCATGATTCAACGGTCTACAACATGCATGCACGACATGATTATATCAAATTGTTAACTATCAACCATGTCAACAAAAATACAAACATGAGCTTCAGCATAATGGTTGTCATAAAGATACAAATTTTATATTCTCACCTTTAGTTGATCCAAGTAAAAGTAGACCCTAATAGTTTTTAACGACGAAATGACTTCCTTATATTGCTCGTAATAACCACAATTTAGTTGACTTTGTCTGGTCTGGTGTATTCGTGTTCGAACATCGAGTGCTTCCAGTGTAGTACGCATATCAATTCTACTCCACGTGAAATGTAAATCTAATGTATGGCATTAAATCTTAACATAAAGACGCGTCCATTATTTGAGATGGGGAAACGCAACATTACATTCATGAGTTTAGTGGAAATACAGCTGAGCGGCGCAGAAAAATACGGCTCTACATTAATGTCAACAAAACCCGCGCTAACGGCGGGAAGCGACCGATTGACAACTGCATGCAATTATTACTTAGCGTACAAAAACTCGCCTAAGAAAACTTCCCTGTGTTAAAATGGTATTTTCAGTCGATCCGTACGAGCAAATTACTCATGGACATGAAATAAATAATTGAACATTTATCATAGTTTTCGTAGGTAGATGTTCAGACCAGATTGGGGAAAAAGACATTTTGGCAAGCCTATTACACCATTGTGCTAAATTTGTAATCAGAATCTTTATTTCACATAGATTGATGTTCCTAACGATTATTGATATAAATAGTGATCTTGTCACATCTTGTGAAGACGCCGTCCAAATGCGATATTTGGGCTCCTACCCCTATGAAGTGAAGGGGAGGGGGGAATAATAAGAAATTAACTGAAAGAGCGATTTAAGAAGACGTTTATTTTTTAACGGGAAGGGAAAGAAGAGGAAGTAAATGATTGTGAAAAAAGTGGAGAAGGGGAGGAATCAAAAACAGAAGGGGAAAGGAGGGGGAGGGGACTTAATCAATAAAAGACAAGAGGGATAATTAGGAAAATGATACAAAAATGAATAAAACCAAAAGGGAAAGCCAGGGGAAATTTAGTTAAAAGGTGATCGAGGCGCAAAAAAAATTAATAAAAATAAAAAAAAACCTACGTAAATAAAAATAAATGAGGGAATATAAACTGAAATTGGATTAAAACCAAAAAAAATATTCAAAAAATAAAAGGAGGGAAGTAAAAAATGAAGAAAAAAAAAGAAAAGAGAAAGACGAAAATATAGGAAAGCAAGGTTGAGGGAACATTGTATGAATATGTTAAAGGCAAATTATTTAGATCCACGATAAAACCCCAAAATGAATCAATAAAAGTTAAAGATAAAATAATGAAATCAAATCAAATCAAATCAAATGAACATATTGCAGTAGGCCTATCCATCTTTTCAATAGGCAACTGGCCATAATGCAAATAAAAATATAATAGTTTTGGATTTGGTTTAAAACAGGTCAAGTCACGACGTGATAATCACGTCATAATCTATGTAAAGGGCCTGTCCCACAGTCGGCGATCGTTGTGGCGACAACCTGATAATTTCATAATTATAAGGAGATAATCTTTAAAAAGGCGATTTTAAACCTGCATACGACTCTATCTAAGCTAGGGTACAACAACAACTTGCTACCACACTCACAACAGTAAGATCGCCAGTTGTCGCAGCAACGATCACCTCGAGTGGGACAGCCCCTTAAAAATGCAAATAAAATAACTTGTCGTAAATTGGTAAATAAATGACGTTAGAATTACGTCATAATCTGGTCGTAAAAAATTCAATATTAAACTCGTCGTTGTAAGTCATCGAAATTACGTCGTAAAGACGTCGTATATACGACGTATGACAGCTTGTGACCAGTTTACGACCAATTTATGACGTCATTATGACCAGTGACCGCTATCAGGGGTTTAAAGAGTGCCCCTGACTGTGTTTTTACTAATCTCAGGAATGAAAAGGGACAAATATCCTCTTTCCGAATATACACAAAATATTCGACAAATCTCTATCCATAAATAGAATATGACAAAATAAAAGGCTTGTAAATATGAAAAATACATGCATTTAGTTATGTTGCAATGCCAGTGCTAAAGGACCGTAGTCTTTGTGGTTCCCATGCATTTTATGCATAACTGGTTTTATTGACTGTAGATCATAGAAAAACGAGACACAAAATATGTTTTCGAGTACCGTTTGGGGAATTCACTCAAATATTTCAAAAGAATTTAGTTGTAAGGGGACAAAGAGCTACCCTACATACACGAACGAACATTATGAAATGCATTCCATTGCAGGAACTGATTAAATGCAAAATCCCATCCAGGTGCCATTAGATTTGAACTCCTCTTTCAATTTGTGCATTAAAAAGACATAAAACCACGGAACATCATTGTTGCCAAAATAGTTATGTATTGAGCACAGGTTGTGCAAAGCAAAGAACCGGATTGGGAATTACAACTGTGCACTGCTGATTGTGGTTAAAGAAATGACCCAATCACGTAAGATATAAAACAACAACAACGTAATAACTACCAAACACATTGAGTGATTTCACGTTCGGTGTTATAATCGGTGTTAGTGTTTATTTTGGAGCAGAAGTCTGATCTAACACCGAACGTGGAATGGAAATAAAATCAGTCGGTGTTAGGTGTTGACCTCTAAATTTTGACGTATTTCCGGTTGCTGGTGTTTCATTTTGTGTCAAATGTCGTCTGCTGAACCGAGCTCTGCAGCCGGTGTTAAATGTCACGTGCAAATTTCCATTGACTAACACTAAACCCCTAGGGATTAAGAAAAAGTTCATTTCACACTCGGTGTTAGTGTTGGTGTTGGCCAACGTTTGGTTTGTCTTGTGAATAATAAGGGCAGTGGAGGGTCCAGTGGCAGAGAAACTATGCTTTATTTCAAAGAGTAATTAATCAACTAATATATTAGACCAAAGAGGGTACTTCAAGACCTACAAAATTGGTTACATTTTGGGTTAACGAGATGGATTCACAAATTGGCTACTTACACTTCAAGCCTAAGGGTCCAAGAAATTTCATCTAAATTCATTGGAAAAAATGATTAGAAAATATAAAATAAGGTATTCCGTAGTAAATCGTATAAGGAATAAATATCATCAACATGGATGTCTTCTCAATCTATATTTTAGGAACAAAAGGCATGATCAATCACTGCTAATCTGAACCGATTTACGAAATTATAGGGTCTGGAGGCTACGCGCTGCGCGGCCCGGTCTGGCTTTGAAGTGAATTAGGTAACGCTCCATTTCCTGCTGCTTGCAAAAAACTGCCCGAGATATGAACTGTAAACTTACTGTTTCGTCAAAAAATATCCATCATGAGGTAAATTTGTATCAAAGAGAGGTTTGTAGAAGGATTAATTTTCGATTTACTGGTATGATTCTAACCTTTTAGGACCTTCTTCAGGTATATTCGAACAGTTTTAAACAACAAAACCGGTACGAATTGCGTCGACGCCATTTTTTTTCAGAGGACGGTGCATTAGGCTAACGATCCGCGCGTGTACGTGTTGGGATATCGGTATCGACTCTCATGATCTGAGCTCGGTGTTTGAGCTCGATTTTAGCAGAATTTCACTGTGCTAACACTAACACCAACACCAACACCGAACGTGAAATCACTCATTATACATGTACATATATTTATTTATTGTATTATCAAAGTGAGTTAAACGAAAGACGATAGAGGGTCCTGGAGATTAGAGAAAAGTATTGTAATGATATTCATCTTGTAATATAAACCATGAACAATAAATAAAAATGAAGAAAAAAAAAATGACCTAAAATAAGCGCTCCATTAAATTATCATTTGACATGCCGCATGTGTTTTGTGTTGTGTGTGTGTGTGTGTGTGTGTGTGTGTGTGTGTGTGTGTGTGTGTGTGTGTGTGTGTGTGTGGTGTGTGTTTTGCAAGCTCAGGCTCCCCTTTCCCCATGCTCAGCCTCTTCTCCACGTATGTTTGTCCTCGGATCTTTGTGGGCAAAGTGGGTGGAGCTAGTTGTTATGGGCAACGAAGCGTTCGTTAACTTCATTTCATGATTTTCTCATGATGTAAAATGAGTCTGACTGCAATATTCTAAAATCCACTGAAATACTCAAAAACCGGCAAAACGGTGAATATACACCTCCCCTTTGGATATTGATGTATCAAATAAACCAATTCATCAAACAATTGGCAGATTTTTTGTTCAGTTTTATGCATTTTGAAAGCAACATCAAAATGAACATCAAAATATAGAAATTATGTAAGCTTTTATAAAATTTTATTTTTTCAATATCTGGTATTTTTTTAATAGTTTGAAAATGTTATGACAATGAAATGAGAGGTTTTCTGAACTGATGCCGTTGTTTGCTTAGGTGTTATAGTTTTTTTGACTTGTGGACACGCCGTTGAAATCAGGTAAAAATCTTTCCCTTTTTTACTTATTTTCGTAACTTGTATATTTTATCGGCATGTCAGTTGTTTATTTTTCATTTTTATTATAAAATCAATCATGGAGATGAAAATTGGGAGTGCGGAAATACAGTGTATCTCTATGTTTCGTAGGATCAGGCTGCTGAAAAAGAGAAAAAGAGAATACCCCCCCCCCCCCCCTGGGGAGTAGGGTCCGCTTGACCAAAAAAAACAATGAAAACCCCCACTTTTTGGCAGAAATGCTGCAGATACTCGAATAGAAATGCAAGAAAAGAAGCTTAAAACACTTTGCTTTCTGTCCCCCAACATGTAAAATCTTTTGCTCGCGCTTCGCGCTCGCAACTTTTTGTTTTGGGGATGATATCATGTTTTTTCAGAAGAAATATAAGAAAATCTTATATCTTTAAATGATGCTATCTTCAATTTTAGAAGATGTATAGCAGAAATAAGGCCTAGTTGCAAAATTTGCTTGATTTGCCCTACTTTCACAAAAAAACAAGGCAGGTCCGTAAAACAATTTTCACATGAGCTTTGATGCGCATGTTTAAATAGAATAATCTTCAGAAGAAAATACTATTTTTCTTTCTCGCTACATACGCCTCCGCGCTTGCACTTTAAAGGGAGCTGATCATCAACTTGTGATAAATAAAAACAAAGTATTATTGGGAAAGATGTGTGAAAATAACACTTCCGCTTCGCGCTTCACCTACGGATTACTATCCATGCACTGTTACTTGACTCCAAAATAGTGATAACTAAAGTATTATGGGTGGGTTTTTTTTCAGCTCGCGCTTCGCGCTCGCATTCATTAAAAGGGAAGTGGTCATCGATTTTCTAAGTAAATAAATATAAACAAAATTGTTATAGGTAAGAAGCCAAGTGTAAAATACCTTCGGGTCATTACAAGCCAAAATTTTCGGATCGCGCTTCGCGCTCGCAGAGCACTAAGTTTAGGAAAGCCAATAATTATGATTCCTATTTTAACGTCAAAAAATTTGAAATAATGTGATGTAAATTTTTCCGCTCGCGCTTCGCGCTCGCAAATTCATTTTGCTAAAAGAAAGGAGTTGATCGTGACGTTTTGTAAAGGAATTTTATAAAAACAAGAAAAGAGGAAAAATGTGGGTAAAAATGATAAATAATATACGGCTCGCGCTTTGCGCTCGCAAAGTTCTTTCACGAAAGCCCATTGACTAACTCTTATTATAACATCCAAATTGAAGTGATGTGATATAAAAATTTTCCGCTCTCGCTTCCCACTCGCAATTCATTTTTGCTAATAGGGTTTTGACCGTATTAAAAAAAAAAAACATTAAGAAGTAAAATTTTCGTAAAAATTATACTGACACTTAGGTCATTATAAGGCAAAATTTTCGGCTCGCGCTTCGCGCTCGAAAAATGCCTTGAAAAAGGTCCACTTTTTCAGATTTCGAACTCCCCCGTAAAAATCCTAGTTACGGGCCTGCCCTGACTGTGTTTTTACTGATCTCAGGAATGAAAAGGGACAAATATCCTCTTTCCGAATATACACAAAATATTCGACAAATCTCTATCCATAAATAAAATTTGACAACATAAAAGACTTCTGAATATGAAAAATACATGCATTTAGTTATGTTGCAATACCAGTGCTAAAGGACCGTAGTCTTTGTGGTTCCCACGCATGTGATGCATTAGTGGTTTTGTAGATCATAGAAAAACGAGACACAAAATATGTTTTGGAGTAGGGGAGACCGGGGACAATTGTAACACTTTTTTTCCAAATTTGACTTATCAACTTTATTATAAGTAAAACGAAATTTGGATATCTTAGCTCGACATATGAATAGGTTTGGGTTAATTAAAACTATTTATCTTGAAGCCATTATCATTTCAAAACACGATGTCGAGTGTTACAATTGCCCCTAAACGTAAACCAGGGGCAATTGTAACAGACGTACGGGGCAATTGTAACACATGAAATTGTAACATTTTGCTTTTCTTTATCAAAGCTATGCACTTGACAGATCCAAGATTTAAACAACATTAACCACATCAGCTAATTATTATAAAACATGGCAATGCTTGAATTAAAGGACTCCTCCGGGCTGGAGATTTGCATTATAAGAAAAATAAAGTAAAATCTAAAAAGCACAACACTGAAAATTTCATCAAAATCGGATCACAAATAGCAAAGTTATGAATTTTCTTAGGTTTTGAATTTTTTTAGGAAACAGTTTTTGCCATCTTCAAATTGGCAAACTGATGATGTCTCAGTCCCCCTACTTTCTTTGTATTTTATTGTATGAAATACCAATTATCAAGATTTTCTCCCCCAAGGACATAAAAACAGGGATTAATCCTTGTGGAATGTTCAAGGTCACTAGTGCTTTTACCTATTTCAGTATGTGGGATAGATTTTCTGTATATGCAATATATGAAAAAATGAGAAAAATAGGATTTCATATAATAAAATACACAAGAAGTAGGGGGACTGTGACATCATCATTTTGCTCATTTGAATATTCAAATATTCAAATGAGACAATGAGACAATGCCAAGAACTGTTTTACGAAATAAATGCACTATCTAAAAAAATGCATAACTTTGTTATTTTTCATCCGATTTTGATGAAATTTTCTGTGTTGTGCTTGTTCAATTTTACTTTACTTTACAAAAATTTTTAAGTTCAGCCCGGACTCCTCCTTTAAGTCACATTATATTTCCACTTGGTATATACATGGCATGGGATTATTGTAGAAGTTTACGTGCTCTGTACGGGCGCTGAATTGTCCCTGGGCTAGGTACGGGGCAAAAGCATTTCCTAAACGGCAGTGTTACTATTGCCCCTGTGGTGGGCGACCATGTTTGGAGAGATTTTTTTCTATCTTAGCTTAGGTATTCATCGTTGAAACGTTAGCAAAATATGGCCTACGATCATAATTTCTAAATATATAAAAATGACAGCCGTAGCTCATCCACATAATTGTCCAGAAGAAAAACAATGGGTAATGTGAAATATTACTTTTCTACTAAAAAAACGATTTTTCTGCTGTAGAAAGTTCCACGAACCGTTAAATCTGCTAATACTCAAACAGCATGAGGAGCGATGAAATGCGCATGCTCTGTACAAATTTTAAGTTTGTAGCGTGTTTCTGCTAGGGATGGGAGCCCCTGTTACAATTGCCCCCGTGTTACAATTGTCCCCGGTCATCCCTACCGTTTGGGGAATTCACTCAAATATTTCAAAAGAATTTAGTTGTAAGGGGACAAAGACCTACCCTACATGCACGAACGAACATTATCATGATTATGAAACGCATTCCATTGCAGGAACTGATTAAATGCAAAATCCCATCCAGGTGCCATTAGAATTGAACTCCTCTTTCAATTTGTGCATTAAAAAGACATTAAGCACAGCTTGTGCAAAGCAAAGACTGGGATTGGGAATTACAACTGAGCACTGCTGATTGTGGTTAAAGAAATGACCCAATAACGTAAAATATAAAAACAACAACAACGTAATATCTACCAAACACATTATACATGTACATGAATTTATTTATTGTATTATCAAAGTGAGTTAAACGAAAGACGATAGAGGGTCCTGGAGATTAGAGAAAAGTACTATAATGATATTAATCTTGTAATATAAACATGACCAATAAAAAAAAAAAAAAAGGGAAAAAATTACCTAAAATATGCAGCTCCGTTAAATATCATTTGACATGCCGCATGTGTTTGTGTTTTTTTTTTGTGTGTGTGTGTTTTGCAAGCTCAAGCTCAGGCTCCCCTTCCCCCATGCCCAGCCTCTTTTCTGACAAAAACACTTCACGGCCCCCTCCCAAATATTATTTTCCGACCCGAACCTAACATTCCTAATTTGTATACAGATATTTCTAATGTGGATACCCCAAAACGAATTTGAGCGAACATTGACGAATGCGACTGCTCACAACAGCAAATTCATCGGCGCAATTCGCAATTGGATAGAAAGGTGTTTGTTTTTGGCTACACATAAACGAATTTCATTGCAAATAATATTTGTAATCGCGATCACATTCCGGACAAAAGAAATGTCAAATTGATCGGAGACAGTTTAAACTTGACCGGGAAAACCTATATTATTCTTTTTTGGAGGGGGAGGAGGCGGAAGAGGTTTAATGAAATATATTGCGCTATGTGGAGTTCAAAGCAATATGTCATTGCCTAGCAGCCCTTATAGCAGACTTGCTTATAGGCTTATATATGGGGCTCTCGCCGATGATCGGAAAGATAAGAAATTAAAAAATGAAATATGCGCGGAGAGGGGTGAGTATTTTTTTATTTTATTTAATTTTTTAATTTTTTAAATTAATTTAAATTTTATTATTTATTTATTTATTTTTTAATTTATTTATTTTATTTTTATTTATTTTTTTGGGGGTGGGGGCTACTGATACAATTAAATACTTGTTTATAGGTTGATGGGGTCATAATTTATCATTGCGGGCACCTCAGCTTTTGGTGAATATCAATATTTGAGTCCAAAAATTAAAGGTCCCATTATATATATATTTATATATATAATATATATATATATATATTATAATATATATTATATTATCATTAATATCTCCTTTGGGGGAGGGGGCGCTCAGCACAGCCAATTGGACCATTCTTGGTCACGTGTGTGACCGAAATTATGCAAATTGACTTTAGATTGGCTATAGGATAACAATTTTAAAAAAAATATACTGATTTAATGTTATATACATGATGAATATTTGTGTTGGCTATCATTTGTACATATTTGTTTTTATAATTTACGTATGACATGTTCAAGGTCAGAGGTCAAAAGAAGTGGGTCACGTTGTGTGACTTCACAGACGCAGATTTTGAAGTGTACAATTCATTTTGAAAATTCCTGTGAGTTTTTAAATGATGAAATGTTCTTATTGCTGTGAGACTGCATAATTGGAACTGTTAACCAAAAATACAACTGATTAGGAGTCATCTCTGAAATTTCTTTTTTTATCTATATTTTTATCGTGATGTCGGGTCACGTGTGTGACATTTTAGTGGGTCACGTGTGTGACCTATGGCAAATTGTACAGAAAAATTAATATATTATGTATTATGCAATAAATGTACATTTTGAGTAATTACTATATCCGCTTTGGTAAAAAATTTTATGAACTCAACCCTAGTCATAGTTCAGATTCTAAACGATTTTATTATAAGAGCAATCCATCTTGCTGCCAACCATCTCTCGGCGGCCGAGATGTAGTGTAATATCGCAATGCAATAAAATCGTTCAGAATCTGAACTACCCTAGTCAGTCAATGGGGTGTTTTGGTAGCTGTCAAGACTGGGGGAGGGGCGGGTAGGGAGGGGGGCCATGATGCCCCCTATAAGATCTTGGCTGTTGATCGCGTGAGCGCGACGAAAATTTGCACGATGGTAGTGTGTGATGTAACTACAAGAAAGCACTGTTAATTTTCCCATAATAATAATAATTTATTTTATATGAATTAATTATGCTAATTTACGCATTGCATGAAGTCATAATTTTTGTTCTAATTGACAAACTACAGCTTCTGGAATGCTAATTTTGTGTTTGCATAATCTTTATAGGATTCCTAACCATTGTACTTGGAAAAATATTTGATATCGAATTAAATTCCTTGTGTATTTCATTGTTTTACGAATTTCTTATGTATTTCCTTGTTTTTTCCACCTTTTGTTTTTTGTTTTTTGTTTGTTCTTTTGTTGTTGTTTTTTTTCCGCAAAAATTAATGCAGAACCATTTTGGAGCATAATAATGCTAAAATGAATTAATTTCAGCCAATGAAAGTTAAAATAATCAGAATTTATGACCGCCCCCACCCAGCGGGTCACGTGTGTGACCAATTTGTTTGCTAATTAATAATCAAATTAAAACTTGTCATGGATTCATATTTAGTGAGATGCAAGGTACAATAAATCTAGCTTTGAAGAAATTATTATAATAATACCAGAGCCATGGTTGAGACGGGGCATAAACTTTTTGTGTTTTCTGGTTACTTGTGTGTGACATTTTGAGGGCAATTAATTTCCAGGGTTGATTATCTTAAACAACATTATTTTGGGGGGTTAGATTAAAAGGAATATAGAGGTAAATAATAATATAATGACAGTAATCCAAGTAAGGAATTCAGCATATCCATTCGAGTCAGGGTTAAAAAAATGATATTTTATTCACCGTTTTTCCATTTAATTATCATTTATGTTAATTTATGCAAATGAGCATGAACAACTGCAAAAATCACGAAAAACATCAGTTCATGAAACTTGAGACATTGCTCTATGTGAATATGCAGCTTAAAATCAAAAAGCAAAAATTTGTTTGTCCCCAAAAGGTTCACTTTTCAAAGAATGGCCGAATAGCCTGGTCCCTTT
>CALNVZ010003425.1:3910297-3925683 GCA_940671915.1 Paracentrotus lividus
ATTAACCAAATCGAAATGAATTACCGAACTTTTGGAAAGCTGAAGAATTCAAATTTTAAAAACTGCTTTGAACATAAGCGTGTAATATTTTATGCGTTATCCAGGAAGATGATTATGCCGGCGTATGAGCTATTTTGAGAGCAGAATTGGCCTATTGTACCGGAATTTGAATCCTGATAGGATTTCGATTGACACAAGTGACAGGACTTTTTTTCACCCTTTGTCAATAGTTATTCCTATTTTGAAAAATTTCAGAACTCCTTAGAGTACTTATTCAAGTGATCCATTTTAGAAAAAGGTAGTGCTCGGCCTATAATCAACAAAACAAAGTGAAAAAACTGTGCAAAATACAAAATGTCTATGGCCGCGTTCGCTTTGCGTAGAGTGATAGCGCCCTCTTCCCCTTAAGTTATCAACTAGAATTGATATGAAATATCTTCTTTGTAAACATAGCGAAAAAAAGCTTAAAATGCAAATTATTTCATCATGATATATTAAAAACTTTCAGCTCGCGCTTCGCGCTCCGCTTTTTTAATAAGATAATACTTTTTTTTTTGTAAACATAGCGAAAAAAGCTTTAAAATGCATCTGTTTTCGGGTTGTATAAATTCGAAACTTTCAGCTCGCCGCTTCGCGCTCGCATTATTTAATGAGATAATATCTTCTTTATAAGCATAGCGAAAAAGAAACGCTTAAAATGCATGTTTTCAGGTTGATAAAAAAAAAAAATCGGCTGCGCGCTTCGCGCTAGCATCGTTTGATGAGATATGTATCTTCTTTATGTTCTAGCACAAAAAACGAGTTGTTTTTAGTTTGAAATATCAAAAGTTTTCAACACATCCAAGAAATTTTATTTAGAAATGTAATAATAATAATCATCCTAAAGTAGAATACTGTTTTTTTTTTTTTTTTTTTTTTTTTTATTAAAGAAAAAATTTTTTAAAAAAAGTTTTAAAAAATCAAGAAGAAGACTTCGGCATTTTCAATAACTCTGTAAACGTAAATTTGGGGGGGGGGTAATTTTTAAATATCCCCAAAATAGTTGGTTAAAATGGTTATATCATTCTTATGCTTTAATCTCAATCGTCTTATTTAGCCATGCAAGATTATCGGGACTCGAAGGGTCGGGGGGGGGGGATCTTTGCTATAATCATAGATTGGGCTTCGGAACCGGGGGGGGGTCTTGGGGGGCTCAGATATCGTTGAGCCACACCCCCCCCTCCATATTTTTTGATGCCGTACAGATATCGGCGATCGCACTTATAATAAATCTTATTTGACCAGATAATAATGAACCCCAAGATTTGTATCATTATTGTTTTGTTTTTATTTGTGAAGACATCATTAAGCCCCTCCCATAATCTTACTGAGGATATCATTGGGCTCCCCACCCAATCTTTTCATTATAAAAAGTTTATATTTCAGGTCTCTATTGACAAATTTTAGAGCTCGCGCTGCGCGCTCGCATATCATTTTTTTTTAAGTTTATTACTTTTTCTATAGGAACATAGGAACTACTATCTATAGATTGGAGCTCAGCCATTGCGCTCCCCGGTGAGGGGCTTCGATATGTTTGAGGCCCCCCCCCCTCTGCTTATAATTTGTTTTGAAATGCTCATATTTCAAATTTCTCTTGACAAAATTATTAGCTCATGCTGCTCGCTCGCCGGATCGGATCGCATGTCTTAACCTTTTTTTTTTTCATGATGACAAGGGTCCCTAATATATATTGGTTAGGACTCAAACATATCCCCGGCCCTCTCCCTTGAGTGGTTTTGGATGGGTCGATATCATTGAGCCCCGTCTCTGTTCCCAATTTGTTTTAAAACGCTTATGTATAAGTTCTCTTTTTACTTTTTTTTAAAACTCGGATGTCTTTCAATTATTTCTAACAAAAAGCGCTTAGAATGCACACTTTTCAGGTTGCTATATCAAAAATTTTCAGCTCGCGCTTCGCGTCGCATTGTTTAATGAGATCATATCAATTCTACTCCACGTGAAATGTAAATCTAACGTATGGCATTAAATCTTAACATGAAGACGCGTCCACTGCAACACTGCATTCATGAGTTTAGTGGAAATACATCTGAGCGGCGCCAGAAAATTACACGGTTCCACATAAATGTAACTAAACCCGCGCTGACGACGGGAAGCGAACAGTTGACAACTGCATGCAATAATACTTAGCGTACAAAAACTCGCCTAAGAAACTTCCCTGTGGTTGAATGGTATTTGTCCGTCGATCTGTTTGAGCAAATTATTCATGGACATGAAAGAAATAATTGAACTTTTATCATAGTTTTCGTAGAGTAGATGCTTCAGACCAGATTGGGGAAAAAGACATTCTGGCAAGCCATAACACGATTGCGCTGAAGTTGTAATCAGAATCTTTATTTCACATAGATTGATGTTCCAAACGATTATTGATATAAATAGTGATCTTGTCACCTCTTGCGAAGACTCCGTCCATAATTATGTGATATGCATGTGATATGCGGAAATATCGACCCATGGAGTAAAGATTCTATTGTGATAATGTTCAAAGTGACAGGACTTTTTCTTAACCAATCGAAATGAATGTACCAACTTTGGAAAGCTGAGATTCAAGCTTTTAAAAACTGCTTGAACAGTAAGCTGTAATAAAATTATGCGTTATCCAGGAAGATGATTATGCGGCGTATGAGCTATTTTGAGAGCAGAATGGCCATATTGTACAGGAATTTGATCTGACTAGGATTTCGAATTGACACAAGTGACAGGACTTTTTTTTTCCCCTTTGCAATAAGTTATTCCTATTTTTGAAAAATTCAGACTCTTAGAGTACTTATTCAAGTTGATCATTTCTTTGAAAAGGTAGTTGCTCGCCATAATCAAGAAAACAAAGTGAAAAAACTGTGCAAATAACAAATGTCTATGGCCGTGTTCGCTTTGGCGTAGAGTGATAGCGCCCTCTTCCCTTAAGTTTACAACTAGAATTGATATGAATATCTTCTTTGTAAACATAGCGAAAAAAAGCTTAAAATGCAATTATTTCATCATGATATATTAAAATTTTCAGCTCGCGCTTCGCGCTCCAGGCATTTTTTATGAGATAAATATCTTTTTTTTGTAAACATAGCGAAAAAAAGCTTAAAATGCATGTTTCGGTTGATAATATATTCGAAACTTTCAACTCGCGCTTCGCGCTCGCATTATTTAATGAGATAAATATCTTCTTTATAAGCATAGCGAAAAAGAGACGCTTAAAATGCACTGTTTCAGGTTGATAAAAAAAAATCGGCTCGCGCTTCGCGTAGCATCGTTTGATGAGATATGTATCTTCTTTATGTTCTAGCACAAAAAACGCATTGTTTTAGTTTGAAATATCAAAAGTTTTCAACACATCTAGAAATTTTATTTAGAATTTAATAATAATCATCCTAAAGTAGGAATACTGTTTTTTTTTTTTTTTTTTTTTATAAAGAAAAAGTTTTAAAAAAAGTTTTAAAAACAAAGAAGACTCGGCATGTTCAATAACTCTGTAAACGTAAGTTGGGGGGGTAATTTTACAAAATTTTAAAAATCTCAAAAATAGTTGGTTAAAAATTGAGCCCCCCCCCCCCCCCCCCAACTTTCCCTGAAAATCTTCGAAGCCTATGATAATACACACTGTTTTGCATTAATCTCAAATGAATCATAACGAATAATCAAAATTAGGATATGTCGTTTTTTTGTTGTGTAACCTTTTTCTTGATGTCTTGATGCATTTGTAATTTTGTATTATACCACGGCAAGATTGAACCTATATGGCCCCCCCAACAAAAACATACCAGTAAAATATATGCACTGATTTCTAATGCTTTGTGTACCAGTGATCATGACACATCGCAAGGGCCATTCTCCATCTGGAGCTCCATCTGATATCCAAGGCATCCCCCAAAACCACTGGAGGAGTTAGGCCTTCGTCTGTGATTCACCGGAGTCCACTCCAGTGATCGTGAGTGCATTGTGCCTACAATAAACACGAATCACCGCAGAGGGCGATATATGACATCTTGAAAAGGGGAAGATGACAATAAACCGAAGTTGTAGTGAACAAGGTATTATTTATCTCTTTTTTTTGGGGGGGGCGGGGGCTTGAGCCTGGTATAGTTCCGGTATTTAATTAGCTTTTTATTGCGTTGAATGATCTAGGAATAATGGCATAAATACGAGAGAGAGAGAGAGAGAGAGAGAGCCCGCCCCCTACCCCCCCCCGGCGGTCAACCATAATGCTAGGCCATTACAGGCGTGTCTCCAGGATTGGCACCCGGGGCCCGATGTGATTTTGATTTGGGCGCCCTAATGATGATGCCAGAAAGGTATACCCCATCTTTTTCCCCCTTTACACCTATTGGTCTACACCTATTGGTCTACTACTAGTTGGTCTATTTCCATTTGGTCTACAAGCCATTTGGTCCACTGACTTTTAGTCACTACCATTTGGTCCATTGACCAATAGTCTACTAGGCGTTTGGTCCACCAACCAATTGGTCTACTAGGCGTTTGGTCCACAATCCAATTGGTCTACTAGGCGTTTGGTCCCACAACCAATTGGTCTACTAGGCGTTGGTCCACATCCAATTGGTCTACTAGGGCGTTTGGTCCACAACCATTTTGTCTTCAGCCAAACGTGAGGTCATAATCTGTAGGGTAATTTAAGAGGTCAATCGGCTACAATCAATGTATACTTTTCCGATTTTTTTTTTTTTTTTTCACATTTAGCTCAAAATATTGCCTCTCTAAAGCTAATTTTTTGCGCCCCTTTACGGTCTTTTGGGCGCACTACCAAGCCATTAAAATGTCCAGCGAAATTATTGTTCGGCATGGGCTTTACAAGGTTGCGAAATTGCTATTAAAGGGCTTGATTTTAGGTTTATGTTTAGGGTTAGGTATTTTGCACAGCATAATTCAGGGCTAAAGTTTGACTTTTGCTTTTGAGTCTATTTTATTTTTATTTAATTCGTTATTATTCATCAGGTCGCCCATTTATGGGTGGAAGTGGATTGACCGCGGAGTCTCCGGAGCAAAATGACCCGTTTTCCCATGTACGCCACCTACGAGAGTTATCACTCCTTTTATGAAAAGGTAATGGTTATTGTCATTTAAAATATTCAAAATTGAATGACATGCATGTGCTATAATACAAATTCAAATTAACAAGAACATACAAAATGTACGTGTTTTTATGTCGAATCAATCGATGGAATAATATTCTAGAGCTGAAAATCATTAGATTCTGGGTAATTCCATCTGGATTCACCCAATAGTAACACCCTTACTACCCTCTCGGAATTTACTCAAATTTGGTACACATAAAATTTAACATTACGCTCCAAGAACCCCCAAAAAATAGTGTAAAACGGTCCGCCCTTTTTTATTTGTTTTGGCAAAAATGGGCATGACCTTCCACTTTCAACGGAATCTAGGTAACACTTCAAAGAAATCTCAAAGAGAAATTCAAATTGGTTTCAAAAATATTATTGGAGCAATTTAAAATTGCTATGACTCTTTTGACGCCTTCCTTTAACCTTGATATTTTGACGCCCCCGCGGGCGAATAATTTAACTTGATTTTTTATGAATGATAATTGTCAGTACTAATCAGATATATATACAATTGGAAAATTGGTCAACGGTTCAGGGCGAATGTGCCGTTACGCGTGGAAAGTGGAAGGTCACGCCCATTTTTTGCAAAAAACAAAAAAAGAAGGCGGGCCATAGCGCGGAAACGCGACGGACCATTTACACTTTTTGTTTTTTGTTTTTGTTTTGTTTTGTTTGTTTTTGTTTTGTTTTGTTGTTTTGTTTTGTTTTGTTTTTTGTTTTGTCTTGGTGAAGGGTAATGTTTAAATTTTATGTGTACCAAATTTGAGGCGAATTCTGAAAGTATAGGCGCAAAATTACATTTTTATTGAGTGAATTGGCATGGATATGACTTCTACATTACTATGATAACCATTTTTGCTATAATTTGCAAAAAATCAAAAACTAATGTACGTCAATGACTAGCCATTCATCCTTAACACAGATTGATATAGGAAATGATATTTTATGTAATATTGCGGATAAGAAGGTGGCGGAACGAATTCGAAAGTTGGTGGGGGGGTCACGATGGAAAAGGGCATTTTTTTCTGAAAAAGGCGGGTAAAAGTATTCGCTATTCAGGACGGTGCACGGAAAAGTTGCCCTCTAAAATTTATGTTTTTAGTAATCTTAATTTGAGCTAAAAAGGTTGGGATAAATTGTGCATAAAAGACCGCTATTTAGTATCCAGAATATTGCAGCGCGAAGCGTGATGTGTGATTTTTTTTTTTTTTTTTTGGCATGACAAATTGGAGCTAAATTGTGCATTTATACAGTGCGTTCCAAAAAGAACTATAACTTTGAAATGGTACCAAATAAAAAATATAAGATTCTTGGATAAAAGGTGTTGTATGTACTATAAGACTTTCATATCCTCAACTATCATTATGAACCAAAAAATTCCGAAATTATCGAATAGCTTCAGTGAGTATATGCCGCACTTTCTTGTAAAGACACAAACTTAGCCTGCGCCAATAGGATTCACTATTCATTTTGCAACCTGGTTTTAGTGGAATGCCAATCGAAATGAAGTTCAACAATTTAACAAAAAATGCAAAAATTGGAATCAGATTTTGGTACTCCGTGGTGTTTTTCTGTGTCACACGCTAGCCGTGGCGATAAGCGGCAGGGTGTTAATATTTTTCGGGGGGCCATTTTTTTTTTTCTTTACAACTAGAATTGATATGAAATATCTTCTTTGTAAACATAGCGAAAAAAGCTTAAAATGCAATTATTTCATCATGATATATTAAAAATTTTCAGCTCGCGCTTCGCGCTCGCATTTTTTAATGAGATAAATATCTTTTTTTTTGTAAACATAGCGAAAAAAGCTTAAAATGCACTGTTTTCGGGTTGATAATATATTCGAAACTTTCAACTCGCGCTTCGCGCTCGCATTATTTAATGAGATAAATATCTTCTTTATAAGCATAGCGAAAAAGAGACGCTTAAAATGCACTGTTTTCAGGTTGATAAAAAAAAATCGGCTCGCGCTTCGCGCTAGCATCGTTTGATGAGATATGTATCTTCTTTATGTTCTAGCACAAAAAACGCATTGTTTTTAGTTTGAAATATCAAAAGTTTTCAACACATCCTAGAAATTTTATTTAGAATTTAATAATAATCATCCTAAAGTAGGAATACTGTTTTTTTTTTTTTTTTTTTTTTTTTTATTAAAGAAAAAATTTTTTAAAAAAAGTTTTAAAAAATCAATAAGAAGACTTCGGCATTTTCAATAACTCTGTAAACGTAAATTTGGGGGGGGGGTAATTTTTAAATATCCCCAAAATAGTTGGTTAAAATGGTTATATCATTCTTATGCTTTAATCTCAATCGTCTTTATTTAGCATGCAAGATTATCAGGGACTCGAAGGGTCGGGGGGGGGGGATCTTTGCTATAATCATAGATTGGGCTTCGGAACCGGGGGGGGGTCTTGGGGGCTCAGATATCGTTGAGCCACCCCCCCCTCCATATTTTTGATGCCGTACAGATATCGGCGATCGCACTTATAATAAATTCTATTTACCAGATAATAATGACCCCAAGATTTGTATCATTATTGTTTTGTTTTTATTTGTGAAGACATCATTTAAGCCCCTCCCATAATCTTACTGAGGATATCATTGGGCTCCCCACCCAAATCTTTTCATTATAAAAAGTTTATATTTCAGGTCTCTATTGACAAATTTTAGAGCTCGCGCTGCGCGCTCGCATATCATTTTTTTTAAGTTTATTACTTTTTCTATAGGAACATAGGAACTACTATCTACTAGATTGGAGCTCAGCCATTGCGCTCCCGGTGAGGGGCTTCGATATGTTTGAGGCCCCCCCCCCTCTGCTTATAATTTGTTTTGAAATGCTCATATTTCAATTTCTCTTGACAAAAATTATTAGCTCATGCTGCTCGCTCGCCGGATCGGATCGCATGTCTTAACCTTTTTTTTTCATGATGACAAGGGTCCCTAATATATATTGGTTAGGACTCAAACATATCCCCGGCGCTCTCCCTTGAGTGGTTTTGGTATGGTCGATATCATTGAGCCCCGTCTCTGTTCCCAATTTGTTTTAAAAACGCTATGTATAAAGTTCTCTTTTTACTTTTTTTTTAAAACTCGGATGTCTTTCATTATTTCTAACAAAAAGCGCTTAGAATGCACACTTTTCAGGTTGCTATATCAAAAATTTTCAGCTCGCGCTTCGCGCTCGCATTGTTTAATGAGATCATATCAATTCTACTCCACGTGAAATGTAAATCTAACGTATGGCATTAAATCTTAACATGAAGACGCGTCCACTGCAACACTGCATTCATGAGTTTAGTGAAATACATCTGAGCGGCGCCAGAAAATTACACGGTTCCACATAAATGTAACTAACCCGCGCTGACGACGGGAAGCGAAGTTGACAACTGCATGCAATAATACTTAGCGTACAAAAACTCGCCTAAGAAACTTCCCTGTGGTTGAATGGTATTTGTCCGTCGATCTGTTTGAGCAAATTATTCATGGACATGAAAGAAATAATTGAACTTTTATCATAGTTTTCGTAGTGTAGATGCTTCAGACCAGATTGGGGAAAAGACATTCTGGCAAGCCATAACACGATTGCGCTGAAGTTGTAATCAGAATCTTTATTTCACATAGATTGATGTTCCAAACGATTATTGATATAAATAGTGATCTTGTCACCTCTTGCGAAGACTCGCGTCCATAATTATTGTGATATGCATGTGATATGCGGAAATATCGACCCATGGAGTAAAGATTCTATTGTGATAATGTTCAAGTGACAGGACTTTTTCTTAACCAATCGAAATGAATGTACCAACTTTGGAAAGCTGAGATTCAAGCTTTTAAAAACTGCTTGAACAGTAAGCTGTAATAAAATTATGCGTTATCCAGGAGATGATTATGCGGCGTATGAGCTATTTTTGAGAGCAGAATGGCCAATTTGTACAGGAATTTGATCTGACTAGGATTTCGAATTGACACAAGTGACAGGACTTTTTTTTTCCCCTTTGCAATAAGTTATTCCTATTTTTGAAAATTCAGACTCTTAGAGTACTTATCAAGTTGATCATTTCTTTGAAAGGTAGTTGCTCGCCATAATCAAGAAACAAAGTGAAAAAACTGTGCAAAAACAAATGTCTATGGCGTGTTCGCTTTGCGTAGAGTGATAGCGCCCTCTTCCCTTAAGTTTACAACTAGAATTGATATGAATATCTTCTTTGTAACATAGCGAAAAAAGCTTAAAATGCAATTATTTCATCATGATATATAAATTTTCAGCTCGCGCTTCGCGCTCCAGCATTTTTTATGAGATAAATATCTTTTTTTTGTAAACATAGCGAAAAAAAGCTAAAATGCACTGTTTCGGTTTGATAATATATTCGAACTTTCAACTCGCGCTTCGCGCTCGCATTATTTAATGAGATAATATCTTCTTTATAAGCATAGCGAAAAAGAGACGCTTAAAATGCACTGTTTCAGGTTGATAAAAAAAAATCGGCTCGCGCTTCGCGTAGCATCGTTTGATGAGATATGTATCTTCTTTATGTTCTAGCACAAACGCATTGTTTTAGTTTGAAATATCAAAAGTTTTCAACACATCTAGAAATTTTATTTAGAATTTAATAATATCATCTAAAGTAGGAATACTGTTTTTTTTTTTTTTTTTTTTATTAAAAGAAAAAGTTTTAAAAAAAGTTTTAAAAAATCAAAGAAGACTTCGGCATGTTCAATAACTCTGTAAACGTAAGTTGGGGGGGTAATTTTACAAAATTTTAAAAATCTCAAAAATAGTTGGTTAAAAATTGAGCCCCCCCCCCCCCCCCCCAACTTTCCCTGAAAATCTTCCGAAGCCTATGATAATACACAACTGTTTTGTCATTAATCTCAAATGAATCATAACGAATAATCAAAATTAGGATATGTCGTTTTTTTGTTGTGTAACCTTTTCTTGATGTCTTGATGCATTTGTAATTTTGTATTATACCACGGCAAGATTGAACCTATATGGCCCCCCAACAAAAACATACCAGTAAAATATATGCACTGATTTCTCAATGCTTTGTGTACCAGTGATCATGACACATCGCAAGGGCCATTCTCCGATCTGGAGCTCCATCTGATATCCCAAGGCATCCCCCCCAAAACCACTGGGAGGAGTTAGGCCTTCGTCTGTGATTCACCGGAGTCCAACTCCAGTGATCGTGAGTGCATTCGTGCCTACAATAAACACGAATCACCGCAGAGGGCGATATATGACATCTTGAAAAGGGGGAAGATGACAATAAACCGAAGTTGTAGTGCACAAGGTATTATTTATCTCTTTTTTTGGGGGGGGCGGGGGCTTGAGCCTGGTATAGTTCCGGTATTTAATTAGCTTTTTATTGCGTTGAATGATCTAGGAATAATGGCATAAATACGAGAGAGAGAGAGAGAGAGAGAGAGCCCGCCCCCCTACCCCCCCCCCCCGGCGGTCAACCATAATGCTAGGCCCATTACAGGCGTGTCTCCAGGATTTGGCACCCCGGGGGCCCGATGTGATTTTGATTTTGGCGCCCCTAATGATGGATCCAGAAAGGTATACCCCATCTTTTTTCCCCCTTTACACCTATTGGTCTACAACCTATTGGTCTACTACTAGTTGGTCTATTTCCATTTGGTCTACAAGCCATTTGGTCCACTGACCTTTTAGTCCACTAACCATTTGGTCCATTGACCAATAGGTCTACTAGGCGTTTGGTCCACAACCAATTGGTCTACTAGGCGTTTGGTCCACATCCAATTGGTCTACTAGGCGTTTGGTCCACAACCAATTGGTCTACTAGGCGTTTGGTCCACATCCAATTGGTCTACTAGGCGTTTGGTCCACAACCATTTTGTCTTCAGCCAAACGTGAGGTCATAATCTGTAGGGGTAGATTTAAGAGGTCAATCGGCTCAAATCATGTATACTTTTCCGATTTTTTTTTTTTTTTTCACATTTAGCTCAAAATATTGCCTCTCTAAGCTAAATTTTGCGCCCCTTTACGGTCTTTTGGGCGCCTACCCAAGCCATTAAAATGTCCAGCGAAATTATTGTTCGGCATGGGCTTTACAAGGTTGCGAAATTGCTATTAAAGGGCTTGATTTTAGGTTTATGTTTAGGGTTAGGTATTTTGCACAGCATAATATTCCAGGGCTAAAGTTTGACTTTTGCTTTTGAGTCTATTTTATTTTATTTATTCGTTTATTATTTCATCAGGGTCGCCCATTTATGGGTGGAAGTGGATTGACCGCGGAGTCTCCGGAGCAAAATGACCCGTTTTCCCCATGATACGCCACCTACGAGGAGTTATCACTCCTTTTATGAAAAGGTAATGGTTATTGTCATTTAAAATATTCAAAATTGAATGACATGCATGTGCTATTAATACAAATTCAAAATTAACAAGAACATTACAAAATGTACGTGTTTTTATGTCGAATCAATCGATTGGAATAATATTCTAGAGCTGAAAATCATTAGATTCTGGGTAATTCCATCTGGATTCACCCAATAGGTAACACCCTTACTACCCTCTCGGAATTTACTCAAATTTGGTACACATAAAATTTAACATTACGCTCCCAAGAACCCCCAAAAAATAGTGTAAACGGTCCGCCCTTTTTTATTTGTTTTGGCAAAATGGGCATGACCTTCCACTTTCAACGGAATCTGGTACCATTCAAAAGGAAATTCAAAGAGAAATTCAAAATTGGTTTCAAAAATATTATTGGAGCAATTTAAAATGCTATGACCTTTTGACCCTTCCTTTAACCTTGATTTTGACCCCCGGGCGAATAATATTTTAACTTGATTTTTATGAATGATAATTGTCAGTATAATATTAACATTGGAAAATTGGTCAACCGGTTCAGGCGAATGTGCCGTTACGCGTTGAAAGTGGAAGGTCACGCCCATTTTTGCCAAAACAAATAAAAAAAAGGCGGGCCATAGCGCGGAAACCGACGGACCATTTACACTATTTTGTTTTTTGTTTTGTTTTGTTTTGTTTTGTTTTGTTTTGTTTTGTTTTGTTTTGTTTTGTTTTTTGTTTTTGTTTTGTTCTTGGGAGGGTAATGTTAAATTTTATGTGTACCAAATTTGAGCGAATTCTGAAAGGTTATAGGCGCAAAATTACATTTTTATTGAGTGAATTGGCATGGAATGACCCTTCTACATTACTATGATAACCATTTTTGCTAATTTGCAAAATCAAAACTAATGTACGTCATGACTGCCATTATCTTAAACACAGATTGATATAGGAAATGATATTTTTGTAATATGGGATAGAGGTGGCGGAACGAATTCGAAAGTTGGGGGGGGGTCACGATGGAAAAGGGGCATTTTTTCTGAAAAGGGGGTAAAAGTATTCGCATCAGGGGTGCACGGAAAAGTTGCCTCTAAATTTATGTTTTTTAGAATCTTTAATTTGAGCTAAAAAGGTTGGGATAAATTGTGCATTAAAAGACCCTATTTAGTATCCGCGAGCGCGAAGCGTGAGGTGATTTTTTTTTTTTTTTTTTTTGGCTGAAAATTGGAGCTAATTGTGCATTATACAGTGCGTCCCAAAAAGAACTATACACTTTTGAAATGGCTACCAAATAAAAAAATATAAGATTCTTGGATAAAAGGTTTGTATGTATATAAGACTCATATCCTCAACTATCATTATGACACCAAAAATTCCGAAAATATCGAATGCTTCAGTGAGTAATGCCCACTTTTGTAAAGGACACAAACATTAGCCTGCGCAGGAATTCACTATTCATTTTGCACCTGGTTATGGAATGCCATGAATGAGTCAAAATTAACAAAAATGGCAAAATTGGAATTTCAGATTTTGGTACATCCGTGTGTTTTTTCTGTGTCACGCTAGCCGTGCGATAAGCAGGGGGGCAGGGTGTTAATATTTTTTCGGCCTTAAGCCCATCAAAACATCATCAAGTATCGGCCATATGGGTAAGGTTCAGTTGGTAAATCAGGCCGGTCGTCCATTCCCCCCCCCCCTTTTTTTTTTCTTTCTTTTTTCCCCCTTCATTTTTCTTGTTTTATTTTGGATGGGGCGGGCCCGCTCGGCCTCCACCTTGATCCGCGCCTGGGTGCATATCCAACCCCTCCACGGCATCGCATTGCCAAACAAATGAGAGAGAAATTTGACTACAGTCTGTGTCAAATAAAATGGTACAGCTGGAAAACATTTTTTATAGTATGAAGAATAATAAAAACCTGGTATTGTTTGGTATTTTCATAAAGCAGGAAAATCAGACTTTCTTCTGCAATTTTTTGATCACATCCCTGATAGCAGACTGACGTCTTAAAGACGTCTTAAACTGGTCAAAACTGGTCAACTCGTCATACCGTCGTAAACACGACATCTTTACGATGTCTTAACGACGTCTTCCAAACGATTAATAGAATCTGATATTTAAATATCTTTACATATTTCTATGCGATGTGATTATGTCTTCTTGGTAATGACTTTCAAAAACGTGAATTTTTTATTTTTGGAGCAAAAAATTATGACAGTAATATGACGTCTTTATGATGTCTTTACGGCGTCTATAAGACCACTTTTCTTGTCATTTTTTGACCAAAATACGACATCTTTAAGACGTCTTTAAAACGTCTATAAAGACAGACTTTTTGATGTCCTTTTACGACGTCTATAAGACCCACTTTTCTTGTCATTTTTTGACCAAATACGACATCTTTAAGACGTCTTTAAAACGTCTATAAGACAACTTTTTTTGTCTATATTTTCTTACTCCAAAATATGATATCTTTAAGACGTCTTACGCGACTGTTTATAGATCACTTTCCTTCATTTTTTGACCAAAATACGAATTTTATCTTTCAGACGTCTTGTTAAAAACGTCTATAAGACAACTTTTATGTCTTTACGACGTCTATAAGACACTGTTTCTTTGTCATTTTTTGAACCAAAATATCGAAATCTTTAAGACGTCTTTAAAACATCTATATGACAATTTTTGCTTTTCATTTGGACAAAACAATGTTTCTGTTGTCATGGAATATTCATAAAGCAGTATTCTGAGATTTGAAAAAAGGGGGAAATGAATAGAAATAGAAAATTGTAACCGGCATTCGCGCTTATTGACATAATCAAAATTGTTTTTTAAATTATTATCATTTTTGATAACACAATTTCAATGGTTGCTTCATAATGACAATTCTTCATTATTTCATTAAAAATTGTAATTAAGTATATAAGTAACTGTCCTTTCCTTAAACATTTGTCTGTAGCACTTTATTATAGGCAGGACCGGACAAACTGCCAGTATAATAAGGGTCCTTTTGTAGGACAGCATTAGGTTTAAATATTAGGATAGGTTAGGTATAGGATATGAATAGGACTCGAGTATTAATGTCAACATCCTGATAGCACAGTGGGAACGTCTTAAAACGTCAGAAAAAAATTTGACGTAATTGTGCACCGCACCGTTGACGTCTAAAGAGCGTCGATTTTACGTCATAAAGATGGGTTTTTTTTTAGACGTAATAATCGCACGTAAACATACGATGTCTTTAAGAGCGTCAAACGTGGGTCAAATTTAACGGTCATAAAGATGTCTTTTCCTGACGTCTTTAAGACGTCTGACGTGATGTCTTTAAGACGTCTTTAAGACGTCACTCTGCTATCAGGGATTTAGTGCAGTATTTTGTGAGATATGACTAATTTTCTACAATCAAGAAAAATCCATTTTTCGCACGCCGTCCCATGCCTTTGTGTTTGATTTCGCATAATGACCGTAAATTCGGCGCTCCAGAACAATAGACGTGTTTAATTTCGATTTGTTCCTCGTCGCACAAAACTTAGCATAACCTTTGTTTTACGAAAGCAAATTATACAGGACAAAGCGCATCAGCAAGAAAAATCTTTTGGCTTTAATTTGATACCACAAACACACTTTATATGAAAAGATTTCACACCTAAATGATTTTTTCCCAGACTGTACCATTCTTTGTTACACAGACTGTATATCAGACAAACGCTATAGCAAGGCCACCGCACACCTTACGACTCACCGACTTTTCAGTATCTGAAATATTTTTTAAGCGCATATTGCAAAATATACGTTTTGTTTCTATGGTTTTCTGCTCATTAATCTCTAAATATATTCTAAATCTGTAATGGGCTCCCTGGCCTGCACTCTGCATCTAATGATAGCCCCGACTACCATTGGGTTTTCTTTATTTCGAATATTTTATAATGTTAATCACACCTTTTTT
>CALNVZ010003425.1:3934416-3968000 GCA_940671915.1 Paracentrotus lividus
AAAGAAGGAAAAAAAGGAAAAAAAAAATTGCTGCCCGCGGAAATTCTGAACTCAAACTGTCGCGTTGGCAGACAATGACGCAACTGGACTGGCGCTGCTCAGCTTCTCAGACAGCAGCAAAGCTTGGTATTTTGTAGTAATATATAGTAGAGGATGTCCTAAAAATTTTAAGTTATTTTAAAGTTGTTGTTTGTGCGGGCTAGGCTTATTTGAGTAGAGCATTTTGAACGAAACATTTTGGTACTTGAATTAATCAACAATTGGATGTTCCGTTTCAAAGATATGACCCAGAAGAGTCGCTCTCAGATACGCATAGCTGCTAGAGAGCAGCTTTTACGAGTTCTTCAGACAAGCCAGAAAGAGTGCAATAAAAGCTCAAGTTTATGGTTCTTTTGTCTTTGAGATTTATTAAAAACCAAATCGATGACAAACATTTTGCTATGTGTGCTATCAACATGAAATGAGATTCCAGTTATAGTAACACAATTGAGTAGATTATACACAAAGAATACACGAGCTCTATGGGCAGTAAAAACTGATGGTTTGACATGTATGTCTACCGTATGTGATCAATATGACACGTGGAAAATTCGCATAGGGCATGTTTCAATACGGACATCCTAGAAAGTGGACTATTCTTACGTGCGTCGTGTGGGTCAGAGCCGAGTGGTTAGACAGGGTAGTGTAGATTTTAAAACTTAAATTGGCCGTGGTAAACATCTGTTCTTTGTTTTTCACCCAATACATTTTTTTTGTAGCAAAAATAGTTCAATTTTATAGATATGCCAACTTTGCCTTAATCTGAATGGCTATTCCACATCATCAGAGAAAATTCCAGTGCATAACAACACATTCACTAAGAAGCATCACTTTGAACCGCCTGTAGTTTTTATTATGATCATTTTTCCATACAGGGAGAAGTTGTATCTTCTGGTGAGGGTATTTTCTAGGAAGAAACTGACCAATCTATGAGTGCAAGAATGACTTGATATTTAACCACTCGGCCAAAAGACAATTTCGACAGAGCTGTTTTTTATTGGAAAACTTCTACTGTCTTCTACTGCCTGTGTATACTATTGGAGTAAAGCAGTGGCAGTGGGTTTTGTTTGCATTGTAAGGATATTGCATGGGGTGACGTCAAGCATCATCAGTGATGAGTCGCTGGGAAGAACGCGTTCTAGTGGCTTTTTGCTTTTTGTCTGGGCCACTCCCTACTATTGTAAAGCGGTCTGCCCGCCGAATCAACATTTAAGAAACGATCGAAAGCATCTAGACGGCCCTGTACTACGTCTTATTACGAGATAGTGAAATGAAAATGATAAATATAGAATAGAAGAGAAGACAAGGAGCACGTTTACAGATCAAGGACTTTGGCAGTAAAGATCCTATAGAGATAACTTCAGAATTTCCTGCTGAGTGATATTTTCATCGCAGGCTGACGCTTTATCTACCTAATATACATCAGTCTCATCAGAGTACATCCGCAAAGCTCTTGAACAAGAAATTACACATTCCTTCTCTTATTGCAAAACAGACGACCATTTATCGGCCTGTTTCTGTGACTGGCTATTTTTGCTCATGAATATATAGTATCCAGCCACCCTTTCGTTCCTGATAAATGTGATTTGCATTTTAAGAAGGAGGATAGTAATTTTGTGTCTGCCGTGTACTCTCATGCTGGTGTAGGTGATAAACGTCACGCGAAAAAATACGATAGGCGAAGAGCTCGTGAGGATTTTTTACTCGGCTCAAAATCCTTGATGCTGTTAAAGCTTTCTTCTTTTCTCCTTTATTCTATATTTCCTCATTTCATCATTGATCGTGTTAATAAATAAGGGGACGTCTCAACGGGATGGCTTTCGGGGGATCGTGTTAACAAATGTTGAAATTTCGGGAGAACGTACAATATAGTCGGAGGGATGGCCAAAGCAAAAGCAAAACAGGGCCACTAGGAAGCAACGGTTTCCAGCTTCACTGTATGAGATGTAAGTCACGCCATGGCATTCTACGAATGCAAACAATCACCCGATGCAGCTGCTGTACTCAATAATACACGAGGCAGAAGAAACCAGTAAGAAGTGTTCAACTAAAGAAAAGACAGCAGTGGCTTACTCGAAATGTCTTTTGCGCAGTGGTGAAAGTATCATGCATGTTTGCATTCATCAATATGGTCAGTTTCTTCCTTAGAAAAATACCGTGCAACGCAGAAGATCAACTTCGCTCTCCTGTTGGAAAAATTGATATCAAGGTAACAAACTACAGCGTGTTCGAAAGTGATGCCTTGCTTAGTATCGTGTGTTAATGAGCTGGACCCATTTCTCATGATTGGAAGATAGACTTCCAGATAGGAAAAGTGGTAATCATCTATAAAATTGAAAAGGCTATTTTTGTAGGAAGAAATGTATGAGGGTGAAAAAGAAGAACAATGTGTTACGCACTGCCCTTTGTATTTAAGTTTTAACAATTAACCTAGCGCCTGTTCTAACACTGTCGGCCTCTGACGGCCACACCACGCATAAATAGCTCCATGTGTCTAGGGGTTGCTTCTATTGAAACATGCCCGATGGAGTATTTTTCGGCAGCGGTGGTCATATTGCAGATACATACGGTAACATAACAACATGTCAATCCAATCAGAGTTCTGTAGCTCGGCCATAGAGTATCTGTATCTTGGTATAATCTGGACTCAATTGTGTTCTATAACTCTCATTTCATGTTGATGACACACATAGAAAACTGTTTGGTATGATTTGGTTTAAATAAAATCAAAGACAAAAAGAACCATAACTTGAGCTTTTATTTTTGCATGTTTCTCGGCCTTTGGTCTGAAACTCTCAGGCGTTAAAGAAAGCATTGTTCTAGCGACAGGCTATTGGTAATCTGAGACACTCTTTTGGGGTCACTGATGCTTTGAAAACCGGAACTCCAATTGTGATAATTCAACGTACCAAATGTTTCTTTCAAAAATGGCTCTAACAATCAAATAAGCCTACGCAGAAAACAGACTTTAAAATAACTGTAAAACTTTTAGTGGACATCCTACAACATATCGAGTGACTACAAAATACCAAGTTTGTCTGTCTGAGAGCGACCAGCGCCAGTCAGTTGCGTCAGTTGTCTGCCAACGCGAAGGTTATGAGTTCAATTCCGATCGGTCGACGAGCAATTTTTTTTTTTTTCCTTTTTTTCCTTCTTTAGTTTTGCTGCAGCAACATTAAAATAAAATAAAAGGAAACATACACAACATAACTTTTCTTTCAAACACTGTGCGGGATTTTCCCCGGGTCGCGCTATAGGCTAGTTAGTTTGTATTATCAATCGACGTACAGGAAGAGTAAAGATGACAAAATGAATGAGGCCCTTGTAACTATAAGGTGGCATGCAATGTCAAGGAAGCGCAAGCTAATATGTAATTTACATGTTTTTTTTTTTACTTCTCGAGTTATCACACGTTTTAAAGAACAGTGTCGAGCAATCAATTGATTTGGAGCGAGGCATAATTTAATTTACTTATTGGAGTCGCACTCCAAAGAAAAAAAAAAAAAAAAATATATCGATATGTCGATAACCAAAGTGATAATACTTCTATCATATGAGTGTACATGATAGGAATAATTACAGTAATAATAATATTATTAGTATATAAAAAAGTGGCTCTTTTTTTGAAGAAAACGTCGTAATGTGGTGATGTGTGACCTTTTCTAACTTGGAGTGTCCAAAAAAAAAAAACTCCAGCTGGAAAAGTTAGAAATTGGTGGTGAACTATTTTTTTATTTTATTTTTTTTTTATTTATGTGTGTTTTGTTTTCGGGGGGGGGGGTGTTGAAAATTAATAGTGGGTTCCCAGGGCTAACTGTTTCTAAGAAAATCATTGTATGCCTGCCGCTTTAGGGGCTAACACCTGATTATCACTTTAACGCAGAAAAAAAAGAAATCGTTATTTTTAGGTCTTGGTTTTTTATTCGTCTCGGTTTTTCAATAGTGATTTAGGAGAAAAAAAAAAAAAAAAAAAATTGCTCCCGAGGAATTGAACTCAAAACCTTCGCGATGGCAGACAATGACGCAACTGACTGCGCTGTCGCTTCTCAGACAACAAATATTGGTATTTTGTAGTACTATATGTACGTCTCCCGAAATCAACATTTAAGAACGATCGAAAGCATCTAGACGGCCCTTATTATTAACAGATAATGATGAAAATGATAAATATAGAATAAAGAGAAGAAAAGCTTTTACAGATCAAGGATTTGGCAGTAAAAATCCTACGAGTTCGTATCGTATTTTTCGCGTGACGTTTATCACCACACAGTCACAGAGTACACGCACACAAAATTACATTCCTTCTTATGCAAATACATTTATCAGGAAAAAGGTGGCGATATATATATTCATGAGCAAAATAGCCAATCACAGAAACGGGATAAATGGTCGAGTCCAAATTGAAAAAGGTGTATAGCAGAAATTGGAAGTGTAGCAGGGTAGCAGGTAATGGAAACACCCCTCCAAAACGTTCTGCCCGTGCTTCGCACTCCCATATGGAGAGGAACAATACCCCAAAAAAAGGGTTGCAATTCGTTTTTGATAAAATATTCAATATTCACATTCGGTTCATTCAGCTAACTGAATCATATTGAAAAAATATGATACAGACCCCCCCCCGAAAACAAAGTTAAAGCAGCTTCAGTGGACAAGGATACCAGGATTTTGATTAGAGGGGGGGGGCCAAAATGGAATATTCCAATTTTTTTTCCACTGTCACGTTGCGCAATAAGCTGGGGGGGGGGGATCACGGTCGGTACCGGTTAAATGTTAAAAAATGTCCGGCCTCAATCGGGTCATCAACAAGATCATCATGTATCAACCCATAGGGGATAGGTAGATTGGTCAATCGGGAAGGCAATCCATTTCCCATTACTCCTTTTTTTTTTTTTTTTTTTTTCTTTTTTTGGGGGGGGCGGGCCGCTTGCCCCCCCCCCCCCATCCCCAGACCATCACCCACAACACTCCTGCGGAAACGAATATCGCGCCTGAAGCTATATTGGAACACTAGCTCGAACCTGACGCATCGCGCCGATATAGAATCTCCTCCTTGATCGACCGCCGAAAAGAGACCTCCTCCGCCCTGGCCACGAAAGAACTGAAAATAATAGGGCCTACCACCCCCCCCCACGCCACCCCCCTCCCAAAAAAATTTGACCTTCGTTTTTTGGCCATGGGTTCGTAATAAGAATCGATCCTGCGTCTTTTGTAAACATTAAGAGGTCCATACATTCCCTGTGTTTACCCCCCACCCCCCCCCCCCACCCCGCGAACCCACCAAACCCACCCCAATGAACTCCAAAAAGCGCCGGGGCGGACGGGTCTCAGAGCTAAGGACGCATGTCAAATGTGGTATAATTTTCTACCCCGATGTAGCAGCAGAATAGTTTTTATTGCACTAATCTTCTGATGTTGGTACAAGCGCGCACTCTCATTGTTGCCTGCGCCCTGTTACCCCTTTAGCTGTTATTAATTGATGCTGCCTACTTCACCAACCCCCACATGCCCACCTTTCTTTTTATAATTTTTATTTATTATATTTTTCCCCTTTGGATTGTGTGTTGTTTATTCTGTTTTTTTTTTTTTTTTTTTTTTTTTTTTGTAGTATTCCGAGAAAAATAATTATCCCGAGTTCATATTTAGTTTCTTCCAGATAATATTCGCGTATTAATTTTATTCAGCGCGCGTGCACAATCCCGTGCGTATTACGCGTGTAATATATATTCTGACTCGAGGTGGGTATTTCACAAGTTTTCGTAATACAAAATCATCATTTCATCAGATTCACATCTCATAGAATTCCATGAGAAGTAACTAAACGACGAGAACCCAGTAAAATTCTGATGTCCAGAAATGTTTGCTAGATGGAAACAATTAATAATCACAGTGTAGATCTACTACGAGCAAAGAAATAAATAGCCATCAATTTTCAAGATCCATATTTCACTTAGTTACCGCGCGCCTATCAGCTGATTGTTGACAGCTGATCGTGAGCCAGCCGAGCGAGCACGTTGTGTGTACGTTTTGAACGGGATTCAATAGAATCGAAGTGCGCGGCGCGGCGTGTTGGTTCAATATTGTATCCTAACTGTGCTGCGCAATAGACGTCCTGCTACCCAAAAGACGACGACGTTATCTCACTTTCAGGGCGATATGAATTCATCAATGGATATGAGTATGGATGCTACCACAGCAGCAGAATGTCTCCTTGCAATAGCTGCATCAAAACCCACTGGTAAACCACCCGAATTTATGGAAACATGTGAAGAGGAAGGAGTATTTTCACCAGACGGGGCCAGCACAGGCAGTCACCACATGGCGGAGCCGTCGGCCCTCCATCCGCACAGTCACAGCTCTTTGTTCATGGTAGCCAGAATTTTGGCCGATCTTGAAAAATACAGACCACGAGATGAAATTCCATCACCGACCAGTGACTGTCCAAGTCCCCCACCTATCATAAATGGACCTTACGATGGACTGACCAACGCTCTTGCGTCAAATTTTGACTCTTTTGCACCAAGTGCACAACGTGGTGATTACATGATGATGAACCAAACACAAGGGAAACAAAGGAACAGGCGATCAAAGCAGTCACAAAGTCTGAATTCTATCAAGAAACACCACTGTCATTACCCTGAATGCGACAAAGTATACGGGAAATCATCACATCTTAAAGCTCATCTCAGAACACATACAGGTGAGATATGATTTTGATTAATTTATTTCAATTTTCTTTGTTCGTCCACCACACGTGCTTGTGTTGACGATTTTCCCCTCGTGGGCCCCAATCGGTCCAGCCGGTAGTTTACGCGGGCACGTCAGTCGACACACCCCCTGTGAATAATACACTGCGATAAAGGTTATTGCCTGTGAACAAAGAACGGTTCGCACGATACGGACGATGGACCTAGCAACAACAACGTGTTCTAACAGTAACACACATGGGGAAATCCCACAGTAGGCCTATGAATTTCCTTTTTTGCATACAGATTGTGCAATTTGTTCTCAGTGCTGTTTTGGTAGTGACATGACATTTCCATTGGCATGATCACTGATGATGTAGAATGATGAAACATTTTCATGATATATTTTCTATCAAAAGTTTACATCTAAGTTAGATCTAGGCAACCTCTAGTTAATATTGTTGACAATTTTTATACTCTAATGTATTTTCTGACTAGATTTTAGTGTTTTTTTTTATTATCATACACAGGCAGGCCATTCTTGTTGCATGATGTTAATGTTGCCTGCTAAAAAAAGTATAAGATGTTAGTTTTATTTCAAACATGTATTGTAATGAATCCTGACAAATGACAATATCATGTTAGATCTATAATCATCCATGGGTGGTGTGGACATGTCATTACGTCATTACATAAGCAATTGTAAAACGATTTTAGTTGAGTTGAAATAGAGTAATAATCCCTCGCTTTCCTGAGACTGAACATGCTGAAGCTCTTAATAGTTAATTATATTATTTTTGTTTTCTATTTGTGTTCCTCGTTTGGCCTTATTGCATGTCTAAGAGTGCTGGTCTGTAAAAAAAACTAAAATGAAGTCTGACATACGGTACTGTACAGTACATGCAATATTGTAGGGCCTAAGTAATGTCAAATGCTGCCTTCAGCTTGTTTACATAATGTGCATGTCTTTGATTTATATCAGGGTAGACAAATTGCATATCAAAACAGTGTTTAGATAGTCTAAATGTATGTCAATATTTGAAAAGCCATGTAATTTATCATAATTTTACATATTTAATTGTCAGAATCCATGGATGGAAATGATGATTGGTTTCTCTATGTCTATGGTTTATGATCTTTGCAGAACACAAATTTGTAATATTTGTTTATTATAGGGTCTAATTGGTATTTAGCAGGCACCCAAGACATCATAAAAATAAAAGTGATTTAGTTTCCTTGCATCTTTGATCAGAATTTTCAAAGAGATCATGTAGTATCATGAGTATTGCATAAATCAATTATAAGATGTACTATTACATAAATTTATTTTATAAACGTTGAATTTGTTTAATAATGTGTTTATGAACAGTCCATGATTTGCCTGTCTCGTATGAATCATACATAAAAAGATACATGCACTTCCACAAGGTTCGATCTTATTACGTTGCACTACTCAGCGGCACCGCCCACCTTGTGTTTACCATTTTACATCTAGACAAGTACGAGGAAAAGCCCTTTGTTTATCCACTATTTGACTATGAAATCTCGTTTTGGCTGCATGTACCTATATTTCATTTTCTAAGAAGCAATCATCAATTAAAAGTTTGTTTTTTCGACCACAATCAATGTCCATAGATATCAGAAAGATAATGTAAACATTGCAGTATTATATCATACATACGTAACATGTGCGGATCCATTCAGCCTTTGCCATTACGTACCGGTACGTCAGCTGCAATACACATGCGCTATGCAGTGCTGACTGGCTAGGCTTTGTTCATGATGACCGACGGATGCCCCCTTGGCTTGTGCCCTACATTTACGATGTGCTTTGTGTTCAATGCGAAGGGGGCGTGGCGATATTCCGTTACTAGGGCTAATTCACACGACATGCGGGTTTGTTTATTTGAACTTCTTTTCACGGGTTTGTTTTTATGATAATTTGACGCAGTAAAGACATTTCATGACATATACCATGCTCTTTTCATGGAAGAATAATAATGTATTGCAAAAAACTAAAATAAACCCCTATGGCTAATTCCGGGTTTGTATAACATTAGGCCTATTAATTATTCAATTGCAATCATTAATAACCATTGATAAATGAAAATTAGATAATAATAAAAATGTAGACACATTCTGGCAGCATTCCCTTTTTATCAATCAGCACGAAGTTATTCTTACATCCAATTTTCCCGCGTTTTTCATTCCTTTTCATGCAAAATGATTAGACTGGAAAACTTGCCAAACGAGCCGGGAAACATACTCAGTAGATACTAATTGAGGAAGTTAAATGCAATGGCCTTTATTGTGGCTTTTATGGATAATCAAAGACTAGACATCTTGGGTTACACACAGTTTAAAGTTGAACTTAGGACGTCTTTCAGTGGCTAGGTGTGTCCTTGTAATATACACCCTCGATATGAGCTTATGATAATTAAATTCAGTAAAATGATGACGGGCTAGCTGTGGAAGGGTGTGTCGTTTTATACAGACCTCTGTATTTTTGTGGTCACATGGGGGAAAAGGCTGTGCTGCTGCCAATTATCTAATTGGAAGTGTTGAATGATAAACCCTACCGAAATAATCTGATTTTATAATGGTGGAAGCAATAGTTGACTATGTTTTCTATCAGAATTGAAATATATAACTTCCTTCGTTTGAAGTCCAGTTGAAAGGTGGATTAACAGGAATAGGTTCCCGCCTCAGATCTTGTTTTGACCAAACTCGGGATAAGCAACAATATTATGTGTGTGTGTATTTAGGAAACGCCTTTGTTACCTGTTGTGTGACATGGTTTTAAAGTTACAGAACGAGGCCTATACTGGGCTGTAGACATATAGAGCACAAAGCTTCTTATCCAAACTTTTTAAGTAGCCCTTACAACCTGTCCAACTCTTTGTTTGCAGGTTTGTGCGATGTTGGCCTTTCAATTCTTTGTTTACCGGTGGGAAAAGTACACGTGCATGGGAGACGGGTCTTTGTTACGTTATCATAAGCAACAATTGACAAGAAGCACTGTGAGGAGATGTTCTTTGTTATTAGAATATCGGCTTATCTCAGTTCTTTTTATGCTGAAGTAAATGTACTTAATTACCTGGCCCTAATCATTACCAGTAGCACATTTATAGGGTAAATTGACAGTTGCGATCTTTTTATGCTTTTAAGTTTGAGCATTGTTTTGAGGATTTTCAACCACTTTGTGATGTGGGATTATGATTGCTATAAACAGTATGGTTTATTAATTATAGAAAAGAACTTAGATATTCGTATAAACATAATACAGCTTGTACTAACTACAATACCCCCCACCCCCACACCCCCCCCCAACAAAAATAATAATAAAAATGTGCCTAAATAATACAAGTTCAAGCCCATTGTTGTTTGAAGCAAACGAGCTTAAAAGCGAAAAATATAATGAGATTCGCCTCTCCCCCACATTGGACTTTTCATTTGGGGTGTCTTTGTTGAAGTATTGACTAGTTACTTCGTGTTCTGTCGTTTGACTATTGTCAAAAACTAATCAATTTTTTTCCCTTTCTATTACTTTTTGAGCGGTTTAAAAGGCTTTGCAAGTTATGTGGTTTGAAGTCTTTGCAGCTTATCTATTCACATCAGTACCAATTTAGATCAGATTATTCTTAGGTACTAACGGTTATTATTTGGAGCATAACATCGCCCTAAACTAGAAATACGGTACATGTTGTTACTCTTGTTAATTTGGGGGCGGGGTCAATCCAGAAACACTGAAAGGTATACAGCAAAGTTTGCTACTCGTTTGTTTATTTGTGCATGATGTGAGTATATAGGTTGCTCCTTCAAACAGTTTCTAGTACAAGTACATGTACACATTCATGATTGTAGGTGATTATAACTCAACAGTGGTATTAAATAACAACCCGGCTAATTGTAGCAGACGTACTGTAAATTATATTTCATAATTATAATGCAATATTTATTTCAGAGAGTACGACATTGCAACAGCGAATGAAAGATAGTCTTTAGATTTGCGCAATCGGATGTAGTCGTGAGCTAGAATTACTACTAGAAGTTTTAGAACCCAGACATATTTTGCGTGTATGTTGAGCGTATATGTACCCTGAAAATGTCATGTAAAGTTCAATTCTGTAATCGATAAGCTGAACTTCATTGTTTTTCAGTCCACTTACATGTTGTAGGTACAGTTACTGTTACATTTCCCAATTATTATTAATCATGCATTGGCCAACCCCTGCATTGGCCCTTCCCATTTGTTAGTGGTATTGAAATATCCAACAAGTTTATTTTTTATATTTTCCAGGGAAATGATATTTCACCTAGCTTGGGTAATTATACGTCATATATTTACCAAATATAAATGTAGGGCACCCTGCCCCCGTTTGTAAATATGCACGCGCGTTTGTATTATAGGCCTACAAGGCCTTTATTATGCACATAACCTTTTTCTGTTATGGGCCTCTGAATTTTCCTTCGAAGGCGAGACTATATCTTCTGTATGCTGTCACGAAAGAAAAAAATCAAGGACACCGAATGATATACCGCTATAATTCCAAATTGAAATCAAGATCGTCATACATGTTACATATTGTGAATGTATGAATGATTCTTCTTTGTTGGTATTACTGCGTAATTTTAGTCAACTGTTGTGTTATTGTTGTCATTCATTGAGAACGGGTTTATGTTTTTTATGAAAACATTACCAGAACAATGGATGAAGGTATTGAACAGCAACCTTTATTAAATGTACCTCATGTGTATTGAGACACGCCTCAATGCCTGTTTGACAATTCTGAAATCAAAGAGCATTGCTCTTTTCAATTCACATGTAGAACAGGGTTCAAGATTTTTGCTCGTTTCTGTTACCATTGATACAAATCCATCACTTGACAGGATTTGTGGGGGGGGGGGGGGTGCTACATCTATGCAGGCTCCTTCTCTCACAAATGATCATCTATTAATTATTAGTGCCTTGAAACCATTTTCCACGGATGTAACGGGAAGGATTGGGTAGGGAAGTGCCACACCCACTAAACAATCCCCTCCCAAGCTAGACTTTACCTAACACGAGGTCATTTACATTCATTGTTCGAGTATTGTGATGAGTATGTAATTTCTTTCCTGTACAATACGCTGTAAACAATGGATCAATTTCTGGTTCGTTCGTTATCTGCTTATCTAAACACATTTTCATAGATCTCTCTCTTTTTGCCCGACTGATGTCAATCTATGGCAGTTTGCCCAGTTTGTTATGCCGTGATTTATTGGCGGTACATTTTGTTTACATCAATATGTAGGCCTAAATGTACGTTGTTATGAGATCGGGTTATAATTTAAAGTTAGGCCCTATTATGTTGCGAAAAGTGTGTTCGGAAAACCCCCAAACGGCATGGTACTGCACAAAGCAGTGATTTTTTTTTATGCAATCCAATGTTCAGATTCATCATTTTAAACCTGTAATAGTGCACTTTGGGCATGCACCCGTCGTAACAAAGAAAGTTGACTAACCCGAGTCCTTGTCTACATACCATGCAGAGCTTCAAGAATGACAAAGTGGAAACCATTAGCCCCGTATTGACCAAATCGTGACACGCACTATTGGTATGCGCCTCAGAACAAAAATACTTCCATGGCAGCCCTTTGTGGACAATAAGAAAGAAAGGAGCAGCTCTTGCCACGCGACTTCGGGACAAAGAGAGCAGAAAGGTCAAACTAACGACTGGCGCGTGCCCCAAATTTGGCGCCAAAAGAAAGAGATCTCTTTGTACCCCATCGAGATGATTTCTAAAGCGACCGGGTGCACCTGCCTATTATCAAATATAAAGATTCGCAATTGGGAGTAAATCTTGATATTTGAGGTTTTATGGGGGTTACTTTTGTCACAATGTTCTCTTGAAGAGGGTCGGTGGAGTAAGAAATGTCCTAACAGGTGGTTATATGTTTTAAAGGCTGTGATCGGGATGTTAATATTATTGTCCCCTACTTGCCCTCTATTTCCACCACCAATGTATCCCTCAATTTCGATTGTGTATCGTTGTGATCTTGAAGCTCACCCCGCCCCCTTTTCTCCCTACCAAACTCCCTCTGTCTCCCCCTCTCTCCGTTTCTGCTCAAGACATCTTCCTTGCCAAACAAAGGAGATGTGTCATAATCCAGACCAAAATAAAATGATAGCGTGAAGAATATAAACGTGCGGTTACGTTTTATCGGAAATGGATAAGAGTGTTTTGTTTCTACTGACTAGACAGTTCAAAGTCGGTATATAATGGAACTCAATTAAATCACGGTTCTGTACTTCCCCATTATTATTATTATTATTTCTTCTTCTTTTTTTTTTCTTTTTTTTTTTTGTCTCTCTCTATACTGACTGGCGCGCCAGTTAAACGGCCTGCCATTGCTGACTGGTATGTGATAAAATAATATGTAAATTTTAATGGTGTTTCAAAAAACGTTTGTTTATTTATGTTTGTTTTTTTTAATCCATGTAGTTAAGCGACTTGTGTGACAATTATATTTAATGTTTCTCTTTTTTTTTTCTCCCTCTCTATTCTTATTTCATGTTGCAGGAGAAAGACCATTCCCTTGCAACTGGCAGGACTGCAATAAGCGTTTCGCGCGATCGGACGAGCTAGCCCGTCACTACAGAACACACACAGGAGAGAAAAGGTTTGCATGTCCGCTGTGTGAGAAGAGGTTTATGAGAAGTGACCATCTGATGAAGCATGCCAGAAGACATGCCGAGTTCCATCCAAGCATGATCAAGAGACCCGGAAGTGCTGCCAGTTCCTTGGCCAGCGAAGGTAGCCATGATTCTCCTTGCTCCAGTCCTGCACATTCCCCTTGAAGAACTCTCAAAGACACTATCATCAGCAGTTAGTTCTTCTACCCGTCCTGGAGGCGGCTATGTGGACGATGTCCCAAACATCAACTTTCAGAAGGGGACCTATTTCTTCGGACAATGCTTTCAGGTTAGTCATTGAGTGACCAAATTATATAACCCCGCCTGGTCTACCACATGTTCGAATTGAAGTAGACAAAAAGTGATGACATGACCATAAAATACATGTAACATTGTGATACCACGATTTATGTAGTTGGTATACATGTAGTTTTGGTGTTGAGTTGCGGACTATTGATCTATATATAGTATTTGATGCACATAATTAGTAATAAACTATATGTTTGTATAGAAACCATCTTTTGTATTCTTATTTATCTTCATTGAATAATTTATACATGAAGTGGTTCACCATTACAATGAGATACGATGCAGGAAAAAAAGAAAATGTTTATCATTTAGTTTTGCTATGGGAAATTGTGAAGAGTCATAAAACGACAGAGTAGCAAGAATAAAACACAAACAGGTTTTGTGTATTTGAAAATATTTAGTAACACTTTGGGGGATTACACGAAAGAAGCGTTTGATATTACAAGCAGGAAAGTATTGTGGTGCTATATGCAAGAGTATGACTTGTTTTATTATGGATTATTTGCAATGAACTTGTAAAATGTTGTTTCAAAGAGATACAACTCCTTGGTTGGATGTTTAGTTACAACACAACGAGAAAGTTCCAACGTATACAAGAAGTTTAAGACGTATTCAGAGTGGGTTGTTTTTCTGCGAGAATTAGTAATAATTATGGATTACAGTTTGTTGATAACTTATATGACGCAAAACAAAAATAATAAATACAGGTATGGATTTTTTTTTTCTACCATCGTTTTTATATGCTTAGTGATGGGATCAAAGGAGAACTTTCTACGATTCATCAAACCTTTTTTTATGCAAATTTACAAATTTGTGCAGAGATTCATTATTGTAAATATGTAGAGCTTGAATAGAGATTTATATAATCACAAATCATAGTACTGAATAGTTTTCAAACATGTTTAATCGCATATTATAATAAATTTATTCTTGACCACTAGTTGATTTCAGTAGAGATGTCTATTTTATGCTCGTAGTGCCTGACGGTGACAGTGACTAGACAAAACAAAACAGTTCGAAGAATATTTTCTTATTTTAATATGTATAGAAATAGAAAATACAGTTGCAAAACAATTGTAACCTTGCTTTATTTTATTACGTGTATATTGGTCTTAGAGCTTCATATTTTATATTGTTTTCCAGCTTTAGCTCATCCCTGAAAGCTTTACAAATAGTTTGCTTCTTCTTTCTTCCTTTGAGCTATATATATATAAACAATTAAATCATATATAATCTATATATAAACAAGTATTGTTTCTGAATGTTTGTATCGTAAAACAATGCATTTGAAGGGTAGTATGGTTGGTGTATTTATCTATTTAAATGTCGTTGAGTTTGCCATGACGTCGTTTTAGTCATATTTATTGTTATTCATCAATCAGTATTTAGCCATTTGATGGAAGAAATAGATGACAATCGCTGGAAAATAAGATGGAGAAAGGACAAAGTGTGCTTTTCTTTCTTCTCCCTTTTCCCATCCTTTCTTCTCTTTGTTCCTTCGTGACTTTATTTTACAATATGAGTTCAGAACATTAAACAAAATGTTTGTTTTTTGTTTTGTTTTGTTTGTTTGTTTGTTTTTTTTTTTTGCGGAATTAAAATTTAAATTGCCGAGGATCTATTTACTGGACCGAGGCAGAATCGAGGCTGAAAATCAAATTATCAATATAAAGTTGAATGCCGCGGAAAAGGTGTCTATAGGTTACAACTTGTTAGACTTTTTCGGCTTGAGCAGAATTTTATTTGCAATACTGGAGATCACGATATGATAAAAACCACCTGAAAGAAAGGATAATTATTTTCTGAATCTTCTTTTCCAGCGAGTTTTGTGCAAGTAAGATCATTAGTAATCAATCTATGTCAATTTTGAGTTGTTTATGTCATATATATTTATTTTTTCTCTGTGTCGTTTCTTGCTGTGATATGTACCATTTAACCGTTTGTTTTTGTTTGTTCATTTGCTTCGAAATATCCTTGACAAAGTCGCTGAGCGAGTTTGTGCTAGCTTGGATAAGGCTTATTTATGATACCGCATATATTGCCGTGAAGTAGGGGGAGCCGAGATGGGTTATTGTGTTATTATTTTCCTTGATTAAAAGGATACGGAATGGTGCCAAAGGTTATTTGAAAGAAATGAATATGCAAAGAGGTTGCGATAATTGATTTTGTGCAAAATTGTATGCATTGTTATGAAATTGGACTACATTGTGTCGTGATAATTACACAAAAACACTTTAAGTACATTATCATGACCCTATTCATATCATTAAAACAAACTTGATTTGTTGATGATTTATGTTATGGTGGTCATAGCCTAAAGCGGGCAGTCTTGGCCAAATATCACGGAGACATCTGTTATAAACTTTGGCCAATTCGGATATTGTCAGTAACATGGTGTGTGGTGCATTGTTAGGCAAGCTTGTAATTAAACAATATGCGCCATATAACCTACATGCAGCATGTGTGTTGAAACCGAATTGGTCGGATTGCAGATGTCACTGAAGTATAATTTGTCTGATCTTCATAAAGTAATTGAAGTTGGAACTATTCAATGGCCTTTAAAAAATGTGTATTTTAGGTCGTTGAATATCCAAGATGTATTGATTTATTTTCGCATTATTTTGTACACTATAAAATGTTGATGATCACAAGTCCAGAAATATATGTCTCTCTTAAACTCTCACAGATGATGAATTTTCGTATAATTTTAAGGATTTATGGGCAGTTCAAAAACAGTACTCGGGTTTTAGAGATATGTTTTAAAGATACTTGTTTATTTCACCTTTTTTGTGTATATAATATCTTAATTGATGAATTATATCAAATTGGAGAAATAAACGGATTTAAACAGATATCCGAGATATATTTTGTGTAAGAGAGGCTTGGGGCGACTAGTGCTTTAGCGAAGTCGTTTTATGATAAAGTTCTCTTTTACCACGTTTACTTAAATTTATGCCAAGTTATGCTTCAAGGTAAAGGAAACAAAAGCGTCGTAGAAATATGCATTTCAATGTCAACGCAGTTCTTCTCTTAGCCATATTGTTACATGTTTTAAAAGCGAAATAATAAGAGCGCTGTTGTAGAAAAGAGTTTGTCAATTTAACAGATAATTGAAATAAACATCTTATGCAACATCGTAATTACAATAATTAAAATCACACGAACCTTGTGAGATTTAAATTACCTCAGAGGAAAAAAAAACTATAATAAAGAGTTCTATGAAGAGAAACCTCAATGTACACTCAATGGCTGGGACCTAATTATACGTTCTTTGAATTATATCATATTAAGTGATTTTTATATAACGATGATTGCATGTATGAAGGTATATAAGCAGATGGCCTCATGTAAATGAGGAATTTGTTATGCTGCACGTATAAGACAGGAGGAAGTTTAATGAAAACAATAAACTCTGAAAAGTCGGTTTTACATTTCATAAAACATCAGGATTGTGTCGAAATTGTTATTTTGCAGTTAACTTATACATGTTAGAGAGAGTGAGTATTATGCATGTTTGACCATAAGCATGATAAGTAAATTTATTTTGGGTGCTTTATTAATTTATTTATTTTTGATTGGCGGGGGCGGGGGAGGGGGAGCTGGAATGATCAGTGGCAGATAGGAATGAGAAGTACGAAAAGAAAGAGGAAGAGTGACATGCGAAGTAAGGAAGACGGAGGAGAAAGTAGTGGAGAAGAAATGAAATAACTTACGAAGAGAGAGAGAGAGATAGAAAAGAAAATACAGATGAGGAATGGAAAGAGAGAAATTGAAGAAGAGATCAGCTTTGTCACACCGAAATGCCGACTCGAAACGGACCAGATAAAAAAGACCAAGAAATTTCAAACTGCAAATGACGAGAAATTGTTGTTGGTTGATTTGGAATACAGCAGGACTCGCCGGTGTGTGAAATTGGAGGGCCATACAGGGATGATTATAAGTTTTAAAAGTACATGGGAGTGCAATTTTGCGACATCGAGAATGCTATGCTAGGCAAGTTAGCTTTGCAATCGTTTTTAACAAAAATTCTGTGCTATAACAAATCAGCAAATCAGTGACTTTACAAGTGGCGGATCCAATATCTAAAAAAAATAGGGGGCTACCCAAAAATTTTTAAAATAGGGGGGGGGCCGCAGTTGAATTTCCGATTTTAACATGTAGAGTCAATGAATGGTTTTCAAAAAAATAAGGGGCGCGTGCCAGCTGCACTCCGGAACCGCCACTGTCCACTGTATTTGCAGATTATAAAATGAAATATAAAAAAAAACAATAATTATGTTGAAGTAGGAAAGGGCAATAAAACAAAATTGAAAAGCGCTTTTTACGTCGTAAACTCCACTCCAGAGTGACGTTTATTTTCATTATTTGAGAAAGAACGATGAAAAGACAGAAACATATCGAAATAAAAGATTGTGACAAGGCCGAGCTGGAATCACACACAACGCAATGATTTATTAAGATAGATTTCAAAGATACAATTTCCAATGATGTAGCATGAATTCATGATCTATACAGGGTGTATCAATAAAAACGGGACCGTTTTGAAAAGTCTGTCAAAATTTCGTTTCAAATTATGATGTCTATATTTTGATGTTAACAGGTGATGTGCAAGTCTTATCTTTCAAATGCCATTTAAAAAAAATAAGTTTCGTTCATGCTTGAGCGCACACAGAACGTTTTTGTCGGGGGCTCAAAAAAAGGCTTGCGCACAAAATGGAAGAAAATGAGAAATACGATCATCAGACTTCTTGTTAATCAGCAGACTTACTCTTAACCTTTTCAATATCTTTGCCATTATTTTCGAATTATGCTTTCAAAATTAATTTACAAAGCTATTTATTTACTTGAATTGCTTTTTGTTTTGTTTTGTTTTTGGTTTTTTTGTCACATGTTAACATGTTATCTGTTAGCATTGAGTCAAACTAAAAAAAAAGTATTTAAAAAAAGGTTGTCAACCCAAGTAAGGGGATTTGGTTGGTTGATTATTTGATTGATTGATTGTTTTGTTTTTTCGTTTTATTAATTCGTTTTTTCTTGGAATGATTGATTGATTGATCGATTACTTTTTGAAGGATTGTTCAAGTGATTTATTAAATCGTTGGAAGAATCATAGGAAATCGACTCAAAAGACTAACATAATCATTGATCAGTGTAAAGCAACAATAAATCCGAATGGGAGTACCTGATTCAGAATAATGATCAGAATAAATATATACCCTTTGAATTTAACGGATTTTTTTTTTCTCTTTCCTTTTTTTCTTTTTTGAACCTCCGACAAAAACTTTCCTTGTTCGCTCAAGCATGAACGAAACAAACAAACAAAGCAATCAATCAATCAATCAATCGATCAATCAATCAATTAAACAACCAACCAAATCTCCTTTCTTTGGTTGACAAAAAAAAATAAGTTTGAAGGAATAATTATTGCAAAAATATAACAAATTAAAATGAAAAAAAAAAATTTAAGTAAATAAATAGCTTTGTAAATGAATTTCAAATCATAATTCGAAAATAATGGCAAAGATAAAGAAAAAGTTTAGAAGAGACTGCTGATTAACAAAAAGTCTGACGATCATATTTCTCATTTTTCCTTTAGTGCGCAAGACGTTTTTTGAGCCCCCGACAAAAATATTCTGTGTGTGTGCTCAAGCATAAACGAAACTTTTTTTTAAAATTGGATTTGAAAGATAGGACTTCAGAGCATCTATTAACATAAAAATATAGACATCATAATTTGAAACAAAATTTTGACAGACTTTTCAAAACTGTCCCGTTTTTATTGATACGCACTGTAGTGTTTCGTAGCCATCCGACTGTCTTTCATATGCAACGACGAAAGGTTCGAGAACTTTTTTACAAAATGTGATTAAATCAATAATTATTAGACATTAAATATTTGTCATTGCATTTGAACTACTATAATAGATTATATTCTATGTTGATATGATTGAAGTACACAAAGGTTACAAAAAGTAATCCCCCTACCCGTAGGGATTCAAAAAAACTGTATACATTCAATCTAGAAAATTACGACATTCACTTTCATGACATTGTCAATTTCATGATTTTCTATACATACATTATTTTGCCCATTATACTAACTTATATTTAAAACAAAAACAAAAACAAACAAAACAACAAATCATCACACCTCAAATAAATAACCAAAGCTCTTTTGATGCAGAAACATTGTCTGCCTTCAGTGGCGGATCCAGGATTTCATAACAGGGGGGGCCCACAATCGGAATTTCAGATTTTGGCACACCCAAATTTTTTTTCCGTTACACCCGGCCGAACAAAAGGTACACTCGATTTTTTTTTCATGTCAGGTTGGCGAGCGATAAGCGGGGGGGGGGGGGGGGGGGTAGGTATTAATTTTTTTTTGGTCTTCGTCCAACAAAGAGTCATCTGTTATCAGCCATAGGGGTAGGGTTGGGGGTCAATCGGTCCGCTCATCGATTTTTACTTCCATTTTTTTTTTCCTTCCCCTTTTTTTTTTCTTCCTTTTTTTTTTTTTTTTTTTTTTTTTTTTTTTTTTTGGCTAGGGGGGTATTAATTTTTTTTTGGCCTTCGTCCAACAAAGAGGTCATCTGTTATCAGCCATAGGGGTAGGGTTGGGGGTCAATCGCGTCGCTCATCGATTTTTACTTCCATTTTTTTTTTTTCCTTCCCTTTTTTTTTTCTTCCTTTTTTTTTTTTTTTTTTTTTTGCTAGGGGGGGGGGCGGACCCGTCGGCCCCCCCCCTGTATCCGCGCCTGGCCTTTACATGATCAGATCTCCAAATCACTGACTGCGTGCGATAACAATTTTTCGTCATCAACATGATACTGCGGCGTGTATTGCGGAGGCAAATAATACGCCCAGAAACAAATGTTAAAAATTGCGAATGCGATCGGGAAAAGACATCTGCTAATGAAATCAATTATATGTGCTTCTCCCGGCATTGGGCGACAGCATCCCATGCTTGATGATTCTCGACAATGCTTGCATGAGATATCCTTTCCTAGCGCCGACGCCTGCGTCCCAATTCGTGGCGGAGGAGTTGCGATCGTCTGCAAATTTGGTTGTGACTTATTGTCGCAAGATGGCGCTGTAGCAATTGTCCGTAATTCTCTGGTTGTTTCTACTCGACGTAGCAGTGTCCGCCTGGATAATGAGATGGTGTCGGCGGTGTCAAGATTGGTTGCCATTAAATCCTGTTGAATTGGATATTCCTAGATGCATTAAAAATAAAATAAAGCACTTCTTTCCTAAATATAACTATAAGCCACAACGTAAATTGCTGCTAATATTTCGGTTGCAATAGAAAAGTGGTATTTAATTAGGATGATTGAAATGTATAATCACGCTACATTCTCCCATTAGCTGATTATCATAATGTGTAGTAACAGTACAAACTTCTTTCCTTTATTTTTTAAAATCTAATAATTTGAAATTTAAATAGCCTCGACACCTTAAAAACTGAACTCAAAACCTATCTTTTTCGGCATTTTTTTGTGAAAAATGATGATGGACAAGGCGCCTATAATTGTTTTGGCAGATAATTGGCGCTTTGCAAAATGCTGTTCATTATCATCATAGAGTCTTTTGAGATATACACTACAACAACACGAATACCGACCTGCTTTTGTTTAAAAGCGAGAACTTTGTTTTTCTCCCTCTTCGGTCCAAGAGAAAGATGATGGACCAAAGCGTATTCGAGCAGGGAACCGATCACGAACAGTAGGCATGTTGTGTACCAGACATCGATGGCCTGATTAAGAAGGGAAAATTTAATATGATTTGATGAATAATAATTCGTAGAATAACAATGATTTTTTTTAAATTATTATTAAAATACGATAAAAATAACATCGATCATTATCATCATCATTATCATCATCAAAATCATCATTTCCCTCACCAATCCATCAATATGCCTGACCAAGCTGAAATAAATTCCACCCAACTACAAGTTACCTTGAGGAAGGAAACTCACGGTTGTATTTTCTGCCACACCCCATTGGTCTTTGAGATGACGGAGAGGATAATGGTGACCCCTAGACCAGCCTAGTCTGCAAGCACAGACTCAATTTGACACTTAAACAAATTTCAGTCTAGAGTGGAGACTAGCCTCCAAACTCACTGTCTGTGTGTTGGGAGAAGCTACAGTACACGCGTGAATCTAGTTCTTATACTGCAGACCCTAGTAAGCGAACAACATGGGTTTGTGCCTGCAAACTAAGACCAGCCCTACCTGATGATGCTCGGACATCAATCCACAAAAACCCTGCCACCCCACTAATTCTACTAATAACTGAACTTTGATAGCATCCACCGACCCCACCCGACTTACCTCGGAGGTATGAAACTAATACCCCCATTCCACTGACCATCGGACTTTCATCTGGATCTCATCTGATCCCCAAAATGTCAGTTTCGATGAGTTCCGATGAAATCTTAGCCGACAAGCGAGCTTTGGTGACCCTGATTTCTTGAAAATCCGCGAGATACCCAGTATGTATCCGAGGTAATCGGATGAAAGACTAATAGCTGCCCCGTATCTGTTCATCATTATTTCTTCGGCTTGTCCAGTCTATCCAATTGCTATCGGAGAGTAATTTAAGGGTGACCTGAGTCTAAACTGACACTTCCGACACCCATCTGATACACGTCCAACTCTAGTCACATCAATCGGTGACTACACGGAGGTCAATCGTACATTGACCCGATACTACCGACAATCCACAATCGGGTTGAAATCGAATCTCCTTTTGGTAAGCGTGATAGAAAACTCCTAATTGCAATAAGATGAGAACACGATCATCCGATTTCAATCAGATGTCGGCCAGAGACGTCGGACAGCTGAAAACAAAAAAAAATCTGATTCACATCGGATTGATTGACACATATTTAATAATGACTCGAGTCGAAACCGGAAATGGCCTCAGATCATGTCCGATAGCGAACTAAGGCCTGAGCTTAATTTCCTCACCGGACAATTTTGCCTCTTCGGATCGGGTACAACGTCGGACACAGTCATACCTGATAGTCGACAATCAGAAGTCGGACCATCAAAGTTTGATTTGAGACCGCTCGATGGGTAACCAGAAGGAGTAAAACTTGCGTCTGATCAGTGACCGATGCTCCAAAATTCTCAGTGGAATGGGGGTATAATGGGATATCCTGCATGCCTGACTTTATTGGGTCTTTGGGTTGACATAGATGATGGGTCAAGACCAACCCTTGCTGGTGATGCTCGGACATCAATCTCCATCACCCTGCCACCCTTCCTAATAACCAAGCTGCAATAGCATCCACCCTACTTACCTTGAGGTATGAAACTGGTGAGATATCCTGCCTGACACCATTAGTCTTTGATATGACGGGAGAGGATAATGGTGACCCCTAGTCCAACCCTTGCTGGTGATGCTCGGACATCAATCTCCATCACCACCCTGTCACCCCCTTCCACCAATAACCAATTAATCTGCAACTTCCATCCGACTTACCTTGAGGTATGAAACTGGTGGGATGTCCTGTCTCACACCATTAGTCTTTGAGATGACTGAGAGGATGATGGTGACTCCTAGACTGACCCTAGCTGGTGATGCTCTGACATCGATCCAGAAGGTGACCCATGACACCATGACTAGAGCGATGCTAGGTATGAAAGATTGGAGCATGTAGTACCCTAACGTACGCTCCATCGTAAACTGAGCTCGAACACACGAGAATATTCCTAAAAGTCAAAGACAATTATCCATAAAAGCGTCAAAAGGGTGTCCAGCATATTGGAGGGGACATGGTACGTCCTTTATATATTATGACCACCTCATTCCTAAATGTAAAATCAAATGCCAAAGAAAAATGCAGGTTCCTCTTTTTAAAATACTGGCCTCCGTTTCTCTTATAGATACCTTTTTGGATCAGGAATGAGCGCCAGCTATTGGCCAAATTACACGGGAATTCATGGATATAATTATCAGAAGAACATTATTTTCATCAACATTTTCCTGTCTGACAGATCTGACAACTTTACTTGATTTTGATTGGCTGAGGAGCATTGGGGTGGCATGAGGAGCGTCATTTTGCGAAGTTATTACCCATATCAAATTGAAATGCCTATATAATTTATCCTTTTTCGGTCTTCTCGGTGCACGACGAAATAAATAACAACCTCAAATAGCTGGTCGCATCATGGGTTAATAACTCTAAATGTTAGGCCTATTATAATTATTCATTAATTAACATAATTTATGCTAACTATATTTATTTGTTCAAATTAATCTATGCATTTAACAATCAAGTTTGTTATTATGTTTTCTTACCATTATAATGGTGTTCTGTACAGTCATAGAAGTCAACACCGGTCAACAGATATTGTGGCAATCTCAGATGGTCACTGTGGAATTCTATTCTCTGCTTGCCCCACTGAATCACCAAGTCATTCGTGGTTAGACCAACTAAGTGAGAAAAAAAAATAATAATCATCAGAATATTATTTTAGACAACAACCCCCATTCTGGTTCCACTGGTGCCATACGCTATCATTTTACGTCTTATTATTGGAACATACAATGTAGGCCTATGTCGATAATTGACACGAAATATAGTCATACATGGACTTAGAATTGGGTCATCAGGGAACATGTAGAATGTATGATTTATCACACAATGACTGTGAAATATCAATCATTAATTTTGACAAATTCAAAGCTTTGGGCGATTTCACGAAAATAATTGCCTTGTATAAAACAAAATGGCGACTAATGATCATGGAGCCATATTGAAAATAAATAGGAGTTGACAATTCAAAGCAAGGGAAACTTTTAGTGCCATTATTATAAGACAATTCGTGTGAGATTGAGGTTCCGGTTTAAAATAAAAAATAATAGATAAAATATATTACAGTGGCTGCAGAGCAGGGTTTCATATCTAGAAAAACCCTTAAATGACCAACTCCCATATCGCCGTGATTAATAATCGTAATACAATTTTTGTATAAGAGGCGGCATCAATAAGCCTATTATCATTTAAAATTTGCTATCTTCCAAAATCCACACCTATGATATCTTCATGACACCTAGAAGGAAGTGCGCCACCACCGGTCAGTGAGTCCGCCTAATGCAGAACAACCAATTGGAATAAAACGTGTAAATAACTGCTACCAGGTGCGGATCCAAGAAAACCGAATTGAATGCATTTCTCGGGCCCTATTGTCTAGGGACAAAAGCGGCTCTACTGTGTTTACGCATGGGCCCGGTAAATTCATTTTATGACATCGGTCTGCGTCCGCTACTGGCTACTTACAGCTTTTTAGATCCATGTTACAGGATTGAGTGTCCATTGGAAAGCGATGAAAATCCATACTGCACGACAACTCCAGCGATAATCTAGAACATATCAAAACAAATCATGCTTCAACAAAAATATGGAAGAAAAAAGTATGAGGAGGGACGATGTGAAAAAGTTATCGCCACTTTTCAAGAACTTTCATGCAGGATCACTTTGCTCCTTCGTATTTTCGTTTTTAAATTGTTTTACGTTTAAAGTAGACAACTGGAGAGCCAAAACTGCTTTTAATTGCAACAAAATTCTTACCACTACAATGGAAAATTTTTACTGATTCAGAATATCCAAACCCTTGTCAATATTCTGTTTAGATCGGGAGTTATCACCTTTCAAAGAAGGGCCCCCATTTTCAGGCTTCAGCGGTACCGCGCAAGGGCGTCGAGATTTATGACGTCACACCTTGGGCACCCATACCGTGTCCACTGTAAGCACGTATCCTGCCACTGTGCTATATCGCGTACATTGCACATTGTGATTCTTGAAAAGTTTCTTTTTCTCTTCTCATCACATGCTTCTCCCCAGGCCCTGACTAACTGGTCAAAGGTGACATCTCTTGCCGACTGTTCCTCTACCATTTATCTATATAAGTTAATCCGTTTCAATAATGAATTATTTTTCATTATTATTAACATAATTAGAATAGGCCTATCCTCAGCACGAGAGTGAGTGAAAAAAAAAAAGATAATAAAACAAAGTGACATTGTTTCATTGTGGATTGTTCAAATCACACTTTTAGTTTTGTTTTATCACATATGAAATTATTGTAACCAATAATCCTATCTATCTATATTGTAAGATTATCATTAATCTTGAAATTATTGTTCATTTGGTTTGTAAGTCTTTATATTATTTGTGCTGTGCAGATCCCGAGATAATTTCATCCGTTAGCGTATAACAATAATTCTTCCAAACTTTTGGATGGAATAGCTCCTTAGTTCTTCAGTTACAGTATGTGAAGCTTTTTTTCATGGTTTTTGATATTGTTCAGAATGAAATAACATTATTTTGTAGATTCGACCTTGTTGCAATGAATCTGACAGATTTTGCATTTTGTGATAAAAGCAGCAGTCTTACGAGAGACGACTGTATATTCCATCCGCTCCTGCCGGACGTGATATACACTCCCCATCCTGTTGCGTGTGGTAAGAATTAAGCCAAACTAAATTTAGTAGACTGTAAATATTGCAAACAATTCAATGCCTTACATCATTGAATTCTTACATATTCTGCCTCTTCAATTTATATTATTGATTTTGTAGCCATTGAATTTCGATAAATAAGGAATTTGGAGAAATGTGACATGACCACCTTGTCAAATTAATGATGGTAGTTTAATCCGTGTAAGTTAGTTGGGAAAGTCATGACGGTGGCATGATTTATATTTTTGCTCTAAAAACCTTATTTGGAGGGATTCATAATTAAAAAAAAAAAAATCATATTAAAATAAATATAGATTCAACATAGAATAAGTCTTCTTAAGAATGAAGTCGCTATAAATTTACGTGGAATTTTAAGCATTATATCTCCTAATGTCAATGGGGAAATTAAACGATTCACCAACAACCAAGGCCGCCACCGTTCCCGGCCCCTCGGAGAGAGATGAGCATGGCAATTCGTGCTTTTTATCATGATTGCAAACTCTTCAAAAATCTTATCGCAGCAAGTTCAAATTCTACAAAATAATCACAATCGTTAACAATATCTCAAAACACGATATTCTAAGGAAATACAACCCTGTATGATTTGTCCAATGGTGTAATCAGTTGTGATAAAAGAGCCATATTATCCGAGACACACCAGCTATAACAAGCTAGTACAGATGCGAGCAATTTGTTTTACGTGTAAATACGTATGCTCAAGCTGCGCACGCGAGCTCAGATCAGCTGGCTGTTGTTCGAGCTGTCCAAGGTGCGACGTCACAAACCAGGAGCTCCTCCGCACGCCGGAGCGGCCCATTTGTCGGCGATTAAACAAAAAACGCTAAAAAACCATTTACAGCTATTTCTGAGAGATTCAATCATTTTCAGCATGTCAATCGTATAAACGAAGGAAAATCTATCAGTAACATGTAATTTGGCCATTATTATTCAAATATTGTGCATTTTCTCCGTGTGTCTACTTTTAAATGTATGGGCATAAATTGCCATGACTTTATTTGAATAAAGGCTGAATGTTTTGTATTATCTAATGTCTCCCCCCCCCCTTCATCCAATACTGTTCAAACAAATAATAAAAATCCGAACAGGGTCCTTTAAAAAAAAAATCTTTACAATGGTAAAATTGCGTCTATGGATTGATGTACAAAGAAATAGATACAGCCAACGTAGTTTTCATATAAAATACTGATAGCCTAAGGGTGGTTCGTTCTTCGTTTATAGATGGCGCTCTTCAACCTTAAAGACCGTTTGCCTCAGTCAGATAGAGAACGCTATTCGATTTATGTTATATGCCCTTACTTTCACATTCAAAGACGTTTATTTCCCTGCAAAGACAACGCAGTCATTGATTTTCATCATCACGTTTTGTACGTCGTTACGAACGATATCTCGATTAATTAATTTTTCTTTTTTTTTTTTTAAATAAATTCTGGTTTGTCTCACCTTTGTACAAAAGTGACGTTCCCGCGTGAATCGACAGTGACATACTGGTTGCTATGTGATACGTCATACAATGTAGCAGTCTTGGCGTTACCAATCACTAGGGTTGGATGCCATACCCTCTCAACCAAGTAAGAGGTCGGTGGTAGGGTTGTACTTCCGTTGAAGGTCAACCGGGGGTCGTTCCATTGCTGATTAAAGGTTGCTGTGATGGTATAGTCCTAATTAGAAATATAATTTAGAAATGGGTTATTTCTAGGATCATAGACACGGTGTGGGCACCACCGCACCCTGGTTGCCGAACACTGCCGAACATTCACGTCCAATAAAATGATGCGGACACTGCATGGAGATCGACACCTTTAAGGTGAAAATCCGTAGGTGGCAGCATAAAAGTTGTGGTGAAAATTCGTTTATTTATACAGACAAGAAGACATAAAATGGCAGATTTAGAGCACAAAACATTTTAAAGACTAATGCCTATGAATTGGGCAACATAGTTGCTGAAGGGGTGTATGGGGGTTAACATGGCACACAAACATGAGGGACGTTTGGCGAATCGCGATCTGGAAAGTTCAACAGTCGTTCTTAACAAAAGCTTTTTTTATGTGGCAAATTTATTGCTGCATAAAAACGACAGACAGTCGCAAATCGCAATTCGTAAGACTTTTGTGTGCCCCGTAAAAACCCACATTAACGTCGGACGCCATGCCTAAAAAGTTGTATTTGCTCATTTGGTGAGAAGTATTGGTAGGCCACAGCACACCCATACCAAATAAGTGCACCTTTAATCCTTCGTCGTAAGTTAGTTATGATATTGTTCATCTATTTAGTTTTCATTGATGAACGGAGAATATAATTTTATATACTTTGTTTTGCTGACGTAAGCGTTCGTCATTAAACCAACCATTTTCACTGGGCAGTGGAACGTAGGAAAGGGGATGAGCATGACCAGTAATCTTCACAATCTTTGCCTTGTTCATTTGCCTAAAAAAAGTGTGGGCTGCAATCTCCCCCTCCCCCCCCCCCTAGCTCCTGATTCTTTCTACCCGACACCACCCCCTTTTCTCTCGCACGCGCAAATTCATGATTTTGAATGGCATCATTATGATCCATGCACGAGGGCATGAATGAAGCAGTCGCAAATGAGTAGGTAAGTGTGTCAAATCTATTAATATTGTAATATCTAAGATCGTCATGAGCAAGAACGATGGAGAACATCTATTGTCAGGATCGTGCCCACAGAAGAAAAAATGTCATACAGCCATCATGGGCGTATAGTAAAAAGAAAACGGCATGAGGGGTATACGTGTGAAGCTCGCTAGCTTGTTACGAATTCTATACTACCCGATAATTTCCATTACCACGAATTTGTAAAAAGTAGGAATATAAACGATTTTCGAGTAAGAAAGATTGTTGAATATTGGAATTGCAGTAATAAAAGGGGGAAAAAGCTTTAAAAATGGTTTTGACCTTATTACGGGTCCCCGAGTCTTGGAGAAGTATTAAAAAAAATTACTGAGACCAACTCTGATTTTTTTTTTTTTTAATCGATAAGGGAAATATTTTTACGTTGTTAAAAAATGAGATCAGAGTGTTTGGCATTGATTGGCAGATACAAAGGAGACCAAAACAATGTTCCTTTTTGTTGAACTATAAAATATCCACCATAATTTATTCAGGATAAATATTGCACCGTTCATTTAATTTTCCGACATCCTTTTTCACCATAAAGTGTAAGGGTAAAATCATGACTCTTGGTTGCATAAGATGCTATGGAATTTCCAACCAACAACAGTATATGACACTATGGTGTTGCTGTGTTATTAATTAATTAGTGATACACATACAATTTGTTGCCATGATAAATCATTTAGCGAAAAGTATAATGGTCAAATTAAAAAATCAGACCACAACTTGAGAAAAGTATTTTAAAATATTTTTTTTTAAAGTCAAGTTTACGATGGCACAATATCGGCTTCACATGAGTTATAACTTTGAATAAATGTAAAATCTACAGAGTAGGCATTGTAAACACGAAAAACTTTTTGTTTAAACTAAACTCATTTTATCTGCAGGATGTTTTATTATATCAACGACCTTGCCATAACAAATCTAAACATTATGGCCCGAATTCACAAACGTGGTTTAGTTAGTCCATGGTCTAAATCAGGGGTTTAAACCACGGATTTAGACTAGATCTATATATTGTTATCGGGCGACTGATCCGGGAAATTTATGTAAAAACTACATGTATGAATTCGTCATTGGAAAACACTTTTTGTAAATTAAGAGATATTTTTGGGCGTAGGTAGACGTGACTAAAAAACACATTTTTTTTTTCTTCTTTTTTAGAGATATAAAATTACACTATAATTGTTCTCTTTGGTCGTAGGGAATACCTAACTTCTTTTGGACTTTAGTAAAATGATAATCCTAGATGATTTTGTTCCGGGTAACAAGGTAACTGTGTCTGTAAAATACATCAACGGAATATTGTGACGAATCCAGTGATATCCAAGAAGCGTGCGACCACTCCTTTTCTTCTTCTCCTTAATTCTTCTTCTTTTTCTTTTTCTTTTTCTTTTTCTTCTTCTTCTTCTTCTTCTTCTTCTTCTTCTTCTTCTTCTTCTTCTTCTTCTTCTTCTTCTTCTTCTTCTTTTTCTTCTCCTCCTTCTTCTTCTTCTTCTTCCTCTTCTTCTTCTTCTTCGTCTTTTCTTTCTCCCCCAAACCACACACTGAACATTCATGTCACTATTAAACCTTGCCGTCTTGCCGCCCACCCCCATTTTTTTTCTTTCAATTTGCAGACTGCGGCCGCACCCCCCCCCCCGGCCGGCTCCCCCTCCCCATCTATTTTTCAAATCGGTGATGGCTGAAATCCTCTGAGGTACCACTTCACTTCGATCAAGAGTGGTGATTGGAAGAGAAAGCCTTTCGATCTGTAGCAGAAGGCCCGAGACAAAATTAAAAGAATTCGCATAATTATATAGCTGCCATGTATTTTTTTAATGGCATCGATTATGCATTTTCCCTGTTATTATCATTTGTTGACAAAGCATTGTTATAAATTCTTACCCCCCATTTTATAAACGCTTTTCGGAATTTTTTATTTTTTTTTAATCTGACTTACTTTGGCAAAGTAATTGTTAGTGATTTTTAACACCCCTGCCCCTTTGAATTTGAAATGATGATGTTTGTTATGCAGCCGCACTTCATGTTGTAACACTTCAACTCGTAAACCACTTGCTGAAAAAAGAAATCAGGAAAATCATAGTACTAACAAATGGAGTCAATACGTATATCAAATATTTGATATTTGAAACTATTTTCAAATGTCAACTTCCTATTCTTTAATCAGTTAATGATATTGTTGATTCTGATTGTGATTGTTTGTTTTTCATATCAATATTGACAGGATTAAATGTATTTCTAACGTCTCCTTACCAAATGTCTCTCATCAATTCCGTCCAAGCTTGAGAGGAAGATATCGAGGTACACAATTACCGGCTCACCTGCGAAATATACAAAAAAATAATTACAATTATATCAAGCGATTAAAAAATATATACTAATTTAATTTCAAGTTAATTCAAGTTTCCTTCTTGGAAACCTAGTAAAGAGGAAGGCATCAGTACCCAATTTACCTGTTATTACGAACGAACTAACTCTTGGAATCAAGTTCGCAGTAATTGTTGCTATGCCTGGCAAGCTCTGATAAGCTTTAAAGTTGTTAAGAACAATCTTCGTGTTTAAGTTTATATAAGATTAAAAATAGTTACGTGTATTATACAGGTCTATTAAAAAGTTTTACCTTTACTTGCATGATAATTCTGGTTGCCTTTTGTGAGTCGCTGAAAAATATGAGCTCAATTTAATTTAGACAATGAGCATTTATTGTTTACGTTAAATTTGTCTATACCACCTATTAAAATTTTACAGTTCGTATACCACACTTCCATTTCAATACAAACTTTGTCATGTTTCCTCGTTATAATTTTGTGCAATCATACCAACAAAAATCATTATTTAGAACATACTCAGCGCATCACAAACATCATAGTAATGGATTAATTTATTGTGGGTTATTTTTGGTAACTCTGTTAAGTTTTATTTCCCATCCATAAAACAAATACAAACATTTAATACAATACATTACACAAACATTAACATAATTCTTCCCCCTCCCCATGATCATAATTATAGAAGAAAAACAATGAAAATAAAAAATAGTGAATCGAGGGACCAGTAAAAGGAGGGAAACATGGGTGAAATCAAATATCACTATATCAATATAAAGTATAACTAGATCGAGTAGCATCATACACGATCACATTTTTTGAGTGGATTTGATAACCTGTGCAAACATAATTGACTTAATATGTTTTTCTAAATTTGGGACTCCACCATATTATTCTAGTCACAATTATTATCGGATATGTAAACAAAATACACATTATTGACTTATTAATAAACTACATTATGATCATAAAAATGTTATTATCAAAGGCATATGTAGATTTTTGTATTGAGGGGGCGTATAATTTTATAACACATTTTCTTTTTATATTGTATTTCATAAACCACCTACTATTGTGGTCTTAAACCGAATGAATAATAACTTTAATGACTTCACCTTCTATTGAGGAAAGCCTTTCAACAGAATCATGATTTCCTTTGGTAATACTCAGACGCTAATCGGTGGTATTTTTCTCGTATTTTTCTTTGCTGTAATATGATTATGTTTATATCTGTTGCCTGGATATTATATAAATACAGATTAAAAAAATAGAATAAATTACCAGATAATTCAAAGAAATCGAGTTATTTTCAATTCTATTCCCGGGAAGGTGATGAGGAAATCTATGTTCAGTCACACATTTCTGTCGTCATAATTATATCTCACGCTTTCTCTCAAAAGAATAACAGTGCACCTTCGCACATAAAGGAAAAGGGATAAAAGCCAACACCATAAAGGGGCGTCATGACCAACGTATAATAAATATGTGACGTACTTTTATTTAATTATTTTTTTTTTACATGTTATTATTGGTTATACATACTGCACATGGACTGAATAATGGTAATAACAAATTGTTTATAGACATATATCTGTGCCTTTGATTTCAGCATATTGTAGACTAACAGAAATCAAGTATACGAGATTTATTTAAATAAAAATTGAACCATGACAGTGTTATAAACGATATTCCTATATTCAGATGAATATAAAACTGTTAGCATCCCAATGACAACATGGAATGGATTTTAATATTGTCTCAGTAATAGTTTTGGATGACTTATTAATAGAGTCTGTCCTTTAAGACTAGACCTTCCCCGGTCATTACTGAAGCAGTGGTGGAATTACTGGATGAGGAGGGGGCGGTGCCCCTCAAGCCTAACGGGCTACCTGTGAATATGACATCATTCAACCATGTCGGGTTTTGGGATTCGGTATGGGAAATTCCCTTTTCTTTTCCCCATATGCCAGCTTTTCAAAGTCGAACTTAGCGGAAGATTTATGCTGAAAATCAAAACACGTACCCTGGATTGAAATAGTCTCGTGTATAAGGCTTTGGGTATTTTAGAAGTGAGATTCAAGTCCAAATTGGTTTATTTTCATTCATTCATTTAATTTACTCCACCTTGCCCTGACAATTCTAAAAATATGAAATTAGATTTTAGTTATCATTAATGACCGATAATGTAAAGTGTGAAAGTGACTTATTCAAGGATTATTAAAACTAGCCACGACATTAAATGTTTCATTTTTTCTTGTGGTTAAACAAGTCAATTATTTAAATTATGGGCGTTACTGTATATTTGATTAGGTTATCTCATTCACATTGTTTCATTATTTGTTTCACTCATTTTCATAGCTGCATCCGATCGGACTATATACATAATCATAAATATTTTTGTAAATATCATTACCCCCCCCCCCCC
>CALNVZ010003425.1:3991208-4081727 GCA_940671915.1 Paracentrotus lividus
TTAACATCAAAATATAGACATCATAATTTGAAACGAAATTTTAACAGACTTTTCAAAACTGTCCCGTTTTTATTGATACACCCTGTATAGAACAAAATTCGTAGTCACTGGGAGCTCACTTGGGTCATAATAATATTGAAACATAGGCTATTTGGTTTTGAAGAAAAAGGAAACGATGCATTTAACTACGTAGTAACTCTGATTAAGCACCACATGTTTTTAGCAAAATTGAGTAACAAAACTCTAATATTTGATACAATGAAGAGGAAGGTTATTCATTATCGAAATGAAAGGTATATACATGTAAGTAATAATATTGTAAAGAAATTTTGCTCTTTAGTGCCAGTTGCTTAAAACCTTTTTTGTTTAGAGAAGGTATTTTGGAAAGATCTTGTCATGGATTATATTTGCTTGCTAAAGCAGCCTGTCGAGGGCTAAATAAATATGAAAAAAAAATATTCGAGACAAGCATAACGATATCACAATACCCAGTTACAAGAGTGACTTTAATGGAAAATGGGTCCTATTTTTATTCTTTTATCAGGATTTTTACATGTAGATATATTTTTAAATTCAATCGAACGGTTGGCAATTCATTATTTATTGCGTTTTTAAAGGAAAGGCCTTCAATAAACTATGATTATTACAATCGCATAAAATATCGCAAAACATCACAAAATCATAATAATAAGAAAGTATATAAGAACAAAATTGTCAATTGTAGTCAAAGCAATAACGTGTTTAAACAAATTATTATTATAGACCCTAACAGACAATGACAGACAGGATTATTAAGTCGAAAGAAAGAAAAATTACACATATAGATCCGGGTGTACGAGCTATTAACCCCACTTATCATTATTTGCATGTGATTATTATTGATACTCGCCATTGACTGAAGGTCGAATTCTCGGGTCGTAGTCATCGAGGAGATCGTCGAACATTGTCCAATTCGTTTCCACCTCGGATATTGGATCAACTGATCTGTCATATTAAAGGATAATAAACCTTTATTTACGAAAATGACTTAGACTTAGGAATCGCACCCTATGAAGCATACCTGAGAAAGTTTGACATAAATTTAAAACATGATCGTAATAAAAAAAATATTATTTTTAAGTGATGGACACTGATGATAGAGTTAAGATCAAATTAGCAATGGAGTCAAGCGATGCCTCAAGTTATCATGGTTATGCAGTGGTGGATCCAGGCGGGGGCGCAGGGGACGCCGTCCCCCCTATAATTTGACAACCGCTCATTGACCATACATGTTAAAATCCGAAAATTTAGCGGCCCCCCCCCCCTATTCTGAAATCCTCTATCCGCCACTGTTATGGTCTGCACGTGCAACCAAAAAAAAAAAAAACATTCAAAATTTCATTTCGTGATAATTCATAGAACAGAATTTGTGTCCATATTATGTAAGTATTATGTTAATAACATGTCTTTTAAAAAAAAGTTTGGCCTTATGTGTACGAATAAAACGAAACAGTTGTTCCTGTATGCAACTCAAACCATTGCAAGGAAATTGATTACAGATCTAAATTTCGAAACATAATGAAGATCATGTTCATGATTATGCTAATGATGATGGTGCAACTGTGATGGTGGTGATGAGACAGAGGAGGACAGAGTTGACAGCTATTTTTTTTTTTTTTTTTTTTTTTTTATTTATTATTTTTTTTTTTAGGAGTCGTATCCAGTAATATATTATCGTCTTTGAGTATTATCTTCTTCCAAACTATACTTGGCAGGCAGCTATTAAAGGGGAGAACTAAACTCTAAAGAATAAACAAAAAAAAATCGTCGTTGGGCATTGATGATGTTCCTATACTGAGGGCTAGAAAAACGTTAACTATAAGTAGTGAAATGATATGAATATAATGCCCTTCTGTTTCTCAGCCGACGATATGTTAGGTATGTATCTTATACTTACTCTATCATTTTACATTGTAAACTGGCAATGCACAAGAAAACAAGCATGTACTCCATCATGTAAGTCGCCATATAGCCCGGGTGTGAAGTCTTGGGAGATTAAAAGCAAAAACAGATGAATTAGATCATTGTAGATAGAATGAAAGAATATTTCGACATTTGAAATGGCAGAGATGAAAAAATATATATGGTAGTATTAAAGTAATTATTACTCTCTATCAAAAAAAAAAATTAAATTAAAAAATTGTGGAAAGGGGTTAAACCCCCCTTTCTGAAAGGGGTAAATCAACCTTTAAAGGGGCCGTGGAATGACAGCATTTTTGAAAAGGGTTGAAAAGGTGAAAACGCTGTTACTCTTCAATCCCTTTGAGGGTGATTTACCCGTTCTACCATTTTTATTTTTTAGAGTGTAATCAACTGCTTTTAGTTATCCGAGGAACGCCAGTGTAGAGATAAAAGTAGAGTGAATGAAGTTCTAACAATTTAACAATTTCGGTGTCATTTTGAAAACTTATAATTATAATATTTTTTTAACTCTTGGAAAGTAGCATTCTAAACTGTAAACAGACACTACATAAAAATTTCCTTATTATACTGATTTTGTGTTAATAATCCAGTGGCTAATTTTCCGTTATTACCTGCGAAATAAAGGAAAGCTCAGATACGTTTTAGATAGCAAATAATGCTTCACGGAATATGCCCTAGCTCAATTAACTGGCCCTGTGGAAGACCAGCAGCAACATTATTAGTTGCAGCTGAAATGGGCTACCAGCCGTATTTTAAACTTGATATGCTTTTTATTTTACGGAAATAAAACCAAACCAAACCAAACCAATAAAACATTTTCTGAAGGAGTACGGCTATCACAAAATGTAAAGCTTTGTCACTTATAATATTGAATTACAAAATGTCACTTCCTTTCCTCTCTCTTCAATTCAATTCAATTCAATTCAGTATTTATTAATTCCGTTCTTTCAGGAAAAAAAAACTACAAAATAACATAACAGTCATATAAAACATAATCTTAAAAACAACGTATTACAAAATTAATTGAAATTTAAAGCACAATCTTAGGCATAAATATCTTGTTGCATTTGAAGAAAAAACAGAATAAGAGACATGTTAAAAAGCATGGCTTGTAGATTACATGCCCCTATAAAGTGAAAAAAATACAACGCATAGCAATTCCATTATTTTATGTTGTGCTATTCAAATATAAATTCTACGCATATATACATATTATTTTACAAAATGATAATGTAAAGTGAATAACGATGGGAGGGAGAAAAGATGATTCATGAGTAAAAAAAAGGGGGGGAAGAACATAACAAGGGTATGATGAATATGAGAATAGAAAGTGAAGGAAGAAAAGGAGGAAGTTGGCGAGAGAGTGGATGGGGAGGTGGTCGTGTGGGTGGGTACTGCTTTGTTCATCTTGAATTTGCTGTGTACTGTGAAAGAATGTGTTTTTTTAATTTGTTTTTGAAAACGTCTCTCATGGAAAAGCTCGCATAACGAGTTACTATCAATTCTACAGTATTACGATAACCTATTGTAAGCTTCTTCGTATTTTGAATATATTGTTTTTCTCAGTATATAAACGTGGATATAATCTAATCTCTAGTATTGTAATTATTATTGTTATGCCTGAATGAGAAGTGAGGGTTAATTATCGTTTTATAGGTACAAAGAATAATTGGTCAACAACAACCCACTACCATCGTGATGCAAATTATTCAATTGGATCAATGACACCTACACCCTGACAATTACCCCCCTGACAACTACCCCTGCCAAAAATCTACCCCTAACTCTTTATGGGGTAGTTATCCTGGGGGTAATTATCCATGGGGGTAGTTGTCCTGATACGTATTCAATTATTTGTTAGGATTTATCTCATTAGGAATAAATAGTGAGTAAAGTTTTGCTCTGGCCTACTTCGTTGTTTATGAGCTTTTAACAGCTTACAAGTATAATTTATATAGGTTTACAACGTAAATATTAGCAAAGAGCTCAATGGGCTTGCATGAACATGTATGGTACATTCATCAATAATAATAATTGTTTTCGCGACATTTTATAATCACTGGCACTAAGAATTCGAATTAAAACACACGCAAACAAAAAATCCAGATATAGAGCTAAACAAAGGAGATAGAGAGAGGGAGAGAGAGAGAGAGAGCGATAGAGAAAGGGGGGGGCAGAGAGAGAGAGAGAGAGAGTGAGAGAGGGGGAGGAGAGACAGAGAAGGAAAGAGCGAGAGAGAGAGCGAGAGCACGAAGAGAAGACGATGCAGATGGAGGAGGAGAGAGGCAGGACGAAGATGTAGAGAGATAGGAGTGAGAGTCGATGAAGATGAGAAGAGAGTGGTGGTAGAGAGGAGTCAGAGGAGAGAGAGAGAGAGAGGAAAAGAGATGAGAAGAGTTTTATGAGAGATAAAGAAAGAAATGAAATAAGAGAGAGGAGAGAGAGAGAGAGAGACACTACAACACACACACATACACACTATACGTTACATGCACACATAGTCAAATCACAGGGTACTAAACAGAGACTTACAACACGACAACTGAGAGATGTGACAAGCAGCGGAGATAAGAAATAATGGGGGAAATATATTTTTTATTGTACTGATGGAATACTAGGTCTGTTGAATGGATTATTTTGATAAAAAGTAAACAATCAACAACAAAAACATATGACTTTACATTATCTATAATCAAAGTGAAACTTAGCATCTGATTATAATTATCGGTGAAACATTATCGGCGTTATATTTTGTTCGAAGTGTCAGGTTAAAAACAATTTATACTAAGAATTTCAACCACATCCGGGATCGGGGATTCTTGGTATATAACAACATAATGGTTCTCTGCATTACATTAATCAGGTCGCCATGGCAACTTAATTCGATTTAAGGGTATAGTAGATAACATACAAGTGTAGGATTATCAAGTCCCTGACCCTTTTGGATTCTTATCATCATGATCATTGGGCGTCGATCGGGGGCCGGGGGCAGGTCCCAACAATTTTTCTTTTTAGGTCAAATACTGGCCGCCCCTTCCCCCTCTAATCAAAGGGGTACGAAATGGGATAGAGGTGACTTTTTTGTCATAGTTTTTCCAAATATATATGTAAAATAACTACCCCCTCCTCAAGCTTATTCACTCTTTGAGCATTTGAGGGGTCATTCATGTCCTACAACATTGAAATGCGGATTGACCATGATTCCCTGATGTGGGAAACATACTGTTTCTTTCAAGAAACTATCCATGACCCGTTTTTATGGCGATACGCTCTTTGATAATACCATGGAGAATCTAACTAGTATCTCCATGATAATACTCCATGTAGAAGTGATCAAATCCAAGGACAAGTAGAAATTGGAAATACACTAATGGGTTATTAGATGGGAATGAATACAAAAGGACATTACGAACCATTGATATATCGGACGTTCATGGATAGTATAATTATGAAAAAAAATTAATGAATATTGTATGTCTAGATTCGTGCTGTATTTTGGAGTTTAAAGAAGATTTTGAATCTATTGCATCTTTTGGTTCCCCTCGACAATGGGTCTGTTATACCACTGGTCATGCTAGTTCGTTGGGTGGTTAGGGCTATAAATAGGCTATTTGGTGCACATTCTCCTAAATGCACCAAATTTGGCAAATAGGTTGCCCATACCATACTATTTTGATTTTGGTGGGGGCCAAAAAGTGCGCCCCTGGAGCCAACGTAATGGCCAGATCTAAAATGTGCACCAAATATCTTTAACAGCCCCCACTACTGTACACCGACAATATGAGTATTTTGTTGGATGTTTTTATACTGGTATCAATTTACTCTGTCCATAACGATTAATGCTTAATGTTTTAATTTCCTGTGAGTTATTTTGGTTAATGCCCTCTACGCCAATATATTAAATTTCTTCCTAGTTTCTTTGTGCATAATTATGATCAACTACAAAGCTGTCATTAGCATTTGTAATTTCGTGTGACAAAATGTTTCTCAGACCAGAGGGGAAAAAAGGGTCTCTCAAAAAATTGCTCTAAAATCTCTAGGAAAATCATGGGGAAAAAAAAACTCACACGCACATTATTTACAATAGCTTCCATTGGAAAACCACCGGCTCATTTTACTGCCGAAATGGGAGGGGGTGGAATGTTTGGGGTTCACATCAATGTGTGTTTTATAGAACGTGTAAAGCACCTCCCCCTTCATCTTGGCATGCTTGCAAAAATTTTGGTCCATCCCATTGGTTCTAAGACAACTACCCCCTAGACAATTACCCCCGGACAACTTCCCACTGCCAAAATGTATTCCCTAACCCTACACCTAACCCTATCCCTTTTCCGGGGGTAGTTGCCCTGGGGAGGGAGGGGTATAATTGTCCAGGGGTCCAGGGGGTCCTGTTACGCACCCACCCCCTATACACTCCTGAATCCACCACAGTTTAATTGACAAATCCTTATTATAACTGTATCATAGCTATCATCAGCAGGCACATGCTAATTAGTCATTCATTTGTTTGTCTGCTCACCTTCTATTGTGATTTAACCTTCACTGTAATCAATACCACTTCAATGGCAATTAAGTATCTCCCGATATCCATGTTTGTCTGGGTGATTATGTAAGTATTTTTACCCCCCCCCCCCCCCCCCCCCCCCCGACTTTACAGTGTACTAAATCGATATTCATTCCATATAGGCATTTATTAACCAAAAGGCCATGATGGCAACCTGATAAAATTTAATTACAGGTTTACTTAGCTTTGGTAACTTAGTCACTCTATTTCTAGTGTATACGTACTCAATAAAAAAATGCGAGAATACAAATAATATAATCATCGTTAAGTGTAATTAAGCAATCGAAATATGGTGGCAAGCTTTTAACTTAAAGTTATTGAAAACGGTCTCCTCGTTAAATTTGTGCAAATACAGGTGTTAGAGGGAGGATGGGGATAAAGATGATTCGTGAAGTTGCTATGGTATCGTATATTGACCTAAAAGTATACGCTTGTTGAATATAAATGAATAAAAAATACCTTCGAATTCCATCAGACGATTTCTTACCATCACCCATCATAAATGGGGGCTAACAATTATATTTTCGTAATAAATTTTTGATGCAATAACAATACAATAAATTATAATACACACAAATAAAATTTTAAAAAATGCTAAACCAAATGAAGTTTTAAAGAAAACTTCTCATTCAAGAGCCATAATCACATTAGAAGAAAGCTTCCCCTTTTCATATCGAATTTTAGTACTCTCTGCGGCTTTTCCCCCTCTCATCTACATTTATTTGCTTACACATTTGATGTTTATTATTAATCATAAAGAAGTTGACGAGTATATGGCATTTGATTAATTATCAATAAAGCGTGGCTCTCACCGTAGTACTTTAATATCATTGTTATGCATCAATGAGAAAGAAGTGAGAGCTAATTAAATTTGGTATCATCATTTTGTTAAATGCATATTGCAACTACTGTATGTCTGTTTAGAACCAGAGGGGATTACTAGAGATAGCAATATTGTGGACCAATGCCCTTCTGCAGTTCTGACTTTTTGGAAGGCTATTGCCATGTCCATGATGTCCGAAGGAGCAGAATAAAACAATGAAACATAAAACAAAAAACAACACACGTGTGGTTGTGAGAAGATGGTTCATTACAGCTGCATTGCCTCACAATTACATAAGAATTATATATAACTAATTACTGACAAGTATAATGATACTATAATATCATCATAAACAGCATCCACACAGCGCATTTAATCTATGTCATGCTCTAAAGACACTAATGCGCTACAATTATTACCAGCATGCATCATAAAATCATAATCCATTTTTATCAAAGAGGACAGTTTGATATACCGTCACGCTGGTAGTAATCACATTGCTACATTAGCTGATCATAGATACGTGTCATCACCGTTGCATCGCCAAAGGTATGATCAGTAATATTTGTAAAAGGTTTGCAATTAATAAGCAACAGACCATGTGTCAAACAAGCCCGATTAATAATATCCCATCCCTCTTGTTGATGGTTACCAGTACTGTGAAGCGTGCTAGTATATTGAATATTTCAGGGATCTACGCTTTACAAATTCATCTTGGCTTTTTTTTTTTTTTTATTTTTTTTTATTTTTTTTTTCTTTTTTTGTTCGTGCTTTTTTTCTTTGTAATTAATCTTAAAGAGAACTTATGAAATAATAAAAATTAAAAATATCAGAGCTCCCCACCCTAATCACCAGTGTAATCTCTCAGCAAAAGGTGTCTATAAGATCCGGGACACTTATTGGCATTTGTCTCCAGCCCCCCCCCCCCCCCCCCCACCCCATCGCGGTCATTAACAAAAAAAACAGGAAACACATTCCCCTAAAAGTCTAATGACTCCCATGACTGACCCGATGAAGATCGGGAACAAGAATTCCCCTAACTTCTATCTGTTATCTTGAAATAAACGATGACCTCGTGTATCAATCCATTGTATTGGAAGCGGGTCAATCGGAGAACACTATCAGCTGTGCATGGCTAAACGGGGCAGATTCTATAATCACCATGCTGATTCAATAATGAGATTTTAAGAAGAGACAAATTACCAGGGCCTCTTATACAATACACACGCTCCCACCAGCTTTTGGATCATTATATGTTTCCTACATCATCATCCTCATCAAAAGTATTACCAACATCCGTTCATTCGTTCTCAATCATTCGTCGCTGTCATCCATTTCGGTCACTTACCCCGCACCATTCCCTATCATCACTATCCTCAATCATGTCCACTTATCTTCATCATTGTCATCGATCATCATCATCAAACCAATCCATTATCATCATCTCATCATCATACTTCATCATCATCCTCATCTCTTTCAATCAGCTATCCATCATATCATCACTTCATCATCATCACTCTCCATCCATACCTCAGTCATCATCCATCATCTTCACATCATTCCATCATCATCATTCCCTCACATCATACCTCATCATCATTATCATCATCATCAGTTTCACGTATTCATCAATCAGGTCCAGCCTCGTCATTCACTCGATATCCCTGGGTACGATCTTGTTATCCAACGCACCCACCCAATCACTAACTACTTAAAAAAATAAAATTAAAAAAAAAAACCATCCCTACTCATCGTACTTCTCCATCTTTTAAATACGTATTCACACCCTTAAAACCGATCTCTCATCAGCAGCAAAGTCGCTTAATAGGCGTATATCTTTGATCACAGCTAGAAAAATTATGAAGTTGAAAAAAGGAAAGGGTTGTCGATGTGGTCACAGTCACATGAAAAGAAACAAGAACACGACGGATATAAACTATAATACATCCATTTAACTAAAAATGAAAAATTTGTGAAGGATAACTCATTTGAACTTACCATGAAGTATGTTAATACCAATCCAAGTTTCGAACGTATATTGAAATAGCATGCATATGAATTAAGAAGCGGAACATGAAGCGGTGTTATAGCAACCGATCAAGCGAGAGTTTTGACAGCCTCTTTGAGTACCGATCAGATCATGTGAGATGAATTTCATCTGGATGTAGATACTGCTCTCAACGAGATGCTCAATTACAGTCTCATCCATCCATCAGTCACACTGGAGAAATAGGTACATTGACAATTGGTCTAAACCCACTTTGACTAATACCCGTTTAATTTCATCCCGAACAATCCATTTCGTCTACAACCATTTCGTCTACAACCATTTCGTCTACAACCAGTTCGTCTAATAGCCCTTTGGTCTCATTGCCACTTCGCCTATACCATTTTGTCTAATTTCCATTTCGTCTAATGTCCATTTGGTCTGACACCATTCAGTCGATTCCTGTAACAAACTGGTAACAGACCAGATATTCATTCCGGAATTAGACGAAAATGAATTTAGACCACTTGGCTATTAGACGAATTGGCAATTAGATCAATGCCCTGTAACAAAAAGATTTACGATTGATTAAAAGTTACGATTGATTTTTTTTCTCGGTAGCCTCATTTGGAAACCAGGAACAGTCATATATTAAGATTTGGATATGATTAAGAGTAGGGTTAGCGCTAGAATTCGGATTAAGATCATCAACTTTGGAGCATCCAGTCCATGATGATGCTACCAAGAAAAATCAATCGTAACTTTTTATCAATCGTAAGTCTTTGTGGTACACCCCACTGGTCTACTAAAAATTTGACCTCATTTCCCATTATGTCTATCATAAACTTGGTCTAATTTCCCCCTTGATCTAATGACCACTTGGTCTAATTACCAATTCGTCTAATAGCCCGTTGTCTAATCGCATAGGCCTATTCGTCTAGTTAACAAATTAACATTTGATCTTTTACCAATTTGTTTCAGGTATAATTAGACCAAGGGGACATACGAAATGGACATAAGACAAAATGGGAATAAGACAAAATGGCAAATAAGAAGAGTGGCCATTAGACCAAAAGGTAATTAGACGAGCAAGTTGTAGATGAAATGGAATTAGACCATGTGGGATGGGACCAAACGGGAATAAGTCGTAATTGTTTAGACCAAGAGGCAATTTATCACAACGTAGGGGAAATTATTGGTGGGTTTGAAGTCGATCTATCGGTCTGACCGAGGTATGGTAGATGTTGTAATCAATGATCAGTTCATCTCGGGAGGATTGTGTTTTGGGAGCAGGGGATCAATAACATATACATGACAGATGTGACTTTACAATTGCTATATTATATCCATGATTGCTGTTATAACTGCGATTGATTCTAAGAAGAAGATTGTAGGGATGAGTGAATTGCGTTTCAGTGGGTTCTCGCCCTCACTCTCTCATCTCCGCCCCCCCCCCCTCTCTCTCTCTCTCTCTCTCTCTCTCTCCTTCTCTCTCTCTCGCTCTGCTCTCTCTCTCCCTCCCTCCCTCTCTCTTCTTCTTTCTCTTCTCTCTTCTCTTTGCTTCTCCTCTCTCTCTCTTCTCTCTCTTCTCTCTCTCTCTCTCTTCTCTCTCTCTCTCTCTCATCACTCTTCTCCTCTCGCTCTTACCTCTCTATGCTCTCCGTTCCTTCTCTCATAGCTTCTGTCTGCTTCTCTAACTACCAGGTTCACTATTTTTGACCAATCTTCTACACAACTTCGCAAGGCGAAATGCAAAATAATAATCATAAATGCAGTCGTGTAACAAGTACTGCCGTCGCTGTCACCATCACCACTATCACAATCACGCTTGGAATTAATAATCATCAGAACATTCCTACCACAATAATTTTAAAAAAAAAAAACAAGTAAAAAAAAAAAAAAACACCACGCCACTATTCAACTCTATCGTCACGTTTTCATCAAGATAAACATTACCCACATGTATTGTTCATGGGAAGTGACTGATATAATAATTTGTGATTAATGAAAATCAATCCGAGCGATCACAAACCTCTCCAACGAGTTATTAGAAAAACATCACTATGTTTCACAATTAACAACTCGGTCACTCATCGACAAACTACATGATAATATAGTCTTTTTCATGCTCAGAGTCCAGAGCAAATGATCAAGAGAAAGCGTTTCATAAGGAGCATTATTATCACTTTTTATTATTCCTTTCACATCGTTTTTATCTTAGTCCAAAACACTACCAACGCATTTACGTTATTTTATTCGACATAATCGTACCCTGATTTTAAGTGCCTGTTATAATTTAAGGGACGCATTTGAAGCCTTAACAAATTATTAAAAGGTCATACGCAATTATTTACTACATTCTTGATCATTTCATAAATTATAATTTAGTACGCGCGTTATAATTCTTAGAATCAAGATCATTATTCGTACATGATTATTTCTCATATTTTTGATGCATCATAATTTCAAGTGTTTTTTTGTAAAATTATAGGAGGTTACGGTATTGGCTACTGCAATGTAATTGGAGAAATTATGTATTTACTTATGTCTAGATCAATAATAAGCATAGATAAGAAAAAAATGGGAGAGATATCCTGAAAAGTTTTCTTAGTAACAATTATTGTGAAGTTTAGTTCTTTAGAATGAATTGCATTTTAAAATCATGAAAATTAAATAATGATAACATATTGTTTCAACAAAGCTTCATAAAACACGATGTATTCAAGGGCTACCAAAAAAACTAATAAGTCTATTTCAAGACTTAAAAAACATGTTCTTGAAAAACATGATGCTTTACATTTCAAAGCACTTCCATATTTTACTACAAATTGTCTGCAAGGAACAATATAATTCAGTATAAATAATAATTAATCAATTTATCAATAAGTTTAAAGAAACTTATTTTCATTGTATGATTCCTGTACACTTCACAATGTTAACAACAGAGGTTGATCAATCAAACTTGCACATATTTACAAAGATAATGACATGATATATTATTCAACATTGCACTACTTTCAGATATGAAACGGCAATGGTTTGTGTTCCACACAAAATGATATGTACTCACACATTCAAATGCGCTTACAGGCACAATCATAGAATACACCTGAGCAGACTAATTTGTAATCATTTTACTGTTTTTCCATCCCTAATGCATGCATAGAAGTTTTATTTATATATTCCAATAATAATAGAAAAAGATTTTAGAAATGAAAAAAAAATCCCAATTGATGCAAATCCATTAGCTTACAAAAACGAGATAAAAAATGTATATATTTCCTATGTTTTTTTGTTTGTTTGTTTTGTTTTTGTTTTTTTGCAATGGAATCCAGTCCAAAGTTGGAAAATTCTGTCCACAATCATTATGAATGAATCGCCAAAAAACGTTTGTTATTTCTTCATTACACAAAAAAAAAAAAAAAAAAAAAAAAATTAGAATTTTTGTAGTCTTCACCGAGAGTGAAATTAAATGATCCAAACTATGAGATAATGATTACTAGAAAAATACTTGATAGCTCAACCATTATAGAGTTTAAGGTGGACTATAAAATCAATACAATTATAGTACATCAGCAATCTAACTGGTTGCAACTAGTATGTCGCCCCCTTACATAGAATATACAAAAATGCAGTATAACTCATCCTTTGACTGAATTTTATTGGTATAAACACATTATTTTGACTCATGATACATCAGGTAACATTAATATTATCTAAAATAGCAATTTAACGGAAATTGTTTCCCCCTGGGGGGTCAATGATGTTGGACCCACGATCTAGCCAATTTTCCAAGCTTCACCCAGTAAAGACGGCCTAACTGATCGATGCTTATTCGTCACCCCATCTCTCCTGGCATTGCACCAGCATTGAACCCATCTTGTCGACCTGCCAAGCAGACTTGCTATCTCCTTGTTCGTTTTCCCTTCTTTTCTCCAAGTTTCAGCTAATTTAATAGACTTTTAATTTCGCTCTCAGTACTTTCCTTCTTCCTCCTGTTATTATTGTCTACCATTTTTCAATGTTCACAGGGAGGTTTGAGACCTTTAAACTCTTGGGTGAAAGTTCAAACCAGCATAGCTCTACTTATAACTACCACACAAAGTTCATCTATGCAGCATAAAAAAAGGTAATTTCAATAGCTAAGCTGGCATATTTGTTTGAAAGCCAAAATCAACACTACCCTAAGTACATATTCAATACAAGCATGACATAGGGGGGTAAAATACTTATTGCACATGGTATATAATTATTCCAATAATGTGATCATTTCAATAAATATTTATTTGGAGCATCACTCTACTATCAATATGAGTCTTCAACTTCAGTAATTGTTTGCTTTTAATGAAAAAAGACAGACAATTGAATGATACTAATTTTGTGGGGAAACGGCAGTTACAGAACTATTCCCTTTGAAAGAACCGCAGTAGCATCAACATTTTCTTGCTGCTTGTGAAGGTCATACATTAAATCTACGGCACAGCTAAAATTACATCAAAGTGGTAATTAGAAATCAGTAAAAATTACCCCAGCGAACATAACACGTTGTTATGGTAACATTATTACATTCTAGGAAGATGCAATTACATGTATCTATCACTCAGCACTTCATCAGAATACGCTTTTACTCACAAAACGAACATCAACCAAAGTTGTGTATAAAGATACCATTACTTGAAATACTTTCAACAAAATTTTTATTTTTATTTTTTTAATTTTCTACCTGATACAAAAAACAAAAAAAAATAGTCTTCCAAGAACTATAAGATGTAGGAAACATTTCAGTGATTGTAGGTATAGAAAATGTCTATTATGTTACAACTAAATATGCCTGAACAAATTCAAAGGCACAGAGATTCAAAATGATAAAAGCAACATCAGGGTCACTTGTAATGTATACTTTAAGAAGTCAACTTGTGTATTCTATAAAATAATGACTACAATATACACATATCATGAACAAAAGTTGTAGCCATGTCTGAAAATGAATTGATTGATATTGAATCATTTCATCATCATAAGGTACAACAAAAATTGTAGGAAAGTGAATATTTGACCAAAATACAAGATACACAATGTCTTTATTGGTCCATGCACATGATACATATAAATTTTGATACCAGACTGAGGTTTTTCAACATAGATCATAAAAAAGTCAAATAAAATTTTTGAAATGCTCTTTAAAAATAATGCTGGAATGAGAAAATACAGCTTCCCTGACGTGACAATTCAAAGCAATGGAATGATTTTATGGAAATAATGTGGAAATGTTTGCAACAAGTGTTAAAGTAAAACAGGATGTAGTCAATTTGCAGAGCATTACAGATTGATTTCAACTCATAATTAAACAAAACAAAAAAAAAAAAAATATATATATATATATATATATATATATATACATTAAATATGTTTGATGCCTCTAAAAGTCAATAAGACGTAATACATATTTCATTTAACAACAAAGATACAATTGCTATAAAGGGGCATGCTCTATATGTATGTAATAAATTTTCTGACTTGTTTTTGATAGCGATACACTAAAAAAAAAAAAACACACAGCAAAAACCGCAGAAATAAAATGCAAACTAAGAAAATATATCATGATTACTTGATCTGAGGTAAATGTAAGAGCAAGGAGATCCACTTGCTCAAAATCATATAACTTCTTTTTTTCAAAATTTAGTATTTTGGCAAAACTATGAGGAAAAAATGAGTGATGTCATTATGTTGCATGTACAGTGATGAAAGTGCTTGGTAAAACAATAACATTCTCATCATATACTTTGTATAGCTATTTTAAACCAACAACAACCATATTTTATGCAGCCAGCTGCTAAATAAAACTCACACACAAGCTAAAACACAACCTATACACAGACTATAAACACAAAAAAAACTTTTTAGTTTTCATAAAACCAGAAGAATTGAACCACATTAATGTAAATTCAAAATAGAGTTAAAAGTTACAACATAATTCAAATTATATTCAAACATATCATTATCTGAACTACAAATACCTTTTATTTTAATGGTGTTGTTTTTGTTTTGTTGTTTTGTTTTTCCCTTCAAGCATGCTTGTTTCATGTAATATACATGGACTGGTAAATTGATATTATGCACAGGCATACAATTCAATTTTCAGAAAAGCTGCACCTTTTCAAGGTCATGCAATAACTTCAACCCCATGGCCAATTCCATTTGATACCCTTATAATTTGATTGTAATCAATTTAAAACGCTCACACACCATTGCACAGAGCTGTCAAGAGTAAAATGATAATCAACTGCACAGTGTTTCATAGTCACAAGCAGTCGCTTACCAGAAACAAGGGGATTTTTACTCTGAAATGCAAATGTGATAATGGAAAAGATGTGAAAGGGCAGTTTTACTCAATCGCATACACTTTCCCCAATGCCAGTTGGATTGGGACATATTTGATTGAATTCCATTTGATTCACTTTACATGTTTATTTTATACTTGGATTATTAAAAGACTTGTATTGATATTTCATTCAAGTTACAATTTATATTTTATACATGTACATGTGTAGTAGCCTTAAGCAAGAATAAAGACTAATTATTTCGATATATACTTGTTTTTAATTTTCTATGCACTATGGTACTTTCCATTTTCAGCACTCCTTAAAATACTTTAGCATTACTATTATTATTATTATTATTATTATTATTATTATTATTATTATTATCAAGATGAATAAATAATTTCAATACCACTACACATCAAATATCCATAGCTTTGTGTCTGGTGAAAATATTTGATTTTATCAAATGAACAGTCCATCCATTTCAATACACAATATCAAATCATCTGCAAACTATACCCGGATATTGGATGTATTTATAGAAGGTTACCATGACTTTGTAACCAGTATCATTTTTTTAGAATTCTGGTATTTGCTGTAAGCTATTTTCATCAACATCCTCACTCTTTATTGCAACATGGTAGAGGATAAGTGGTTCCATTATTTGATTTCTCTGACAAGTTAGTGTAAAGCAAAGATACCTTTTACATGCATGTTAAGGTGTGAATCTTGTACGTTTTTAAACTTTGTTTGTTTAAACTTTGTTTTTTACTTTATTAGTGCATTTTTATAATCAGATCAAATTTTTCAAATTATGCAGTCTAAAATCTATATGTACCTTAAAATGCAATGAAATAAACTAGACAGTACATCATATTCACAACAAACATTAAAATATAAGTCTATAAAACCTTACATTTTCATGAAATCAAACTTAAGCATATGTTGATCATTGAGAACGTCCATTTTTCGCAACATGAAACTTTCAGCAACTGCAAAAATACTATATTGATTAATGTACAATCCTGTGCATATATGTATTTCTCAGAATCAAATCTTGGCCCCTTGCAAAATTCTTGAAAATAAAAATATGGCAAAATTTTTTGTTTTTTGGGGTTCACATGTATCATCAGAGATAGAGGGGTAAGAGCAATAAGGCTGTATAACATAACACAATCAATGACCTTCTTGCAAATACATGTAGCAGAAGAAATCACATTTGTATTAACATTATCATTATCATTATCTAACCATTTCCCTGATTCATTTTGAGCTCATGAATAAATAAATTGGCATTTTAGTAGATTACAAAACTCTATTGTTTTATTACTGACTAGTAAAATAACTTAAACTACAAATATGATGCCACTATCCATTCATAAAAGTGAGCAAATCTTCAGAATGAAAAACTTTCTTACATGCCGAATCAGGCATTAAGCACAAAAATGCAATGGACATGTATCAAAGTAAATGGAGCTTTACTAGTTGAAGACTAATTCAATTTCAGAACACATTTCATAGGATACAGAGAAATATCCAAGTTCAAAAATCAACAAATCTCATACAATTCAGCAGGGAAAATTTGGTCCATGATTTTACAGCAATTTACATTCCAGAAAATTAAAATCCAACATGAATAAAAAGGCAATGCTAGTGACATACATTTGGAATATGTCTTGTCAAGTGTTTCCATCAATGTCAACCTTCAGAATGACATGAAATGGTGTTTCATAATCTTCATAATCATTCATGTTAAATGGACATCTTGACCAATCTACCAAGTATTTTCTTTCATTTTTCATATTTCGCAAGATTTCATGAAGAAACCGAGACCAAATGAAATCTTTATTTAACATTTAACATCCGGCTTTGGAAATCCCCTGGAATATTTCATTTCTCATTATGTTATGTTTCATACCATTTCTGACCAATGCATACTTTTCATAATGGCAGACACTCTATTTGTGACTACATACATTGTGTAAGGTCTTAATTAGACAAAATACGCCCCCTATCTTAGCCCTGATTGGCGACTGTCAGCGACAACATCCGCCTTTGAAAGTCCTATGGAAATTATATTACAGCGTTCTTTCACGATATTGCCCCCTAATGCAAGACCGCCCACTTTTGCATAATGCAAAAAAAAAGTACATGTACGATGTACGTATGCAAATGTACGTAGGAATGTTTGCTACATGTAGTTGGTTTTTCTGCCAGATAAAGTGTGTCCTTTATCTGTGCTGTAAATAGTGACATTCGTAATGAATATTAAGCAAACATCTTTGCATATTTACCACTGACGTACACGCCCTAGCTTCAATGACAAAAACCGGAATAGATAAATTGATTTTTGTCAGAAATAATTTAAAAGATGCTCTGAGCTCTCTGTTTACTGTGTATCCATCTTGAACAGGATATGGATAAAAATAGTTTATAGATTCTTCCCTCCTATAGTGTGATCAAAATAACTTTGCTACACTGCCAAACATTCAAGTTTTATGATATGATTACGATGTATGTTAATGTAACCATCACTTTATGATGTAAGAGCGCACGCCATATAGGGAGCTAATTGTGACAAGACCACGCCTTGTGAATTAAACACTCACATTTCATTAACGCCCCTTTTTGTAAACCGCACTGAGTAAATTCCCCAGAAGATATTACATCATACTCAAGAATCAGCCCTGAACCGCAGGGCATACACATTAAGCTGAGATAAGTGTATCTACCATAAAAATGATACTTCGTGCATATTGATAATGCGCATGCGCAGTTAAAAAAAAGCATGTGCCAAAACTGTAGTTCGCGAGACACACCCACATGATCATGTGATGCGCTCGTGCTTTACGCATGACATGTATCCGCCTTGGCTCTTCACACTCTGTTTTTAACTCTTAATGTGCCACCCCGCCCTAACCCCTCTGCCGCACTGGTAATCCGTACATGCCAGGGTCTATATCGCCCACTGCCAAGTTTTTTCGCCCTTGTACTTAAATATGACAGTCAATACTTCCTCATAACTTTTTTAAAAGAACATTCGACAACAATGTTGTACTTAAAATATGTGGCATTCTTATTTGTCTCTAAAGTCACACCAAATTCTGTTTTTAAAAATAAGAGGGCAATTATCTAAACTTGAATTGTTCCACGGCATGAATTTGGTTTTTATTGTGTGCGATTGTTTGTGCACTAGGTTCCTATCAAAATGTTGACAAACACATTAAATTACTCACAAAAAGTTTAATTGCAAAGGGAAAAGTGGCCAATTAAAAGCCGGATGTGCCCGCCGCAGAATAAAGCAGATTAACCTGTGAGTGTGCAGTGCGCAGAACAATAGAATCGGCGTAATCAATCAATGTTATTCCGAATGTGCGCAATCATGCACGAAGCAGGGGAGGGTAGGAAACAAAGCATGTATTAAGCAGTCAATAGTAGGCGAGCAAGCATGAGTATGGCACCGAACAGTAGGCTACGTATCATGAATCCGGCACGTAAAGAGTTAAGCAACTCACGGTCGGGAGCCCCCCTTAAATGGAGGAAATGGTTATCTGCCATGGAGCAGAGTTGGCTCTCTGTATACGGTACTTTGCGCATTGAGACAATACCCACTTTTCTACTTCATCAATTGTACAAATTTTAAAGAATAATATCTAAATTCGGCACTTACGTATATGTTGCTTTGTGAATTTAGACTCTCCTCTCACTTCAAAATGTTGTAGTAAATATGAACACTAATGCAATGCTACGAGGTGTAATACTCCCAGATTCAAAGTTGGTTCAATATCTTCTCCATGGCAACAAAATTTCTTATTTCACCAAGCCACTTAGTAAAAAAAAAATTCCCTTTCTCCAAGCCTGAATTTGTAGCTTTATCGTAAACCAAGCTTTGACATGAACAATATGATCTGGGGATTTATTATTGGACAGGTTCATTACATGGGAAACTTCTAAATGCATGATTCTGTATCAAGCAAAATACATGTATTAGTTGCATTATTTCACAAAAGGAGAGTTAGAAAAACATCATACGTTGTATGTATAGCTTTAACCCTAATCAGACTGGGGGGGGGGGCCATCATGGCCCCCCCCCCCTCGACATTTTCCGCGACCACTCCGCCGCACGAAATTTTCTGATCGCGCCGCTTGCTGACTTTTTACTTTCAAGTCTCGCGCATCTTTTGAAACCATTTTCACAAAAATCGGTCGTACCGTTACGACGCTGCACGATTTTCAAAAATATCCGTCAGACCGAAAATGGCTCAAAAACGTGATTTTGTGTACAAAGTCAATGCAAATTGAGTTTTCTCACCTAATTCATAAAGATATGATTATTTTCACTTTCATTAGCTGAAATCAATTTATTTTAGCATATTTATGCTTAAAAATGGTTCTTAAATGATTTTTGCGTAAAAAAAACAAAAAAAACAAAAGGTCGAAAAAACAAAGAAATACATAAGAAATTCATAAAACAATAAAATACATAAGAAATTAATTTTGAAACGAGACTTTTTTTCTAGTACAATTGTTAGGAATGCTATAAGGAATAATAATACACAAAATTAGCATTCTAGGAGCTTTATTTTTTCAATTAGAGCAAAAAGTATGATTTCATGCATAAATTAGCATAATTAATTCATATAAAAAATATTCATATTATTTTGGAAAAATTAATAGCGCAGTCTTGTAGATTACATGGCTCACTACCATCGTGCAAATTTTCGGCGCGTCACGCGATCGGCGGCCGAGATCTTAGGGGGGCCATCATGGCCCCCCCCCCCCCCCCCCCCCCAGTCTGACGCTTACCAAAACACCCCAGTCTGATTAGGGTTAAGAAAAGACCTGGGAACAGGTATTCTGAGAATCAATACCAAAAGTAGGGAAAGTTTAAGGACAGATTTGTAATGCAACATATTTCTAATAATAGTACATGTGCCTTTCGCTTTCACAACCCTTATTATCTGTGGTGAATATGATGTGTTTGTGTATTTTGTGTCAAATAAACCAGTTATGATTCCATGAGATCTATATTTCAAGTTGCTTTTGATGCTTGGGATTTTTGAACCTCATTTGCAAATTCCTGATTTATTAAAACTTTCCACCTAGTTCATTTGCATATTGGCTTGTTACAGGCCAAAAGAAAGTAGTATTCAATTCTGGTGGAAACAAAGTAATATGTGGCTCCTTAAATCCCCATAACAGACATCACTAAAATGTAACACCTTTTCTGAACTAAGATTAGCCAGTGTCAGGCCACACCAAAACTTTCATTGTTCCATGTTACAAAACATGCATGACACTAAACAAGAGGGACTTTGTTTTTTAATCATGGAATGATGGCATCGAACTGCCTGGTCACACATTAACAGGTGCTACAAAAGGATCAGTGAAGTCGTACCACCTGTTGATAGTCCATGTCTTTCCTGGTTCATAACATGCTTGATCTTAGTTCTTTAAACGTGTGATAATGGTGTCGACCTGCCTAGTCACATATTGACTAGCCGGTGCTATGAAGGTGTCAGTGAAGTCATGCCATATGTGAACAGTCCATGTCTTTCCTGGTTCATACAACCCATGCCTGATCTCCTCCACAAGCCACATGTCCTGGAGAGGCTGAACTAGGGGTAGGTCAGTCTCAAAGAGGATAAAGACGAGTAGGAGACTTGTAATAAGGATAAGCAGAACAAGGAGGATGAGGGAGTACGTGTTGGACAAGGGGACATCAGTGTCCTTAGCATTAAAAGACCTCGCCGCAGCGGATGCAGTTGCTTCCGCCAGAATGCTGTCCATGTGATGATTGGTCTCCCGCGGGCTCGACTGGCAAACAGGAGAGGGCGCTTTACTCTGGCAGATTCCTCCATTCCTCTCCTCTGTCACAACCTCTTCTTCCTCGACTACGTCTGGGAGGGGGTCCCTTACGTCAGGGGTCGTCAGAGAAGTCGGGGTGGTGATGACTTGGGGCTGGGTGTCCGTACTGCTGGTATCGTCCTCAGTGTCAGGGGCTGCCAGGGTGAACATCGGCAGATGGGTGTCACAATCTCTCTGGGGCGTCGAATGATTCTGGTTCGACAGCTGCGTAGAGAAACCTGGACGTGGCAATACAAGAAAGACATCATTCCTTAACTGTATACTAAGCATGAAATATGCATGTGTGTCATTTTATGGAAATCATCAACATTAAATAATGTAGCAACAACAAACTCCTCAAGAAAATGGGCAAATGCAAGAGCACAGAAATTAAACAAGATGAGCAAGAAAGGGGGTAGATACAGCATAAGAGTGAGGAAAAGTAAATGAAGATAGAAATGTAAGATAAAAAGAGAAGGAGAAAGGGATAATATTTTTCAAGATAATATGCACATAATATATCAGGGTAACATGAAAACGAGAGTTTAAAGAGAAGGGTTTAGAAAAGGGACAACAAGTCAAAAGAGATCAAAATAAAAGTGAAATATCTTGTCTTACCTTCAAATGTACTTGCATCACTGATTGGTCTAAGGCTATTTATTTGTAGTGACCGTCTTGGCCTGATAAGAGGCGGGCTCCTGTTTCCAAATCGAAAATTAGTAAATGGTTGATAAGTATTCACATAACAATATTAGGATACAGCCCGATAGACCACAGGGACCATAGACTGCAGGGCCCATAACCCTAACGATAATTATTCCACTTTAAATGCATATAATTGTCAACATGTGTGTGAATATATTTATGTCTGTGACATGTCCACTGTAATTCACAAATTAAATGAAGTTCAGAATTTTTCAGACTAACGGTCTATCAGCTCAGCAATCTTTCGGCCCTGCAGTCTATCGGTAGTATATTAGTATCAACATTAATAACAATATTGGCTTCTTGTATGATACTGCACATATCCCCATTACACAGTGTTCGATATTTACCTAGCTAGCATTTAGCTACGAAGTAGGTTACCAACATTGCAAAAAGCATTTAAGGAATTCACTACCTACTGTCAGTACTGAACTGTGTTGAGAGTGGCAAATATAAATCAATGTCTTGCCAAGTGAAGGGAATTGAACCCTGTCCTTTGTTATCGATAGTCAGGTGATGTCTCCACAAGACCATATGACAGGGATGGAGGGGGGGGGGGGGAGCTTCTCCAATAGACATGTACAACAACACAAAATGACCATCAGATTATGCTTCATAGCATATTCAGCCCCCCCCCCCCCCCCATTAAAAAATGCTCTACGGCCTATGTAGCCTACAGTGATGATGAGATTCTGAATGATAAAAGAAAACAATTAAAACATTCAACCACTTAAGTGACTACTTCTTCCTGATAATAATTGCTATATGACACAGTGAATAAAATTAACAACATTTATGTGTCCCGAGTACATGAAACAATCAAAACACTGTATCTATTTTCAATGGGGAAATCCCTGGATTTCACATATCACAATTATATTTATGAGAGGGAATTTTCATTTTAGACGTGCCTGGCAAAATTAAAGTATTACATGTACATGTACATTGATATTAATTTGTAATTTTAAATTCCGCATTAAAAACTCTGAAGTTCTAATAGCAAAGTTCACCCTGGACTTTACTTTTTTTTTATAAAGCAGGAAAAAAATATATATATTAGTGAAGGTTTAAATAAAATCCATGTTCAAAGAATAACTACATTATCTATGTGGAAAGTTTGGATCTTGTGATGTTACTTGCAAGCTGTATGTTCTGTATTTAAATTATTCTTGATGAAGGACTAGATGCATTTCATATGTTTGATGATATATCGATGTACAGGTGAGATACATATAATTACTATTCTTCTGAAAAATGGTAATTTATGTAAATCAAATTGCACAATATAGGACAGCAGTTTGCAATTAATGTATTAAATCAAAACTTTAAACATTCATAACCTCGTTATTCTTGGAAAATTTTTTAAACCTTCAACTCATATTTTTCTTTTACTTTTATCGTTTTTTCTTTAACCAATTTCAGGATGAAATTCCCTTTGAAAGGAAAAGCTTTCATCTTCTGAAAGTCATGTACAAATGTATAAAGTTGATGATTAATGACATGGGGACTGTCCTGTATCACCTCTCACACGTTTCCACTTCCCACAAACCAAACAAGGAAACCACATAAAGACTGATACAAAACAAAAAATGGTTTTACTCAAACTTTCAACTTTCATTTTATATCTAAAGGCTTTAGTTTTTCTTCTACTAATTCACCTTTTATCCCATTTTCTCCACAAGAATTATGATATATTTTTTTTACAGTTTTCATAGTAAAGGTATACATGAATATTTTTAATTTTTATTCACATTAAATATGCGGCTTGGAAACGCTATACACAAATATTGCAAATGTTTTTGCAAGTTATCTTGTATACCTGTATTTTGTCAAAAAATAAACATTGGAGGACTAAGTCGATTGACAGCACAATATGCCCATGCCCCTCTGTTTGCTCAAAACTTTTGTGAGAATCACACATTAACATACATATACCAGTAAAAAAAAAAATAGCTGAATAGTTTGCAAATTTGCTGTATGCACCCCTTTTACTTTAAAATCCCCGCCCCCCCCCCCAAAAAAAAAAATATAAATAAATCATCGACCTTCCTTCTATCAACTGTTTATCTTCATGTCCAGCATATATCTTCATTAACTTCAAGGTATTGAAAAGAAAGCCTCAATAAATTCACATCCGGGATTACAGTTTCAATCAGGAAGCAAGCTTCCAAGAAACACATCAAATCATTAGCCACAAGCTGGCGCTCGATGCATGTCTAGCTTAGAGTTCCTTTATACAGTGCGTCCCAAAAAGAACTATACACTTTTCTAATGGCTATCAAATACAAAATATATGATTCCTGGGGAAAAGGTTTATATGTAGATAAAGCTCATATCCTCAACTATCATTATGACACAAAATTTTCAGAAAATAACGCTTTCTTCAGTGAGCAATGCCCACTTTTGTGAAGGACACAAAAAATAGCCTGCGCAGGAATTCGCTATTCATTTATCACCTTTGTATGGCACGCCATTAGAGATTCAACTAATAATGGAATAAATCTGCTAACAGAGTAAAACATATACCGAAAGTCAGAAATAATCAATCAATATTATGCAAAAATGTATTTTTTCACCTTTTCGTTTTCATATCATTGATTTTTGCTTTGACTTTAGTTTATTTTTGTCTTTGTTGGCTGATTTAATCGTTCCATTATTAGTTGAATCCCTAATGGCGTGCCATACAATGGTGATAAATGAATACCAAATTCCTGCGCATGCTAATTTTTGTGTCCTTCACAAAAGTGGGCATTGCTCACTGAAGAATGTGTTATTTTCTGAATTTTTTGTGTCATAATGATAGTTGAGGATATGAGCTTTATATTATATCTAAACTTTTTCCCCAAGAACCATATATTTCTTTTATTTGGTAGCCATTTTAAAAGTGTACAGTTATTTTTGGGACGCACTGTATAGAGAGATGGCCCCAACACAGCATTTAAATCATGAGTTGTCAAGGCTCTCTAGTCTAGCTCAGAGCCATCATTAAACAGAGTTTGGCCCACCCGGTTTGAGTATGTAGGTTACAACATGGTGTGTACTGCTTTGTTAGGCAAGCACCTGTTAGTACAAAAGAATATGCCCCATGTTTTTACCCAACTGTAAACAAGTTGGCCAAACTCTGTTTTAAAGGGAGAGTGAACTTACCAACCCTGTCATTGACAGTGTGTTATTAATAAATAAAATTAAAATATACCTTTGGCGAAAAAAACTATAAACAACACAGTGTATAAATTAACAGATAATTTGTATTGTATTGGGAAACTAAAATGTTTTGAGGGGGAAATTATTTGTTTTGCTATTTGGTGAAATGATTATTGCTGTGTGAATTAACTGAGCAGTGAAAAGTGTGTTATTATTCAATTGGGCCTGTTTTAAAAGACTACACTGCTCAGGATGTTGCATTATGGGTTAGGTACCAGGGCAAAATTGAGTAGTTGATGACTAGAGGTGGCTCCTGGTTCATATTGGCTTTAATAGATGGATCTGGTCTACCTCATAGGCCTTTATTACAGAACTTGGCCAACTTGATTACAGTTGGGTTACAAGATTACATACATTTTTTTTAAATTTATTTTTGTATCTTGCTTGTGCAATGTTGTAACCTCCTCGAACCAGGCTGGCAAAACCATGTAATAATGGGCTCTGGTTTAGCAACATGATTACGATGTCTTTCATACGGAGAGCAATATTTTTGTTGCACTATATATGTACATGTGTTTGCTATAAAAGATAGGGGTTGTTTTACGATCAGGGTACACCGTCAAAAAATGGCCTTCTGTGCACCATACAAAGAAATACAGGTATTGTTCTCAAATCTATGATGACAAGCTATTGGGCAGTGTTAGAGCAACCTACAAGAGAGAAATAAATTATTGAAATACACATTTACTTCGAAAAATTGACCGTATCTGGCATTTTAGGGCAAAATTAATGTCTCATTTTATTTTTTCTAATTTTTGAGCATCTGCATCTTTATTATTATTAGCAATCATTAGGCTTGTTTTTCCAATCAAAATAGACTACTGAAATGCGATTGTTTAACCCTAATTAGACTGGGGTATTTTGGAGGCTGGACTGACGGGGGGGGGGGGGGGGGGGGCGGGGGCCCTAAAAGGCCCCCCCCCCCTCAGATCTCGGCCGTTGATCGCGAGATCGCGATAAAAATCAACACACATGTCACCCATGACGCAATCTACAGAATCGTATATTTGGCCTAAAAGGCCCCCCCCCCCCTCAGATCTCGGCCGTTGATCGCGAGATCGCGATAAAAATCAACACACATGTCACCCATGACGCAATCTACAGAATCGTATATTTGATTTTTACAAAATTATTCAAATTTATTTTTAATGAATTAATTATGCTAATTTATGCATGAAATCATACTTTTTGCTCTAATTCACTAAATATAGCTCCTAGAATGCTAATATTTGGTGTGAATGTTCTTTATAGCATTCCTATCAATTGTACTTGAAAAAAAATCCGGTATCCAAATTAATTTCTTATGTATTTTATTGTTTTTTGAATATCTTATGTATTTCTTTGTTTTTTCAACCTTTTTATTCTTCTTGTTTTTTAGATGGACATTGTCTGCGACATTATTTCGGTCATTAATAGCAGCAAATCAAATGATTGTTATAAAAGCAAAATTAACCACTCGGTTATGAATTTTAGCTGAAAACACAATTTGCATTGACTTTGTACATGAAATCACGTTTTGGAGCAATTTTGGGTCTGACGCACGGGTACAAAATTATGCGTAACTCGCGAACCGAGTACCCAGGCGTCGCAAATTTGGGCTTAACCCTAAAAAGACTGGGCTATTTTGACACACATAAAGACTGGGGGGGGGGCTCATTCAGCCCCCCCCCCTAAGATCTCGGCCGTTGAGCGCGCGATCGCGCCGAAAATTGGCACGCGCGTTACCCATGGCATCCTCTCCAAAACTGAAGAGTCATATCCTCCGAAAAATTTCATTACTAATTAATTATGCTAATTTATGCATAAATTCAAAGATTTGCTCTAATTATTTAAATAAAGCCCTGAAAGTGCTAATTTTTGGTTTACAGGCTCTTTGTAGGCTTCTGGTGAAACATGTGTAAAAAAAAATTCTGTATCAAGATTTATTTCTTATGTATTCTATTGTTTTTAAAATTTCTTACGTATTTCTTTGTTTTTCGACTTTTTGTTTTTTAATGTTTTTTCAATGGAAATCATCGATGACACTATTTCAATCATAAACAACCTTAAATTAATTGATTTTAATCATTAAAAGAGAAAATAATGATACATAACACAATTTGCATTGGATTTGTACACAAAATCACGTATTTGAGCAATTTTGGGTCTGACGCACGGTTACAAAATGTTAAGTAATTTCGGAACCGCGTACCCGGGCATCACAAATTTGGTCTCAAAAGTTGCGCAAGACTTGAAAGAAAATAGTCAGAAGTCTCGGCGAAATTTTTTGCAGCGTTGCGAAGTTATCACGAAAAATGTCGAAGGGGGCTGAATGAGCCCCCCCCCCCCCCCCCAGTCTCCCCCCCCCCCCCCAGTCTTTTTAGGGTTAAAAGATGCACGGGCTTCAAAGAAAAAGTCATTAAAAAATCGTGCCCACAGCTTCTCCCGTTAAAAATTTATTGCAAAAAATGTTAAGGGGGGCCTTTTAGGACCCCCCCCCCAGTCCAATTGGGGTTAAAAACTGAAAACCCCAAAAGCTACAGTTAATTTGATTTTTTTGTGACCATTAACCAAAAATGAGGTACCAAATCTGTCAAGAAATGTCCTCTCCGAATTTGGTGTCTTTACGCATAGTTTGACATTACTTGATGAATATGTTTTTGTCTGTAAGAACACTTGCATACATGTACATGTATATGCAAGAAACTTATAGGCCCGAATTCACAAAGGTGGATTCTACAAAATCCATGTTTTCAACCCTGGGTTTAACCTAGGGTTGGACCTAGGATTTTCAATTTGGTATTCACAAAGGTGGACTCGACTGAATCCATAGATCCACAGCGTCATAAAACGTCATAATTTTGGTCAACTGTTGGTGAATCATAAACTGGTGGATCCGTGGAGCCGTCGATTAAAAAACCCACGGATCCACGGATCCATGGGTTTTGAAGAATCCTCCTTTGTGAATTCGGGCCAACATGTTTATTTCGCCCACATCCACTTATTTTTAAGACAGTTCATGTTACAATGTTGTCAAATCACATTCCGTCAAAAAGCAAATAAGTTGGTGACCTCATGCCTCAAAATTTAAAAGCAATTATCATTTCACTTGTCTAGAACACATACACAAAAATTGGGGAAAAGTAAAACAACTTTTTTTTTTTTGGTCCAGTGAGACAAATAGGTGTACCCTGATTGTAAAACAACCCACAGAGAAAAAATCTGGTGTGATAGTTGAAGTGTACACCTTTATCTTGCACTTATACACCTTGAATATAAGTTGTATTGATCATGATCACATTTTAAACAATTAACATTAAAAGAAGGAATCTCATGGGTATTGTTAAATAATTGTGCATTTTGATTGATAGCACTATGAAACACAAGGAAATGAATCCTACCTTGCTACCGTAGGTTCTTTCCTCTCTAAGTGTGTACTGTGTTCTAATGCTTCCTTTGCCGTTGTACCACTGCAATAAAGAAATCAAAAAGAAATAGAGTTAAAGGTTTGGGGGGGGGGAAGAGTCAAATTAATAGTATGATATATTCATCTGCATGTAAAGATAACGTGGTCACTACACTACAGAGATACTTGTTCATTTTTTTGACATAAAAGCCATCTGTTTTCTTTTGTATTCACATTGAATTAAATCTCTATACAGTGTGTTCCTAAAAAGAGAGGACCGAAGTTCAAAGGTCAGTCATTCCAAAAGTATATGGTTTATTCTTGTGATTCGTTTACTAAAATATTAAGTAACTCATCAGCTTTAATTTGAGACATTGCTGACGTCCAAAGTGTAATGGGTCACAGAGTTAGGGTCTTTTGAAGGCGATAGGTACAAAACCCGTTTTTTCCAAGTTTGTGGTTTTTCGGGTATGAAACAAACCTTTCTTAAGTAATTGGTGTCATTGGATCTCTTTCAGCAAGTTTCAATGAAATGTCATCTTCTTTGCTAAAGTGGATTTCTCACTGGTAATGAGATGCGTTCTTAATTATGAGTCTCTGGAGTCTCGGAGAGGTCACTGCGACGGATCCTGAGTCTCCAGGAAGTCGTGAGAAAACCAAACAAATGTCAAACATGTTCAATATTTTAGTAGACTTCTTTCAGACGCAAGCAAGTCTCTGTGACGTCTCGGTGGGTTGCCGCGACGTCCCCTAAATATGCACGAAAGTATCCACGACTTCTCAGAAACTTTGTCGGAACTTGCTAGCGATTAAAAGAAATCGAACAGGATTGACAATTTTTTCAGACTTTTGTTCGATTTACCCACGACGCCCTGAAGTCTCAGGAGACGTCACCACGACGTCACCACGACTCCAGAGGCCCATAATAGTGAACCCATCTCATTGCCAGTGGTCCTTTGGAAAATGAGATTGAATTTCATTGAAACCTTGTGTGAAAAAATACCCCAAAACGATGAAACCAAAAACTAACAAAAATTTTGTTTCGTACCCCAAAAACCAAAAACTTGGAAAAAACGGGTTTTGTACCTATTACCTTCAAATGACCCTAACTCTGTGACCCATTACAATCTAGACGTCAGCAATGTCTCAAATTAAAGCTGATGAGTTACTTATTATTCTAGTAACAAATCACAAGAATAAACCATATCCTTTTGGAATGACTGACCTTTGAACTTCGGTCCTCTTTTTTTAGGAACACACTGTATAGTGCCCTGTAATATAGAATATACATCAATCTTATAATTGATATCATTTGTAAGTCTAAGGTAAACCATGGCCTGAGAGCCACAATTAATCGAACGACTGATCTCTTTTATGTTACAATGCCTGCACAGATGACATAATGAAAAGGAAACAAAATAACAAACTGTTATCATTATCATGAACATATTTGTCTCACTAAAAACTTAACCCTGGTCTATAAAGTCTCTTGTTTCCTGGTAATAATAAAAGAAAATCACTCAGTTTGATCACAAAGATAAAGAACATGAACAAAGAAAAAGAGTACACTACATAAGAACAACAGATGAAAATTGTTATGTAATCCCTGTCCACCCGGTTCCATTAAGAATGGAGTGAACAGGAAACTGATCATAGCTCATTGTCAAATGTTTGAGACTCATCATATCAAAATGAGACAAAAGTCACCTAGAAAAGAGTCAAAGAAATTAGAAAAATCATAAAACAAATCTCAATTTATAGGGGAAAATATTTTTGATTTTCTGAATCTTTAACGTTTCATGTGTACTCTGTAAAAAGAATGGGTGCAAACAATAATGGGAAAGTGTTTGAAATAATGGGAAAGTGTTTGAAAATTAATTGTTCTGCCGATATCCTTGACTCTCTGCTCGGCAAATTATGTCTCATTTTGATATGATGAATCATATATTTCTACAACCTACTCCATCACAGAGATTACCTTACCTGAAGCTATATCTGTTTCTCCTCAGAAAACTGTTACTTCTCTTTAGTCCTTTGGTAACTCTGCTCCTGTGTAAACACATTGATATAAAATCACATAGTTAATCGGTGATACCCAACTGCAGAGAATATGCTTGTACATTTACAACCAGAGGGCACTGTAATAATAATCATTATTATTGTTTATATTGCTAATATATAGCGCCTACCACTCTACAACAATGCAGTACTATTAGGCCTTTAAAAAAAAAATTGTTGACTTGGTGTAACCCGCCCTACCCTAATTTTATCGCCTACCCTATGCTTTTTTATTTTTTATTATCCGATAGCCATTGCGTAAATATCGATATCGCAGTGGGGAAAAACCCGGATGATTGTTGCTTTCGTTGTTCTTGGGCTGGGCTTATTTGTTGTTTTAATAAGGAAAACTGGCCCGTTTTCTGATTTGCTGTTATCTGAAACAGTGTGTGTGTGTGTGTCCATATATATGTGTGTGTGCATGGAGTAATTTGGACATATGGTGGTCTACCCCTCTCATCAGATCATCCCCAACGGTCTGAGGACCTATCTACGCCACTGTATGTATATAATATGTATGAATGGTTACTTTCATGTATGCAAATATAAGCAACAAAAAAAAAACAAAAAAAATCTGCCATACCTACACTAATTTTTAGTGAACCGTTATGCTAAGTTGACAATTTTTTTTTTTTAGGCCTTACTCTGGCTATAGCAGTGCCGCTGTTACAAGCGCTGCATTTCAAGGACTAAATATTCCTACCAAGTCCCCATTCACCTCACCTGGGTTGAGTGCAGCAACCTGTGGATGAATTTCTTGCTGAAGGACATTAACACAGACAGCGAGATTCAAACCCGAGACCCTCTGAGGGGCCGCAAAGTATTTTGGCAAGTGGAGTCAGGGCGGCAATGTTATCAATATTTACAGGTTTTGCAATTCTTTTCATATTTCCCACCTTCATTAAAATGTTTTTTTAACACGGCAATTAAAAAAAATCATTTTGATAAGTCAATGTAAATCTGACAACTTTTAACCCAATGGACTACATGTATTTCTATTCCTTTTTATTCTGTTTTGTTAAGCACATACATTTAGACCAACATGTAATACGCATTATGCTCTGAAATATAAAAAAAAATTTCGTCACCATTTTTTTTTTAACGCCACTGAAAATAGGGCAAAAATGTTGCTTAGGCAGCTTACCAAAAGGTAATGTCAACGGTCAGTTGCATGTGGACTGTATCGAGGGATTATAGACATGTACCATACTAATCCACTCCAATTAAGCCAATGGAAGACAAAGTATATCTGAGGGCATTACCATTTAGAAAGCCTCCTTACAAGGGTGTCAAATCAAGAACCTTAAATGTCTACATCCACAATATTTGGGGTAAACCAAAAAGTAGTATGGATGAACGAACATAGTGCTCAAGCCCCAGTCACTTACTGATAGAATCCCTGGTTCTCTATGGCACATTTCCATACATGTTCGGCTGCTGCATCAGTCCCTAAAAAGTACCGGTGGTTGACTTTCTTCTGCACATATGGAATAAAACACAATTTAAGAATAAGGAATGACTCTTACATCTTAAGACTGACCATTATGGTCTGAAACAAAATAAAATTCTCAAGTGCTAATGGAATGCCCACAAGAAGCATCAGAACTAAATCAACATGCTGACAACTGTTGTTGTTCCCGTTGAATGAATGAATCACATTCAACCCAACTCCAAATACAAAAATTAATTTAAAATGAATTAATTACCCAATTATCATCAAGTATTGAATTATTCCGGGTGAGATACAAGCTCTGGGCAGCTACTAATAAAGTGCTTCATAAGAAAGAGGTGTTTTATATATATATTTTTAAAAAAAGACTTACAATTTTTTCTTTTCTTAATTAGACTGTACTAATAGCTTATAATCTGACCTCATTAAAGACAGCATGGATGATAAGAGCTCGGCCATCTTGAGAGAATTTCCTAATGGTATCCCACTTGAAGGTCTCAGCCAGCATGCTACCACGGAACAAAAGAACTCCACGGAACGTCAAACCAAGATACAGCGTAGTCCCATACATGTCCTGTTCAATAGCAAGAACACAAAACTTTAACATTTGGACTTTATTATGGGTGAAGACAGGTTACCAGGAAGGGGGGGGGGGGGCGAGTTTAATATTCCTGATGGTATCCCATTTGAAGCTCTCAACCAGCGAGCTAACATGATACAGTTACACTCCATGGAAGGTCTCTAAACAAGATACAGTCGGGTGGAAGGATTTCTTTCATGCAACTGATATGAAAGTAACCCACTACACCAAAAAAACATCCAAAATAGTTTTAGCAAAATCAGTTTATCCCAATAGCAAAGCAAAAACCAAAATTAAATAATCTTTTAAAAATTGTATCATCAGGATCTTTTAAAAGGTTCCAGGACAATGGCCTCAGAGCTAAAGGTCGTTGCATATAATCAAATTAATCTGTGTATTTATGACGTCTCTTTGGTAACAGTAATTTGACCTCCCAAACAGCTCATTTTGGAGAAGGTGTCTGACACATGTACAGGTAAATAAAGAGCCTTACTGGTTGAGGTCAAAAGAACTTTCTTACCCGTACTAAATGAGGATCTACTCCATAGGTATCAAGCTTATGAGCCGTCTCTATGAATTTGAATTCAGCCTGTGCCTGCATCATACCACTGTAAATATAAAATAATATTATTCAATATTTTACTATATATTTACTTTTATAATTAATTATAATGAATATAATCATTAGAATCACAGAGATGCCAACCCTACGGAATAATTATAACATTAGAAATTAGAACGCAAATAATCAAAATATTTGAGACAGCTGAACCACATGACTTCTCACGAGAGAAAGCATGAATAATAACTTTTACTCTGTCATTCAATTCTGGGAATGAATTCAAATTAAAAATATTGTTTCTCTTGCGACCAAGACATTTAGTTTCAGCTGGTTCAACTATTTGTGTTATTCACTTTCTAATTTCTAATTTTATAATTATTCCGTAGGGTTGGCATCTCTGGAATCAATTAAAATATTATAAACTTTAGACAATCAAAAAATATCTCACCTATAATTGAAAACTTTGGAAATGTACATTGTATATACATTGCAGCATTTCTTACCAAAAAAACATAATAAATGTATATGATTGATGAGGTCAAGTTTTAGTATACTGGTCTAAATTGATATGTCAGTGAATGATGTTTCTGGTTCAACTTTCATTCATATTCAAATGAAGTAATTTATAATAATAATAATAATAATAACGCATTTGTATAGCGCCATCTGTCTAGTTAAACTATTCCGAGGTGCTTTGTAAAACAAGATGAAAGTGTTGAACAACATACATGATGTAGTTACAAACACATTCTCTTAATAAAAACAGATAAGATAAGAGGGACTGCCTGTGAGGCGCACACTCCAAATCTGCCATGTCAAAGTCAAAGAGGAAAGGATTGTCAATGCCAAAAACACAGACAGTAAACATCAATATATATTTTGATAATTATATAAAGAACTACAATTTACAATATAATACAACATTAATATTCAAGTTAGTATGCCTTCACAAAAAGAAATGTTTTGAGATTAGATTTGAACGTTTCTAATGTCTCCAAAGAACGAATCTGTGTAGGTAATGCATTCCATAAAGCTGGAGCAGCTGAAGAAAATGACCGATCTCCGTACATTGATACATATCTTTTTGTAACAAGCAAGTTTTTTCCTGAGGAGCGTAGATTACGACTAGGAACATATTCTCTAAGAAGATTGAATATATATGCAGGCGCACAGCCATGCATTGCCTTCCAAGTAATAAGCAGAATTTTGTATTCAATACGTTCCTTTACTGGTAGCCAATGTAGCCCTTTCAAGACAGGGGAAATATGATCCCTTTTGCGGGTTCTTGACAAAACTCAAGCAGCAGAGTTTTGTGCACGTTGTAGTTTAGCTAATTGACATGATGGCATATTATATAACAGAGAATTGCAGTAGTCAAGGCGTGAAATTACAAAAGAATGAATAATGATGGCAAGAGTTTTATTTGACAAAATCTTGCGAATTTTGCAAATGTTTCGTAATTGAAAATACATAGCCTGACATGTCTTTTGTACAAATTCATTCATTGTCATGTGACTATCGAATAACACTCCAAGATTACGTGGAGATTGTGAGGATAAAACATTTGAGTTACCAACACGATGTTGATTAATTTATAACAAAGAAGTAACGCTGTCAGTTTTATCTTGAATATATGTCACTGATAACAAGATTATAAACAAACTGTAAGCTGTACTGGTACATGTAGTGTTACAGTATTGATTGACTGATTGATTCTATTTGTCAAGTCCAGAAAGTACAGAATATAAATGACAGAGGAAAAGGATACACTGACAGGATAGCCAATGAAAGCTACATAGGCATATTTCAAATTATTTAATTCTTTGTATTGTACCTAAATGTATTGAATGATAACAAGTTACATATGTAGTTCCGATGGATATTGCAATAATTGAATACCATCAATCAACTGGAATAAATACACTGCTACGCTTCCACGTACACATGTATCCATGCCTTACAAATTTGTACATTTGCCCAAACTGAGAGATTAAACTTTGGTGACCAATTTTTCAATGCTCAATATTGGTATATTTTATGACGGCCCTTTTTTTTTTTTTTTTTTTTTTTTTTTACACGAAGTGCAAAATGACGGTGGTTGCAATCATGGTTGCCACAAATCATTTTCATTTATAGGTGAAACAAAGAAATACATTTGACAAATGTCTAATCCATCAATTTATTTACATTTTTTGTTTATTTCATGATAATGAGTGAAGTACATGTAATTAGTCAAAAATAGGGGCATTTTCTATAAACCACATAGCAGGGAATCGTTTCACCATATTGTCTGTAACGTTATGAATGACTTTACGAACAACTGGAACATGTTTTGGGGTGCTCTACTACAGTATATGCTGCCACATTCCTGATCATTTAGCACAAGAACTGGTCACCAGTCTCATAAAGTCATGCAATTTTTTACGAACTACATGGTGAAACTCCCCCCCCCCCCCCCCCCCCATCAACTACACGTACAACTACATTTATGACTTGTATAGGGCAGTTCCAAGCAAAACAGGACATGGAGCTGAAATTTTAATGTGCCGCTGTGCCTTCGAAAATGCAAATTAGGATCTGAAATTACCACAAAGGCTTCTTTACAATACAACCAATCATTTAAGTTAAAAAAATTTGCAATTCAGTATTCTTGCGCTGAATAATTGATCAAACCCAAATTTGCACGTATGGGACTATGGGGCTTTAAATGCCTCTAATTCTTATATCTCGTCACTTTTTGCCAATTTTTTTGGCTTAATGTAATTGTCATGGTCTACTCCAACAAACTTTGGTATTAATATTTCTTTATAATGAATTTCTCCTCACGAAAAAGACCGGGAAACCACATGTCACTCCGTAACCGGACAAGGGTTCAAGTTCTAAGACATAATTAACAAAATATTCAACCAATTTTTTTATGCAAGGTGGCATATTATACCTAGAATAACATAGAATCCAATCAATAACTCAAAATTGTGATAGCCATTTAAATTTCACAGAGTTTAAGCAAAATGTTTTCTGCTCAAATATGCATGTCCATTTTGCGTCACTCCGTAACCATGATTATGAATATTCATATCTCATTAATTAAGAGGATCACTATAAAAAAAAATTATCATTTTGAAAAGAGGGTACCATCAGCTTTTGTCACGAACCATTTCTTTGTACATAAAGATTAAAGTATGGATGATAAACTTATTTGAATGCTGAAATGTTGCTTCTGAATGTCACTCAGTTACCTTGGAACTGCCCTATACTAGATGGCCTTTCGGAATAGAAGCATAATCATACCTGAGATCTGACTGATGTAATTCTTCTATCCTGATCTGTAGTTTCTCTGATTGTTTAGGGAACATGGTGAAGTAGGAGACGTAGCCTGGGAGATGTTCTTCAGGGTTGTAATCTTCCAGATTAGCTATAAGGAGAGAAATAAATGGAAAGGTAAAACACTTTTGATGGAAGTGTATTTTAGTGATAATTCCAGAGCTGCCTACATTCACACTACATTCCAATTCTTAATTTTCAAATAAAAATAGAATGACACATTGGAAATTTGTCAGGTCTTTTGAACTTCTTCTTGTATTAATGGATGAAATACTAGAAATCAGTACTACTTGGCAGCTCTGCAGTTAATACTTCATTACTGCACATCTTCCTATAAAATGGAAATCAGATTTGACGTGGTTCTAGATGAGGTCATACCTGAAATCTCACAACTTGACCTCTGTGACCCTTTACTTTGATTTGAATTTAAACTGTATAGTTTATCTTAAACTACAAGGTACTATTGCATAGATGTCTCTTCATACTTTAAGTTTTAAGAAATTGAATAGATTTTAATATTCAATAAACAAATTTAAGCATTCTGGTATGTTTCAGGTATTATATACCTCATATTAAGGATCTTTACTCATCTTTTGTTCTAATTGGTTGAAAGTGCAATCATGGTCTTAAGCAGAAATATGTAACTTGAGACATACCGCAGTCACTTCTGTAAGCTTTCAGGGACCTCACAACCTGTCATGACCCCGTGGCAATGCAGCATGAAATAGCAGCTGTGAGGTCCCCTTAAGCATAGAACTGACTACCTACATTATGCAGCAGTCACTATTTACTACTTCTGTAAACAAAACAAGAATTCTTCAAAGAAAGTCAAATGAGTCTTTGAACAGTCCTTCAAAATGTTGTGTTACTCAGGTCAGGTGTTGAGCTGCTCACCATATCTGGCTTATTACTCAGAAAGGTTTCCCATATCATTTAACCTAGTTCTAACATGAACTGTAAAACTTGAATCACATAAAGTGTTCACACTCACTATCAAAAGCAAATCCTTCCCCAAAATGACAAAGTTAATAATATGAAACTGCATACTTTAAAAAGACAAAATAATAACTTTTAAGGTTTAAGAAGTGTCATATGTAGAGGAGAGGTCTAATTCCTTGGGGATTTATAAGGTTATGGTTTCAATCAACAGCACAGGACTAAATGTTACTTCAACAAGGTACACAGTACCAGCTGAGTTCAATGTCACAGTTGATTGAAATCAAAATGACAACATCACTATTCAAATGAGTTCAATCGACTGCAATCAGCTGACGTTGAGCTCAAGCAGTACTGTACATTGCCGTATCAGGACAACTATCCCCCGGAAATAGGGTTAGGGTTAGGTGTAGAGTTGGGGTGTACATATTTAGGAGAGGGGGTTGTTTTCTAGGGAGAATTGTCCACGGGGGCAGTTGTTCTACAACTGCCAGAGCTTCTCCCCACCCAGGTGTGTAAATGGGTATACCTGTTACATTGTAGGGTTAAAATGAATTTGCCTTTTTATACTGGCTATCTTGATGTTGAAATGATCCATTAGGATTGGACAGGTATCAGAAAGACTTAAAGGAGGACTCCGGGCTGAAATGAAAAAGATTTGTAAAATTAAGTAAAATTCATCAAGCACAACACAGAAAATTTCATCAAAATCGGATGAAAAATAACAAAGTTATGCATTTTTTAGGTATTGACTTTTTTTGGTAAAACAGGTCTTGGCAATTGTCTCATTGTCTCATTTGAATATTTGAATATTCAAATGAGCAAACTGATGATGTCACAGTCCCCCTACTTCTTGTGTATTTTATTATATGAAATCCTATTTATCTCATTTTTTCTTATATTGCGTATACCGAAAATCTGTCCCTCATACTGAAATAAGTAAAAGCACTTGTAACCTTGAACATTCCACAAGGATTACACATCCCTGTTTTTATGTCCTTGGGGCAGAAAATCTTGATAATTGGTATTTCATACAATAAAATACAAAAAAGTAGGGGGACTGAGACATCATCAGTTTGCCAATTTGAAGAACTGTTTCTTAAAAAATTCAAAACCTAAGAAAATTCATAACTTTGCTATTTCTCATCCGATTTTGATGAAATTTTCAGTGTTGTGCTTTTTCGATTTTACTTTATTTTTCTAATTATGCAAATTCCAGCCCGGATGAGTCCTTTAAAGGCATCAAATGACAAGAGTAATAATTTTCCAAAGCGATTTATTAGTGTTATTTAATAAAGATATATTGCTTCGAGTTAACCCTTACACTGCACGATGCAAGCACCCAGTAAAGCCTCATCTTGAAAAGAACAAACAATACGGCCATGGAGGAGGTCTCGCTTTAGTTGTTGGAATAACTGAAAGCGAGTGATTTCCTCCTTTAACGAGTATGGGTCACCTGGGTAGAACTTCACTCTGAATACTACCCTGTAGGGTGGGCCTGTCCCTGTAATTACAAAGGGAAAGAGATTGAAAGAGATGACATTAGATGTATGGTATAATCATGTTTTCATAATGTAACAATGCTTTGTAAATGCAATGTTTTTCCTAAAAAGGTAATATATCATTAAACAAATCTGTTGACCTGCACACTAAAAAAAGATAACTTTTTCAGCCTGATACATTGTACAAGAAACCCCATTCAAAGAAACCCATCATTGATTTAAAAACACTTTTCCGAAAACTGATCAAAGGCACATACATGTATATGTAGACTATGAGACGTTATGAAACATGCAGTACTTAACACACTAAAATATTGCTTAATTTTACATTTATAGACCATATTGTAATGCTTCTCAGCACATACATGTATGAATTTCTACAAAGATGATAAATAATACAATAGATTTGCAATAGTGCTTCTTGGATTAAAATGACTCTGTATCCCTCCAATCTGGTTATTATACATGTAAGATTTACTACGGCTTTATTTCTTATTAATCCCATCTCTACAATAGGAAAGAAACAAAAGACTCTTCTTGAGGAATAACCAAGTACCTAAAAAATGGAGGAGAAACAAAAGACAGATTCAAGGCATAATTCATCTTGGGTGAGATTTTATGACAAGATAATTCATGTATGTTGAGCATTATTGATACTCGCTTTATGAAGTTATTGATTTGTAATTTAAAACAATTGTTCTCACCTTTCAGCTGTTTGAGTGCATTCTTCTTACAATCCAGCCAATGCTGAAAAGAAAGTGACAAATTATTTGCAAATTAAAAATGAAATTATCAAACTTCAAACTATCACACTGAATGCATGCATTCCATACTTACAAATACATGTACATGTATATATGCTGTTTAGTATACATTGACACTCAAAAAAGCAAAAAAGAAAATTCGATTGAGGGTCTTAAAAATAAAATTCTTGTATAACATTTATGTAATGTAAAAAAAAATAATTTATTACACCCACTATTCGGGATATTTGTTGTATCTTGGACATCTATATATTGTATGCATTTTGTTCGTGCATTTTCTCATCATGATATTGGGACCTTTTGCATTATTATATTTTGTACATATATGTACTTGCAATACTTTATTCAATTATTTGAAAACAGAGCAAATGGAAATGTAAAAGAAATTACACACAAGTTGGTTTTTGTATATCTAAACTTACAATATTCTCTTTCAATATTTTTCTTATCACACAATGTGCAGGACTTCACAAATGAACTTAAATACCCCACCCCTTTTTTCTTCAATGTCTCACAGGTCTCTATCTTTCTACACAGATCCCCCTAACCCATAATGAGTCATGATCTACATTATATCACACATGACCCTCTGTAATTAACCACACACCTTCTTCTAGCAAGCGATGGGTGCATTCATGGTTGATTTTGAAATCTAAACTGGAACACAAAACTCAGACATCTAAGGGGGAAAAAAGGTTGCGTTCATGGTTCCAATTCCGGTCGTAAATAGAACACTATTCTGAGGAAGTTTTTAACACCAAAAAAGGTGCGTTTTTAAAGACGATCACTGCAAATTGTGCAGCAAGCTGCGCTGGGGCCGCTGAGAGCGGGGAATTTGAAGACAATCCATGATGCATATTCTGCGTTAAGTTTTTTAATATGATTTATATATCATGATTCATGTTTAAATTTTGTTTTTGACCACGAACGCACCCTAAGTTACAAACAACGTCATACTGAACAAGTCACAAACCACTCAGCCTCACATCCTACAAGGGCTGGGCACATTAGAGCCAGTTGATGACAGTTAGAGTACAGTCCAAGTCTCATTATTTATAGGGCACTGACAGAATAAGCAAATTACTACTTTTAATACCACAAATGTTGGGTTCTTTATTAAACCAGCCCAAAATATTCTGGGTATCTCACCCTGTAACCTCCTCCCCATCAAGGCCGCCCTCGCCCCCCCCCCCCGCCTTCATACGCACATGTTGGGACCTGCCCCCAACGCCTCTCTGTACACAATTAATAAGTTTTGCCATGGTTTTCCATACATTTTAATCTTATTATTTCTAGAGAGCCAGAAAGGTAGAAACTTAATAAATTTTTACACCCTCTTGGATATTTATTGTAATTACAATGTATCACAATTTGGAATATAGTATTATTCTTTATTTTTTCTTGAAGCATATGGTGTCGATCAAATTGCTTCTGGACATAAAATATGAAGAACTTTGGTAAAATATCTTTCAGGAAATACCATTGAACATGCTGTAAACAACTTGGTCATCTAAATATACACATGAACACGTATGTAGTCAAGTCTGAAATGTACAAGAGGAAGTATTTAATGATACAATCAGAGCTAAAAGAGGTTCAAGGCGAATTTAGCAACATTGGTTTACAATCTACACGTAAGTTGAAGATCTATTTTTAATTGTATGTCAGAGACAGTCACTGTAAAGAATTTTTTTTTACCAATTTGGTAAATGTACATATAACTTGGAGATATCACAAAGAACCTGTCAGGAAATTGTTAAATTTGTTGCATTTGTTACACTGCAGTCATGGCTAATTTTTCTGTATTGAAGGAATTTATTGTAAATTTCATTTCCCCTAGGGTGGCCGTACCTCAAATCGAAATTTAACCATTTTTATACTGGGCAGTTTCATACATGTACAATGTACAAACATAAGTTTATGCATATTGAGATAACAAGGTTCCAATTTCAAAAGAAGGGTGTCAACTTCCAAAGTACAACACTTTCTGAAAATAGAATATATCTCACCATACTTTGAGTGGTAATGTATTATTATTATTATTATTATTATTATTATTATTTATTCGGCAAATAAAATTACAAACAACAATACATTTTAAACAATACTGAAATGTATTTTGACTAATTTTGATTAATACAAGTGTATTTGGTATGCAACTGGAAGGGTAATTGAAGGGTTTTTGTATGGTCAAAGATATTGAATTGCTCGTCAATGAAGGGCTACAGAATATGTGTTGCAGTGTAAAATGTATGGGGAGGGGCTGACCATGCAAAATGATAAAATCTAATAACTTTTTTTTCCCAAATTTTTGTGCAGTTTATCTGCACAATGCAATTTTGCTCTGATAGATTTGCCTAAATACATGTAGATGTATCTCCTTTAAATGCTTGTAGTAACTCACCCTCTGTTTGTGTTGGTCGACATAACGCAACCCAAAGTATTCCCTCTCAGCAAGTCTTAAGGCATCACATGCTTGGTCAAGTAAGAACTGTCCTTTACTATCTCTCTGAAAAATCAAGAAAAAGAGAGAAAAAAAATAAGGATTTCAAACATGAATAATGTATAAATTTGTAGGATATTTAAAGGAATGAATATTTTTAGGCATATCTTGAGCATATTATGACTACATATTAGTAAGGGCAATTGAAGAGCAAATCCTTTACAGTGGACTTTTATGATATACATGTAGCATTAGAATAATGTACATTATTATTATTATTATAATTATTATTATTATTATTATTATTATTATTATTATTATTGTTATTGTTATTGTTATTCTGATTATGATTATGATTATTCTTATTATTATTATGATTTATTATGAATTATTATGATTATTATGATTATTATGATTATTATTATTATTATGATGATGATGATGATGATGATGATGATGATGATGATGATGATGATGATTATTATTATTATTATTATTATTATGATTGATTATTCTTATTGTTATTATGATTTATTATGATTATTATGATTATTATTATGATTATTATGATTATTATTATGATATTTATGATTATTATCATCGTCATCATCATCATCATCATCATCATCATCATCATCATCATCATCATCATCATCATCATCATCATCATCATCATCATCATCATCATCATCATCATCATTATTATTACTACTACTACCACTATTATCCCTAGCTTACTAAATCAATTTTAGGTATAATTCCACATACATATGTCCATAGGATCTAATATAGAGTCTAATCATAATATTACAATATCATATCCACATATCACTGCTGAGTAAGAAAATAAACAGGAAAAATTGGGTAGATAAGGCAGGGAAACCAGGCAAACTGTGATCAACAAGAAATTTTACTTACATGTAATACATTTTGAGAAGGACTTCAAACTGGCCAGGATATTGTTCAAGGGGAATTTTTTATGAGAGAACCGATAGCATTCAAAAGTAGAGTGATAAGACACTTCTCAATACCACATTCTTAAATTATTGCTTTAAATAATCTCTTTACTTAGTGATTTACCCCATGTCACTTTTGTTTTGACTTGACAGGCACGCTCAAACTGTGCCTCGGACAAACCTGATATTGACAAAATAATGCAAGAGTGGATCCACCAGCGTCTGTTTACAAAATTAACAATTAGAATCAAGGTGATGTTTCCAAATTATTTAGCAGAGGCATCGGAAGGTTGTGTGAAAAGAAAGAATTGGAGGGGCAAGCCATTGTGTGTCAACAATCATGACAATGGCTTGCCCCTCCAATGCCACTGTTGTGTAGGTGACACTGGGTCATTCCGTGTCAAATCACCCAAAAATAATTAAAAATTAATCGCACCGTCTCAGAATTTGTTCATGGTATATAGGGAATTTGAGGTGGCCCATGCAGAAATACCAATTTTGAGCGCAATCGACTGTACAGTTTTCTCGCTAGGCCATGCCCATTTTCACTGATTTAACCAAAAACAGGTGTTTCTACCAATTTTTAACTGACCATGACTCTTAAACTGATTGGCCAAAATCTATCAAATTAGTTTCATTAGAAAGAGAATTAAATGAACTATTTAAAAATGTCTTCTTTTTTTTATATTGGGGCAATTTAACGAGTGATGACCTTTTGACCTTTGCTTTAAACTTGAATTTGACCTTGCGGATCACGTGACCTTGAACTGAAATTTTGACATCTGAAGCCCTAAAATCATTTCTACATAATATGAAAAAAACTGGAGATGTATTATTTTTTGTTTATTTTCTAGACACCCTTAAAGACCGTTGACGGAGTAAATACAACCTTACATCGATTGAAAGCTAAGTAGGCGTATAACATAAATACCCCCAAAATAAATTTAATTTTCATAACAGTATTCATAAAAAGATGATCGAACCTCAACCAGGCCATCCCTCCCAAATATTCAAAAAGTTACCCCTATTTTAATGGCGCGGTTGATGACGTCAAAGAAGTTTAAGGGACTGCTACTGCCAGGCATGATTGGGTTTCGCCTTTAGAAAACACATTTGTATTGCTATGTCAGAACAATAGACCCCATGTGTGCTAGAATTCTATTGTTATGAAATGAAAGGGCAAATTCATTCAGCATTTTAATAGCATGTAGCATTCCGTTATCATTCTTTGACGTCATCAGCCGCGCCACTATAAAGGAGACGAACCGCATCACCACTACTCTCTACACCAAACCCACAGATACCCACCAGTACCTCCACTCTTCCAGCTGCCATCACCGGTCACTTGCAAAACAGCATCCTTATAGTCAAGCCCTCAGACTCCGCGTATCTGCTCTGACGATTCTGACTTTCCTCCCATGCTAGGAACCTGAAGAATCATCTTGGTGACCAAGGAACATAGGTGGGACAGTCCAACAAGCCATTAACAAAGTTCGTTCTCTCTCTTAGATCTGATGTTCTCAAAACAAAGGAAAGCTGACCACCAGGACCCCCACTGACTAGAATACCCCTTGTGACTACCTTCACCCCTAATTTACCCCTCTCCGCAACCATTCTTCATGCTATCACATATTCTCCACCACTTCTGATCGTCTCCTACACCTCCCATCGTGGCATTCCGACGCCCCTGCAACCTGCAAGGATCTCATTTTTCGTGCTGAATGTCCCCTCCCTTACTGACCATTCTTCTCCCATTCAGCATGCACCCTTCAAATGTACAGCCAACAGATGCATCATTTGCAGTAATACACATCCACGAAGTACCTCCACTAGCAGATCTCATCACACCAAGGGAACATCACCTGCAACCACTTCTAATGTTATATATCTTATCACTTGCCAGAGTTTGTTAAGATCGCAGTATGTAGGTGAAACCAAGACCACTCTCAAAGACGCTTTCTATGGGCACAGATCCACTGTCACCACCACCAAGTTGACACCCCAGTTGCGGAACCATTTCAACCTTTCCTAACCACATCCATTTCTGACCATGTCTCTAACAGGGCATTGAATTTTTAGGTACCCGTCCGATTCTGTCCGTATCAGAGAGAGAAGTTCTGGATGAAGACGTCTTCGCACATTCACCTCAGCGGTCTCAACATTCAGGAGGGTAAATGACTACTTCTGTTTTTCTCACATTTCTTTCTTGATATCTGTTTTCCCCCCTTTCCGTTTAGCTTAGTTTAGTTTATTTGCAGGTGTTTGTTTTATTTGACTTATACATTCTGTTTCTCTTAATCAATTCTTCTTTCTCTTTTCTCCCTTACAGGTTTGGCTCACACTTCTCTTTTGTTTTTTGTTTTTTGTTTTGTTTTCATGTCTTCCCCTTGTTCTTTTACCTCTTTAACTTATTTATTTATTTCCCCCCTACTTCTTCTTGTAGGTCTATAACACGCAGGTCTACTAGGTTTTTTCCTTGGCTTTTTCTCTTTTCTTTCATTCTTTTCAGCCCCTTAGCCTCTACTCTAATCCCTTCTTTGTTTACTCTCTCCTCCCTCTCCCAGCCAATCATCTCCCTTTTGTTCCAGTTTACTGTTTGATCACACCTCTTCTTGCTTTTTGATTGGCTGGCTTCTTCACACCTTTTACATCCCCCTTTTTGTTCTCTCCCTCTTGGCTTGCCACTTAGGTGTAGCTTTTCTCTGTCTTTCTCTATATCCATGTTTGTTCCCTACTTTTCTGTGTCATTTTGTCTCTGACGAAGATTCTGCTAGGATCGAAAGCTCAGGCTCCTTTTGACTTCGAAATACTTTCTAGATGGAAGATAAAAATGCTTAAATTGGGAATTGTTGTATTATGAAGAAATATTAGCTTTCGTTTTATATGTAATTTTGGTTTTCATTTCTCGGTCCGGTCTGAGACTTTAAATAACTACAAAAATTGTTATAACAGTCCCACACATATCTTCCTGTGTTGTGTCAATATACAGTGATTTTGCATACATTACTGATGCAACACAAGTCTCTAGATGTTTACTTGATTATGGATAACTAAAACTTGTTTTAACGGGGGGAAATTAATATTAAGTTGATAGCAATGTTCAGGCATTATGGCAAGCCTGCAAAACCAATGTCAATACCATCAGAACTCAAGTAGATTAACGGAAACATCAGTACCTTCCATCTTCATTATTTACAAAAAATTACCGAATTTTGACTAGTCGGATCTTGAGACAATATATTTATTTTAGGTAATTGGCATTGTTTTTGCAGGCTTACAATCTATGTAAGTCCTGATCAATAGGCCTAATCAACTTCATATGAGCTGTTCTTCCACTTAGAATAAGTTTTAATAATCTACATGTATAATCAAGTAAGCATCTAGAGACTTGTTTTGTATCCATTGGCGGCGATCCCGGGGGAGACTATTTTTTCTGGGGGGGATCGTCCCCCCCTCGATTTTTAAAGCTTAACATATTTTTATGTAGTGATTAGCTTATGAAGCTAATAAAGAGGTAAAATGTATGTCAAATACAATGCTAAATGTTATTATAAGGCAAAATTTTCATTAGTTTCTGCATAATGTGCGAAGTATGCAAATTTTTAGCGTATAATTTTTCACTTTCGGGTGTTTCCGTCCCCCCCAGTCGTGACATGAAATCGCCGCGCTTGTTTGTATCATTATGCATGCATATTTGCTAGATATTGACACAACACAGGTAGATATGTGTGGGACTGTTATAAGAATTTTTGTAGTTATTTGAGAGGGTCTAGAAAATAAACAAACAATAATTCATCTCCAGTTTTTTCATATTATGTATAAATGATGTTAGGGCTTCAGATATCAAAATTTCGGTTCAAGGTCACGTGATCCGCAAGGTCATATTCAAGTTTAAAGTAAAGGTCAAAAGGTCATCACTCGTTAAATTGCCCCTATGTTAAAAAAAAGACATTTTTTAGATAGTTCATTTAGATCTAATTCTCTTTCCAATGAAACCAATTTTATAGATTTTGGCCCAGGCATCAGTTTAAGAGTTATGGTCAGTTAAAAGTTGGCGGCAACGCCTGTTTTTGGTCAAATCAGGGAAAAGGGGCATGGCCTAGTTAGAAAACCATACAGCCGATTGCGCTAAAAATTGGTATTTCTGCATGGGCCACGTCAAATTCCCTATAGTCTAGATTCTTTACCAAATATAAACAAATTCTGAGATGGTGCGATTTAACCCATTGGGTGAATCGACATGGAATTACCCCACTTTCATTCAAATTCAAACCAAATTTTCACTTGCGATTCACTGCAACAAATTATCTTTTCACTCACGCTTAGATTCAGATTCAGACTGACAATTTGACATGAACCCTCACAAGTCGATAGTCACTATTTTTCTCTCTTTGACTTTGAATTTGCAATCTTACTCTTAAGGCGGGCTCACACTATGCGACTTGCTGCGGTGCGATTTTTTAAACAAATGGTAATTTGCATTATTGATGCGACATTTGAAACATAAAAAGTTCTCTTATGAGATGTAAAAATTGTAAAGGAGCAATTCAATCAAAATTTTGTTCCAATGGGAGTCTTTAATTAGGAGTAAAGGTCAATTTTCCTTAAAATCGCAAGACCGCAGTGACGTCACTGCGATTTGGAAGCAATTAGATTTTATACATAGAAGGGGGTTCGCAATCGCCTTGAAATTCAATTTTGATGCTCATAGGAATACCAACAACTTTGTACATTATAAATTTCCTTGTTTAAATGTTTGTATCAAATAATATTAAAGTTTTCCTGAAAAATCGCACCGCAGCAAGTCGCATAGTGTGAGCCCGCCTTTACTCTTTCTCTTACTTTGCAATCTTACATTAATACATACTAGCTCATAGGCTGCCTAGTATAGACTCATTTCTGAGTCTATAGTGGATACCACGCGTGGAGTGGAGCCGTAATCAACTTACCGAGACTACCATGGACGTGACTACGTACGAAACATCAACACAGTCGTACTCGAAAGATTCACCAAATAAACAAAATGAGAAAAACATGGAAAATTCACTTACCGAATTGTTGGTAATCTTCTTCTCCTTATTTCCTTTCCTTGAGCACTGCTCCCTAATGTCCTCAAAGTAGTAAATTTAGTATTCAGCTGCTATATATGTACATCTTTGCCACCGATTCCACTGACCAAGAGAAGCAAGTAATTAAATGGCGGAATAAATTGTGCCGCCCTCTTTTTGTCGAAAGCTTGCATTTCGACGATGTCTCCGTCATCACGAGTCGAATGTGACATGGCAAACAGTAGTTACCTTGTTTGTTAATTTGTTGTTAGGACGATTAGCTTTTGATTCACATCGCGAATAGAATGAAAAATAAATAACTAAATAAAAACTAGTAGGGCCTAGTAATAATATAATAATAATATAATATTAACAAAAGTTTTGTTTATTGTTTTTAAAGCTATATGAGGTAGAGAGTTTTTTTGTTTGTTGTTTTTTTTATTTTTTTTTTTTTTTTTTTTGGGGGGGGGGGATGGGAAAATAAGTCCAAATTCTATCCAACATTTACTAGGGCAATTGTAGGCCTAAATTTCCTACCCCATTTTCCCCCTCCTCAAATGAATGGCTTAGATGTATGTACATTGTTAAAGAAAATAAATACATAAAACAGAGACAAAGACAGTTAGATGTATTTCAATTCAAGTTTAATTTTATTCAAACACATGAAGAAAATACAGATTATAAGGAATTTAAAAGTAAAGACAAAGTAAAGTAAACAAGACTAAGCTCTTCCGGCCCCCATTACCAAAAACATCTCGTCCACCCCCAGCCCCCACCCCCTCCATCCACCCCTATGGCCTAAAAAAAGTCTTGAGCAAAAAAAAAAAAAGAAAAAAGGAAAAGAAAAAAAAAGGCTAAGCTCCTCCGGGCCCCATGACGAAAATATTCGTCCAGCCCCCCCCCCCCCCCCTCTCCACCCCTAAAGAAAAAAAAAAAAAGAAAAGAAAAGAAAAGAAAAGAGAGAAAAAAAAAGGTTGGGGAATCGTCAAAGGAAAAGGAAATTAAGAGTAAAGACAAAGTAAAGTAAACAAGACTAAGCTCTTCCGGCCACATGACAAAAATATCTCGTCCAGCCCCCCCCCCCCTAAAAAAGTCTGAGAAAAAAAAAAAGGGGGGGGAATTGACGGCAGGCCCGATTTAGGCACTGAACCCTACCCCTATGGACGATACATGATGACCTTTATGATGTGCAGAGGGCCGGGGAAAAAAAAACATCTTTCTATTTTTATTTTTTATTTTTTTATTTTATTTTTTTAATAAATACTAAAGTGTGGAAGGTAGGTTAACATTTGTTTATTTTACCCCATGTTTACATAACACAACTCTCGCACGATCGTGCTGATCGCGATTGCAGGCACTCTATCTTTATTTCCATTTCATTTTTTTTCTCAAAGCGACCATACCAACTGGAGTGGCAAAATCGAACCGGAAAAACTGCTGAAAATCGGTGAGTTTTCCCTCTCATTTCACTCTTTTTGTTAAATAGTAATCTTTTTAAAGTACAAAATCCGTAATGTAAAAATGTTAAGAGTATATCGAGTTACAAATTTAAACGTTGTGATGGGATATAAAGTTAAAATTTAGACAAATATTTTTTTTTTTGTCATCCCGCCTGAGTGTCATGGAGACAGAGGCACGAGTTTGATATCAAACGAGTGTAGTGCATGAGTGGTGGATACAGGTCATTCACTGGTCTACACTCAAATTTTACGTTACAAAAATAACTCAAATTTATAATTTCTTATTAACAAAGATTGAGATTAAATAAGAACATGGTGAATTGTGACTGTCTGTGAAGTCAATGCCAATATGGCAATGCAATGGCAATGCCAATGGCAGAAGAATTTTTTCTGCTCACCTGAAATTCCACATTGATAGAGTCCACTTGTTCATCTAGTAGCTTGATAATGCAATGAAATCGATGCTCCATGTTGAATATGTTTGACAGAATATCTCGTTCTTTTCCAGATCTGAACAAAATTTAAGACATTTTCCCAGACATTGTGGTATAAACAGTGTTATTTCGACGGATTTTAAAATACCCCTTTGCAGGTGGTTGTTGCAAGAATAAACACTGCGCGCGACACGCGTTCGTCGTAAACTAGCGTATGACTATCAAAATCAGAAACCTATCAATACCATTTTCTCCAACGTATCAATTAGTCTGCGCTATGTTATCCCTGCAATATTAAACTGCGCGCGTACCGCCGTATAACGTCGACCTGCACACGAACGGTCGGTGTATCACCTCATGGCACCCCAGGGGTTTCGGGGTCGAAGGCAGCTCGCTCGTCGATAAAATACTGAGCCGACCGGTTGGATGGAAGGGGGAGGGGCACAATACCGGTACTCTAAGTAGCTGCTCTGCCTCTATCTACAATACTCTGTCACCTCTAAATTGACAATAAATAAGTGAGTCTGTATATTTACGATAATAACTGAGTGTTCAATTAGAAATGATCCTGATATTGATGGGTGTCAGTGGAAGTGGAAAGTAAGTATTATTTAATTTGATTTGATTTGATTTTGATTTGATTTGATTTGATTTGATTTTGATTTGATTTGATTTATTTGTCAAGTATAACAAGATTTACATAAGCTAATTGACGGGATGACCCATGAAAGCCCGAGAACTTATTTACAACGGGGTCCCAAAACGTCGAACAAAATCATCTATATAGTTTTTAGAATCGATTCTAGCTAGTTTTTTTAATCATATGTTTATAAACCATATTCCTTAATACCTATACATGTATAGGCTAACCTATACTCCTATACTATAGGCTATAAGTCGCTTACATTTGTGCCAAACATTATTCATAATAGGCCTAACCTTGTTTCATGTATTCTATTTGAAATTTGATGTCAAAATGAAATGGTGTGTAGTTCTTTTAATAATCAACTTAATTTTGAGCTTTGTTATGCTATTTTTAAATGAATAACAAGTATGTTTTCATGATGTTAATTGTTTTATATATAATTAAGTCAGACTTTCTACATTTTCCTGCAGGTCAACAATTGGGCATATGCTGTCAGATAAGGTATGCATAAATCTATAATGTATGCTTTCTTTATATTAATATATACATATATATGTTTCAAGACTTAGAGTTTTGGCAAGTTAAAATTCAGTTTGACTAGAACATACCTTACCCCCCCCCCTCCCTATAAAATTTGCTCTCTATTAGTTTTATATTTCTCTCTTCCCAGTTCCTCGACCATTTTCCATTTCTATCTCTCTCATGTCCAGCTTTGTTACCTAGCTCTTTTATTCGGGTACTCTTTTTCCATCTCTCTCTCTCTCGATCTCTCTCTCTCTACATGTATATATATTATTAATATATATATTAATATATATATTATATATATTTATATATATATTAATATATATTAATATATTAATATATATATTAATTGTCATATATATATATATATATTATATTATTAATTGTTATTATATTGTCCTTGTCATAGTACTTGACTTTCATTTCTGAAGAAAATAAAGAAACCGGTTAAAGTGGAAAAGATTTGCCTACACGACTATTCCTTCCAGAAGTTTTGTTTAATTTTATATAATATATATATATATATATATATATATATATATATATATATATATATATATATATATATTATATATATATATATAGTATATATATATATGTTATGATATTATATATAATATATAATATATATATATATATATATATATATTAGTGAACACCATAAGTGAAAATTATATACCAGTATAATTATATTCAGTGAAATAGTTTCTCTGGTGCTCCTTGTCATAGTACTTGTACAGATGTCAACATGGTGAAACTTAACTATAGACAGCGCTGGCCCCGAAGGCGACAGCGCTGTAGAAAGGATTTCTTCATTTACGTTGAATATTGATGGGTGACCTTTTTGAAGGGTCGACCCGGAAGTAGAAAAAATCGCTGTGCTTTTGAACAGCAGCGCATACGGCCCGCTAGAGCCGCCTGCTCTAGCCGCCTGGCTAGCTGCGCTAGCAGACGGCGCTCGCGACCGGGGGTCTATATCGCCATGTACCGTTCCTGCGATATGAACACAAGTTACGTGTTTGGAACTGATTTTCGCCTTCAAATATCAATCACTCATTGTTATGACAACATAAATATGTGGAAGAACCTATCTGCTCTTGTATTCTTGGAAGTTACATAAATTCAATGTGAGTATCATTTTTTTTTAAATATATTATACCCAGTTGCTGTATGTCCGGACAGGTTGTTTATCCGGACAGACGATTTTGACCAGCCATTTGAAAAGGTTTACAAGCAATCTTTTTGTAGTTTTTTGGAACAAAGTGATAGAAAATATTCTACACATCAACATTCTACACATATATACCAGCGCCCCACAACTAATCATCCGTCAGTTACCGTCGCTTCGCGACGGGGACTGGTCAATTTAGGTGAAACTATACTTCAAACATTATTGACCAATGTTTATACTTTTAAATTTTACAGCTCCACTGGACTTTTGAAGATGGAGATGACTTTCACCCACCAAGCAACAAGAAAAAGATGTCATCTGGAGTTCCTCTCAATGATACGGTATGGATAATATCAATCCTCCTCCCTGGCTGCAGCCAGGTTGTGCTATGGTGATACAGTCCACTCCCATTAGCCTACAATGAGATGCTCAGGACCTATCCAATTGTTTTAACAAAATTTTGTTGTACTGCCTACTGAAGTGACTGCATAGTTTGAAATTTAGACAATTCCCTTGTTACAACAAAGTCTTTGTTCATTATATCAAGAGTGGATTGTAGGTCTGTATGAAATAACTAGATACAATCATGGATATAGTGATCTATCATTTTGTATTTTTGCTTAATTAAAAGCTGAGTATTGCCAGAAAATATGTAATATAAGAGAATTACATTTATATTCAATATCACTGCATTTTTATCAAAATTTGGGTACATACTGCTCAGATATTAGACCAGGCTGTGGTCGTTGAAGCCTTTCACCTCTCTCTAGCTCTAGTCTAATCTCTTTTCATCATATATTCACTTGATCCGCTATGTACGTGCATAAAGATAAATGTGTACATGTTGTGTGTGTGTGTGTGGCGTTGAGCGCGTGTTCACGGAGAAATATACAACACAGGCAGTCATGGCAGTGGACTACTCAGATATATCCAATAACAAATTTCTTAGAAAACATTTCCATTTCAAATAATGGAATAAGAAAGCAGTGTGAACTGAAATGAGAGGCTGTATTTTAAATGTACTTGATGAAAACTTTCCTCTTTTTTTTAAACATTTCTTGTATTTTATATACTGTCATTATTTTAACACAGGATAGATACCAATGGCTCCTGAACTTGAATGCCATTATACGTAGGTGAGTACAAAGGAGAAGATTTTTGAAACTTTTGAATGGCTTGTTTTGTTTTGCTTTGTTTTATTTCGTTTTTGTTTTGTTTTTTTATTTTGTTTTGTTTTGTTTTGTTTATTTCTATTATATCCTTTTGGTCCTAATTGTTTATTCCTCTTTCTGTTTTTTCGCTCTATCACTTTTAGAATTATGTATATACTCCAATAGTACGAATATGATGTGTGTGTTCAGGAAGATGAAGTCACATTGTGCATTGAGCGCTTGTTCATTGTCCATACCATGAGAAGAGAGGGTAAAGAAAATTGAATATTAACCCGTTGTATACTGAGAACTCTTCATAAAGCCGAATGAATCGTGTTTGTCAAGCATTCTTGCAAGAAATTATTTTCATTTACAGATAAAACGAAGAGATCTTTAAATCGATCAATGTCAGATAATTCAAATTATATAAATTCTTTATATGTTTATGCAATCATGAGTGAAATAAACGGTCAACAAGAGGGATGTTCGCATCGGATATTTCTTCAGCCGCTTAGTATACAACGGGTTAACTGGTTAAATAGAGGGTAAAAGAAGCAGAGGGCAGCAGCATGTCAAATATATTTATATATGAATACCTTCCTAGGAATGATGGATTTCAAATACCTGGAATTAACAGACCATGAGAAACCAAAGTAGATGGAAAGCATGGGAGCAAAAAAATGGGAGATGCTGCTACCCTGTTTGGCGTTCAACAAGAAAGGGCTAGAGTAACATTGATCTGGGGCTGCTCAGTGACTGCTAGGCCCATGATCAATTGGGCAAAAAGAATTTCTGTTTCACCTTTATCACCTTTATCAACTCCAGCACTTCAACACTCAAAATTTTATCGTCAGTAGACAAGAAAATTTGGAGCGTTGAAGCGCTAGAGTTCATAGGGCAATGTCTGCAACAGACAAGGCTAAGAAGGAAGGATTTGTCCATTCATCTTTTCATAATTCAATACATATGCAGTGAACCTGCTAGTGTGATTAAGTCAATGGGTAACCAAAGTGTTGTGTTCTATTTTCAGGAGCATTTTTAAAACATTTACACTTTGATTTTCCTTATGTGCAGTATGTTATGTAATAATAATTGCCTGTAAGCTGGCATTGAAATTGAGAATATCTATCTTGTTCCCTCCTTAATACAGATGGCATAGTAGCAAGCAGCATGGCATCATTGTATGTTCAGCACTAAAACTCAAGTACAGACGGGTTCTGATAACTGGACAAAATACTGAATACTTTGATGCTGATGTAAACCTGAATTCAGACCCCCATGGGGGGTGCTCACAAGAAAAGAGAACTGCAGTAGAGTTAACCTCTGGCCTCCATGGTCCTGGTACTGAGATGAAAGAACCTAGCATCAGCAATGACCAGGACCATGTTCCACAACAAACTATATCCTCAACAACTGCTCCCATCCAAGGTGCTATTCCTTCATTGCCAGAGGAACAGAATCACTATGGGGACAATAATCACCACTCTTGCGATACCAGGGGGCACCAACCACCTCAAGTCCTGTTTATCCATCTCAAGGGTACCATGGATCTGATATCATTGCGGTTGAGCCAGCGGAAAGGACATTTCTTCAATCCCAGACTCCTCCAATCTCAGTTTGACACTCTTGAGGAACTCGGGGCAGATGAAGAGGGTTTCGTTGTGGACATTGACGATAGCTCTGATTCAGTTGTATCCCAGATAGCAGCACATGTTCTTCCTCAATTGCCAGAACATATATGAATACAAACCTTTTAATGCTTCAGTAATACAGTCTGTGTAAAAAAAAATGGTACAGTTGGGGAAAAAATAATTTAGGTGTGAAATCTTTTCATATTATGTGTGTTTGTGGTGCCAAATTAAAGCCAAAAGATTTTTCTTGTTGATGAGCTTTGTCCTGTATAATTTGCTTTCACAGTACAAAAGTTATGCTAAGTTTTGTGCGACAAGGAACAAATCAAAATTACGCACTTCTATTGTTCTGGAGCGCTGAGTTCACGGTCATTATGCGAAATCATACACAAAGGCATGGGACGGCGTGTGAAAAATGGATTTTTCTTGATTGTAGAAAATTAGTCATATCTCAAAAAATATTGCTCCAAATGTGATGAAAAGAATTGGAAGATGCTAGTACTAGATGTTCCTATGTTATAGTGCATTCTGACCGGCCAGACCGACCTCAAACCAACTAACAAACAAACCATCTTGAAATTTTCATTTAATTGTAGTTGGTTTGAGGTCGGTCTGGCCGGTCTGACTGCACTATAACATAGGAACATCTAGTACTAACATCTTCAATTGCAGATGGAAGTCTAATTACCCTGCTTTATGAAAGTACTAAACAATACCAGGTTGTGATTTATCTTCATGCTATAAAAAAATGTTTTCCACTTGTACCATTTTATTTGACACAGACTGTATAGATAAATACAGTCCAGTGTTATCATAATCAGCATGGATTAATGCTCAAAGAAATTCTTCCATTACAGTCCACCTCTGTTATGACGAAGTGGTCAGAACCAAGCCAAATACCAAATACTGGAAGAACACATACAGTGGTGGCCAAAATTATTAGAACACCAAGCACATTTAAATGATTTTAGTAATTTTCACTCAGTTGACCATTTAAATACCTTTAAAATGGTTGGAATGTCTTTGAATATCATCATTATGCTTTAAAAACTAAATAACATAGCCATGCGTTGGGAACTCGCCCCCAAGTCGCCCTTTTTTATGTTACACCACCAATTGAAAAATCTAAAAATCTTGCCCCTTTTAGGATCAAAGTGTCATAACGTAAAAAATTTTAAGCCTCTCCCTACAAAAGTATATATATTCTGAAAGGAAATTTCCTGAGGATGTCAAAAATGGTATTCATAACAACACATGGTGAAGTAGTTACATCTTAAGTGGGGATTTTTAAATTATTTTTGAAGGGCCCCAAACTTTTAATTTAGTGCCCCTATTTAAGTCCCCCGTTCCAATGACCCTTAATATTTCAACATATTTGAATTGCTCTTGAAATGTCCTTTTTAAAAAATATAGGTTTACAAGGAGTGTCTTCATTAAATGAAAAAAAATAGTCTTAACTTTCAATGGGAATGGTTATTTTGGTTATCTCACCACCAAGGGTGGGGGCGAACCACCCTCCCTAGTCGACCAAATTTTCTGAAACTTAGCATGTATTTGAGGTATATTAGAATGAATAAGCCTGCGAAGTTTCATACTTTAACCTCAAATTCTTTTTGAGCAATCGGCATATGTAAGTAGCATTTTACTTTTTTGCATTTGGACTACATGTTTAACACACAAGTCTATGGGGAAACCAAAAGCGCATAGCGCAACTATTTTTAATGCTGCGCATTACCAGATGGTCGAAACTATATAAATTTGGTATCAACATATACGTAAGACCCTATGCTAAAAAGTCATGAAAGCTCATTGCACACAAAAGATATTTTTAATTTGATTTCGGAAAATGAACTAGGGCATTGATAATCCCATAGACTTTGTGTAGGTTCAGGTGTTCTAATAATTTTGGCCACCACTGTACATGTAGGCACGCATGCACACATTTTTTGAATGTCAGACCAGGTTAATCACCTCATTATATCAAAATTGTGTTGTGTCTGTGCTCATTTTAACAATAGAGTATTGATTTTAGAAATGTGCAAACTTTGTAAAAATACTTTTGTAACAAGGAAATTGGCTTGGGCCCAAGCACCACATTATAATGAGAATTGACTCACTGCATGAGAATTTTTTTTTTTTTCACTGATGGTGTGTTTGTGGTTTAATGCATGATGACCATCATGGTTTTAAGTCACTGGCAAAAAAAAAATCTATAATGAGAAGCTACATAAAAGTTTTCTTGAAATAAAATATCAAAATATTTATTTTTATTTTTGATTTATAATTATATATGTTTGATTTCTTGTTTAAATGCAATAAATTTCACTGATTTATTTTTTAGGACTGATATGATGCTACTTCTAGTTTATCCAGTAATGCAATCTTTGGTTACACTAAAAATTGTAGCATTTTGAACAGGAGTAGAATGCTGTCACCATTGAATTTCAAAGTGAATAAAGAACCTCTTTACAAGATACATGTATGGTATTTCTACATCACTTTCATGGCTTTTTTATTCCACCTTTTGTCTACAGCCATTTGGTTTAATTACCAATTTTCCATTGTCTAATAATCATTTGTCTATTTTTATTTTGGTCTGTTTTGGCTTATAGCCATTTGGTGTAATTTCCATTAGGTCTTTATCGCTAATAAAATTAACTGTCTAGACAAATTGTAGGGAGACAAAATGAGTGTGTTGACCATGTGTCTTGATCAGGTCAATTGACTAAATTGTCAGTGAACCAAAAGGCAATACCGGTAGGCAAAATGATTATGAGATCATGTGGATACTAGATAGGCTAGATGTAGGCCAAATGAGAAAATACCAGTTAGGAATTAGACCAAGTGGTTATAGACCAAATGGCACTTCACTGGCTATACCTTCAACACACATTTCCAATTAAATGGATCAAGTTCTGAAATGGAATTTTCAGATTCCTGTACAGATCAAGTTTTCCCTATTATGTCACTAAAAATAGTTCCCCTCTACAGTAGGCCTATAGATAATTCTTTTAAAAATGGTAATGAATATTCATTTTACATGTACAAATATAACTTTTGTAAGAACTACATGTACACTGTAGTTATGGATCAAGGAACTCATGACTTTTACAGTTAATGTTTATTGTTGCACTTTTTATACCAGCAGTTTAATCAGCACTATTTTCATAACAATTACTGGTTTTTCATTATGTTTTCACTTCGAATTATGAATTTATCCTTGGCCAAAATGAGATGAAATTCAGTTCTGCAATATGATAATGGTTACCTTGTCACAAAGTTGTTCTTATTTCTTTTAAGGGTAAACCATCATCACAAAATGTGCTATTTGTTATAATTTTTCAGAAAAAATTATGAGGAAGCATGCCAAATTGTATGAACAAAAATGATTGCAGGGGTTAAAATTGGTGCTTGAATTTAATTCATTTCAGCTTTGTTAAAACTCAGGAAATTTCAGTTTAGTTCTCAATGCTTCTTTTATATAAAATTGCATGAATACTATTAAAGTGATAATAATACATTTTGATTAGTGTTTGAAATATTTTGTAATTGTATTTCGAACAGGAGTAAGCTGTTTTTTCTTCGCTGATGATGACAGTAGTTTCTTCTTCTTTGGCAAATTCTGTGATGATGAAGGCAAATGATGTTCGTCCTCTCTGTGTCTCTTGGCCCTCCTCCAGTCTCCTATGAGCTCATCTTTCATGTTGCTAGGCAACGCATCAAACACTGACCTGTCAATATCTGGGGGAATCACTATCGCTTTCATTTTCTCATCCTCAACATTTCTTGTTTCATTATGTTCCGTTACTCTTTTTACTGGAGAATCATACATCTTGCACTCTTCACTGGTAACTGTTGATGACTCCACTGATGTCTTTGTTAATTGTTGCATCACATTCATGGTCTGACTACAAGATTCTTTGTCTAATAAGGAATGCCCATCACATACTCCTTGCAGAGTATGACTGTTCCTTTCAATGGTTGGGTGAATATTCTCTCTCAAATCCTTTTCCACTATATCATGCTCTCTTGTTTCACTCTTCTCTCTATGTAACAAAGGTTTTGATTTGCTGCTTGGAGAGGTACATAGGCTCTTGAAGAAAGAAAACGATGATTCCTTGGTATCTACTCCACCCTCCTCCTTCACTGTCCTGAAACTTTCTACCATTCTGCTATTGATGTTTGGTTCTTGTGCCTGATTCACTGAAACATTTCCCTCATGCCTGTTGGCCTTGCTTTCACTAGAGGTTGCAGAGTCCCTCTTGTTCCGGAACTCACTCTCTGTCAACTGTACCACCTGTCTCTGCTTAGAATCGTCAGTTTCATTCTTTTGATCTGCTGCGTTCCCCTCAGAATAAGGCCTGCTCTGTTGCTGTGATGTTCCAGAGACTTGAGGTTTCAGAGTCGGTTTGCTGAAGAAGGTATCAAGGGCACCTTTTGTGACCTTTGACCTCAGATTTGTGAAGCAGACGTTGATGAGTGTCAAGTGAAATGGCCGACTGGTGTCAATCAATTTCTGGAGGAGTCCAACAGCTATGTCCAGTAGTTGATTTAGGAGGATGCCATCATCTATGAAACGTAAGAAATATAAGGAAATCGAACAGTCCCTCCTATAGTAAAAAGCACAAATACAAAGGAATTCTGTTGTAACAAGCCAATTTTCCTAGTCGAAATTTTAACAACAAAGTAATAATTTGGTACTGAGCACCTCATTATAATAGGAGTGGACTGTATTTTTGATAGAGGTGTCTTGGTGTATACATAAATGGTTACATTTTACTGGTAGCCATTGAAAGGGCAGTAGGGAACAAATCAATAATTTTAAATTATCAGACTATTTTTAAATATTTATCTCACCTTGTTGTTTATTGAAGAGGTTAGGTGATATGGGTGTCTGTCTACTCTCTCTATGCCATGAGCCTGGCATGTATTTCCTGACTGTAAGTCTCATAGTGTGTGGAATCCGACCATCAGATCGCAACCTGAAACAGAATTTGCAGAAATATATATATATTTGAGAATGTGTACACTTAAAAATGTATATATATTTTTTTTAAATATAGAAATGTGTAATTAACTAAATGATCATATTCATTTACATTACATATTAACCAAATGAAGTCAACAGTCCAGTTACATGAATATCATTTATGATGGGGAGACCATAGTTCGCGCAAATTTCAAAAATTATAAAAATTACCACATTCAATCGACAATATTTCATGTTTTACTCAAAGTCAACGAAAACTATGATTACCAAATAAACGGCAAAATTCTAAACTCCGAATCGCCAAACGAAGAAGTGAACTAGGTCAAAGGGTTTTGACGATATCGCGATTTCAAAATTCTATGTCGATCGAACGATCGCGCATTCTGCTGAAAAAGTCAACAAAACAGTGTGACCTTAATTCCCGCATGAGCGTTTGACAAAGATTTATCAAGAAATTCCATCAGTCTAAGGAAAGGGAATAACAGTAAATGTAAGTCAAAATTTCATAGAATAAGATGATATTAATATCATCTCATAATTTTATGATATTAACTCGGAAAAGGATAATTTCCAAACCCTTGTCAAAAAACTCGGAATTTTGGCAACGGACACGCAATTTTTCGATGTTTGGTCAATAATTTCACAATTCGATACAACATACCGTGACGAAAGTTTGGATCCTAAGCAGTTTTTGGTCCCTCTTTCTGATGGTGCTATCAGATTTTCACGATATTGATTACTTTTTGAGATATCCGTCGTGCGTGAATTAAGGTTATGCGCGAATTATGGTTACACCACCATACATACTACCCATTATTGTGACTTATTGGTAATTTTGACAAATCAGTTCACAATGAGGAGATACATGGAATTTAGATAAATGATATATATTCACCTTTTAATAAGATTCTGAATAAGACCTTTCATAATCTCCTTGGCTGCTGGCAAGGTGCCAACTTTCTTGAAGGAATCCTCATCACTCAGACTCTGTTATTAGACCAAATTATTAGAGACTGTGAATACTAAATGGACTGCGTTTAGAAATTCGTCCAAGTGGCTGTACACCATGCTTGGTTATGTTATATTAAATATCAAGAAACCCGAGTAAATTTAACATACTGAAATAAATTCTAACAAAACAATGAAATTATAATTCTAAAATAATACAGTCCACTCCCATTATAACACACAGATATAATACATGATTTTGTTACAATGAAGCAATTCTCCTGAACCCAATTCGTGCAAACTTTTGTGCTCACTGTAAACTACAACAAGATTTTTTATTCCCAAGTACCCCAGTATAACAGAAGAGGATTGTATCACATGTCACTAAAGAAATCTATTAACTTGAAAGAATGGTTTATATCCACTTGGTCTAATAGCAGTTCGTCTAATTCTCTGTTTGTCCAATACCACATGGGCTTAACCCATTTGGTCTACTAACAAATTGGTCTAGTTTATAATTGGTCTAATACATACTGAGTCTAATTTTCATTTGGTCTAATGATCAATTCGTCTAATTGCGAATTCGTCTAATAGTCAACAAGTCTAATGTCCAAATGAATATTTGGAACATAACTAGTTTGCTACTGGAATCGACCGAGTGGTGATAGACCAAGTGCACATTAGACGAACTGGACATAAGACGAAATGAGAATTAGATGAAATGGTAAATAAGCAAAATGGTACTCAGACCAAAAGGTAATTAGACAAACTGGTTGTAGACAACATAGGATTAGAACATGTGGGATAAGACCAAACTGACATTACTCAAAGTGGGTTTAGACCAAATGGCAATTTACAGAAAGAAAATGCTTAGTACTCACTTGAGGTAGGCCTTTGCTGATGACTGGAGTATCGTCCACCCCGGATGCTAATCTTAACATGGTCTCTGCTTGCTGCTTAGCAAACTGCTCACTTAGAACTGAAACTGGCGTTGATCTGAGTTCTTCCAAATTCTCGATGCCCATACCTTTCAATTTCTTGCCAGAGGAATGGCCAATTCCTGTATTTAAATGAAAGAGTCAGACAAAAAAATTATTAATTCACATTTCCATATTATCTCCAATTGACATAAAGGCATGAGCACATAATGTAGAGTGAGAATTATATCAGTTTCCTCCAGATTAGAAAAAGAAAATTTACATTATGGTACATTTCAATCAACTTCCTGTACAATGGGGTGCTCAGGACTAAGTCCATTACCTCTTTTTGATGAAATCAGGTCATATCTAAACCAAATGCACATAGACATGTGCATACGTTGGAAATTGGTACCTGGAAAATTGCATCATTCCAATGAAAATCTGGTTATAACTGTGCTCATTTTAACTGGAAAAGACAGTATGAAATTGACAAATAACCTGATGCCTGTTCTACTGCCCCTGATATTCTAAAAGGAAAATGTAAATTCCAGGTCACCCCTGCCCTTTTGACTGAAAAAAAAGCTTAATTCTGATTTTTCAAGCCTTTCACAACTTTTTTTTGAAGAAAAGTTGAGCAGTCACTTTATCTCACCAGGAATCTGACGTAGTTTGGTGAATGTCTTCATGAAATGGTCATTCCACTCTGAGAAGAGTACCGTCTGATCATTAGGTTTGTGATGACCACCGATGAGTTTGGCCAGGAGCTTATTAGTGGCTATTCCTGCACAGCTGGTTAGTCCTAGCTTGGACTTCAGTGTGTCCCGCATTTCACTTGCAATGGAAGAGCCAACAGTCAGACGTTCTCTACAGCCACAGTGGCACTGAGTAGCTGTAAATAGAGGTAAGGCAATGATGTTTAATAGTTTTCAATAATGAAATTTAAAGTGTAGCTCAACTGATTGATCAGAACATTACAAATTACTTTTGATAGACTAATACAAGTACTTGTGAAGAATAGAAAGATGTGTGGAGTTTTTAATTTATCTCTGTGTAATTATCAGTTTTCATATATAGTTGCACTTGGGCCACTGAATACAAAAATTTGTACAAAAAGATTGTAACAGCTCACATTAAATTTCATGTAAAGAGCAACGTTTGTCAAACTAAAAAGTTTTACCAATTACATGGAACAGATAGCCTTCACACAAAGCTTCTTGCTCTTAATAAATAATCAAATTCTTCAGAGTGTATATCACAATAATGTTTTGGGAGGTATTCATTTGATGAAAATTTAATAGCATACCAAAACTTTAATATCCTGATCTTTGATACCCTAAAACACTCCAGTATGCTAACGACTATTGCCCTTCAATTTATACTCAAAATTCATACTATACATGCTGCCTCAATCCAGCAGTGATAACTATAGAACAAGCCTACTACAGGAGGATCTCCAACTACAAGTGGAGGAAAAACAAAAAGAAGAAGATTATTCGGTTTAAAACTTTATAAAATGTTTGTAATTATAATTTAAAATTTTCATTGAAAAGTTTTAACTCTCCTGCTACTTGTACATGTACATGTACATGTATATACATGTATTTACCTATTTGTGCATCGTCCCCATAGCTATGTCCAACGCGTTCATGATTCTTTGAGTCTATCGCTGACAGGCGGGACTCAACTAACTGGGTAACATCCATGAAGTTCTCATCAAAGCCTAGTCTTTCAACTAACGGACAGAACTGTTCAAGCACTTCTGCAGGCATTATGAAACATATAATTAAAAAAATAATAATATAAAAGTACCTTGCGAATCTGTAATTGTAATTGCAATTAAAGCACATTACTATTCAAAGTTCTGTACTTTATGGAGTGTATGTGATCATCTATTGAATTAATCCACAGAGGAGAACATTTCCTTTTAGTGATGCCTTGGTATTAATATCTCTGAAACTTTAAAACATATCAACACAAAGAGCAAAAATCATTAACAAATAAAATTTATTTATGTGCGCTAAGTTACACGGCTCTTGAATAAGAACAGTCAATAATTTAAATATCTGCCTTGGCAAAGCGAAGAAAAATATACGCTCATGGAAAAATTGGCAGTGTTTTCATTGTAATTTAATTTTAATGAATAATTGTCATTGCTTTGATTTTTAATTTTGATGCTTTTGTTTGTTTTCAATTTGATGTAGGAGTGAAATTAAATTATAATGAATGCCAATATGAGGATCAAAATATATTTTTTTTAATTTAGAGTTTATGGTAATCTAAGAGATCTATGGGTTATCATCATCATCACCATCATCATCTTACCAACTTTTTATTATTATCATACTAACCTGTTACTTTGGTGGATGTTTCTCTGTAATTAGTGAGATCTTCTCCACTAACAAGGACTAGGTCTGGGCATTTGATGAGTGCATCTTTGATGTAGGAAAGCTTGGAAACCCCTCTTGCTCTTGCAACATAATTGGTGGTGACTACAATATTCTTCTGTTGGATACCTGAAAATGTTTTGTTTTTTATTAATCATCAGATAAAAATTGGAAATACAAGTATGCTTCACACTTGTTTTCTTAATTTACAAATTTACCCTCACACCAATTAATCATCATTCAACACTATTATGATGATGATGATCATCATCATCACCACCACCACCACTATGTTAATCATATTCATTCATCACCATCATCACCATTATCATTGTCATCATTATAATTATTACCATCATCATCATAATTCACAAAACCAGGATCGACGTCATCATCACCAGTCGTCATCATCATCATCATCATCATCACCACCATCATTATTCAACACCATGCACCACAATCGTCATCATCTCCTTTGATCCTCATCACTACCACAATCTTTCAACACGCCACAACAATCATTATTCAACATTACCATGATCATCATCATCATCACCAATCATCATCATCATCATCATCACCATCACTATCATTACCATTACCATCATCATCATCTTCAACATCATTATCACCATCATAACTCAACAATACCAGCATTATCATCCTCATCAATACCACTACCATCTACATTATTCTGATCATTAATCAACATTTGTTATTCTAAGAGTGGATTAATTTAATCCATACCTAACGGTTTGTCTCTAAGATTTGGATTCCTGAGCATCTCTACCTGAGCATAGAAACAATCCAGATCGATATGGATAATTGTCCGGGAGTGACCAAGCCTAGATTTCAGGCAGGATTCGCTTCCATGTGCTGAAACAAAAAATGAATATTGAAGTTATTTTATGCTCAAGGTAAAAGGGGTTGGGTATATCCACTTGGTTTAACAATGGTTGTTCCTAATCTCTGATTGTCTATACCACATAATAGGCTAACCCTAATTCTCTACTAAAAGTTTGGTTGAACTTCACCTAGGTCTAACATACTTGGTCTAATTTAATGACCACTTGGTCTAATCACTGATTTGTCTAATAGCCAAATTGTTTAACTGCATTTATTTCATCTAATTCCCAAAATGAATATCTGGTCTATGTTTGATAGTCTGTTACAGAAATTTACTAAGTGCTGTTAGACCAAATGGCGCAGCTCAGCGGCTCCCGGGCCCACGAGAAAAGGGGCGAAATAAATATCCTTTCCGAACAATAAAATTTGGAGCATTTTCATTACATAGTAAATTGGCAAAGTGGCAATTAGACTAAAAGTTAATTAGACAAAATGGTTGTAGACGAAATGGAAATGTGAGATGAGGCAAAATGGGCGTTAGACCCTAGTGGGTTTACCAATTGCAATTTACCAATTTGGTGGGGGGGGGGGGGCTCTTGTTTATGTTGTTTTTTTTTTTAAACATCCAGAGTAATTACAGAAAAAGATTTTTTTCTACCTATTCGAATCAAGAGAAAAGAGTTGATTGAATTGATTCTATAAATTATAAGCCCATCAGCTTGATATGGGAATAAAATTGACATAACTATATGTGAGCTTTATTTACTTAATAATGATGATGGTTGTGCTTGCTGGGAATGAGATTTGATGCTCGTTGAAGCTGCCTCCGATGGCATCCTCCAATCTACATCATCTTCCTCTTCAAAGTTTTCTTCTTCCCAGTTCATCATGGGATGTCTGAAAGGTTGCTGACAAAAAAAAAAAAATGTAATATTCTTTTCAAGTTTCTCAAATAAGAAATTAAATAATGACTTAGAATTAATCAATTCATCATCACACTGGCAGCTCAAACACATTAAGATTTATCATTGTTAGGCCCTTTTATTTTTATATAGTTTTCATAACTTATCGTATTAATAATATGCGATATAGACCCTGCTATGGCTATGCAGGGCCTAAGACTAAGTAGGGCCTCTATGAAAAATAATGTTTTACAGTAAGAATTTTTTTTTCAATTAAAATTTTAAAATTCAATACAGTAAATAGATCTAAATTTAATAAATAATAAAATATGTTTAACAAAAATTAAAGTTGATATTGTGCAAGGAGGACGGACTTGCAGAATTCACAAAAATAAGGTCATGAAAATTTCAAAGTAACATTTAATACGCCCTATACATGCATGCCTTACATTACAGTGATATCATCATTTGATATGATTTAAAATATAGTATGCTTATATAAGTTATGAGAATTTATTATTTTTACAACACGTAATTACAGGTGTAACATTTTCTCTTTCGGTTTGTGTGCTTCTTTACACCATACATCAGGCATTTGTTAGAAAGGACGTGCAACAAAACTTTGAGATTTCGTCACATTTTTACTGACATTTTCTTGTAAAATATATAATTCCAAGATGTTACCGATATCTACGATGATCAGGAGAGCTGGATCTCTTCAAAGAACTTCACAGGTAAGTGTAATAATCTTGGCATTTCTGTCTTACCATTGCATGAATGAGGAGCCCGGTCCCTGTTATGAAATGAGTAGAAATGTGCGCTGTACTTGACGCGACGCGATGCTATACCCCGCTCGACTGGGGCGAAGGTGACCCGATTAGGGTAGTCACGGGTGGCGGTCCGCAATACGTTACTTATGTGGTCCCATATGTAGCAAATCATGTGTACTTAAAAATTCCGTAAAAGTACTTGTCCGGCCCGGAGCAGTTGATCATTTCAAATTTTGCACATTGGTTTTCCTACAAGGCTTGCTGGTTTCTTCTTTAGAATATTTAGAGTCTAATGGCATAATCTGGTTATAAGTCACCAGTCCATTCACTCCCGTTCATTTCGTCAGTGGCGGAGACAAATTGGCGGATCATATAGCCAATCTAATTAACTTTCTCAGAGAATGAGTGACTCTTTGATTTTAAATAGAAAAATTTTAAAATCAGATAAAAATATTAACAGTAACAGTTAGACTTAGAGGTCTAGATCTAGACCCTATTATAATTAGAGTAACAAGAAGGCGAGGGAGCGAGTTGGCTCAGTCGAGTCGGTATAGCGTCTGCCTATCGAACCAAAAATAGTGGGAAACTACACTCAGTCGTCATAAGTCCAGGGAAAGTCGTCCTCTTGACCTTTTTTGCTCGCTCTTTACCAACAGGCAACATTCTAAAAGAGGGAGATTTGTTTATGGGGCCTGAATGAAGAAAAAAAATGTGGTTTGTATTTTTTTTTTTTTTTGGGGGGGGGGAATTCTAAAAGAATTTTTTTTTTCTTCAAAATATTTGTTTTGCTTCTGACTGTGTGTGTTCCCCCGGCCCCCTTCTCTTCTCTCTCTCTCTCTCTCTCTCTCTCTCTCTCTCTCTCTCTTTCTTTGTTTATTTCTATTAGACCAGTCTATTCATTGTGGATCTAAAACTTGTTGATCTCTAACTCTGAAGAAGAATAAAAAGAATCCAAATAGTAACATTAACCATTACCAAAGTAAAAAGATGATGATATCTTTATCAACTGTCTTGCAATGTCATTCTCTTAAGATCTAGATCGAACTAATTAGCATTACATCTAACAAGAATAACCAGAACCAAATTGTGACATTTATCATTAACAACAGTAATAGATGATAATCATAATAAACTGTATTGCAATGTTATTATTCTTATTTAATTTTCTCTTATTTCCGTCTTTCAGAGATTTCAGCAGTGCCTGTTCCCAACATGCCAGATGTGTCTCAAGTGGTGCTGTGAACACGGTTGTTCTGTTCGTTCCGCAGCAGGAAGCATGGGTTGTGGAAAGGATGGGCAAATTCTACAAAGTGCTTCAGCCTGTAGTGCAATGAGATAATTGTAAACTTTGTTTATAATAAAGTACTCACACTTTTTTAAGTCCTGAAGTTCAGGAAATATCGAAGTTACAAGTCAATACATACCGAGTGTCGTCCTCATGAGCAGCATTACAATCGTTTTCGACATAAGAATATGACTACTGTCATAAATCATGTGTTGAATTTGCTTCAAACTTTTTCGACTTTGGAATCAGAGGATGCTCATACTAGTAGAAAACATTATTTTCCTACCCAAATTCTCACTTCAAAATTGATTAGGACTATAAACTTTAATCAAGTGATAATGCAGGATTAAACTATGGGTGTTGCCTAGAAATTTCATCCAATTAGGAGATTAATGCTATTACCAAGTCCTCAGTATATTGTAGAACATAAGGGATTTAGTAACTTTCAAAAACAAGAGCAATTAGATCAAGATTAATAAAATTACATTGTTCCAACAGTAAAAACAAACTACTGAAAGTTTCAGATCAAATGGAAGTCATTTACTACCTTAAAACAGTGTAACAAACAATGCCAAGCATACAGCTGAACACCAGTACCCTCTGCCTGCTAGCTAATCAGGCTGCTAGGGACTGGGGACTATGCAACAGGAAATGGGTGTGTGTTGTGCTGTGCGGAAAAGCACATGGTTTTATAAACCATCCGGTGTTGGTATATAAAATTTGAGTATGAAATCATTGATATCTGGAAGGTACAGCAAGCAATTTTGAAGAGATACCAGACTGACCTAAGTGTTTATAATTATGTTGGCAAAATAAGCTAACATGATAAAATGTGATTTGAATATCATTCAATGTTACTAAATCCCTTTAAAGCTATTGGCTCCCCTTTTTGCCTATTTATGCCTGTTTCATTTCTTTCTGAGCAGTGGGGTAGTGCAGTAAAATTTAATCATTCAATATTATTACTGATTTCTTTCAGGGTTTGAATCTACTGATACCAGTGATTGACAAGATCAGATATGTTCAGAGCATGAAGGAAATTGCAATTGACATTCCAGAGCAAAGTGCTGTAACACATGGTAAGTTACCGGTAGTTACATTTTTATTATTATTTTTTTTTTATTTACTCCATTGTTTTCCTTATCAATCATGTAGCCATACAAAATATACAATTTAGGATGATCATTGAGGAACTATTATTAGCAGGCATAATATCAATTGTTTATGATATGATGCTCTTGAAATTGTTCCGAATCAATTTTTCATTTAATTATTTGAAACAGATGTCACCATCAAAATCTACAAATTATCTACATAACGGAAGGAATTAAAGGATAAAAAAGCCTGAATACTGCACAGTATTGGCATATTTGACACAAAGAAAGTTGATGATTCAAGCTGTACATAATATGGAGGAGCTGTAAATATAAAGTTTCACTATACAGGTCATAGTTACTTATTAAAAATTTTATATTTGTTTTTGGTGCCCTTGTTTTCTGTTCTGTACAGATAATGTGACACTGAGAATAGATGGAGTACTGTATCTAAGAGTTATAGATGCTTACAAGGTAAGACTTTTTGGTTTATATTCATATTGGATAATCTACATGTAAACTTGGTAGTGAAAAAAAGAATATTTGTCTATGAATGTTTTTAAACACATACTCTGTCTTTGTTTATCTTGGTTATTTTGGTTATCAGAACGTTAAAAAATATGGTAACTCCAATTTTTGTTCTTGTCTTTATCATCTTGTGTTCCTGCAAAATCAATTATTAACTTTCTTGCTGCTGAGTACTCTTCATACACATGGAATAATTATTCTTGCCTTTGCATCACAATTTGTTATGCAGTTTTCTATGATTTTTACACAAAATATCTTTTGTGTAGCTACTTTTTTTTTTTTTTTTTTTACATATGACTGTCCATACTTTTTTGGAATACCATCAACCAAAACTGCTTATCAAATTTGACAAGTTAGTAAAAAAATTTCTGTGATACACCAATCGAAAAGTGTTTTACAATGGTCCAACATCTTGATTCTTATGGTAGGCAAGTTATGGTGTTGAGGACCCAGAGTATGCAGTTACACAGCTAGCACAGACGACAATGAGATCAGAGATTGGTAAAATATCACTAGATCATGTATTCAAGGAAAGAGAAATCACTCATTCAATATAGTAGGTGAGTACAGATCAGGGTTTGACATCTCATCCCCCCCCCCCCCCACTCAGGCGGTATATACTTGTTCCGGATTCCTAGAGATTCCCCCTATCTCAGGCTTTTGGAGGTATTTCCGGTGGCACTCCATGTGTTTAATACATTACCTTCCCATCTTTCTCTTTCTATCAATCGTAATGCCACTGGCAATGTAGCTGATGCTGGAAGCATCATGTTTTCAGGTTGTCCTCTCATCCCATATCTCAAGAACTACTGGAGATAAGAACTTGATGATAGAATATATCACCATAGAAAAATGAACTGAGAAGATTTTAGAGTATGGTCTATGGAGGTCAAATATATCAAACAGTAGTTGCGTGTGTTTCTACCAACATGCATGGTTTCTACCGTTGGAGACAAATGATTAAATTACTTGTCTACCAATAAAAATATATGTGATATTTATCTATTCTGCAGAGGCAATCAACAATGCTGCCATGGAACCTTGGGGTATCAAGTGTCTCAGGTACGAGATCAAAGACATTGAGCTCCCTTCCAAAGTCAAAGACGCTATGCAGATGCAGGTTGAGGCAGAAAGACGTAAAAGAGCTGTGGTCCTGGAGTCAGAAGGTACCAATCATTACTATCGGTGTAGGGCATTTTAGCCGTGCAATATTATGCCATATTGCACTTTCAAATATAAGTACTTCTTTATTTCACAGTTTATGCCTTCTAATAATGGTCATAGATAATAATAATGACATTCGATGGCTTTTACTTCGTGGGATACAAAAATATGCCACTCGTTATGGCCAGTGTTGCACTCATCTTTGATTCCTGCAATATTTGCCCTAAGTCGTGGAATATATCTGGTATCCCATTCTAAGCCATGCAATATAATATAAACATTTCCCTAAGGATAACACCACAACAATTCAAAAGTGAAAATATAACAAAATTGTTTATAGATCAATACTGCATCGTAATTCAAAATTACAAGCAAAATATTACTTGTGTATATATTATTATATATACATAAATGGAAAAAGGTTAAACCATCGAAAATGATAAAAGAAAGAATCTTTCTGGTCCAAGGGTGAATATGGACAATGTGATAAAGCTAAATTAACAGGTTTTGTTGATACTGGTACACCAGCTGTTTTCTTTTCGTTTGATCCCACATTAAAAAAAAGCTGGTATTCAGCCTTTAGCACACTGAAATGTATTGGATGAAATTTGGCAGCTGTTTTATTTGTATTAGCGCTATTAAGGAATATGAAGTGATAAATATTTAGCTACATGTAGACAGTCCACTCCTGTTATAACAAGCATGGGTGCAAGAAGATACAAGTAAAACAAGACTATTCTCACACCCCCAATTATATATACAGAAATGCACATGTGTATATTTGCCTCTGATTTGTCATGGATCCTACTAAGTCTTAGTTGGATCCATGGTTTAGTGTAACGATATTCATTGTAACAAAGTAATTGTTCTGGTATATAACACTTCATTATTATGAGAGTGGACTTTTCATAGCTGAGAAGATAATAAGGATTGTTTTAAATCATTCTTTAGATCAATGCTCAATAACAATATTTGTTCATATCATGTGTATATGTGCTCATTATAACTTTAATGGACTGTATTTTTTCATGATCCTAGGTATACGAGAGTACGAGATCAATGTAGCTGAGGGTAAGAAGAGCGCCACCATCCTGGCTTCAGAGGCCATTAAGAAGGAGGAGATCAACCGAGCTGAGGGAGAAGCCTCAGCAGTGATAGCTAAGGCTAAAGCTAGAGCCGAAGCTCTCACTAAGATATCAGCAGCTATGAATGCTAAGGTCAGTCAGAAGCAGATATTCTTTTTAATCATAAAGAGGACAATCTAAATGAGTTTGGTGGAGTGATATGGTGTCTGCAATCATGATCTAAAGATGGGCTAGTTGTACCCAAACAACAAGTTGTTGACATGTCATTATGAAAATAAGCAAAACTTCTTAATTTTAACAAATTGTACAACCTTATTTTATTGATCTTCTTTAAAAATGTTGGCATAACCTAGCTCCCTTTGCGATAGAACTATTTTTTTTTTTTTTTTTTTTTTTTTTTTGAGGGGGGGGATATTTGTTGAACAGTTTCTTATGAATTAGAACAATATTAAAATGTTCATGGTTGCTTTGTACAAGAATGCAGATATGGTTTGATTATACCTTGCACAATGGCTAAGATGTTCTGCCAAGATGAATCTATTTTTAAGAGCTGGTCGAAAAGCATTATTTTGGGCACTAGACATGAGAAGCCATGCCTGGTTCACATGAGCCCCAAAATTTAAAAACCAGACCCAGAAGAAATATGAAAATAGTGAAGTTCGTAACCTGGACTTGAATTTGTTACAAGCAATAAATTCAAGATTAGGATTTTGAGTTTTAATTCTTTGATCCCTTGAAGGATCATGTCTTTTAAAGAAATTTCTGCTTCTGTCTAGTGACAAAATATGCCCAAACATCAAATTCATCACTATGAATCTTAAATGAGGTGTAATTTGATGCCAAAGACATGGATCTTCTTCTTCTTCTTCTTCTCAAGTTTTTTCTCTCATTGTTTTTTTTATTGTATCATTAATTTGAAAGTTCATAATTTTTGTTTATGTTTCTTAGAGTAATTAGAATCTGAATCAGACTCTACCCTTTAGATATTGAACGCAGGCGATCCCATTAGGCGAAAAAGTAGTCAGATCAACTTGGGAACTGTGGAAGAAATGGATGAGTTAGAAGCATTTTGAGAAAAAAAATCTAATCAATACATGCTTTCATTTTCTCCTCAGGATGGAACTAATGCAGCAAACCTAGTAGTAGCTGAGCAGTATGTAGCAGCATTCAGTAAACTAGCTAAGACATCTAACACCATCGTTCTTCCATCAAATACTGGTGATATCAGCGGTATGGTTGGCCAGGTAAACCCAAAGTGTTCTCTTTAATAGAACTGAAATCTATTAATTGATGGCGGAGGAAATTAATGATTTAAACCGTATCACAGCAAAATTTTTGAAGTATTGAATTACACGAGTCGGTGAAGTTATCTGGTTCATTTAGATCGATATGAATCCTAAGTAAAATGTCACCCAATCAGATTTATTTGAAATGGATCAAAAGAGTTAAAAGGGACTATCAATTTTAACAATGCAATTAAGTTTCCCTAAAGATTTTTAACACTTTGAGTTGAGTTAAACATCTCCAAATTTAATTTGAAGTGTTGTCTGAATGGTAGGAGTAGTACATTCATTGATATTGATATAATCTACAATAAAAAAGACAATTAAATTAATCACAAAGCTGAACGTAGGTCCATACATTATCTCTCTTTCATAGTGATGAGGAATGCCTACATATGTTTTAGGGTTTTGTAAATACAAGATATAGAATATTTTATCAGGTCTTTGTTAACATAGTTACATAAAAATGTGGTGTATTATGGCAATTAAGGGCAAGTAGGAGCATTTGTTGTCTTATTTATATCACACATTTGTATTGACAGGCCATGGCCATCTATGGCAACCTAGCTAACCATCAGAAGCAGCTTGATGCTATTACACCAGAGGAACTCGACCCAACCCCTACTGAGGAAGTCCACTCCACCCAAGAGATTGATAGATTCCAGCTTACCGGCAACAAAACATCCGTTGCAGGGGACGATACTCTAAAATCAAGGCTTAGCCTGGGGAGGGCCGATGAAGATGATGATAAAAAGTCATAGCATTGTTAGGATCAAGAATGAAATGAATGGACTTGTAATTTAATCTCTGTAAACATGTTCAGCTACCCCTCTGGAAGTGTCGTCAGAAAAGAAGCGACAAAGACGGTCAAAGGTTGGCCGTCTAGAATTCAAAATGGCTTAATTGTTCAGTCTGACTTGTAAGTGGATTGAACCAGAATGTTATGTGAAAATTTATTATATAACAAGGTCCTTGGGACAATGGAAACTTCCTTGTTACATCAGGAATTTGGTTATATCAGGGTAAGAAAATTAAACAAAAAAAGAATGCATATATAGAGCTGGGACCAGCAAAATTACTTTGTTATATCGGGAATCTTGTTATAACAGACCTCTTAATAAAGAGTTTCCACTGCATGATGAAAGTGTACTTATCATCTTTAAATCAATCACTATATTTGCACATTTTGCAGAGTATTGTCATGGTAAAATTATAATTATTCCATCTTCTAGGTCTGAGAGAACGGGATCAAAACAATGATTAATCCTTAATCTGTCGAATAATATATGTTCTGAAAGAAAGGGAAATAATTCTGATGTTGGCAAAATACTTTTTATTTGTATTTTTTTTATATATCTTGCAGTTGAACATCAGAAGATCAAACTAATTTTCTCAAAGGAATATCTTCATGATGATAGTTAATTGTTATTACACCATCACAGTAAAGTTATTTCGTAGTTTAGGCCAGCAAAATATAATGAAACAATTAGCTGAAAGACACTGTAAATCACTAACTACATAGATGAGCAAAAATGGGACCTGTAGCCCAATCATGATCAATAAAACTCCTATCCTTTGATAGAAATTTTGGGATTATATTTCTAGCAATGACTTAATTTCTAGCAGAATCATTTGGCCTATATCATTTATTTATTTTGTATGTTTATTAACAAAACTTCAGATTATATTTCATGACATTTTTTTTAAATTTGTAACTCTTCGTACACGCTTTACTACAGACTTATGATTACTTATCAATCTTAAGATTGATTGTATATTTCATTTATGTTACAGGGCACAAACATAATTATAAATCATAAAATACATCATGAAGTAAAACTATTTATATCTAACTTTCTTTTACCAACAATGTCAGTATAAAATTTAGTCATCTTGATGATTGAGTAAATTCTGTCATACTTTCTGAAATGTATTTGCTCTGGTAGAGTAGACAGTCCACTCCCATCATACTGAGATGTTTGGGACAAGGCCAATTACTATTGCTGTTACAAAATGTTATACTTGGCTTATGCTTATGTTTTAAATTTGGCCAGGGGGTGTTTTACACAGAGTTGGACTTAAAGTCCCACAAAAATCCTAGTTGCGTGCGGTGTATTAAGCATCACCTCACTGGTCAGATTATGCTCAAGCAATGTGCGCAATTGAGAAGTCTCTGTAAAACGCCCCCCAGGAAAATTTCGATTACAAAATCTTTGTGTGTCCATGCACAATAATATGGGAGTAGACTGTATATCTACAGTCTGTGTCAAATAAAATGGTACAGTCTGGGAAAAAATAATTTAGGTGTGAAATCTTTTCAAATAATGTGTGTATGTGGTACCAAATTAAAGCCAGAAGATTTTCCTTGCTGATTCACTTTGTTCTGTATAATTTGCTTTTGTTAAACAAAAGTTATGCTAAATATTGTGCGACGAGGAACAAATCGAAATTACCCACGTCTATTGTTCCATAATGCGAAACCTACACAAAAGCATGGATGTCGTGCGAAAATGTTTTCTTGACTGTAGAAAACTGGTCATATCCCAAATATTACAGCACCAAATGTGATGAAAAAAATTGCAGAAGAAAGTCCGATTATGCTGCTTATGAAAATGCCAAACAATACCAGGTTCTAATTAATATTCATACTATAAAAAAATGTTTTCCGACTGTACCATTTTTTTTGACACAAACTGTACTCTACATATAATTATTACAAACAAAATACAATTGGGCATAAGTGATGTGAATGCTTTTTTTTTTTTTTTTTTTTTTAATGGGGTTACAAATCTATAACTTAGAGCTTTTTAATATAAAGTCTTAACATCAAGTAGGATATTGTTGTATTAAATTATCAACAACTTACATCAGACTTGAGTAAACTTTTGAAGTTAAACATTTTTCCCCCCTAGGAATTATATTATGATATTAAAAGGTAACATATATGCATTAATGGTATTTCTTTTCATGAAAACTTTTTTTTTCAATGAAAGTCTCTGATGTGTGATGTGTTATACTGCAACTAATCATGAAACATTGATTATTGATAATTTTTCCTACAGTCAATGAATCGTAAATAATTCTGATAACGATTAATATGAAAACTGTGCTTACATTTCTTACATGGCCAATAATGAAGATCGTTTATTTTCTTTATAAAACAATTCTAAAAATAGATACATGTATGATTTACCCTCTTGATTGATGTGGAAAAGGTTTTTTGGGGTAGGGTTGGGGCTATATAAGTTTTAGCTAATATTTGCATTTTACCTTGAAACAAGGTAATGTTGGAGATGTATCATCTCAAATAAAATTGTGCATGTTTTTGACAATTATTATCAACAAGAATCAAGATTAAATGTATTGTGTACATGTATTTCTAATCCAGAAATTGTTGGTTATTTTTTGCAAGGTAAACAGGAGACAGTAAAGAAGGAAATGAGGAGAATTGAGTCAAGTATGTAAGCAGAGAGGCTATTGAACAACTGATTTTCAATACAGCTTTAACCTGTTGGAGACGAGCTGATTTGGCTATAACACACATTTCCCATAGACCTCAGCCCGAATATATTCGGGCTCAGTCCCCAACGGGTTAATAGATTGTAGACTTGAAAGTTTGGATATGATTCTTCATTTTTTTCTCGAGTGCTTTTCTATGATTATATTGATAGGTGTCAAACAGATATAACTTTGACTTTGATTTTCATAAAAGTTAGTATGACACACATTTTAAAGAGATTGAGTAACTTTCCGAAGCAAGTGCAAGAGGGACCGAAATTAGTAAAATCCTATTGCTCTGACTGTAAAAACAAACTTCTCAGAGTTTCAGAGCAAATGGAAGTCATTCAGTATCTTAAAACGGTGAAAACTTGAGGCCAAGTCTGTACATTCTGAGCCATGGTGGAAGGATATTGTTTGATAAGCTACATTTCCGCCTGAGATCAACATCGACCGAGTGCAGTTGTACATAAGCGAATGGAGATGATATCATTTGGTTGCAATCAACTGTGACGGAGATCTCTGATGGTACTGTACATGTACATACTACAAACATCCAGATAGGCAAATACAAAGCAACAAAATAATTAGGTGTACAATACACTATTTAATTGTTCATATATATGATATTTTAATATCATTTATATTTTGCAGCATGAAGATGTCATGTTATAATTTTTAAAAATTCAATACATCTGAGCTATGAATGCCCATACTAAATTAAACAAATTCATAAACTGTAAAACATAGAATTTTTGAAGAGCAGTTGACGTCAAGATTCATGAAAGTAAAATGCCAGAGAAAGTTTGCTATATTTCTTATTTGTTTATGGTCGGCATACTGTTTTTTTTTTTCTTTAAGAACAAAAAGATCATCGGCGCATATTTGCAAAAGTTTCACTTTTACAGTAAGGTGAGTAGACCATTTTAAGGGTTCATGTACTAGAAATCGGCTTTATTGAATGGAATAAATCTTCAAACACAGGATGGTAGGTACTAATAACTTTGGTAAAAACAGACCATGTAAAAATGCAATATCCTACAAGGTACAACGGAAGAAAACAAAACTGAACTAAATTTAAAAGGCTGTTAAAACATTTTTATCATGCGAATCTATCATACACACAAGGTTAAACAAAGAATACAAAATAGTAATCATTCTAAAGAATTATAAAAACATAGGGGGGAAAAAATTGTGATATTTCAGTTGAGCAAATGATAAACATATGTCATGTACTAATTTGAAACCTGTGTCATATGTGTCTGAAATTTCATTCTCTTATGAAAGCTTTTCCATCTTATTCCCAAATTAATTTTTGGTCTATCACCAGTTTGTTACAAGAAAGCTACACCAAGTGCACCTTAATCAAAATAGCCATCAGACAAAATGGGAATTAGATGAAACAGTAAGTAGACGAAGTGGCAATTACAGCAACAGGTAATTAGACAAACTGGTTGTAGACAAAATGGAATTAGACCATGTGGGAAGAGACCAAATTTGCATTAGTCAAAGTGGGTTTAGACCAATTGGCAAATTTACCCGTCGGTCACAGGAAGGTGTACATCATCCTGGGGGGCATTGCATGAAAGGACTTGTCGGATGTTTTATCCGACAAACTGTTATAAGCTACTGAAATGCTTGAATCTGATTGGCTGAGAGCAAATGTGTCGGATAAAATGTCTGACAAGTCGTTTGATGAAATGCCCCCCATGCAGGAGTAAGTTTGCAGTACTCATCCTACGCCATACCAGCAACGTAAGGAATCGCAGGAGTTGCTAGCTGATCGATGTATTTTGCAACACATGCACAGTTTGCAAATAAATATAGGAATAGGAATGACCATGGCATAAGATGTATAAAACTAACTAACTACTAAAATATACCCAACACATTTGGGGATAGAAAGGGACAATCACACCAGTTGGACTACTCAAATGAAAAATTAATTCAAGATTTGGCACAGTTATAGAAAATTATAAAATGTACATCTACAGTGTATACATTTATTTCTTAATTAACTTTGCAATTTTGCATTTTGACATGGATTTAAATATCCATCTTTTTTAACACTTGATTTAGGAATTGATATTAGTGAAGCTGTAGTCTCACTTTGCGACAGTACCCATACAATAAAACTTATGGATAATGATAAATTATTTATTTGCTACACATGTACATGTATGTCTGCTTTATAAGCAAGGCACGATTTTATAGTGTCGTTCAGATGTTCAATTACACAAAAATTGAAGATAATGGTTACATTTCCTTCATAAGATTATGCACTTGTTAATTATCATTAAATCTGCAAAGAACAATCATATTGATGATGTTGAATTGTTGAATATTTTCCTCCTCATATGTTTGATGTTCTCTTGTTGATCTCTGTTCTTCATCATCTGTGACCACTCTGAAAATGGAACCTGGCAAGGGCAAAGGTCAGATAAATTTTAACAAATGATAATGATAATAATGATATTCTTTTCTCCTAGAACTCATATCCTATCAACGTTTGTGCTTTTGAAGAACTTTGAAAACTACTTTAATTTAGGCTTCTTTCATACATGTACATTGTAATGACCATATGAAAAGTTTCATTCCAAAAGGGACTAAATCCATTTTTGAAAGCACTTGTTAACAGGATTTAATACAGATGTCTGTGGAAAATTGAAAGTTTTTGGATAAATTTGGAAACTGACCAGAAATATATAATATGAAAATTGAAAATGGAAAGTGATACATGTGTTTTATCAAAATTGAGGCTAATTCTCATATATCATCAAAGGTGGATTTAGTGAACAGTCCCTTTTGGAATGAAACTCTTCATATATTTGGTTGATGGGTAAAAATTATTTTTCAACTTAGCACATTCCTATCAAAATAAAACTTTCATCCTGCTAACATTTCATAATGTAGTCCACTATTCATATCTTGAGAAATGGAACATTGTAAATCTTGGATTTGCAGGGACCTAAAGTTGAATGGATCTTTCCATTTTGTTGAACCTCAATAAAAAATATTGCTCTTGAATTTTTTAAAGATACATGACTGTATGGATTAAACTCACATCTATGACGTGGTATCCTAGTAGTTCCAGCTGTCTTCTCTTCATAGCATGTTGACCTAGTAGCTTGTGTCCTCCATAATGGCTGTGGTTTCGGGCCCATACAACTATGGCAAGCCTAAGCAGAAAACAGAAAGAGTGGAGTTTCATTTCAACATTTTTATAACATAACTATAAATTACATAGCAAAAACAAAAATGAAACCTCAAGCAGAAACAAAAACTATTTGCCAGGATTTATTTGATTGAGATAAAAAAAATTCTTCTTTTTATTTAGATTAAAGTTGATATAAGAAGGGCATGAATTTCCATAAATTTGGGTTCTACACCCATTATATAGTTTATATAAGATGTTCAAACAGATAGCATATCATAAAACTCCCCTGACTTCTCGATATTCTGGTTTGAAAGTCTATGAAATAGGCTGCTCCCAGGCCCCGATTAGACTAGTATACAGAAGTACACGCTGAGGGTGACGTCACGGCCGGGTGTTGGGTATATTCGAGTGCCCGGATGTAAATACAATGATGTGCATAATTATAGAGAGAGATGATTTTACCAATGTTTTTCGAAGGAAGCTATATAAAAAAAATACGAATCATATGTACAAATCTTTACTTTCCCTACGTAGAAAAAAGTATAAATAACGGTTTTCAAGTCTTAAATTGTGAAATTAGATTGTCAACAATGAGTTATTAATCGATATGTTCACTTGTTTTTCTTTTTTCTACGACAAGAGTATGATCGAGTTCTCTGTTGTAAAGTAGATCTGGTCGTCCAAACACACACGCGCGCGCGCTGCTTCCTTGAACATGTGTGAACGTGTGCTGTGTGTTTGAGCGCTAGCGCTGTATGCAGCATGTGTATAGTGTGATTGCAAAATACCTGTGGCTTTCTTTCGATCTCGTTGTTGACAAAATATAAATACCCAAGAATGGCTGGAGTTAGTGAAGACTTAGATCAAAATGACCTTTATATGGACTTTGAAGACTTTATGGAAGATGATGAAGCTGAAGCGCAGCGCAGACCGATTCCGCTGGCGACGTGTTTTTTTTTTTTTTTTTTTTTTTTTTCTTCTTCTTCTTCAAGCGCCGCATCACAAGCGGATGAATATTTAACAACGGGACGAATAGCACGATTAGCGTCGGCCGCTACGTGTTTGACTATCTCGCTCAAATGTCATATTATTTATCTTGAAATTAATATTTAGATCTATTGCATCATTTTGAGGGCAGTTACATATATTGGAGAATAAGTACGGCCAGATATCTACTTCTAATCTTTTCGATTTCACAAGTTTTTCCCGCACATGAACACCAACTGATGCACTGATATGATACACATTCACTTTTGACGTTGATTCGCGGTGTCACGAACCCCCGAAGACAAGGCAGGAAAATCAACTTAAAACGCTACAAATGAGAATTTCGTAACACTATAGAGACATATCATAGGCTATGTGACATTTCTTTATTATCATTTCTTTTTAAAAATCATTCACACAATATCATAACGATAAAATAAAAGTTCTGACACGAAAGTAAATTCATTCATAATTGTCGTGTATACACACAATCAACTGCGCTGCCAGCTTTGTTTACTTTCTCGATCGCCGTAATACCCGGCCGTGACGTCACCCTACTAGAACACTAGTCTCAGTACGCATTGCCGGAGTGATGACGGATACCAGGGTTAGGGATAAATCGTTTAAATTTACTATTCTAAACTTATTTTGAGGGGTTAAAACGTCTCTCAGAGTTAAGTTAGGGTCATAAGGATGCTATTAATGTAAATATCTCATTATTTGGGATCGCCTTCTTAATTCTACTTTAACACACGTGACTGAATTCACAGGTAGGCTTTTTTCTAATTCTTTCAACTCTAATGGTAATAATAATGCTGCATGCTACATTATCTCTAACTGTTGAAATTTACAAGTGCAGTCTATTCTTGTTATAATTGATACAAAATATGTCAAGGCAACTTTCATATTCTCATGTTCAAACATGTGCCTATATGCCTACCTGTTAAGTACAAGTGAGATTTTATTAAAATAATAGGTTATATTTGCTTGACCCCAATTACTTTCTTGTCGCAGGAGTAGACTGTACTTTGCATGAAATTGTATCTTACCATTTTTCTTGGGAATCACATGGAGCTGGAACAGGTTTCTGCAGAATGCGCTTGATGTTTCTCCGCTTATCCTTGACTCTCTTTGGGCCGGCCGGAGACTCCTTAACTTCTCCGAGCTCTGGTTGGGGTTCTGCCCTCATTACTACACGCTCCTCCGATTCATCACTGCCTCCAGTCATGGTTGCAATCAGGTTGGATGAGAGAGCCACAGCATTCTTGCACTTCTGGTTTGATGATTTCTTCCTTGAGTTGAAGGCACTGGTAGAGTCTTCGTCTGTTCCCTGGCTGAAAGCATCCGAAGATGGGTCACCTACGTTGAACAAGATCGGCTGATTGTGCTCACTGAGACGAACTTCAATATCTGCGTTGGGATGGGTAGCAAGAGATGTGGTTAACCACAAATCAGTTAAAGTATAAAATAGAGTTTGCTTAGTTGTATTTCTTTAAAGAAAATTAGGTCAAATGTTTATCGTGTCACAGTAATAGCTCAAGCATTTCATAATTCACGAAAAAGAAATACTGATCATAAATAAAGAAAGAATTGTGTTATTTAGTGCTTCATGTGCTCAAGTATCAATTAAGACAGAATGAGGAACTAAACTTTCAGACTCAGGTCAATCTGAACCGTTAGAACAAGCCACTTTGGGACTAGAAAATTAGCCTCATTCTGACAAAATCTAGTTGTATCCATGCTCTTAGTAACAAAAGTAGACCGTACTTCAAGGTTAAGTATCACAAGTATATTAAAAGGAACAAGATGAATCCTTGACCGCGCGCAGGCGAAAGATATGCCTCCACCATTGCCAGATCAGAAAAATATTGCACATTCATCTATTCATTTTGCTTTATAAAATGACATTTTTTACCTTGACCTTTGACCTTGTGACCCCAAACCTAATCAGACCATGTTCCTCTGGTGATAGATACTACCCTTAAATTTGAAGTTTACATCTTAATTGGTTCCCAAGATATCGCGATAACAAACTCAATACATGGATTTTCACATCTTGACCTCTGTGACCCTTGACCTTTGACCTACATACTCCAAAATCTAATCAGATCATCTTCCTATGGTGGTACATACTATCCCCAAGTTTCAAGTTGATATCTCAAGTGGTTCTTGAGATATCGCGATAACGAACTCAATACATAGAATTTCACTATTTTTTACCTCCGTGACCTTGACCTTTGACCTACATACTCCCAAAATCTAATCAGATCATCTTCCTATGGTGGTTCATACTATCCCCAAGTTTGAAGTTTCAAGTGGTTCTTGAGATATCGCGATAACGAGCAAGCTGGACGTACGGACGGACAACCCGAAAACATGATGCCTCCGGCACCACCTTCGGTGGCGGAGGCATAATAAGTATTACATCTAGAGATATCGACACAAGACAGCTTTGTCAAAGATGAATGTGTTCCAAAATGACTTGCATTATTACCTAGTGTGTTGAAGTGAGGTAGTATGGAATGAATCTTGTAATGTTCTTTCCGGCCCACGGCAGCCCTGACCAGTCCAGCGATGAAGCGTACGTCTGCTCTCGTGGTCATCTGCTGACCAACACTTGGTGCAACGCTGGAAGGAATCTCTGATCTCAATAAGATGGACTGATATGAGATAAATAGGAATAAAACATGTGTATCTTGTACAACATGAGAATATGGCTAGAGACAGTTCATGATTCTGAGGGAATCGAACATTTGCTTTGGCGACAATTGCTCTGGTCTCTATTTTATCTATGATGTAGGGGTAAAACAGGGTTTTATGTTAGGTTTACGGTAAGGATGAGGTATGGTGTCGAGTCTAAGGTTGAGAGTTAATTACTTTTAGGGATCGAACGTGGAGCAATTGTCATCAGAACAAATGTCATAAACCCGATTCTAAAAATATCCAGATTCAGGAAAAAGTTTCTTGCAGTTATTCACAATTTTAAAAATAACCATTTTCTCATAAGATTCACTTATATCAAGTAATGGTTGACTGATGCCACTATGACACTAGCACAAATTTGGGCATGACTAGTTTACAAATAATTTGTGTCACTTTGTGAACTATTCAGGCCAGTTACCTATGTGCAAACTATTCATGAAATAGCTGTGAAGTGCGTGCCCAAATGTTTGAAATTTTGACCACCACTGGCAACTAAAAGTTCAAAAAGTGGCACAAATAGATTGCACAATATTATTGGTAAAACTAGTCGGGCCAAAATTTGTATAAGTGTCATAGGGGTTACATGTATGTTGCAAGTAAAGGGTACTTTGTAATTAGCTTTATCCCATAAAACTCTTGGAATTAACTTCAATCTCACATTTAATGCTTTAGATTTGTGAGACCTATGAAAAACATGTTAAAATTAGACCTACAATTTTGGTAATTATCATTTTTTTAAAAGATTCTTACAGATTCACTTTTTCAGTTCAGTCTTCTTTATGTTTACTTGCTTCCGACATCTTACTAAATAAAATCATGAATCTCTTTGTTTTTGCTTACTTCCATACGTACTCAAGAGTGTATCTATCTATCCTACTAACCTCATCCAGACGATTCCCCTTATATTCCGGGCATTCAATCTCCACAGCTCTGTCCAACAGGAGCATGTCCCTTCTCAAGTCAATACGATTTTTGTCCATGAATTCTAATGGATGTGAAAGAAACAAAAGCCTTAGCCACATGTTGCAAATGTTTCATCAATGACAGTCATCTCATTTGCCAACAGCTCATGAAGTAAAATAATCAGAGATGGCACTCAGTATCATTGATCAATCCTGAAAGTGGCAAATAATTCTGATATGCCAAATTTGAGTTTAAAAAGTATTTAAAGAAAAAAACAGACTGAAAATAAAATTTCCTGAACCAGAGTAATACTCAAAATAATTCATATGTGGAGTTTTTTCAAGTTATATCACTGGGTAATGTTTTGGCAAAGTGGTTCCTTTTCTTATCCCATTACATGCTCTACACTGGAGACGTCTTCCCTTTCCCTAATCTACTGTACACATTATCCTGTATATTGTAATGATTTTATTTCTCTTATCTAATAAATCATATTGAAAATGTCTGAAAATGTTTATAGACTAAGATACATGTATTGAAACAATAACTAGTTATCATTAAATGATGAATGTGTTTTTTAATTTCCCAATAACATTAGAAGGAATCAACCTTTCTCAGTATTTAAAATGAATGACAATCGCTCACGCTTATGTCGGTCTTTAAAAAATTATATTTGAAAGTCACAAATTGTAATTTAACCAAATAAATGTAAGGTATAGAACATAAACAAGATAATTGTGTTAGAACTATAAGTAGGCCTATCAATAATGGATATATAAATGCAAATGTTGTGTTTACCAAAGACAGTGTGCAGGAATTCTTCACTGAACAATCTGTTGATGAGTTCCCAAGGGTAGAGCTGAAGGTATGCCAGGGATAGCAGACTGGAAACCAAGCTGACCGGATACTCCTCCATTTCCCCCTGTAGGTCAATCAGTTGATCTAAGACTGTCGGCAAGAAGTTTGGCTTGTCGGGCAGATACTGAAGAGTTCCAAATGACCAAAGGATTTTGCTTGCATCTTTTGACCGCCACTGATCGACCCTTTGAGTGATCTCATGAGCTAGATTGTCACAGAGTTGCGGATGACAGATGTGCATGGTTGCATAGGTAAGTAGAATTTGCATGCATGACATAAGTGGATACAGATGCAGGAAAGGAGTCACAGCATTTGCCACATACTGGAAGAAGTGTTGGTAGCCAGCGTATTGCCTCCTGAAGTGCTTGAGGATACCGACAATGAAGAAACTGTGTACACTCTGAATATCACTGCTGCAGACATGGTCAGAGATGTCCATCATCAGGTCTGTTGTTTGAGGCGAAGTGTTGGACTTAAAGAGACTTGTACACACGATCCCCAGTTCTGTCAGAGACAAAGAGGTGAGGTGGTCTGGTAGTAATTTAACAAGGTTCTCCTCAAGCCCTTCCGGCGCCCCACGATTCTCTCCAATCAGGTAGATAAGCTGGAGAAGTTCTGCAGTACTCATGTTTGGGACATCGTCCCTGCAGGCTGCAAATGCTTGCTTGCAAAACAATGGTACAGGATATCCTATCATTCTCCACGAATCCAAGAAAAGTAGTCGAGTCCTGAGATCCATGGTAGCTACTCTATTGCAACATTCCTCATACAAGGTTGGAAGAACAAAATTTCTCGTCCTTATCTGAACGCGAGCCAGAAGAGTCAACAACTCCATGAGCTCTTCTGTCGACATGGAGGGACAAAGCGCTTTGATTATGATGCTAAGCCTGAGGAATCGTACATCGTTATTCAAATCAATCAACCATTCATCTGAATTTCTAGCAAGCGATCTGATGCAATCCATGACAGTTGAGGTAGGAAAACGAGCATGTTTATCTACCATGAGTCCGTCCAGAAATTCCTTGTGTGCTAAATCTGTGGATGGGACTTCTTCTCTAGGTAAACATACAGCTGTTGAGGCATACTGATCTCTCTCAAGGTAGAACAAACGTGGAGTGTACTTTGCATGGTAAGATTCTATCTGGGTTCTTGGATCTGACATTAATTTGTCCCTTTCTTGTTGCGTATACTTACTGGCACTCACCATCTCTTTGTTATACAAATATTTCACATCGCTTTCAGTTACTCTGGGTTTAGCAATATAAGTGTGTTTTCCATAAGATTTTGATGGTATTCTATCCTCTGATTCTAGATCTGGAATTTTCACATGGAACAGGCCTTGCTGTGCAGGTATCTGAGAAAGGTGTCTTGCATTATTGTGGGAAAGTCTTGCAGGGGAACAATAATGATGAGCTAAAGAAGTTCTTGCCAGATGTTCTAAGTCAAAGGCATGTCCAATACAGCAATTCTTCAGTGCTGAGCTAGATGGCATATTGTATGTTTTCCAAACATTCTTCTGTTTTCTCATCCATGCCAAGCTAATTTGATGTGCCATTCTGTTACATTTAGCTTTCCCAACATGAAGAGATAGTAAAGAGGATGCAGACTGTCACTAAACACAGGGGATGACTTGAAATCATCTAGTCAGATTAATATCGACTTCTGCGATTCGTAACATCTGTAAAAAAAAAAGAAATGTAAATAAAATTCATTATAACAGACCGTATTTCTCTGTAGATCTAATCAACTCTGTTTCTGTACAAAATAAAATTGTACGTATTAATTTACTTCTTCTTACCGTCTTGTCTTTAGTAAATTAGACATTAACTATTGAGCTGAGCACACAAGCAACTGAACCATCTGGGACTAATGACAAGACTCAGTAAGAAAACTTTCAGAAAACAAACTCAATTTTTCACTTTTTGAAATCACATTTTCACTAATCTTTCTTCAATAACTGAGTGTTTGGATGTTCCTTTTACTATCCCTGATGTTTTTAAGTTTTCTTTTTTTCTTCTTGGATGAAAAATAATTTTTTAAAGTCCACTTTCTGAAAAATTCCCCGCACGTTTTTGGGCGGGAGAGGGGAAAAATTTCAGTGATGTTTTAATTTTTTTTTCATGATTTTGATTTGAAATTTTTCCAAAACTTATTCACTGTGTCTTATATTGACATAGACATATACTACTACTAATTTTGAAGCAGAAAGTGATTGCAAAAAGGAGAAAAACCTTAGATAAAACAACATTGACAAGGTTGCAAAATTTTCCCCAAAATACGGCAGTTTGGTCCACGAGGTCAATACTAAAGTATTGACATCGTATCATGAGTGGAGCTGAGTGACATCGATTGACCATTCATTGCCATATATTGCGCAATATTGCATTGGTATTGCATTAATATTTATTCTTAGGGCTTTAGGCTAATTTATAATGGGAATGAAAATACAAATGACTAGATTCTAATTCTAAACAAATAAAGTTAAAATGCCACATATGCGTGCAGACATACAGTGTAACGGACTGAAGGCATTTGACGCATTCCCCATCGGCCACCCATTCCCTTTTTTGACCCTTTTCGAACATATTTTTTACAATGGACATAAAACTTCCCTCACCTGATCTATCACATAAAATTTCTGTGTCCTTTGGGCAGCAGTTACGGGATGATAAAGTGTTGATGGTGCTTACATTCAGTCGTATCTCTGTACTTCCTATCGCCACATTCAGTGAATTGAGCATCGTTTATCTTAGCACGCACCGACGCTAAAATACGTTGATGCGCGCTATCACGGGCATAGCAGCCTCTATCATATGACTTGATATAAAGAGACAGAATACATTCAATTAAACGCATCGTGGCCAAACTAGACTGACATAATATTTGTGATTAAGAACTATCGATAGATAATGACGATGTTTGTTTACAAATTGTAAACACATGACGAATCCTAGAACCGAGCGAACTACACCCTTGACACTTCGACGCGCTCATCGGATACATTCTCCAGGCCAAAAGAAATTTTATCTATAAATGAATTTATTCATGTATCCTCACAGTCACACACGCAATCGCATTGTACAAGAGGTTACAAATGAAGCGATGGAGAATGTGCTCATCAAAGAGCACGTGGTGGCCGATGCACATCTTGAATCTACACTTTCGTGGTACACCCCATTTTTTTCACCCGTAGTCATAACTTGCCCCCATTTTCGATCGCCTGTTTTATACTTTTTTCTGTTTTTATTATTTTGCTGATAGACGTCGCATGTACATACCACTGGAGATCGGATGATCAACATGCAATGTAGATGTTTATCTTTTTTTCGCAAATCATAAAAACAAACGAGTGGTCCTATTCTTATACTAATTTATCTTTCACTCTTTTTTTTTGGGGAGGGACGGGCGGTGATTTTATGATGGGCAAAAAAAAAAAATATAAATCAAAAACGCGCTATTGCCCATCATAAAGTTTCATTCTTATTTTTTCTGTTGTGTAGGGGGGGAGGGCATAACGGGTAGTGCCGGCTTGCACCCTGGATACGTGCCTGAGATCCATCAACGTTCTGCAAAGTTGTTTTTTTTTCACCCAATCATGTAGGAAGGCCCATTGGTGGCGGGGGGAAAAAAATATAACAGGAAAGGGAAAGAGAGAGGGGGGCGGAGAGAGAAAGCAGAAGAAAGGCATTGCATGAGATTGAGAGGAGAAAAAGTGAAACTGCCCGAGGGGGGGGGGCAAATAATTTGCAGACCAATTTATCAAACAAATCTCGTTATTTCAAACAAATTAAATTCCTCTGATCCAAACGAGTATATATCCAAGCTCATTGCTTGAGGTGATAAAATTAAGACGCCAAATATACGAGACTAACGCTCTCTAGAGAAAAATTCTCTTTCCTGCAAGATCCACACGGAGAACACGTCTACGCAAAGCGGTGAGCTTTTTCCCAGTTTTTTTTACATTTTATTAAACTAAAAAAAAGTAGTTACATATTATAGAGTTAGACTAGATCTAAACTTTTAATATAGGACACTTTTTGAATAGTACAAACGTCTGATGATCTTTAAAAACAAGGCAGAAAATCGTTTGCTTTTCAGGGGTGAGCGTCCGCCGTGTATAGCTACTTGGCGGTGCAAGGTCAATAATAATTGACCATGCAATAAGTGTAAGTGTTAAAATGAATGCTCGTGGCTAGAACTTTAGAAGGTCAGGAATAAGGACTAGTAGTGTTATCAATTATCAGCAAACAGCTTTATGTCTTAGGCCTATATTGTTATTCTAGATCTATCCCTGTCTACCCCAGTGCGTTTATCTTCACCATTTTTGAAGCAGCACTTCAATTGGAAGAAGAAATGAGTCAAACACGGATTTCAACACATGGGACTGGAATCAGGCATTTTCCACTCCCAAACCCGACATATATCCTATGTCAATTGCTATCATAAACACGATAATGGCAGATTCCAATTATGCAATTCTATCTAATTTCGGAACACGTCGAATAGAAGACTATTTTACCATGTTTTATTTCAGCCCTGGCCAATAAAATGATATTTTACATACCGAAAATTGTTGTCTTGGAGCGGTAGGAGCTGCATCACCCGTTCAATTTCAATGGTAGATTTACAAAGACAAATAACAAAGGAAATTCGCATTTCAACATCATCATAATATCAAACTAAGGGTTCTTTTACAAATAATCAAATAAATGATTTGTGGGGGGAAGGGCAAGAATTTTGGAGCTCCTTAACAAGGTTACTGTAAATAAC
>CALNVZ010003425.1:4108740-4168230 GCA_940671915.1 Paracentrotus lividus
GGCAAATTGCTGATTCTTGATGTCATTTGCAAGAAGTTATGATTAGTTGTATACTGACAATTTCTTTCTTTCTTTTCTACATAATTTCTATTTCTTCAAAGAATATGATACCATATAATTGTTATTATGATTATCAAACACATCCTTGCACCCTGTAATGAAATAGAGTGTAAATGCCTTAATAAAAAACATACATGTAAAAACATACAGTGCGAATATTTGTAGGAATTTTGATGTTTTTATTCATCTCAAATGGCAGATATTTGATGCATGTTTAATTATAGTGATAAATGGCTAAGTTTAATAATAAAATTATTGAGTATTTCAAAGTGCCATCTCCATTACATGTAATGCTCGCACTCAGGAATACAGGCAAAATACAATAGAATGTGAAGGCAAGTATAAGACATTGTGATGAATTATAGGCTTACTAAACTTTAAAACAAAAAGAAGGGAAGTTATTTTCTCCTGGATGATATTTCAGTAAAAACTTCACAATATTATAACTATTTATAAAGCTGTCTCATTTATATCTTGTATGGACTGCATAACTATATTGCAAGAATTATTATATTTGCATCAACATATGAAATAGAAGCATAAGTTCTTTGATTAACATTTATTTTAATACCAGTACACAAATTTAGATATATTTTTCAAATATTTTCAATGGCTATAAAAGTAAATTGCCACTTTGACTAATACTTGTTTGTGACATGATCTGATTCTATTTCATCTCAACAACCAGATCATCTAATTATATTTTGGTCTAATTGCCATTTTGCCTATTTCCAAGTTTGTCTAATTATTTTTTTTTTAATATTGCCATTTTGTCTAATGCTCATTTAGTCAAACACCATTTTGTCATTTCCTGTAAAAAAAACAAAAACAAACAAACAAACAAAACAAAAAAACTAGTGATAGTCCAAATATTTATTTGTGTATTAGAATAAAATGCAATTAGACAAATTGGCAATGAGACCAAGTCATTATTAGAGGATGTTAGAATTAAACCAATTATGTATTTAGTAGACCAGGGGGAATTAGACCAAATAGGTGTAGTCCATGTGGTATTAGGCAAAAACAACAGAATGGGACAAAGTGGTGCTGGACCCAGTGGATATAAACCCAAAGAGGAGACAAAATAGAATATTTGAAGTCAAAAGGAGCCTGAGCTTTCGATCCTAGCAGAATCTTCGTCAGAGACAACAATGACTCAGAAAAGTAGGGAACAAACATGGATATAGAAAAACAGAGAAAACTACACCTAAGTGCAACCCAAAGGGAAGAGAACAAACAAGGGCGGATGTAAAAGGTCTGTGAAAGAAGCCAGCCAATCAAAAGCAAGAGGAGGTGAGATCTAACAGCAAACTGGAACAAAAGAGAGATATAAGCTGGGAGAGGGAGGAGGAGAGTAAACAAAGAAGGGATTAGAGTGAAGCTATGGGCTGAAAAGAATTGAAAGAAAAGAGAAAAAGCCAAGGGGAAAAAACACCTTAGTAGACCTGTGTGTTATAGACTACAAAGAAGAAGTAAGGGGGGGGGATAAATAAATAAGTAAAACAGGTAAAAGAACAAAGGGGAAGACGTGAAAACAAACAAAAAACAAAAGAGAAGTGTGAGCAAACTGTAAGGGAGAAAGAGAGAGAAGAATTGATAAGGAAACAGAATGTATTAGTCAATAAAACAAACACCTGCAAATAAACTAAACAAAGCTAAAAGGAAAGGGGAAAAAAAACAGATATCAAGAAAGAAATGTGAGAAAAAAGAGGTCAGTCATACCCTCCTGAATGTTGAGACCGTGAGGTTGAATGGTGCGAAGACGTTCATCCAGAACTTCTCTCTGCTGAAAACGGACAGAATCAGGACGGTACCTAAAAATTCAATGCCCTGTAGAGACATGTCAGAGATGGATTGGTTAGGAAGGTTGAAATGTTCCCAACTGGGTGTCAAGCTTGGTGGTGGTGACATTGGATCTGTGCCCATAGAAGCGTCTTTTGAGAGTGGTCTTAGTTTCATCCTACATACTGCATCTTACAAACTCTGCAAGTGATAAGATATATAACATTAGAAGTGGTGCAGGTGATGTTCCCCTTGGTGTGATGAGATCTGCTAGTGGAGGTACTCTGGAAAGTATCGCCTTCGTGGATGTGTATATTGTAAATGATGCATCTGTTGGCTGTACAATTGAAGGTGCCATGCTGAATGGGAGAAGAATGGTCAGTAAGGGAGGGGACTTCAGCACGAACGATGAGATCCTTGAGGTTGCGGGGGCGTCGGAATGCCACGATGGGAGTGTCAGGAACGGCCTGTAGGAGACGATCGAAGTGTGGAGAATATGGTGATTAGCATGAAGGATGGTGCGGAGAGGAGGTAAATTAGGTGGAAGTAGTCACAAGGGTAATCTGTCCGTGGTGTCCTGGTGTCAGCTTTCTTTCTGAGAACATAGATCTAGGGAGAGAACGAACTTTGTTAATGGCTTGTGGACTGTCCTAGCACTATGTCCTCTGTCACAAGATGATTCTTCAGGTTCCTAGCATGGGAAGAAAAGTCAAAATCGTCAGAGCAGATACGGCGGAGTCTGAGGGCTTGACTATAAGGGATGCTGGTTTTGCAGTGACGGGATGGCAGCATAAGAGTGGAGGTACTGGTGGGTATCTGTAGGTTTGGTGTAGAGTAGTGGTGATGCGGTTCGTCTCTTTCTTGACGGTGACATCGAGGAAGTTGGCCGTCTGGTGGGAAAAATCAGGGGTGAATGTGATGGTCCTGTGGAAAGAATTGAGTGATCAATAAAGGTGTGGAGGCTCTCTTCCTCCCTGGTCCAGATGAAGAAAACATCGTCGATGTAGCGCCACCAAATCCACGGTCGACAGGGTCTGAATCTAAAATAGAATAATTAGAGGATGAGAGTGTGAAAGAGGTTGGATATCATGAGATTTTGAGAACAAGGTAAAGGTGAAAGTGTTTCTTTTCTTTTCTTTTCTATCCGAGTCTGGACTTTGATGTCTGTCTGAATTCATTTTTATTTTTTTTTATTTTATTTTTATGGCTCATGATTGGATTGGTACAGTATGGCTTTTTTTTTTTCTTCAATTCAATGTGTTCTTTATGAATATGCATTAAAAAAAATTGTTTGAATTTCAAACAAAATAAATACAATTTTAAAGATTAGATAATAAATAATTACAAGAAACAATAGATTAATGTTGTTTATAGATCGAGATATTTATGGCATTAAAAGGTTAAAAAGCATAACAACGAGATAGTCTAGTAATATAATTAATATACTTCATAAAACTGCCTAAAAATGGTATGGTCGATGTCTTCAAGTTGCAAAGGAGCAGAAAAAAAAAGAGGAAGGAGAGGAATTAGATAAAGAAGAGAAGAAGGGGAAAATGGAAGAGTGGTAAAAATAGTAGTCAAATTGGAAATGATTAAATGTATGATGCAGTGCACAGAAGAAATAAAGATTTGGTAGATTTCCTTTGAAATGTATGCCCATCTTTTGGTGGATGAAGATTCACAGGAAGAAGAAGAAGAAAAAAAAAAAGAACTTCGCATATTTTGAGATCACATAGTGTCATAATTATCTGTGTGGGGAAATTTTAGTCTATGTGATATGCCAGACAACCGGCTTTTAGGGTTAAAGACTAGGGTAGATGTATGGAAGAAATATCTCTTATCTTATCTCTCTTTGGTACAAAGAAGTACTCTTTTTGTGACAGGCTAGTTTTTCAGTCATAATACAATATGATAGCAATTAATATTAATTATGAACTCAACTGTGGTACCAACATCTATGGAATATTAGATGATTAAATAAAAGTAAATTGAGTTTTGAAGTGAATAAAGACAAATAAAATCCCATCCGTCTAAAATTATCCACGAAATTTTCATCTTGATGCAAATATCAGGTACCACATGTAGTATGACATTTTTATGAAACCGCCCTCTAATGTCGACTTTTGTCACATATTTCACTTTTCGACTGTCAACACCAAAAACAGAAGGAAATTCTGAGAAAAATGCCCTTGGTTGATGCGAATTATTATCATATTTGATGGCTTTAAGACGAAATCAATCAAGTGTAGTCGATTGCTCAAAACCAAAGCACTGATGTCTCACCTCGAAACATCTCTAGTGAGAATTTGAAATTGTCAAATTTGATCTGAAAATGAGCGATTCTCGCAGGCGGCGGTCGTCGGGGAACAGTAGGCAAAACCAGCGGTCCGTTTCGTCCATAAACGGCGGGCAAGACGTATCCAACGCCAACGGGTCATCGGCTGGCCGGGATTCGGGAGTGAGGACGAAAAGTTTTAAGGTAAAAACTCTAATTTAATAAGAACATATAGATAATTGAAGTCATTTAATGATAAAGGTGGTATCAGTGTTTCATTTTTATACATTTATTTCACCATATTTTAAGATTCATTGTCGTATGGAGAAATTCAGTGAAATGATTTGAGACTGAGTCGTGACGACGTGAGCTGAGTGAGAGTTGACTTGATCTCGATTGACATTAGCCTAAAGTCGATCTATTGTCCGAGAAGTTGAGTCTTGACTTGAGCGGCCCCTGCCTTTGTGATTGTGAACTTGAGTGTGACTGTGCCAAATTCAAACTAAACAATAACAATTTTGATAACCTATCTACGCTGTGCACGAGGCCTAATAGTCTGAGATTGAGACTGTCGCCTTTTACTGCGGTGTTTTAATGGATTTTAATAGACCGAGGCTGCTCTGTCCTCATCGCAATCCCCTCTGAGGACAGAGAGCTACCATTGTGTGTGCTGTTCAAAATACAGTGTACATAGCCGAGTGTGTTTTTCGGTGATCATATTATAGATCTAGATCAGTATCTATAAGATTATAAAAGTGCACTTATCGCATCTGGAAGTAGATTTTCTCTAGAAATTGTCCTTTTTGATGCCCAACTGTCTTGTTGAAGTTGGGTTTTGGGGGTTTCTGTAAGTTTTTCCGATGAAATTTGAGGAAAATTAACAGAGAATACAGCGCTGCATTTTGAACAGCTCACGCAATAGAAGCTCTCTGTCTTCAGAGAGATACGCGATTAAGACAGAGCAGCCTCTCGGTCTACTGCGGTGTCACCGAGTTTAAGACATTCTGAGAAATTTATTGCATCCTCAATTGTTCACGCGCTTATAGTACTTTTGTAGACCGAGACTGCTCTGTCTTTATCGTAGGGCTTACCCCTCTGAAGACAGAGATCATGCATTGCGCGTGCTATTCAAATTGTAGTGTACACAGCCAAGTGTTTTTTTTGGTGATCATATTTGATTGCTCCAAGATTTGCTATATCATGAAAGTTATTCCACTTACCACATATGGAAGTAGATTTTTTTTCTAGATCTATCTGTTTCTTGTCCTTGATGCCCAACTGTCTTGTTGAATTTGGTTTTTTGGGGGGTTTCCCTAAGTTTTTCCCATGAAATTGGGGAAAAAATTTAGAATCACGGCACTACAGTTTGAACAGCTCGCGCAATAAAGATCTCTTTCTTCAGAGTATACGATGAAGACACAGCAGCCTCAGTCTAGTACTTTTGTAGATCTAGGATCTAGATGATGCAGTCCTGACGACATGATTTTTTCCTACATAGTTCCCTGAGGCCTGACCCTATCTCTCGCGTGCGTCGTTGCCCAAAACAAAACACAGTGGCCGTTGTACAGCGTACATGCCTGTCTCTTCCCAGGTGTTCATACACTGCACGAGGTTAGCTATCAAGCACTTATACACTTATGCATAGTCAATTCAAAATTGACTATCAAGTACATGTAGGTCCTACATGTAGGTCTGTACAGTGGATGTGCGATCTTAATTTGTACCTCTTCTTCCCACATCAGCTGTATTAATTCGGATTTTTATTGTGATATCTCAAGAACCATGTGAAGATATTAATTGCAAATTTGATCATGATGAAGGTAATGGCCATGGTAAGAGTAAGTACATGTAGGTCAAAGTTCAAAGTCACAAAGACCAACTGATGAGATGGGGTCCTGATGAAAGGGCAAAGGCGCATAGAGGAGTTCCATTTGTTTTAAGTGAGTTTTTTTTTTTCTTTAATCTTTTCCCTTTTTTTTTTAAATTTAGATTCAAGACATTTATAATTGGGGCGGCATTCTATTTTAGTACTGAGGAGATTTTCTGTGACATGGTTGCTAATTTTTTTTTAACCAATTAGCTCGCTGACTTTTTCGTTCAAGCCTTGTGCATCTGTAAACACTATCTTCATGAATATCAGATACCATACTATTCACTGCAGGACCTTTCATGCTTGACACTGACATGTACATGTATGTTAAACCGAAAATGCCTCAAAACCATGATTTTGTGCACAATGCAACTTAGTTTCTCTCCTTATTCCTCTGGTTATTTTTACTTCTGTTGGCTAAAATATATTTTTTTTATATGTTTCAAAAAGGATTTACAATAAATTTGCTTTAAAAAAACAACAACAACAAAAGCACACAAATGAAAATTTGAAATTAACAAACATTATGAGAAAACAATAAAATACATATTTACATAAATTATATACCGTATAGAAATTGATACCAGGATTTTTTTTTAAGTACGATTTTTGTACGTAGGAACATTACAAAGAATACTTGCACCAAAAGTTACATTCTAGGAGTAGTGAGCTTTATTTGATGAATAAGACCAAAAAATATGATTTCATGTATTAATCAGCACAATAAAATATAGTTCAATATTTATTTTGGAAAATTAATAATATAGTCTTGGAGATTACTAGTACATTGTACATTAACATCATGCAAATTTTTGCGGTGGTTGATTTAAATGGCAGAGATCTAAGGGGGAGGGGGGGGGGCATAATGACCCCCACCAAGTATGAAATAGGTCGTTATCATATGGGTTAATCTATTGGTATACAATGCCCCCCGAATAAAAGTAAATTCAAATTTGAGAGCCTCGTTTTATGTCGTTATTTTTCATATCATGACCATATCTTCCAGTGATATAAAAAATAATGGATGACTGAGCACTCAAGTTTCTAAAAATTTTAGTAAAAAAACACCTTGCACCAAGTTTTGTCAGAAGTAACCATGGCTTTCTGATTATTCATTCATTGTTTGCGGTCAGCCGTCCTGAGTCCATGAATTCATAAGGGACAAAAGATAACATGTACATGTACGGTGTAAGTATAGAAATGCAAGGGTTGACTTTGCCCAAAGTTTTAGCTTCAAAGTAACAAGAAAAGAGACAAATTACTTGCCTTTGACATAAAAATTATGAGGTCAAGGCCATATCAAGTTCGAAAACACTTGTTCCTGTAATTTAGGATTCTTTACCAATTAAATTACTAAGTTTGTACAGGAGTGTGAAGTTTGTACCAAAAAGTATGGTACAAAGTTAATACCTCAACTCTGTGTAGGACTCATCCTTCACTGAATCTAGATAAACAATGATTCCTGTGAAGCCTGTGATTACAAATTTAAGTTCAAACTTTGTATCATACATGTAGTTCTGGTACAAACTTTGTACTTGACAATTTGTATAGTACTTGACTGCAAAATATGGGCTATTATGTTTGAAAGTGGTTACATTATGACATTTTTGGAGGTCATAAAATCATGTATTTTTTCTATCAATTGGCAACCATTACAAAGGTGTATTTTTTTCTTCTGAGATATGCACTATATTGTAGGGTAGACTAGTGGGTAATTGAATCAAAATTTATATAATTTTACCTGTGTATATAGAGAACTAGAGCTTTTTTTTTAACCCAGAAAGTTTTTTTTTGGTGATAATGAACATAATGTCAACCAGGTAGGTCAACATCAATATGGCCACCATTTTTTACTACTTTTATGATTTTATGAATCTAGTTTTGTTCCATGTAATTACACGTATGATAATCCATAATACATGTACATTATCTATTGTCAGATAATCCTTTTACATGTTACAAACAACAAAAACAACATCAATAATTGATTCAGCCAAAATGCATTTGATTTCTCTCTTTGAGTTTTTCTTTTGTGTTTGTCAGTTCATATCTATATCTACAAAATTTATTTCAACCTGAATCTCATAGAATGAGAAGGTAATGATATCACACTTCCAGGGATTGCCTGATTTCAGGACCTGACACCTTCCCATTTCAAGTATACATGGGGCACAAACAAGTTTGGGCTTCTTTTCTTCTTTTCTGGAACAGTGGGTAAATTCACTGGCATCCTTGCACTTCAAAACAACTTGTAGACTTTCTATTTTATAGTGAGTGAAATTTAGATTGTCATGTACAAATGTAGGTCTATGTGAATATTTTAGACATGTGAACAAACATGATCCAGGGGGGGGGGGGGGGTTCACAAAGAGTTAAAGTATACTTAAAGTCGCACTTAACTTCTTTGTGCATCCTGTATCATACTGCGCAATCTCATTGATAAACTTCTCAATGGTGCCCATCCCCGGGGCATGATCTGACCAATGAGGTGATACAGAGTACGGATTTAAGTGCGATTCTTAAAGGGGAAGGAAACCCTAGGAATTCATTAAATTATTAAAAAAACAGACAAATCAAAGAAGCTGATCAATGGAAATTTGAGAAAAAATGAATGAATACTAACAAAGTTATTAGCATTTAAATGTTGTGATCACTACCGCTATGGGGATCCTCATACTGGCAACGGGCCCAAGATGTGTGATGTCATACATGAACAACTTCCCCATTACTTTCACTCAAATTGTCTTTTTTATTTATTCCGTTAAAAGATCTGAGATTTTTTTTCATGGGAGGACGTGTAATACAGGTTCACAAAATATAATCATGGGTAAAGAGTCTGTTCTACCATTAGATTGAGGAAAAAGAAGTATTTTTGGTATTTTTTGTGTATGTCATATGGGAGAGTTGTTCATGTGTGACATCACACATCTTGGGCCTGTTGCCAGTGTGAGGATCTCCATAGCGTTAGTGATCACAACATTCAAATGCACATAACTTTCTTATTATTTATTCAATTGTTCTCAAACTTTCTTTAATCTGTTTCTTTGATTTTTTTTTTCTTTCATACAATTCATCTGAATCCTAGGGTTTCATTCTCCTTTAAGGTTCCGTAACTTGTTGTGAAACACCCCCTGGTCAGTCAGTCTGTGGATCATCCCACACATTGTACATTTTGCCCATTCTTCCACATACTACCATGAACATGTCTTCAAATCTGCCACTGTTTACAAGTTTAGACCAATAAGATCAGATTTGCAGTTACCATGGCAACAGTCTGGTAATCAGTACATGTAAACAAATGGGATCCAGGTCAGTCAGTCCATACACTGTGTCCTGCATGTAGCTTACTGTGCACCCATGTTTACTTCCTCCTCCCACACAGAACTCCTGCAGAAATAGAGGAGGATCATTAAGCATACATGAATGAACATCCTAAAGAATGCATTGTAACTGACACTCCTCCATTCAAATATATCTCCATTCAGATCTTTGCATTTCCTCATACAGGTTTTGTTTGGATGGGGTAGAAAATGAGACTAAAAATACCAATTCTCTCATCAGCTGATACAAATTCTCTCCAATCATTTCTGACTGGGGTCATATACTTCACATGTGACATGTCCGTTTACTGTTGGCTCTGAACTTTGACCAAGCTATCTCTCCCACTGAGTGTTTGTTTTTTATTCTCTTGTTTACCTCTGCTTTGCATCATAAACTTTGCATTGCATGCATGGTGGTGTAGGCCGGTCGATCTATAAATACATTGTCATGTTCCATATATCTTCATGCAACCGATTTAATTGACTCTGACCTATAAGCGGGGTGTTCACATATCGTCAAGGACCAGCGTTGGAATGTCAGAAGTATTTAGAGTGCTAAAGAGCTTCAGAGACTTCAGTAGGGATACCCTACATGATTGGTTGTGTTTTCAATGAGGACTGTCACCATTACATGTATATGCATTGGAATATATTGGACATCGTCTAAAGTTTTTGTTCCGAGTTTCATGTGAATTGATTTTTCTGGCTGGGAGTTTACTGGGAATTAAAACAAAAATATGGAGGAAGAAAAGGTTCCTAATGATGAAGACAGTGTAAGTATATCTTGCAGTACTTAGCAGACTGCAGTGACCTGTAATCATTGTGTTCATTTTTTTTTTTTTACAGCCTTCATGTATTGTAGGCCTACATGATATGCATACTTTTTACAAAGCTTCTTTCTGTATTGATGATTAATATGTTTTGAATTTGTAATGTATGTCTAATAACAGTAAAAAAAGAAGAAAAAAAAAGGTATTTTAGATGGATTTACGTCTTCGAACAGACATCATCATAATATTCCTGGCACTGTAGTCAGTGTATTTGTTAGTCATTATTGTACACAGTTTCAAAGCTGTTTGGAGCTCATTATCTGCCGTTAAAGTGGGCAGTTCAATCTGTATTACATGTAAATCGGGTCTGGTCCATTAAATTCAAAATTTACATAATTATGTATTTTGCTTCGATGTTTAAATGAAAGGCTTAAAATGTTTGTCCTTTAATGTACTGTATGTGTATGTAATATAAACATAGATACCAGAACTTGTATATTTCCATCAATTTTGGCAAAGGTTTGTTGACTATAAATGGATGTAGATTTATAGGGGAATGATTGAAATCAATTTACATTTGTAGAAACACAAGAAAATATTGGCCCAATTACATCACAGCAACTTCATGACCGAGTTGTCAGTAACAGCCATCACATGCCTTTATTATCATTGAAAAAAAACAACAACCAAACAAACAAAAAAGAAGAAAAAAAAAAATCTTCATACAATGTAATGTCATTTATTTTCCAATCCATTTTTAATATTCTGTTGAATCTCTATTTTATTCAATTAATAACAACCAACTTTTTTGAGGCACAGAGTTTCTAGACATACATGTACATGTATGCACTTTATGATTTTATTTTAAAAGCCAAACACAGGAAAAACCTCATCTACATGTACCTGTAGTGCCATGTGATGTACATTTGTATATATTGGGATATAGGCTATTTCATAATCATTGTTATTGAAAAGAGGGAATTGAATTGAATATGGATGACTCACCAGACAAATATTTATATTGTAAGACCTAGTAACAAATATCATTTTACATGACTAGACATGTATGTGTTCCAGCTCTACATTGGTAGTGAGTAAATGACAGAATATTTTACTTTTTCAAATTTCATGCGTACTTTTTTTTAAACAAAGGTTGTTCTTGACACCCTGAAAGCTTGTCAGAGGCTTGCATGTCATAGCAACAACTAACGTATATGCAAACAGGATTCCATGTTCATTCTTTTATTACAGGTTGTTTGAATACCTTGTTACTATGTCACCACGAAAAAGTATGCATAAAATTTGAATATGTCAGTAAACTAGTCTATTACATGTCAAGTAACATATAAAGAGGGGGAAAGGAATTTTTCAAAGGACATTAATTATCAAATTAAGATTTTGTGCTGATTAAGTTTTTATTCAGTTTACAACATGTTATATTCAAAGCAATAAGATTGCAAATTATACTTGTGTTTTCTTGGTTCCATGAAACTTTTAATGATGAACATGATTTACATATGTATATTGTAGAACTTGACAAGTATGTTTTATGAAATATAGATTATCAAAATAAAAAAAGAAGAATCTGAAGAAAAAATCGTTATCCCAAAATACTATTTTGGAATCATAACAGTTAGGCCTACATGTAGTTTTGGGATGAGTATAGAAAATGAACTGAATATATATTGATTTTTCTTGTGAGCAGGTCCCAGACCCATTTATAACCCCCTGTACTTGCACCCCTCCCATAGCAGCACATTCACTGACAATACTTGAATATCAGATTATGATCGGAAGCTGTTGATCTTTACAAAGGAAGTGCCAAAAGCCCAGGAACTACAGTCTTCCATGTTTACGACACCTTCAGCTTATTTACACATAATAGTTTTTAAATCATCTATAGATCTGCACTGTGTATGTGCATGGACAAAATTGTGTAGGCATTGATGTCTTCATCTTCCAACATTACTGCAGTTTGAAAGTTGTGGAAGACAACAGTACAAATATTTTTCTCTGTGTCAACAGTGATAGATTGTATGTATTTTTCTGTGTCTAGTGTGATTTGTTCTACTTTTGTGCTGATTGTGAATTTGGAGTGAGTACATGTACATCTACCAGTTTGATTTTGTTCTAAGAGGCAATGAGCAGAATCGTGCAGTTGTTATGATTTGAGGAAGAGTGTACAGGTGTGTGTACGTACATGTACATTGTACCTATATACCTTCAGGGGGGTGTTTCACAAAGAGTTAAGTAGACTTAAAGGCGCACTTAACTTCTACGCGCAATTTACTTGATAGATTTCACAATGGCGCGCATCCCATGAGCATGGTCAATCCAGTGAGGTGATGCGTAATATTACGCACAAAACTAACGATTTAAGTGCAATTTTTAAGTCTACGACTTCATCTCTTTGTGAAACACCCCCCAGGATTTCAATTGCAGATACAGATTATATCTTTCTTTTTATTATAATTTTTTTATTTTTTTTTTTATTTTTTTATTTTTTTGCTTTTGAAACTTTCCATTTTGCTGATGGTACATGCAATACCAGCTCTATAGCATCATTTTGAATAAGACTTTGAAGTGAACATAATAACATGCCCTGGACATGATTTGTCATTGTTGTTGTTCTTAAACATACCAGGGCCCCGTAACACAAAGGTTTGCGATCAATTGCAAATTTGGAAGAACTACTGTGATTGGTTGCTGTTCAGTCTTTCGAGCAAAAAGCATGTGAAACAACGAATTTGATTGGCTACTCCCATTTTGCGATTAATTGCAAACCTCTGTGTTATGGAGCCCAGGACACATCTAATGTGTGCATTATGTTTACGAATGACTGTTTGAAAAAGACTTGATCTTGACCCTATTATGTCAATCTTGTGATCCATGTATAATGTGTAGTACATTTTTGTGCTTTGCGGCAGAAGGGTGTTAACTTGCATTCTTTAAACACACACATTTCAATGTCAACCTTTTGCTTCTTTCCAGATAATGTATCCTCCAAATGGTTTAATGTTGCACCATCTGTTTAGTCTATTTGCTTCTAATGTACCTAGACCTCTAACATGATGACATTGACACGTAGCCAGGAATGGCATCAATAAACACATCACTAACATTTTGCATGTCTTTTTCCTCCCATTCTAACAACCATGTCTCCAAGACTGTATCATATTTTGTTGCGCACCTCTCCTAGTAGTGAGTAAAAATTGATATGCTATTTTGTGTTCTTGCAGAGTCAATACCAGAGGTCTGGTAGTTATGATAAGGTGAGACGTTTGGTGAAGGAGGAAGGAAGGATGGCCCGTAATCTAGTCACATGGAACGTACCAGTGGATAGTGATGAAAGCGATGGTAAGATTCAAAATTACAATCATTTCTTTAGGAGCTTAACATGAATGATGAACAAATTCAGTACCCAGATAGACAATTTACTGTTTAAATGAACTGTAGGATTTTTTTAGTGCTTTCATGGTAAAGAGTACAAACAAGACTTTCATAAAGATGCTTTTTGCCTCATTCGTTCTCTGAAAAATTAAAGGAAAGTCGTGAAATATAACTACATGTGTGAATGTGACTTTATTCATTTTTTGACCTGATGGTTATTATATTTAGTGAGATAATATATGATTAAAATTTTTCATTGTACGTTATTTTTTGTAATCAAAGATGAGGATTCAAAGCAAAGGAGGAATCGTAAACAGCACCCTCTTGTGATGGGTAAAGCACGTAAGAAGTCCCAGTCGATGCCATCCCTGGACTCTCCTAGAGAACACAAGTCCGGTCATGTAGATGCACACGTAAGTCGAAAGAAGAGCATGTAACCTGCCAACTTTAAATAACAGCTCAAAAAATAAGTCGCCAAAATTCACTGATGGGGGTTATGAAACTAGAGATTCAAAGCTTTCCAGTGGTACAATGTATCAAACACTTATACAAAGTATAACAATGTTGAATGTTTATTGGATTATGGTTCAATGTGTAAAATGTATTATTCTAAAATATCCTGGTAAGCATAGTGTGAATATGACTTTTTTAATGAAAACACTGAAACTGTTAATTGAATTCTAGGGTTAGTGTTAATGCTCTGGATTTAGAATAGAATTTTTCACTCATTTCTATTGTCACTCTAATGTAACCTATACGGTTTCATGTAGTTCATGTTGTTCAAGATTCATTAATATTGCATTATTATTCATACCATGCATTGATGGTAAGGTGTCATGACCTGGGTCTATTTCACAAATTTACTTATTATATATACATTTTGTATTAGAGTTAGATCGATCAATGATAGATGCAGAAAAACCTACTTCTTCTGACATTTGCTCTGTTCTTCTTTTTGCAACTTAATTGTAGTTTTGAGCCCTTGGGGTCATGTAGTACATAACTCTGATGCCTATATACAAAATGAATGACCATGGCTTTTAGATTGATGAAAGGTATGAAATCCTCAATCCTTGAAATATGGCATGAATGCAAACTGCAGAATGCAATGTCACAAGAATTGAGGTACTGTGAACCCAAGTGCTTTATTATAATTAGTATGGTGTAAACTACATTTTGTAAATAGGATGTGAACTAAATAAAGTGTTATGTTGACATACTTGCCAACTGTCCCTATTTAGTAGGGACAGTCCCTATTTAAGGGAAAAAGAAGGAGCATTTATCACCATTTACAACCCTTTGTCCCTATTTTTTGAAAAATCTGTGTACAGTAATCTATAGGAAATACAGAATTGTCCCTATTTTTAAAATTTGTATTCCCACTTTGTCCCTATATTTGGACTCAAAATGTTGGCAGGTATGTGTTGAGCATGAGGGAAAATAGTGGAAAGGCTTATCTATGTTTCAGTTTTTATACCCAACGGGTACAATAAGAGCATGCATAGATTTCTATTTTTGTGTTTATGATCAAATTTATTAGCAAAGAATTGCAAATTGTTTTAATTTTCCAGGATAAAGGTAGCCTTACTCCTGGTAGCCTGACTCCTGGACGAAAGAAGGCCATTGCTAAGAAGGTAGACCTTAGAGCTAGATACTGGGCATTCCTCTTTGACAACCTCCAGAGGTCGGTAGACGAAATCTACCAGACGTGCGAGGTGGACGAGAGTATTGTGGAGTGCAAAGTAAGTTTCTGTACAAATTTCATCTACATTGTAAGTATGCCTAGGGCCCCATAACACAAAGATTTGCGCTCAATTGCAAATTTGAAAGAACAATTCTAATTGGTTACTGGGCAGTCTTTTGAACAAAAAGTGCATGCAACTGTGATTTTGATTGGTCATTGCCATTTAGCGATTGATCACAAACCTTTGTGTTACTTAGACCTGGATGGTTATCATCAGAACAAAGTTGCCTAATTAGCCTGCTTCAAGGTGGATCCAGTATTAAATAAAGCCCTAGTCAACTGAATTTGTGAACTTACTGCTTCTCCAGCTCAAAATAGATCGTGTACTCCCTAATATGAACTGAAAATCAATCAATGAAATTGATTTTGGTTTTAAAAAAAAGTCAATTATATTGTAATAGTGGATAAAGGTGAAACTTGACTAATTGGTAGAATAAGATTGAAGAACAGTTTTATTAATTGTATTTCTGCTAATATGGTCTTTTCAGTTATTTGAGAGTTAATGAAACGCCCTGTACTAGTGTGTGGAAGTGTCCTCTCCCATTCATACCTTCAATGTCATGATGTTTCTCTGTGTATATCCTATAGGAAGTGATCATGATCCTCAAGAGTGCTACTCAGGATTTTGAGTCGCTTATCAAGAGGATTACCGTTCAGAAGGATTTTGAAAATGCAGATGCTGAAAACAGGTAGGCCTATTGTTTTGGTGTTCTACTTTTGTTCTTCATTCATTCTTTTTGCAGTTCAGTTGTTAAATTTTCTTGTGTTTTGTTTAATTCACTTTACTCCAGTTTTGTTAACATCTGCTTAATCTATACTCGGATATTTCAGTTTTCTTGCCATGCAAATGGCGTTTATTGCATCAATGTTGTATTAAACTTCTTTTTTTTTGTTCTATTATCGACAAATGGTAAATGTATGCAAGAAAAAATGCAATTAAGTGAGAGAATACAATGCCATTTTGTTGCTTGAATATAATCATTAGTACCTGAGAGCAGTATTTTTGCCTTTCACAATTTCAATCTAAAGTTTAACTAATACAGCTGCAAAAATCTTTTAATTTGCCAAGAAATACATGCAAATAGAAGAATTAAAAAAAACTGCATTCCTTGTAAAATAACTGAACACTGTTCTGCTGCAACATTGAATAACTTATATAATTATCTTAGGTTTACCTTTTTGGTTTCAGACTACTAAATCTCTTTTTGCTTGATTTCTTTGTTCTTGTTTTTCTCTCTATACTTGCTGTGTTTTGATTGATTCATTCACATGATTGCTGTGCTCCCCCATTCTCCTTTCCCCCTTCACCCAATTTGATTGACTAATCCATCTCTAATTATCAGACCGACTTCCATCGTTTGGGAGGTACGGAAATCATCCTCATCCCCATCCAAGCACAGATCACCCAGCTGGCCCGCCGAGGCTAGGTTTCCCACACACAGACGGTTGGTAGTCATTTGAATGGCTTTCTAGTATAATGGGCTCAGTGATATGATTGGGTATTGACAAAGAACTTGAAAAGCTATATTTTGTATGAATTTGTAGTTAAGTTTAGGTATATTTGAAATAAGGAACTTTGCTATGAATAAGTGCAAGAAAAGTCACAAAAGAATTGACTAGTTTTCCCACACACAGACTGTTGGTAGTCATTTGAAAGGGCCGGGGCAGGGTGTACTGATTGTGGTCCTCCCTAACGAATACTAGTATCTAAACCCTTCAACAACAAAATATAAAAATACTTAATAGTGCTTGTCTGAAATGATTTTGATGTCCTTCTGTTAGTTTTAGTGAGATGATTGGATATTAAGAAAAAAATGAAAAGCTTTATTTCATATAATTTTGTTGTTAAGTTCAGGGATATCAGAAATATGTCACTTTGTTATGAATAAATGCAAAGTCACAAAAGAAATGACCGTTTGATTAAAGGGTATTATCTTGTCTAGCTTCACAAAATTGTGCTTCAACATTCCGCAATTGTCTTATTAAAAATTTATGTGCAAACCATATTTTATCGGAACTCGAAAAAAAAAATTATTTGATATGTCAGCACAAGTAAATGATAATGTCTGCTTAATGTATTTCATTGAACATCAATGATATTAGTGATGTATTCATGTATGTATTAAGATATGACCATATCAATACGTCAACTGTTATCCTCCACCTTTAACTCTTATAAGTGACAGATATCTTGAGTTTAAGTGTTCCTTAATATAAGTTTAATGTTGGATCAATTTGCACTCTTTTCTCTCTAATCTTGACTGCATTTTTCTGAAATCTTTGAAAAATATATGTCTACATTTTAAAAAAACTTCTAAACAGAAGTGTGCACCTGTTAAACAAGAGCTGCATGTTACTATTTCTTTTTAACTGCTCTTATTTTCAGAAATGCATGTTTTTCTTTTCTTTCCTTTGCAACAGTTGAGTTTATTTTTGTTGAACTTTCGGTTTATAATGTTGCAAGAAATCAGATTGTCACCTCTAAAATGACAGGATATGAAAAATTGAAATATGCCATTTCAGATGGCGAAAGAAAATGGATGAATTAACATGAATGAATGAATCACTGATTGACTTGGCATGATGTGTAAGCTTGTTTGAAATGCATGTTTCTTGTAGGCCAACATCCTTAGCATGGGAGGTGCGTAAGACATCCCCTGGACACACCCTGAATAGCCCCACCCCAGATGGCTATAGGAGAACACCCAGTCCAGTTAATAGGTCATTGAACTTTGGGACAACAGCCGCCCAAGGCTCCGGAAAAGCGAGGTTAGAATTGTTTAGTTTTTTTTCCTGTCTTTTTCCTCATTTTGTTTTAAAGGATTTTTAAATTTACTTCTACCAAACTTTAAAAAATCCAAGAGAGTAATATTATAAAGAATACATTTTGTAAGAAGGAGGGCACAGAGGATTTAGAAATAAAACAAGTTCTCCAATGGTTTATTTCCATAAATGATAAGAGTGGCAGCATAACTAGATATACTCAAGGCACATTTTAGGAAAAGGAAACGGCAAAAATACACAATGGTAGAACATCTATGCTCAAAAAAAAAAAAAAGAAAAAAAAGAAAGTATAATCCATTGTTACATTTGACAATATAACTTGTGTAATGCTTCCTACAGCCCTGTGCCTGTGGCAGCAATGGTCCCAGCTGGGCGGATAGAGTGAAGGGAAAGAAACCTATCAGACCTATCCCTCAATCTCCCATCAAAGAGGAACCAGCCAAACAGACACCTCCTCCTCCTCCTCCTCCAACCCAAGATGGACAGAGTGAGAACAGAGTACCCAGTCTAGATGGAACACACAGTGAAGGTACTTTCATTTTGTCTTGTTATATTGTATACACCTTATATTTAGCCCCCATACAATTTACGCGATTTTAGCTTCAAGACAGGGAAATTGTGAGAGTATATTTTGTGAATATACTGTGTTTGCATTAACTTTTTTTACAGAAAATATCAGGAAATGAACATTTTTGTGTTCAGTAAGTCGCAAAATTTGCAAAAATAAAACCACCGTGAAATATGCAGTGTACATTATTTTGTTTAAAAACCCTTTTCCGCCGCTGGGTATTTTTCAGACCAATTTTTGCACACCTGATAATGCAGTACATCAATGCACATGGAAAAACTACTGCTGCATCGCCTATTTGAAGAGACAAATTCTTATTACTTTATTTTTTATTTATGTGATAGGATGCCTATTTTTACAAATTGAAACCTCTGCACTCAGAAAAGGGTTAATTGACATTGAAACTATCTGAACTATCAATTGCTCAATAATAAAAAGATAAAAATGTCTACCTCCATAATGCTATCTATTGCATGTCACATTATGTGTAACAGCGATCTATGATTTTTTTTTCGATACTGTATAATGATTTGTAAGAATATAAGAAAAAACCATAATGTAAAATTGATTGTGTTATCATCTTTGTCTCTCTTCTTATTTGATAGATGCTGATGACGAGGGCTGGGAGACAGTGCAACGCAGCAAGCAGAACCGTTCCCGCCCCTCCTCGGCAAAACATTCAAGCAACAACAATGCACGCCATCACCCACAGCCACCAACTCTGTAAAGGCCACTACTGCCCAAGTACCAATTAGCAGAGCCCCTGCCCCTACTGGCACCAACTCGGTGCAGACAAGCACCAACTGCTGCCCAAGCACCCAGCAAAGAAGCCCCTGCCCCTACCAACCGTGTTCCTCTATCACCTGGCAAAGTCTCTGCCCCTGCGCAGGCTGTACCTAGAGAGAGGGCAGACAGTGAGAAGGAAAACAGACCTGATCATGTGAGTTGTAATTTAAAGATTTTTTTTTTGTGATGTAGTGGAAAGTTATTGTAATGTTAGTATAAAACATGACAACCATCTTGATGCTCCATGTATATTAATAATAATAATAAATGGGATTTTTATAGTGCCATTTTCCATTTAAATAAAATGCTCAAGGCGCTTTTACAAAGTATGGATTTTCCAATGAACTCCAATTTAATTACCTGAAGCTATATTGAGGCTATGTCTCATATTTACATGTGATTAATTGTTTGACATATTTATCTTTCATTAACTTATGTGTAAACATGTAGATATTTATGTATGGGTATTGTTTCCTTCAATTGATAATGCGTGTAAACCGAAAGAAAGTCCATTTTGTGAACATTACAAATTGAAATGAGTTTCATTTGTTTGAACCATATTGTTGAAAAGGTTGACCAAATGAACCAGGCTAGTGGTGGAGGAGTTAACAGACAGTTGATACAAGAGAGACAAAACAAGGATTCACCTGTAAGAAGTTTGGATATCAAAGAGGAAGATCCATCTATTGTCAGAGCATCAACACGTAAGCATCCTTAGACAGAGCTGCCAACCAGTACGATTTTATCGTATTTTGTACGATTTTTGCATGAGAATACGACAGTACGATTTATCCTTATAAAATACGATTTTTCAAAATTCGGACTCGGTACTAGGTGTATGCTGTTGCGTGTCAAAGAGATTTGATCACACAGAGAATGTCCAAATTCAGTTTATATGCGACTATTTTGTGTGATATATTGCGTGTGCGCGCTTGTATAGACATTGTATTACTACCATGTGGTTGTGTGCAAACCTTGTGTGAGCTGACTATCATAGAACCCGCATTGTGCCTACTACAGCAAAAGAATTGTGTGCTTTCTCTTGTTATATTTATGTCTGCGTGTGTGTAGCTAGTGTGTGTGTACACATGATATCTAATGTGTGTGTACTGTACTGAAAACAGGTGAGCCATGACAGTTGACTGTGACTGCTGTGATAAGTGTGAAGATAATGTCGGCTAAAATATCCGGAAAGGACTTCTATTTTGTCTTGAACCAAATACTTCTTAGATGAATGATCATTTCAATTATGATTTCATCAACGGAATAATGATTATGGTGCCCCGATTTATAATTAATATTCGCCGATAAATACAGGTATGTTGCCTTGAGAATCAGCAGCTCTGAGGGTGTTGCTCTGAGCATTTCCCCCAAAACTTCGGGGGACCTCGCTGATGCTGCCTATCCCTCTCTTAGTTCTAGCTGCCGTGTTTTTACTTGATGTTTTACATCTGACAGTTAGGCCTTAGCTACTTGTTTTAGGCCTAATTATTTTCTATTTATAGTGACTACTAAATATAGTGCCTCTGTTATTAAATGCCCCTTTATTTTCTGGTAGTTGATATAGGCCTAGATCCATTATAGGACCTAGCCTGTCCTAGGCCTAACGTTAGATCTAGATTTAGTTCAGATTTCATGGACAGAATTTTTTTTTTTTTTTTTATTATTTTTTTTTAATGTTTCTATAATATAAAACTATGGCAAAATATATCAAAATACTCTATGAATTTTAAAGCTCATTTTGCACCATGGTGTGCTCGTCTCTATGCTGAAAACTTGCTACTAGTGACGGTAGTCGGTAGTGACGATGGTGTGGCAAATGTGCATGTCAAAAACAAAAATAGGATTTTTTAGAGAAAATAGTAGGATTTTTTGTTCAATTAGGTTGGCAGCTCTGCTTAGAATTAATTCAAACCAATATTTCCTGCAGTTACTGTTTAATTGAAATTAAAAGACCTTCTCTGCTATAATGTTACATGCATGTTTGCTACTTACTTACAAGGTCTATGTTGAATACTGTATAAGTGGTTATTTTCGCGAATTTCGCGAGTTGGTCATCGCGAAAATTTACACTTCAGTACAAGGCTATTTATAGTAGTGAAGTCATCACCAAAATCGCGAAATTTTGCTCTCGCGAATTTCCCTAACTAGTCCAAAATCGCGAAAATATCTGGACGCGAAAATATCGGCTTATACAGTACATTAAAAAATTTAAAGAGATGACCTGGATATATATATATATATATTTTTTTAATTCAAGAAATTTAAATTCATTTGTTTATGTCTTCTCCTAAAATTTTCACTTTTTCATACTTCCCAAAAGAGAAATGATCAACAAGTCAGTAAAACATATATGGGGGGGGGGGGGATAATATCACCCATTTTGCTGTATGAAACAGTCCAATGATAATCACCAACAAAATTGGGTTTCTTGTCTGTGGTTTCGGAGAATGACCCCCATTTTTCTCCATAATGTGCATAAATTGCCTGACATGTGAAACATATTGTCCTTTAAATGGTTTTAAATCATGTACATGAAAACCCTTATGATGTACTGTTTATTATTCCTGTGAATTATGATGACTGAAATTTCTGTGGAGAAATTCAATTCACAAGTTTACCATGCCTTTATGATAATTTAAACTGCATTTTTGGATCCACGCCCTTCCAATGTGACAATTTACATTTTAAATTTGAATCCCCCTCGATGAATTTCTTTCAGGTAAAGGCCTGGAATCGTCGTCAGATGATGAGCATGCTGATGATGACAACGATGAGGTATTGGCTACAAAACTTGATGATGTTGAGGTATGCTGTGCTCTAACATTGTTTGTACTAACTACTAACTAAACATTGAGATGGACTTTAATGGGTACTCACTATAAGCAAGACTAAACTTGTTAAAAAGATATAGGGAAAACATATATGTACACCTAAGTGAAATTGTAAAATTGAAAAATAATGATTCTTGAACATCAAGAGAAACGTGGGGAAACACTTATAGAAGCTCATTTTGTGAAAAAGATAAACGGAAAAGGAATTTTGGCAAAAATAATTATCCACAGTCTAGTACCCAATATTCTTGTACTTGTATATATTTTATACTTGATACAGAATGATGTAATTTCATTTCTTCTAGTTCATTTATGATTAGGAGGAGGGATAGATTAAAAGGATAGTATATGCTCATTTTTGATCTGATAAAAAAGGAAGTAGATATACCGTCTGTTGGGAAGTTTGTCCTCTCTTTAGGCAGGGGATGTTCTGAATAGTAAGTGATAGAGGAATATTCAGGTCTTTAATTAGGAGGGGGGGGGTGGGCTGTGAGGAGCAGGATATTCTTACTGTGAACAGGGGGATGAAGAAACGGATGTTCTCTTTCTTGTAGGGGGGGGGGAGAGGTAGAGGAGCTGAAATTTAGATAGTTGTAAGCAGTTTTCTGAGTTTAAAAGGGATTGATGGGATGTTTGCCATGTTGCTAGGAGGTATGGGAACAGGAACTGTCCTATTCAATATTTCTAAAAACTAGTCTACATCATGTATCTACCTTTTAGAAATTCCATAAGATATCAACATTGCACCTGCTAGATTTGTGAATGCATAAGGAGTTCTGTTTACGTTAAGATTGTTATTCTCAGTCTCAGGGTATGCTGAAAGATCAACCGTTGATGGTATGGTAATGATGTAAATGTCTTAACTATTAACACTGTTTGAAGTGAGCTCTGCTCAATGTGTACTACAATTTGCTTAACACCATTAACTTTTTCAATTGAACTTTATTTTTGTGTGTCAGTGTGATTATGGGATACTATTTTTCAAAATAATGTTTTTAATTAATGTTTTGACTGAATTGTGATTTGGGCTTTTCCTGCATAATGTGTGTTCTCTTTTTGCTAACACACTTGACTGAAAATACTTGAAAATTTTTCTTCATTACACAATCAATTTTCAAATAACCTTGTGAAATTTGTGCCTGCTAGTTGGGACGAAATGTATTAAGTATTTCAATTAATAATTTGAATTGTTGGAATTGTTAACTGTCCATTAACATTTGATTGATTTTGTGTTTTGAGCACAGCACTATTTTTTAAGATATAATTTTTTAATTAATAAAAAAATACATTTGGTTGTTTTTCCTTGAATGTTTGTTTAGGAATTGCACTCTACATGATTTTGTGACATGACTCTGCTCATGATTCTATAGCAAGGCCTTGGATGATATATATTTTTTTAATCCTCATTTTGTCAATGGATCTGGAATACTGATCTTCTTTTTCACTAAATTGCGTGATAATCATGAAACAGTTTGCACTTATTAACATGTTGTCTGTTGTAAAGAAGATTAGCAATTGTGATACACATAAGAAGGGAATCTTAATATATTTAAACATTTAAAATGTTTATATAGTTGTAAGAAGTTTACTAATTTGTCTGATTATTTTGTTGAAGATCTTGCTTGTGCTAGTATTAATTAAGAACCTTTTTGTAAATAATCAAGAGTTCCTTGATTCCCAGCAACATATGCTACAAGAACACAATAGCTTTGCATGAGCTTTGTTAAATTCATATTTCAAAACAGTAAAACTAATGTACAAAACAGAAAAACTGAGAACATGGTCTCATTCATTTTGAAAACATGTTACATGTAACAACAAAATTTTACTCTTCTTTGTCTATTATACAGACTTGTTGGTGGTTCACCAAGTCGTTCTTAGAGTTACGAAAGATTTTTATGAATGACTGGAACATGTTCTTAGCTCCTATATTAATCACATGCTTTATAATTTAGCACCAGAAATGATTACCTGTCTTTTGTGAAGTCATTCGTAACTGATGAATGACTTGATGAAACACAGCCCAGGTTTTAAAACAATGGTACTGATAGGATTTTCCATTTTTTAAGGGTTAACCCTAAAAAGGCTGGGGGAGGGTGGTTGGAAGAAATTGGTAGATGAACTAACAGGTGATGTGTGTTCTGAGATCTCATGGGGGTGGAATTGGCCCCCCCCCCTAGGTATAGCACAAAGTTTCAGAAGAGAAAAAAGGAATATGTGATACCATACACAAATATTTAAAACTTAAAACGTCTATTTTCCCCACAAATTTCATCATTATCTTTCCTGGAAGCCATCTATTAATATTGTAGTGCTTATTGTAGTGTCTTTTCCATAGGGAGACACACACAGCCCTGATATTCATTTATGTTCACTTCTTACTTGTTACTTTGATTGCTGATTGGTTAATTGTTTAGTGTAGATATTCATGGTGGTTGAAGCTATAATTCAGTCTCATGATGGGTCAGTATCTTACTGAAGATTTGTGTTGAGGATACTGGTAATTCATAAAGTGGAGTAGGCCAGTTTTCTACCATATTCAAATTTTATGAATAGTTTTTTTAACAAAGGTTGTTCTTGACAAGCTGAAAACTTGCCAGAAGCTTGCCGGACATAGCAACAACTAATGTATGCAAACTGGATTCCATGTATTGTAGTTCATTCTTTTATTATAGGTTGTTTGAATATCTTGTTACTATGTCGTCAGGAAAAAGTATGCATAAAATTTGAATATGTTAGTAAACTGGGGCCCGTACCACGAAACCATCATAAGTCCAAGTTCTTGGACAGTTTATTGAAACGCGTGTTAATTCTACAACACATGTCCCTAAGGGTTGTCCAGGAACTTAGACTTATGACGGTTTCCTGGTACGGCCCCCAGGTCTATTAGTTCCATGCACTGGCGTAGAGCATATCCCCCACTACCAAAAGAAAGTGCGTCCCGCTCTACCGATTATGAATACATCATCCTCCCCACTTACAAAAGAAATTAATGCATGTCTACGTCTGTGGTTCCATGTGCTTCGATCCCAGTTGTCACCTAGATCTTGAGTGTGCCACTTCTATTTTACATCACACCTATGTAGTTGAAACCTATATACATCCTTTCAATATCTATGAATTCACAACTCTTCTATAATCCTTATAAAATCTTGTTATTAGAATGTAAGCACTGATCTTGATGAAGAAGAAACACTGACCAATGAGTTGGCCAAGTGTCAAGAGGAGGCCCTGGCCCGCGCCATCGCTGAGGAAGAGAGTCTCAATAAGGAGATTCAAGAGGAGGAGCAGACGGAGATCGTCGTGGAAACGGATGATGCAGAGAGTGATCTTGGGGTAAGAAGAGTCGTTAAATATTTGAAAAATAAGAAAACTTGAGATTATTTTTGCTGCTGCAGGCCTCCAGAATGGCCTCTGAAAAGGCAAATAAAACCATTGGCATTTTCAGTACATGTATGATATTGAACAAATTTATACTGTAACAAATCAAGATAAGAAAAATCTTTTTTCGTTCCTGTTCATGATAATTTGAAAATTTAATCTGTAATGAAAAGATTGTTTGACAAAATTGAAAATGAAATGACAATGTTGGTAAAGTGTAAATGAAATGACAGTGTAGGTAAAATGTTCATCATCATATTTTTGTATTTGTATATTCAATTCTCTTGTATTTTATTTTTAGAATACAATGAGTTCCCTGGAGTGCTCCCAGCAAGCTTCCGACTGGGCTGAGATGGCATTGGACTTTGAGAAGCGAGAAAGCGAGGGTGCTTCGTGGGGTGAGCTGGTCAATATAGCGGAGAACGTGGAGTCAGCCAGGACACCAGGGTATGCACTTCACATGCATGAGAAGCTCTCCTCACCTTCAAGAAAAAGGTATGTTAGTCAAACCTGTCCTTTTAGACCACTTCAAGGAAATTGGAAAGTGACCATAACAGACAGGTGACCTTTATACAGTCTGTATGGAAAAAATATTAGTACAAGTGGAAAATATAATTTAGGTATGAAATCTCTTCTGTGGTATAGCCAACATATGTTTTTTACTGATTTTGTGGCACATGTAGTTGGATCTTTCCAAGGACATTGTGCTGTTTTGTAGTAATAAAAGGATAAAAGGATGTCGTTTGAATTTTGGCAAATGTTGAACATAAAATATTGTTTCATGAGAGAAATAAAAAATGGTTGGAAAGTTTGTAATAAAGGCTTCTTCAAGGTAGTTCAAGCCTTCATCAAGGACTTTTTTTTTCTTTCCTGACTAGGACAAGAGAAGAATCTCAGAAGCGCCATGAGGAAAGACAGAGTCGAGCTGAGAGTAAGAGAGTACAGTTGGCTGAAGCCAAGGCTAATCGTCTCACATCTCTTCATGAAAAGGTGAAATCTAGATCTCAGGATATATAATTGCACTGAGAAGACTGGTGGCTATTGCCAGTTGATGTCTAAAGCTCATTTAAGATAACCTTTCAAAGTCATATTATTGACAAGGGAAAAACTTCCTTTTTTTGTCAAGACTATTTCAGGTCAAACTATCTCCTTTAATGACTTGGGGTTGAAACACGAACGTTTGCAATCAATTACACATTTGAAAGACCCATTGTAATTGGTCACTGACCAGTCATTTGAACAGCCAATGCATGCAGCAATGAATGTGATTGGCTATTGCAATTGATTGCAAGCCTACATATTACGGAGTCCTGGTGTCAAAGAGTGATTCACCCTTGGGATTCATCGATCCGCTATATATTTCTTTAATTTTTCAATTCTCACTCGCGGTACATGTTATATGCCTATAGGGGAAAGTAAGTTGTTGACCCAAAAGGAAAAGTAGACCTCTCATGATAATGAACGCTGATAATGAATGTACAATTATTGTGTCACATACAAATTGGCATGTTCACGTACCGGTATGTCTTTGATTGATGTCCTGTACAGGTTGAAGAAGTGGTGGAATGGAAGGATGAACTGATCAGACAAAAGAAGAAACTATTGGAAGACAAGCAGAGAAGAGCTGAGGAGAAGAGGCTGATGCAACTACAAGCTGTTATTAGAAAGGCACAAGATGAGGAAGCTAAGGTGAGCCAATTGATCCAGTATATGAACAAACATTATTGAAAGTAGATTACACAAGCTAGCAAATACATGTAGTTATTATTAAAAATTCATATCACATAATTTGTATGCAAAAGCCCTTTTACGCATTATGCATTGTTTAGTTATTGTTGCCGACTAAATCTCAAATATGTATGGATATTTAATGGATCCAAGTTTACTTGTTGCATCTTTTCTAAGTTACGGTTGAATAATTGCTCAGGTGCAAGATAAAGCAAATAATCACATTTCAGTGTCTGGTGACGAGATGAACTATTACTTCCTTGGCGATCTGAATATCATGGTATCTTTCTTATCCAGATCACTCTTGGAAGTGATACATGCAGTTTGTTCCATCACTAACTGACATTGATTACTTTCCTACTATTACCAATTCCACCAATTTTGATGGTTTTTACTTGAAAATGTACTGATGTATTTTTTGTAGGCCAATGAGATAGCTTTCATCAATTCCCTGGAAGCACAGAACAAGAAGCATGACATCATGGCTAGGTTTCAAGGCCATGAAGCTCGTTACCATGACATCCTGGAAGAGAGACAGAGGAAGAATGAGGAGAAGGCTGCTAAAGAGGAAGCTGTACAGGTAAGATGCAATATCTTTCCTTCGATTCCTTGACTATTGCTCCACTTTAGATTTTATGCACTGATCAAATGATTTTGCTTGGACTGAAAATTATAGACAAATTCGGTTTGGGTGACGTTTTGTCTTGTGGCGGCCATGGCTGTGGGGCTTCCAGTATGCATAACAAAGAAAAATCAAACATGCGCTCCTAGCTCATTGCGGATTGGCTGATAGCCCATTGGAAGCCCCCCAGCTATGGCCGCCCTAAGTTACATTGCTCTTAAGTGGGATTGGTCTACACCCTACCCTAAACCTAACATAAAACCCTAGTGCAAACCCAACCCCAACCCTACATCTTAAAGTTTGAATAAAGTTTGAAACCTTTTTCATCGGAGCAAATGCCAAGGACATGTTTAGAATCCTAAAAACCCCAACCAAATTGATGTACGTGCATGTCATCAATTTGTATGGCAAATCAATGTTCAAAAAATTTATGCTCCTGTTTTAGGAAAGAAGAATGATTTTACTTAACAAATAATATGGTATTTCTATGTATGTAGGTGCTACAATATAGTTAATTTTATAATTGTGTTCATGTAGAAAACTTTCGCTGCTTTTGTTAATAGGAAAGGAGAAGAGCACTTGAGGGCGAGAGGATAGCTAGGCTTGAGGCAAGGAAGAAATACCGTCGTGAGCAGGTGGAGAAGATGAATACCTTGAAGACACATTTTATTTTTGTAGAGTATATGTACAATACCACTGAGACCTAACATAGTTTCATTTGATTTTGTGATTAGGAAAGAAGAAGAGCTCTTGAGGGTGAGAGGATAGCTCGCCTTGAGGCTATGAAGAAATACCGGCGTGAGCAAGAGGAAAAGATGAATGCATTGAAAGAACAGAGAGAACAAGCCAGGGAGAATACACTCAAAGAAAGGGCAAAGTAAGTCTAAGACAATTAAGAGGTGCCAACACTAGGGGATAATTAGAACATTAGAAATTAGAACGAAAATAACAGAAATATTTAGAACAGCTGAACCAAAGACTTCTCAAAAGAGAAAACATGAATAATAACATTTTGCTTTATAAAATAGATACAGGGTTGAGAGTGGATCATGTGACATGCATCATTTCTACTGTTACGCCAACCGTTATTTTTTCCCCTAACAAGCGTTCATTAGTAAAGTCGATTTGCACGCTTGGGCTTCAAGGTGACGCAAACAAGCAGCCAGGTGCGTGTTGTCTGGGCGTATGCACATTTTTTTTTTTACGCATACTGGAAGCCCCCATCTACACTAGACATTGAGGCAGACATAACAAAAATGATGATAAATTATTTATCCTTTGCCATTCAGGGAGCGTGAACAACGTCTGTCAGCATTAACAGCTGCTCAAAATGCGAAAGAAGAAGAGATTCAGAAGAAAATACAACTAAAGGTAAAGACTTTCCTAATATTTTTCCTCTTCCAAACCATGAACTTAACATGAATATATGCACCAGGGTAAAGAGAAACAGTCTAATTTCATGCTGGGAGACTCTAGTTCTTTGCCTAAGCTTGAAGCCATGACTTATATCTCAAGGGGGGGGGGGGGTAATTTTATTTGGGGGTTACTTTTCGAGACACTGAATAATGTTATGCACTGAATCCTAACTTGGGCTCTTTTGGCATTTTGATGGCTATTTGATTAAAGCCCCCAGTTACGTTTTTTGCTGATTATATATCAAATCACATCTCCATACCTTTATTAATCACTCTATAATATATTTTGATTGAAATTGTATTTGCAAGAAATGAGATGAAAATCAAATTGATAGGTCCCATGAATTCAATTTAACGCAAAAAGATTTAAAAGCATGAACACGGAACGGATGTTGATGAGATTTTCTGATTTTTCTCCCTTGTGATTTATGATTGTTGCAGCACGATGAGAGTCAGAAGCGTCATAGTCAGCAGATAGAGCAGAAGAGAGAAAGGGCCATTGAACTTAGTACCCTCAGACACTATCGTACCAGCGACTCAGCCCCAAAACAGAAACCCTACGAGAGGAAGAAGATGTGTAATTTGTGCAATGTATTGGTATGTTATTATTGCTTGCTATTTTGTTATTTACCGTTCGAATCTTTGTTTATCTTACATTTTCTTTATGTTTATTCAAATTATGTACATTTCCAATTTGAAAAAAAAGAAGACATACAATATGGATGGAACCCGGACAAAAAAATCCTACACATTAAATGGAAGGAAATAAAGTATAGATGATTAAAACTGGAGATCAGTTCACCTGTTGGAGACGAACTGATTTGGCTTTAACACACATTTCCCATTTTATACCTCTGCCCGATTATTTTTGGGCGCAGTCCTCAATGGGTTAACTACATATTTTGTTAATTCATAATTTTGGATCACATTTTAATTCTTCAGATCCCATCAGAAGTCTATCTGATGAGCCATCTTAGAGGAAAGAAACACAGGGAGAAAGTAGCAGAAAAACACAAAGCTTCTAGCATCAGTGAAGAAGAATTGGTAAGCTCTTTTATTTATACTCTCTCTCTCTCTATCTCTATCTCTAGCAGTTTATTTATCATTCTTATCTATTGTATGTGCTGCATAGGCAAAGCTCCCCATTCAAAAGAAATCTTTTCAATCTTCTTTGTCACTCCTTCAGTGCAAAGATTTTAAAAAGGATACCAAAATGCTGAACTTCATAATAATGAGTTTGGAAAATTTTTATCTGTATTTATATCAAATTTTAGCACCCTTTTCAATCCACATTATGGGATGGGATGTTGTCTCATTCTTTCTGGGCCTGTCAAAAATGTTCCAATTTGCGACATCTACGTTGGCAAGGTTTAGAAGTATCAAATCTTTTGCCATTTCATTTTTATGACTTTACTTTTCTTAGTCTATGATGAACTTCTTCAAATTGCCAAATTTCTTCAGCCATTGGATGAAGGAATCTAACAACAGGCATGTTATTCTTCACATTTACTTGATTTCGAAACAACCTTCATTTTTTTTTCTTCTTTTTTTTACCCTTAATTTTCGAAACTTCAGCCAATGAATGAAGGAATATAACAATAATTATCAAATCTATACTACTACAGGAAAGCTATTCTGTGAAGCTGGTCGTAGAAGCCCCTGGTGACCAGTCTCATCCTGAGATCGTTGCTGAGAGGGAGAGGCAGAAAGCCAGTAGGAAGAGGGCTAGGAAACTAAGACAGAGGATGGCTAGTAAAGGCAAGGAGTATGAGAACAATCTACCATCCAAGACACAGGGACAGGACTCACACCACAAAGCAAAGTAAGAAGTCCTTGCATTTTAGGTTTCTATAACTTTCCTGTGTATCCTAACAGTGTCAATGCATTCCTAATTAAGTTCTGTGAAGAAATGTCCCAACATCCAAATGCTCTTAGTAGTAATAAGGAGTACATGCAATGAAGCGCAACCACTGATACATGTAAATCATCATGTTTTGCAAAATTATCAGTTTGGAGGACTTTTTTTCAGTGTTCACATTTTGTAATACATGTTTATTTATGTTGACAGTATAATTTTGTTGATAGAGGCAAATGATTTTTCTTTTTTTCCCCAAAAGAGTTTATGAATTCTATAAAACTTCACACACCGTTCACCTTTTAAAATGAATTTGGAAAGTTTTTTCTTGGAGTTGTTTTCTTGGACATGTTTTTCCTCTGATTGCCATGGGAAATGAATTGTCTTTCCCCTCTCTCACCATTTATCTTAGATTGCAGAAACTCCTAAAGGACTTGAATAAATATCTACAGGCCCATGACTCATCTGGACCCTGGGAACAAAGCAAGGTGTCAGCCATGGATAGGGCCCTGGGAGAGGTCAATCGTATTCTAGATAAAAAGGTAAATGAGTTTACTATATACTCCAGCTTTCTATGTGTTCATACCATAATGCTAAGAATGAATTAAATCAATTTACAGGTTCAGTATGACAACTTTTTAAAGAAATGAATACAGAAATGAGCAGAAAACAGAATTTGTTGAGGAGTGTGTCTAATTGAATAGTTTGAGGTGGTCATCTTAGTACTTTTGTTCCGAGGACATTGACAACAATGAAGCTCCCCTGAGAGCTAATGAAAACAAACTTGCATTTGGAGATCCTAGCATGATTGCTTAACCAAAACATAAAATAGAATACAGTTCTGCCCCAACTACAGTTGTATGTACTTTCAAATACCAAAAGATATATCGATTGAAATAAAAAATAATTATTTTAGAAATAATAATATCTTTTATAGTACATACATTAACTAATGGTGAAAAAGCATGTCCCTATCCACCTATAAGGGAAAAGAAAAGAAATGTAGTTACATATTTATATTCCATCTATAAATAGCTCGTCAGTGTTCAAGTGTTGAAGAAAATTTGAAAAAATTATATTGCATGTCCAATTTTACTGTGTAATTATGGATGTAATTTTATTGTCCATATCTGGGTTGCAAACCTGTATGGGTTTTCTAAACCTTTTTGTTGCAACCCAAGACATGTTTTTATATTGTCTGAATAAAATAAAATCAAATCAAATCAATTTACTTCATGAGACCCTATTTTTATTTTCTTAATTTTGCAGGAGCAAACTGATCAAATCATGTTCAGAGCCCATGGTGGTCTATCTGTCCTGACAAGGGTTCTCATGCTAATAGACAGTGCATCTAATGATAAACCAGCAGTTATACCGAAGAAGTAAGTATTATACTGTGTTTATTTAATCCTATTATTCCCCCCCCCCCTTTTACCACCAGATTATGACCAAAAAAAAATGAGATGAATTCATTTGCATATCCCTGTTTTCTCCATCCATTTGAATTGTGTGAATCGTCTTTCTCTTTTCAGGACGCTATGTTCTTCTTTCTGAAGGGTTCCTCTTTGCATGCAGGAATAACTTTTGATAATTGCAGGTATCCAGTACGTGGCCAAGATGGGTTCCCCTTATAGTCTACTCATGCATCAACATATCTGAAGTGAATAATTGTTTTAATGTCAGAGCTTTCAGATGATTATAATGTTTAAAATAACCGCTTTGAAGATTAAGGTTAGCGTTAAGCATTGATAAGCATTCTATTTTGATGGTACAAATTATGCGAGAATTGCCACAATCCTTTTTCATTTAAAGCCAAAAACAGACATCCATCTTATTTCATGTCTATAATTCATAGCTTTGTAAATCATGACAAATAAAAACAATTTTTGGGGTTTCTTAATCCAGTGGTAATAAAGAGCAAAAAAGAGGAGCTGAGTCTTCCCATTTGTTTCACCGCAATATGTGGTCTTACCAGTCCCTGAGATGGGAGATAACAAGGCCTGCACCGGCACAAAGGTAATGATTGGTTCCCAATTCGGGGGAACTTAAATTACAATGTATATGTGAAAAGCAAACATTACACTATATTATGCCTTCTCATTAAGGTTATTCAAAGGCAATTGAATTTCACTCTTAAAAATGTGACGATCTGCACTTTCCGTTTGAAGACAAGATTTCATTAAAATTGTGTCGTAAGACCTAATCTGCAGCCGCGGGGGGGCTAATTTAGCCCCCCCCTCGACATTTTTGCAGCGAATATTTTTGCACGTGACAAGCTGAAGACCGCGGTGCTTACATGAGTCTTTCTGTTGAAGTCTTGCGCATTCTGTTTGAGAAACCAAAATTCGCAGACCCCGGTAATTGGTTTCACGAAGTTACGCAATATTTGTACAGCGTGCGTCAGACCACAAAAATTGCTCAAAAAAACGTAATTATCATGTACAATAAGTCAATAACAATTGTGTTTTCAGCATAAATTCATAAAGAGGATTTAAATTTTGCTTTATTGATAATAATACTGATTTGCTATAATATGACAGAAATAATGTGCGGCGGACCATATTTGTGGTAAAAAAAGAAAAAAGTAAAAACAATAAGAAATACACAAACAAACAATACATAAGGAAAATCAATATAAAAATAATAGAAGTCAATTTTGATAACGGAATTTTTTCAAAGTACAATTGATAGGAATGCTATTAAAGAAACGAAGATTCGCACCAAAATATGTGCATTCTAGAAGCCTATAAATTTAAGTGAATCTGAGAGCAAAAAGTAACTGATTTCATGCATAATTAGCAATATTAGCATACATATTATTATGAAACATTATTTGTCGGTAAAAATAAGTGTGCAGTTACGGAGATTACCCAAGGGGGAGCGCGTGAACGTGCAAAACGTATTTCGTCGCGGACGTGCATACGACGAGGAGAGCACGGCCGTCCGATTCGGGGGGGCTAAAGATTAAGCTCCCCCCGCTGAGTGGCATTTTCAAAGAGTCCCGGCAGATCTAGGCGGTAACCCTGAGTCTTGTGGAATTTACACTATGGTATATAATAATCTAAAACGATTTATACTAGAATGTACCAACATTTTTCTTCATTGTGTTTTTAGTTCATAAATCGCGGTACGGACACAGGGATGGTACTTACAATGGTCACCGCCTGGGGTCGACTCTCAAGCAACCTCATAGTGACAGCGCTAGCGGCAGTACTCTAATGTACACGTACTCTGACCAGTATCCTCAACGTCCTGCTGTAAAACATCAGGCCAGCAGTCGTCCATGCTCGGCGACGCGGATGGAAAACTACTCCTCTGCATAAGAAGAAACAAAAGGACACTTTGATCAGTGGGGCATGGATGTAGTAGTAAGGCATTTGAAATACTCCTAGGGTGATCACAAAGAGATTAAGTAGACTAACAGTCGGATTTAACTTCTACGCGCACTCTGTTTCATAACGCGCAATTAATATAAGCTTCTCAATGGCAGCGCATCCCCTAGGGCTATCTGCCAAGAAAGTTGAATGCGTAAATATAACGCACGAAACTAAACAAAATATAGTGTGACTTTAAAACCCTAAAAGACTAGAGAGGGAGGGGGGCTCATTCAGCCCCCCCTCGACATTTTTCGCGCCATAGATTAACTTCGCAACCGCGGAACAAAATTTCGGCGAGAACTTACAATGAGAACTATTTTTTCAAGTCTCTTGCACCAACGTTTGAGACCATTTTGCGATGCCCCCGGGTCACACGTTCCGAAATCTACGTAACATTCTGTACACAAGTGCGTCAGACCCAAAGTAGCCCAAATACGTGATTTTTGGTACAAATCCAATACAAGAATTCGTTTCCAGGCCAAAATTCATAAAGATCATTTATTTTCTTTTAAATGATTAAATCAATAATTCAAGGTTGTCTATGATTTAAAATAGTGTCACCAATGATTTCCATTGAAAAAACAATAAAAAACAAAAAGTCGAAAAACAAGAAATACATAAGAAAGTTTAAAACATAGATACATAAAAAAAATCTTGATACAGATTTTTTTTTTTAGACCCATTTCACCAGAAGCCCAACAAGCCCTGTAAACCCAAACAAATAGCACTTTTAAGCTCAATAAAATAGAGCAATTCTACATTTTATGCAAATAAGCAAAGATCATTAGTGGAAGAAAATTTTCGGAAGAATAGACTCTTCGCGTGGAGAATGCCAGGGTAACACGCGCAGTGCCAATTTTCCGCGCGACTGCGTGCTCAACGGCCCTGACGATCTTTAGGGGGGGGGGGACTGAATATGAGCCCCCCCCCCCCCAGTCATTTATGTTGTGGTTTCCAATAGCCCAGTCTTTTTGAGGTAAGTTCTATTAACTCTTTGTGAAACACCCCCTGCTGATATAAAATGTATATACACAATCCTCTCCCTCTATAATGAGTTGCGTGGGTCAACACCACCCAACTATGTAAATATGGCTATACTGAGAACATAGACAAAGTATGCACATATTTGAAAATTTTGACCAGGAGAATTGCCTTGTGATATCAGAATTTGTTGTCTCTGTGCTTGTTATAACTGTGATGGACTTTATTACTTTTATGTTTTATGCTTTGCTTACCTACAGATGATGTTCCAAAATGCTTTGTAGGCAGGAACTGTCATTTACTACTTTTCACATTGGGTGTTTCAAGTTCAGTGTTGAACTTCTGGTGTTGGGCTAATTTTCTCATCAGCACCAAAATAAAATGAGCCTAGCCTTGCTTTGGAACAAGTCTCACTTGGCATTGAGCTATCAGTAATGTGATTCGGACCATTAAATAAAATGTGCTTCCAATTCCAACACCAGCATCAACACCGAAGTGGAAATCACACAATATTATTACTACATGCACATTTTGACCAAGTATATTAAAACTTTGATTCCTCTTTAACCTTGTGCATACCCAGCTACTTGGTGAGCTGTGGTGTCCTAGACAAGCTGACAGTGTACTTCAACAATGTACGTGATCCCATTGATGAAGAACCTAATATAGCAGAGTTCCTCCAACATGCTATGGGCTTACTAGGCGCTATGACACGCTTTATTTCCACTACATCAAACAGGTCAGTATTTTATATTGATATGCTATTCATCAAAATTGACATAAAAATTCATTAAGATGTCTAGGGTTACAGAGCAAAAATGCTTGTAATTCGAGACAGCACACATATAGTTATGGACTGAGAAATTAATTGATAATTAATTAACGATTTGGTTGAAACTTGAAGCATTTTCCAGAATCACAAATTTCATAATATTATAATTTTACAATATTGGGAAAATTCTACTTTTTGTTTTCTTTTAAAATTGAAAGAAGTGCAGCTATGTACAATCCCGACTGGTTTTATTAAAGTCATGGATGATTGAGATCAGTTTTGAATGGAGATGATGTCATTGGATTTTTATCAACTATGACATTGATCTCAATTGGTACTGTACTTCTATGTTGATAACAAGTTGGTCAGAAATATGTAAGGACATGATGTAAGAGGTTGATTCATGGGCATAACTATCGGCAACTGGATATGCTAAAATAAACTCCTGGAACTGCATTACTGACTGAGATTATTGTCACAGTTGATTGTAATCAAATGAAATCATTTCCATTCAGATAGTGTAAAACTGAGCATAGTCAATTACAATTAGCTGTGATTTTGAACTCAGTCTGGAATGTACCCTTAAAAGGCCGTGAAACTGGCAAACTCCTGTTAACGCCATCTATGCCTTTAATCATTCACCTGTCAGGGACTCTTGTAACACACCCGGTGCATTAGTCTGGTGCACTGTGTTTACGAGTAAATGGGACAAGACGTAGATGGCATTTACAAGAGTTTGCTGGTTTCAGGGACTTTGATAGACGCATTCAAATCACAACATACACCTGTTTTTTGGTACCTTACACCCCTCTCAGGTCTGCTGCCGGTATCTTTGGACCCAAGAAGGATGACCCCACCCAGTTGGTAGCCACCTTCCAGGTGACCGGGCTAGGGGGCATTGTTTCCCTCCTCTATGGTATCCTACTCCATGGGGGTGCCCCCTCTAGAGATAGCACCATGACCCCGCCCGAGATCCCGGAACACACCCTGAGCGTCGTCAACGCTGCTATCAAGATGCTGAGTAGCATAGCCACCCTGGATCTCGATGTCCTACAGGTATGATTGTATACATGTCAGGAGAGAATATTCAAACATTATGAGGCTTGATATAGTCGAGTCATTAATAAAATCACACATAAATTTACATATACCGTAGCTTGGTGAAAAACTTCCCCAATGTTCAATTTTTTTTTTTTTTTTCTACTCTCGCCTCTCTTTTCTTCTCTCCATGCTTTTTCCTTTATTTCCTCTCACTCAACAGTCATCTCCTGACCTACCGTAAACCTCATCAACATTATTTTGAGTTCTGTTAGGGAATTGCAAATCATTAGAAACTACTCTATAAGCTATTTTTTGGTGTGATTTTAGACTAGTTATAGAAATTTGCTAGAGGCAAAAAGTCATGATTTTGATGATGTGTTCATTACTATAGACAGCCTTGTATTTTAGTGGAAATTTTCGGTATCACTGACTCACAAAATTTGCGAAAATAAAACTACCATGAAAATTACCACTTTATTGTAGCTAAATCCGATTTTGAAATGTTAATCATTTAGTAGTTTATGCAGCAGTCAAAACACTTCGTAGGCTACGGGGCACGTGCATGCAATGTGGGTCAATTTCTGTGATTCCTGTGTTTCTGTAGTAAGGGTATTGTAAAAACTTCCTGCACGTTGTACGTGTAACGTGCCAGCAGGTACGTGCGACATAGAATTTTTGTACGAAATCCATCGTAGGGAGTTGCACGTCAAACTTAAAGTGAGGTGTGACTGCCGCATTAGATGTTTGAATTGCAAATTACACATATGAAGCCAGTGAGACATTGCATTTCGATATGGATATTGTTGATCAAGCAAGTGAATAGTGAAAATTCCAAAACTTTCATGAACTGTATGAAAAATGTAATGAATTAATAATTTTTGGCCATTTTCGCATTCCGAAACCTTTTACGATTTGCAAATCATTACTATGTGTATTACTAAATATTTTTGTATTTTGGACCTGTTATATATTAAATTGATCCTGATTGAATTATTACTTTGGTATTTTTTGTTACTCTACAGACTGCCTTGGGATCTGAAGGTACATCACTAGAGTTTCGTCACATAGCCACCTATCTGATGTGGTACTGCAGTCACTTCACGGCAAATGAAGATCTGCTTCATGAAGTTATTCTCATTGTAGGCTACATCACTGTGCTTAACTTAGATAACCAGGTACTGATGTAAATTTTTGTTTTAAATCATTTGTTTTTTTTGTGTGTGTGTACATTTATAAAGTGATTCTCATTGTAGGCTACATGTACATCACTATGCTCAAATAACCAGGTAATAATATATATCACTGATGTCAATTAGAATTGTTTGAAATCATTGATTTTATTAAGTTATTTAGTTATTACTGTGCTTAACCTGTTGGGAGATGGGCTGATGTGGCTGAAGCACTCAGTCTTCAATGGGTTAACTAAAGCCCCTTTCACAATTGGTGGTGCAACTACTTTCGACCGGTGCGACTGTGTGCAACATATATTGTGACCAAATGATCGCAAACATTCACAAGAGCAATTGTGAAAGCCCCTTGAGAGATAGCGAGAGGTTGACTCTCTCTTGCTATCTTTCTCCTTCATATTTTCCTGTCTCTCTTTTGCTTTCCAAAATGATAACTTGTGATGTTAATTTATTGTGTACAATTTTTTTAAATATCTTGTTTTTACTTTGTACATTCCATGTAATTCAGCTTTTAGAGCTCTGCCATGTGGATTTTTGAGCAATAATTACCTTTTCTATTCTATTCTATTCTATTCTATAACAAGTTAATAGTTTTAATCACTGATCTCAATCATGATTGTTAAATTAATATAACGAAATATTAATTTTGCAGCTTCATGTAGCAACTCTCATTTTATGCTACATCAATACTCGACCTACTTTGTAGATACCCCTGAGAATTTGATGCTTTGCATCACCTGATGGTCGACACTTTTTAAATTTGGTATAAAAATGCATTATATTCTATGTTATAAAGTCACAAAAGTCGACGAACATCAAGGAGGCGTGATCTGTCCGACCCTTTGGCCGTTAAAACCCTTTTTATTTTTTCTGTGTTTCTCTATATTTGAGCTTCATAATTAAGTTACAGAAGGATTTGTGAATTCCGTTATTAAAACCTTGGAATTTAATATATTTCGCAAGTGGTGGTATTAATTCAAGTTATCACGATTATTAAAACCTTGGAATTTACTATATTTTGCAAGTGGTGGTATTAATTCAAGTTATCACGTTAATTTCATATACATGTAATGATGAATTTTTCTGGGTTATGAAATTGAAATCGATAAGCAAATTCCTTTGTCACCCCTTTATGCTTTGAAATGATATATCTTGTAGAGCTACAATGTACAGTTATTTTTATCCATGTGTTCATGGATGGAGTGATTTTTATCCAAAATACATGTAGCTTGTGAATTCTGGAAAGATTAGCCATGAAATCCTATGATAATATTTATTTTATTCATCTATTCATGTAATGTCGGCTTGTGAATCCATTCAGTAGCTAGCGATTATATAAAGCTCTAATCATGAAAATCTAGGATAACTAAGCTAAGTCTGTATCAATTTAAAGTGAAACACTTTAAATTGTTCATGTTCATGATATTCATATATCTTGTAGATGGACATGTATGTACTTGTCTTATAATTTCAATAACCGTAGTTGTATTTTATCAAAAGAAAATTTCATGTAATTTCTAAATATTTTCCCCCAAGTAACAGAAATGTTTGAGATTAATACTTGATCTACAGTGTATGCATGTACTTACTTAAAAGATGTAATATTTATACTCATTTTTTTTTTTACCAGTTTATGAGAATCGAAAATTGAATGACAAAAATTAAACCTATTTGATTAATTTTAGGTCATCTTATACTGATTCAAACTATTCAATTTTTATCACAATTGGAACATCTTTCCTTAATATGGTACCTAAATATCTATTTGCTAGTGATGGGATTTTGATTGTATCAATGTTTTAATAATTTGTGTTTTTGTTATATTTTTTGTATTCTATATTGTTAGTGAGTTACATGTATATATTTTAATCTGGACTCTCCTCATTCATAAGATTTGGTGATGTGATTTATCGATGAAGGATTCTGAGTGCATGTGCATGTTTCTGTAACAATTTGCAACTTGGTTGTTTCACAGATTATATTTTTTATTTTCTATGTAAATTGGAATAAATCTTCTGATATTGTTTCACCTTTTTTAACATATATTTTGGGCCCCCAATTATAACAGTGTTTAAATCACTGATTGGGCTACCTAAAATATACATGTAATGAATATACATGTATAATTAATAAATACAATAAATAAGATTTATAACCAATTTTCCTTTCCCCTAGATCCTTGTACAAACTGGAAACACGCCCACTCTCCTTCAGCAGCTGTGCAGTCTCCCATTCCAATACTTCAGTGACCCAAGACTCGTCAACGTTCTCTACCCAACGCTAATCTCCTGTTGCTATGACAACGGAGAGAACAAGAAGATCTTGCAGCAAGAGATGAGCTGTTCCCTACTTATGTTGTTTCTGGAGGTGAGTTATACTTTTATTGATAATAATAAAAGATAGAATAAGACCTTATTATTTGATCTGGTATTTCAATCGGTTGCATTTGTTTTTGTTGTGGAAGGATCTCATAAAGCAATATTCTCTACAGAAAGAGAGACGGGATACCCCATGTTAGAGCAAAGCTGCCTGACAAAATTTGAATATGTCAACATGACAGGACAAGTCTACTATCAACCACTCCTAGATAGTAATAATAATAATGATAATAATAATAATAATAATAATAAACTACATTTATAAAGCGCTTATAACAAATGTTTCTAAGCACTAGATAAAGAGGGAAATAGAGAGATACTAAAGGAACAATCAACATGTTAATATAATGAATTACAAACAATGACAAAGTAGAATACAAGAATAATACATGACTTAATAAATACAACATTAAAATAGACGATATAATAAACATCCAAATTAATACACGCTAATAATTACAATAGAATAATATAGACAAGGAATCGTAATTAACAAACTAATAAATTTGAAAGTAACAAATGATAAACTTAAGGCCTCGTCACACCGAGTCCGGTCCGGGTCACGGCACGGGCCCGTTCCGGTTCAACAATGGGCAAAAACGGTCGAAATGAATCGGCCGTGTACTATTGCAATGAGACTGGTCACAACAAACACGGGCTATACCGTACTAGCCGGAATGGCAACCGGTACGGTTTTTATGGGATCGCTCATGGAGCGATTTGAGACGGTTTGCCGTACCGGTCACCGGACCGGACTCGGTGTGACGAGGCCTTAAGAAAGAAATATTGTTTTATTCAATATCATAATTGTACAATGTAACAAGGCATTATCAAAATATTATAAAGTCAAATTCTGAATATTATTACAGGCGAGTACAAGTAACATATTAACCCTCTGTATTAACTTGGAAAGGGTAGCATAATTATGAACAGTTATGGTAAAACGGTTTCTGGAGGGACTTAAATGATTTGAATGATACGGCTTCTCTAATATGAATGGGAAGATTTTTCCATATATGCTTGTTCCATTGTTCTGAATGACTCTTTTCATCATATCTTGAAGCCCCTCCTATATGACTGCTAGTGACAGAATCATCTCTCAAGGCCACAGTGTACAAAGTGCACACTTGGTGCATCCAGTCAATAACTAAATACGACAGGATCATCAGGAAGTGGTTCAATAAGCAGTTTCGCAGTTTATATTGAAGACCTTTCCAGAGGAATAACTAGCATTTTTTTTTTTCATTTCATTGTGCTGTGGCCATCCAGGTGCTTAGCACAAATGTAGAATGGGGATCGCTTTGTGTCTTTGGTATCTAAAAAATACCATTCCATATTTCTCTTATGCAGTGTCTCTCCAGTGAGCCCAACTTCGGAGAAATGGAAGAACAGACCGTTTCTGCAGAAACAGTTGCTGCATTGTATTTTTTTTTATTCAAAAATATTTATCCACATAAAACAACATCAAAATCTGACAGGGGATTTTTCACAATCACAATCGATTCCAAACATCAAAAGACATCATGAAAACCGATGATACATCTAACTACTTCAAGACATATGTAGAGTAACAAAACAACACATGAAAAAAATGAGTGAGATATTAAGAGCTGGTGGTACCAAGTGACATGGAAAGAAGTCACTTGTATTTCTGTTGTGGCGATGGCTTAAAAAAAATAAATAAATAAAATAAATGGGGGAGAAAAAAAAGACTCCATAGTGGACTTTGTGTTTCTGTCATGGCAATGCTTTGAAATGCTTTGGAAAGTTCCTCTCCAGGATTCATTTCATCGCTTTACTCATAGTGCTATAAAGATTGGTTAGATTTTCTGATGCTTGAAAAAGAAATATTTTGAGCCTTGATGACGGTTTGTGGTTCCTGAGAGCTTGCAGGAAAGGGAACCATGTCAAGTGATGCAAAGCAGTTTGCCCATATGCAAACCTTGTCCTTGGCTTTGACTCGGCCCATCTTCCGGGTGATGTTCTTTTTTCTTGTGTTGACCCGTGATATGTGGTATTCAACATGACACATTTGTTTTTTAGGTACATGTATCTTCCTGATGGTGCTTGTGGTGTGGCAGGGTAAACATTTATCTGAACAATACCAATATGTTGTTGTCATTGGCAATGTCTGTTCAGTAAGCCAAACTTCAGTTGGATTGTAGAATAATCCATTCTTGCGGAAAAAGTTGCTGCATTCTATTATTTCTTCTATTGAATTCATTTATTCATCCACATAAAACAACTTTCCACAATTTACAATTACAATCGATTCCAAACAGCATAAGACAACATGAAAACTAATGATACATCTAACTATTAAGGATAATGTACAGTAACGGAAGCAAAAAATGAAAATAATGAATGAGATTTAAGAGCTGGCCATGCCAAGTGACATCAGTAAAGAAGTCACTTGTATTTCTGTTGTGGCAATGCTTTAAAAGAACATAAATACTTGTGAAATTAATATTAACTTTATTGTTGCTATCTGTTTCTCCTGCAGGAACGCCAAAAGGACCAAGCCAAAGCAAAACTGTTACCCACTGTGACCAAAGCAAGAGGTAAGCACTAACAGCATTTAAATTGATTCCAAGATGAATTATATCTAAGGGAGACACTTTGCTCTCTGCAATGTCAGAGGGACCTCCTGCAAGGCAGTTCACAAGTCTATCCCAAATACAGGAATTTTTTGTTTTCTTGAATGCATTTCAGTACCAATGCATTGTTATCCAAAAATAGGGCTTTTCTCATTATGTTTACGTAACATGTTGGTGAAGTATTCTTTCTTGGCCAATGGAGCACCTCTAAAATTATCTACATGGAGTTCACATACTCAGATGATGCCACTGACCAATTAAAATTCTGATAGTCAGTCCTCCTTTATCTTGAGTGAACTTTCAAAATTTTCAAAATCAATATTGTGATTACTACAATTCAACTGTAATTTCTCAACCAGAGCACTGTTTCAGGTTGCATATATTACACCAGATAAAGAATCATACAAAAGCCCTAAAACTTTGTAGTATTCAATAGTCACTTTGAAATCCATCATTCCGTATTGAAATGTTGGTTACCATTCATGCAAGGTATAGGATTTTCTAATGGTGGTATCTCACTTCGCGGAGACGGGTTTAAGACAGATTTGGGACTACTTTGAGACGGTTTTGCGATTCCTTAGTCTTGTGAAACATCGCTGGGACTCGGACGTTTCCACGACAAGTTTGAAAACCGTCTCAAAGTAATCCTAAATCCATTTCAAAACATTCTCTGCGAAGTGAGATACCACCATAACTCACTATTTTGGTAAAGATACAAGAGATTCTGTTCCATTTGTTACCTTGTTAGTTTTTTAAATTTTAAATCCTACCTTGCTTTACACAAAAGTAGGCAAGAGCATCAATGCATGTGCTTGTTTTTTTGCTATGAAACAAAATGTAAAAAAATATGTGAGTGTTTTTAAATGTACATTATACATGTAACCTACATGTAGCAGTCTTGCATGTTGACTTAACATATAACCTCTTGTATAGCCCCAAAACACGAATTGCAAATCTTTAAAAGTCTTAACATGTTTATGTAATATAACAAAATAAGAATTGGGAGCGAAGTGAATTTCCTTAATTTTCAAAGCATTTTTTTTTTTTTATGGGGGGGGGGGGAAGGGGTTGGGTCTCTTTTGATTGATGATCAATATCAATAATTTCCAAAAAGAAGTCATTTATTAAATTTGAATTCTGCCTTTGTATTGCATAACAGACTTTTAACAATACCATGTGTGTGAAAGCATGTGAATGATGTTTTTATACTTTTTTTTAAATGAACTGCCTTCCCAATGACATTACCGTATCTTATTTCACAAACCCCAGCAGCGCATGATGCTAGTGAGAAGGAACCACCCAGCCATGAGCTAGGTAGAGTCTTGTATTCAGCTTGCAGTGCATTCTCACTTACACAATTTTCTCAAATGTTTTTAAGTCTTCACAGTCTGATTCCTTTTTTTTGGTCAGCTTGACTTTGTCACTGTGATATAATAACCCTTAAAGCTATAAAAATATGTTTCTTTTAATATTTTTGCATGAGGATTGGCAGCTATTTGTTTTTCTTGATTATAACAGGGCATTTCTTGTTTTTGCATGATGTTTGGATTTGTTTTTTTATAAATGCACTTAATTTTTGTTTGTTTATATACCCTTTTATCTTTTCAATTAGGATATTTTGTTCTGTCAAAATATGCTTACATAGAGTGTGTTTCTGTGTGTGGATGAAAAGTTTGTTAAATGTAAATGTATCAAATCAGATTTTATTGTTACAGATTTCGTTTAAAAACATTTTGTTAAATGTCAACTTGATCTTCTCCCACGATTGAGACATTAGTAGTAGGATTGTGATTTGAGTAGGGTGGTACCTGCCTGTTAAAAGGTGACTAATGGTCTCGAGGGAGTGGAGAGTGTGCACATATGAGAGGACATGAGAGGAAGGGGAAAAAGAGATTTGAGAGAGATTGTGTTGATTAATGATCAAAGAGAAGGCATTTGAAATTCAAGTAACACATATTAATTGAGTGAATCACTAGTTACAAGTTAGATGAATACTCACATTTTTCTATCATTTTATCTTTATTTTGTTCATGAAGAAGAAAGATATATTACTTAAAATTTTCCTATTCACATAGAACTCTCTTTGTAACCTGAAAATCAAGGAAAATGTAATACATCTATTTGTCATAACTCAGGAAATCAGTGTTGATCAATCTAAAGTTAATGTACCGGTACCCTCTACAAAAGTCACATATCTCTCGTCTACAAATAAAAATTAGTAGACCATTTTCATTTATTTTGATACTCCTATTAAGAAAGCAACTACACTGTAGACAGTAGCTAAGGGTGTGTTCAATGTTGATTTTCAATTTTAAATTCCAACATGAATCATACAAAACGCAATTACAAAACACAGAACACAAATGCGACCAGCGGTGCACCGTTCAGTGTCAAAAATTTAAAGCTGATTATACTTTGATCGTCTTTAAATTCCCCGCTCTCAAAAGCAAACATCTACGATTTTTTTCACTTGCACAGGAAGTTTCCACTGGAGAGCACATTTAAAAACGTTTGAAAAGTTAACGCAATTGCGTTCAGTCTCGCATTTCGTTGCATTCGCAATGCAGAAGGTCATAAAATCGAAGCTGATTGTGTTTCAAAACGCATCTTTTACGGCGTTTACATTTTCTTCCATATCGAGATCTGATAGACGTTTACTTTTACGACCGGTAATGGGGACAATGAACACACACTTTGTTTCTCTTTATTTCAGCATTTTGTAAATTTTGTGTTTTGTATCATGATCCATGTCGGCTTTAAATGTTATAAATCGACATTGAACACACCCTAAATTGCTCATTCTAGAATCTTTCCCAAATCTATTTTTGCTTTTTTGAGAGAGAGAGAGAGAGATTAAAACCCCCGTGTGCGCTTGTCTATCTATTCTCAATACGTTAAAGCAAATATGTTTAATAAGAGAAAGATGAACGTGCCTTGCAAAAAGAATTTAATATTTTTTCTTTTCTATTCTCATTTTTTCTGTATTATCGCTGTAAATTTGCATTTTGGCTTGAAGCCAAAAGAATCCCTATTCCAGTTGCATTAAGAATTTTACCTGTGGCAGACATTATGATCAGTTCTTTATAAAACACACTTTCCCTGAAGAGATAAAACAAAATATGAAAAATTGTACCATTTTTCCATCCCTTTTCTCCTTTACAAAATTATGAATATATTGCTAGCACCTATTCCTTGTAAATATTTATCATATAATTCTCTCTCGTAACTGAAAATCCAAACCTTATCTCATTTCTAACGAAACTGTGAAATCCCTGCAGTTTTGCTCTCATAAATCAAATCCTTTCTATTTTTCTGTGAAAACAGAGGAATACGCTATCCCTCTTGTGGTTTTTATTTGCTTGTGCGTTCAGACTGTGTAGAGTGCAGTATTACTTTGTGATCATCGTTGACGGTGAAAAGCCAAATAAGAAAATGGATTTCTGCTTCATTTTGGCACTGCATGGAATATCTATCTCTGGATCACATGTTGAGTAGCAAAGAAATATTGATTTGAAAAAAAAAAGAGTAGACAAATTTGGGATAAGTAAGAAATTTTAGTGGTAGGAAGTTATTTTTAGTTCCAAATTATGCTCTCAGAACTTTAAAAATGCTTCTTAAGATCAAAGATGAATTCTTGATTAGATTTCAAGATGTTTGCATTTCTTCCTTTTTTGGGGAGGGGGGGCGGGGGGGGGGAGGTTAAAAATAAAAAGCAATTGTTGGTACTTTGTATTACATGTACCTGTTATAGTAATTAATTCTAAATTAGCTTTGCTTTTTATCAATCCCTATAATTACATATATATATCTTTAAGATGTATTATTGACATAATTTCAAGTAAAATATTAGGAACGTACAGCATAATAGAAGTGTAAGAAAACAAAAGAATGAAGAAAAAAATTCAATTTCCATGTTGATATGAAACAGCCTGTATAATTCAGAGTTTGATATGATTCAGTATATATTGTGAACTTGACCAGGAATTGTTGTAAGTTTGAACACATCTTGCATCTCCCCTTCCTGCTCCCAAGTCTTTATGCGGTAATACGCTGTAATCCAGCAAGAATCCCGTAGGGTGCACAGTCCTCTCTCCAAGCGGATTATCTCGGTAAAACAGGCGCTAGTCTCCTCTCCCAGGAGAAGCAGCGATATAGACACACTGAAGAACTAACCAATTCCGCTCCATCCTCCGCAGTTGTTCCGCATCTCTCCATCTCTCACCCATCTCATCTCCCTTTTTTACTTTCTTTGTCATTTTTTTCCATCATGTTCTTCTCATTCACTGTAGATGGACATGTTTCTTTTTGTACTCTTTTATCATTCTATATCTTTTCATATTAGCGATTGATCTCTCTTCCACTCTCCCACCCCTCTCTCTTTCTCCGTCTCTTTCACATTCCTCTTTCCTTTTCCTCTTGCTGTCTGTATATGTGTCTTTCCCCTCACTCTCTCTTTTTCTTTTTCCCTTTATCTCTTCATCTCTTATCTTGTGTCTTTACTCTCCTGTCTCTTCTCCGAGGAGGTATTAACATTAGATTTTTTCTTCGACTCCAGACAATTTCCACATTCACCCATCGCTTTGTTCTCTCTCTCTCTTCTTCTTCTTCTTCTCTTTCTTCTTCTTCTTCTCCTCAGATTTAGCCATAGCTGATGTTTTCCTGGTCAATGCTCCCACAGAGAGAAGGGTAATGGTTTGCTGGGTTTACCCCCTCTATCCTTTTGCTATGGTCTCCAGTGCTCTTAACTGAATAGTGTATGTGATAAATTCAGTAAGCAATTCACTCTGTAATCAGTCAATCCTTTGTTTGTGCTGCTGTTCAATCTGAGCCAGTGTTTGAAAATGATATTGAGGGATCGTTTTTGTTTTTTTAAAGGCCATTTTGACTTTTATTGTGCAGAGAATAAATATTTAAAATCTCCATTTCAAACCGATCGAAAGCGTTTCATTCAAAATTTTGAGTAGATATAAGGCTATCGACACCAACATATTTCATCTTGACTTTTGTATTAAATTAATCCAATATCCTCTCAACGTTAGCCTATGTCTCTTAATGCACAGGTATAGTAAGTTATATTTTTCTTCATATAAAATGGCAATTTACCGAACACAAAATATATAGGAGACCCATGCTATAATGCTAGGTGACTTAACAAAAAGAATACCTGTTTTTTTTTTTATCCTTTGTCTGATCTTCATCAAACCTTTTCTGGTACATGTAGATGTCTCTCATTTTCTGCTGTTCTTAAAAACAACTTGCTTCGGGTGACTTGCCCTTTAATGCAAGATGAAAATAAAATGATAAAACCATGAAGGGGAGGGACAAGGATAGTATGAGTGAATTATCTTGCTATCAAACACTATCTCTTCTTTTTATCATCACATCACCATGTCTACACTCTGTCACTCATTCAGTTATGCCAAGCACTCAAACGTGACATTGTCACTTCCCACTCTCCCCCATTTGAAACAGAATCTGTGAAAAAAAATTGAGAGCTGAATTCCAAAGAGGGCTAAATCCAGTTTTGATGAAATTTGAGTTATTAGCATCTGACCATTATTCATGTTGGTACTGGTCTGTTTGTGAAAGAAACAAAAACAAAGAAAAAACACTTAGTTTTGGAAGGAATTCCATAGCCTCCTGCACAAAATTCGGTGAACAAATGCTTTTTTTTTTAAATCCAAAGTTACAAAATTAGATTTATTCCCTTTTGGAAATAAACTCTCAAACATAAGAAATATGAAGGAAGATGAGAGGAATAAAAGAACATAAAAAAAGGGTTTGGTTTTTTTTTTTTAGTAGATGTGAGCTACTCTTGCTTTTATCAGACGATTCCATCGGAAGGCGTCGTTCACCTTGCCGACCACGGTTTGCGTAACCTTACTCCTGCTATCACGCCATCTTAAAACCTTAAAAGCAACAGTGTTTTTAAGGAGGTAAACCTATCTCGTAGAGAGCCATCAACACATTCATGCATTGTCTGACTCCATGGTGGAAGGCATGCAACTTATCTCTGACATGGTACTTGAAAATTCAGCAGGTCCCTCACTTGATTGAGTTACCATTTGTTCAGGATGGTATCATTTTTGCAAAATCGTCTTAGATTATTTGATTTTTCAAAGCTGACTAGTTGGTGGGAGATGTATATTATTTCTCCCATTTTTATTCTCTTATTTCAACAATCTTTTGGTTTCATTTATCCTATTTCTTTTCTCTATTAGATTTAGACTTTATCTATATCATCTTTTATTTCCCCTTAAAAAAAAAATCCACCTAATATTTCTCTTTCTCATGTCAACAAGTAATCAATACTTGCTAACCGGCCCCCTTTTTGTCTTTATAGTGTCTTTAGCCTGCCCCCCCCCCTTCTCTCACTCTCACTCTCTCTCTCTCTCTCAATCTCTTTCACTTCTTGTTTTGTTCTCTCTTCTTTTTTTTTTGCCCTTACTTACATTTCTCCATGTAATTGCTCCTTTTTTTGTTTTGCATCATCTTTCTATCTTTTAGTCTTGTCCCATTTCCACCACTCTGTACATGAGCACTCTTACCAGCCTTATCTGTGCATGAATCTTGCCACTTAACATCCCTTGATTCCTGGTATCTTGCTGCATTTGTGCATTTGAAAAGCTATTTGTGTTGATTCCTTTAAATACCTTTTCTTGGCTGCTTTCTCATGCAGCATGCATTATATAATGGATTTCAGATCATAAGGGATGCACAGGAAATGAAGATCTTTATTTTTTGACCACACTGATGTGACTGCTTGGACACGAGAGTGTATATTCAACTGTATATTACAAGTAATTTAACGCTTTAGCACTCAGAGGTGGTGTGTTAAGCCCAAGCGCGACCCATGCATCATCTGCGATGCGATTGCACTAAGATCCGATTGCAAACAAATTGCAAGTGGTGCTGGCCAACCAGCCAACAGCACTTGCGCTGCAACTGCGATGCGATGTGTTGCAGGAAGAATCGCAGACCAAATCTCAGACATTTGACATGTCCAAAATCTTCCTGCGATTTTCCTGCGATTTTTGATAATTTCAGCCAATCAGATTGGCTAGAGATGGAGGTTTGTATTATCTGCGCGCACTGCGCGTAAAAGAGGGGTACACCTGGTGATCATACAGCGCCTGTTGCATATGTAGTGCGCTGGCTTCTGCGATGCGTATTATGCAACTGCGATGACATTCGGCAATTGGTCTAATGTACTTAGTGCAATCGCATCGCAATGTGGTGCGTGGGCTTTAAATACACGGCAGTATACATGTTCTCCTCAGTGCACCTGCCAAAATGATATATTTTAGACTGTCAAAGGAAAAAAAAAGAAGAACTTTTTTGCAATCTGTTTAATGATAATGCATTAAAATAAGCCTTGCCGTTTACAGGTCGCTTGAGGAGAAAGAGTTCTAAAGGTCGGATATGGGTTCGCGCCATTGTCCCACGTTTTGTGGTTTTGGTCAATGAATTTTCTTTTAGAGCTCTAAAAAATAACCAGGTATATCAGTAGAAAAGAGAAAAAATTTCTGCATACATTGTGCCCATTGTTGTTGCATGACCATACTGCATTTGTGTCAGGAATTTAATTAATAAGAATAATCTTTAAAATCCCTAAATTGGCAACACATTGGGAACTTGAAGATCCCCGTTTTTTTATTTGAAAGTTCCTAACCGTGTGTGTTGGTTTCAAAGACATCACATTCAATTAGAAGCATCTAGCATTAAAATTAAAATATTGCTGTTGCCAATTTGAGGAATAAAATGTGATCAATTTAGCCCTCAAATAATCTCTGTCCTGAATGAGTAAGGGGCTTTGGTGAGCAAAAATCAGGAAGGTGGTTATGGGCAGTTTCAAGGAGAATTGTCCCTTTGTAGATAGTTGGGTTACTGTGGATGAAGAAAAATCAAATAAGCACATTAGTGAAGATTTGGTGAAAATCGGATAAATGATATGAAAGTTATGAGTATTTGAATATTGAGATCTCTATTGATACAGTAAATCTCCCATTGGCAACGCGGTCACCATGTGTGATGTCACAAAGGGAGAACTCCCCCATATGGTGTGCACAAAAACTATTCAAAAATGTCTCTTTATTTTCATTCTAATGATAGAACAGCTTTTCTTTTCATGATATATTATGACTTTCATATATTTACAAGTCATCCCATAAAAAGATTCTTTATTCTCCCTTTAGAATCAAGAAAAAGAGGATTTTAGTAACAATGTGTACAATAGATATGGGAAAGATCTCCCTGCATTACACTCCACATCATTGTCGCGTTGCCAATTGGAGGATCTCCATATCATAAGTGATCTCAAAATCTAAAAATTCATATCTCTCTTATTCATTGCCTGATTTTTCTGAAGCTTTCCCAATATGATTTGGGGGTTTGTCTCCATTCACTGAAGCTAAATTTCTCTGAGGGGATAATTCCCCTTTAAGGAGTAAGCTGAAGGGTAGTTTAAGGGCTAAAGGGTTAATGGCATAGTGAATAAATAACAATTGTGTTCTAGAACTTTGTACTGATCGTGCACACATCTCTGTATTATTTAAATGTGGAGAGTGAAAGGGACAAGTTTATCTATGTGTATGCATGAGGTCATAATCTGAGGAAGCGTATTCAGCTTGTAGCTTCTCATCCTAATGGCTAACTACTTTACATTGAGTAGCCCACATATCTGGACACATTGTCAATGATTATTCTCCTACTACTCTACTCATAGGTAGAAGAAATCTCAACATCCCCTTCCCCATCAGCCTTGTGCTACTACAGTGTGTATCAATAAAAATGTCATCCAAATGATGATAGACTTCATGAATTCTTTCACTGATGTAACACATTGCAAATCACCATCACTATTAATGGTGTATGATAGCAGTGGTAGTACTTTCTTGGTCTTTCATCATTTTACCCAAACTTGCAAAAATTGCATTTTGTATCTGCTACCTTCATTTTCAATATACTTGATCATGTTTGACATCTGTAAACCAAGAAAGGTACCATTGGAAAGGTAAGAAGTTCTTTGATCATTTTGATTTCACCTTTTTGTTGATACATACTCTACGTCCAGCTCATTTGCATGCGGCAGGCATGATGACTTGACACAGCTCCCAAGCTCCAATCGTTTAATCCATGCCAACTCGTGTGCCGAAGCACGCCGGAGCTTCGCCAGGTGTGTCAATAGCTTGATGCGAATCGGGTATTGACTCATCTCTACATGCAGGCTCCCTATCATCTCAGACTGGCATAAGTTGTCTGGGCTCTGTCTCATCCGAAAACCTGTTTCTTTTGCTCCTGTCATCTTCTTACAAGCAGATTGACTTAAAATGTCCTCCAGCCACTCACCATAACCCCTGTAGTGTTACGATTCTGCAAATCTGTTTCTTTTTTCCTTATTGTTTTAAACCTGGTGTATAGTTTTGGTAACAAAAAAGGAATAGATCTGCATAAAACCGATCGAATATAGTGTCAGGATGTTCACATTGCTCTAAAAGATATGTGTGAGAGATCTTGTGATACTCCTTTCATGATTTCCGGTGAATTTCAGTGAAAATGTTTGAAAGAAACATAACGTAACAGTTGTTTTAGACCATTGCTGCAACACCTCCTCGCCGAAGGTTACCGCATGAACGGTGCGTAACGATCTGTGTGTATCACCCACACAAGTGAATCCCCATTGGTTTTCCTCGTGAACGCTGAAAGGTGTTGGGTTTCCGACTTTCCACGTTTTATACTTACATTGTGAAATAAAGGCACTAAAACAAGATTTCATGGAATATAATTTTCTTTATTATAGTTACAGGATTCAATCTGTCATATTATCTAACTGAATCCAAATTAGATTTTTTCCTTCTCCTAAAACTATACACCAGCTTTAACAGAGTTATATAATATCCTCTTGCCTCTTACAGTGTAATATCATCATGCAATAGTATGTCCATACCTCCTTGGTACATTGTATGATATTTTCTACCCTATCATCTTCTTAGAAGCAGATGGACTTAAATTTACATTCTTTTAAAACAGAGTTACATGTGGTATCCTCCAGCCTCTCATGACGCAATACTAAAGCTGCAAACTCCTTTTTTTTTTTTTTTTTTAATCTATCATTTAGAAGCAGAAGGAACTTAATTCATATTCATTTCATGTCCTTCCGAATCTCATCACACCGTAGCGTGATTGTAATGGTATGATCCCACAAAGTAATTTCTTTCTTCCCTATTCTCTCCTTTAGAAGCAGAGTTACATAATATCCTCCGTCCGCACACCATGCAATGGTATTTTAGAGGTGATTGTAGGAAGTGGCAGAAACTCACATGACCATTGGTCACAGAAAATGATATGGTATTAAAGTATGAAAGAAAGAATAATTGTCTGCTCTAATATTAAAAAGAGATGAGAAAATTCATCATTTTAATGCTGTAAAGCATGTGATACACATGCACACCAGAGTTCAAAGTCTATAATAGCTACAATATATGAATTCAAAGCTTCATGCAGGACTTGTGAGCAAATTACAATCTCTTTTTGAGACATTTTAGGTTTTTTGGTTAGTAAATTAAATATCTGTGGTCTACATGTATTTATTCAAAACGTCAAAAAACATGTAAAACTTACAAATAAGATATGGTATAAACTACAATCTTTAAATTATCACAAATGCACAACTTTAATATTGCTAATCTTGTGCTTGAATATTCTTTGTCCTTTCTTTTTATCCTTTGCCTTGATTTCTTTGTTTTAAAGATGTCATTCCTTCTCTCTTTCTAACCCCAACCTACATTTTTCTCTCATGCTCCTCCTTTGCTTTCCACTTCTCCTTATTCGTTCCCTGTCTCAGAATCCAGCTTTATCCTTAAGATCTCCTACTTTTCTCTCTTCCCTACACACATTTAAATGCCCCATTTACGGCCTTCTCCAAGGAAAATAACTTTCACAGGTTATCAAAAGAGTTCACTTAGTATTCTCGACGTGCCTTTCCCCCGAACGTGTCAAACTGCGTGAAGGCCTTGTGGAGTATTGATGTTTCGTGTTGTTTCGATTCCTAGACTAGTGATTTGCACGGCAGCTCCGTCAGCCAATGAGTATTCAATGCATTATTGATAAACGTGACCCGTTTCCAGCCGAGTCTTTGCACTGCAAAGCCCATGCAGCATTGTAATTCAAGAATGACAAGCTAAACTCTGAGTCCATTTGAGCTCTGCAAACATTCATGTACACTAAACAAGGCTGACAGTTTTCCCTTTCTTCTGGTCGCTTCTTTCCGTGGTAAAAGCTTCCGTTTGATTCTCATCTCCTACTGAAACCCTCTTCCTATATTATGGCTCGTTATTCTTTAGCCGCGCGTGTGTCTTGTTAGTCCGATCGAATTATCCGCCCTATGCCCATATTACGCAACTGCACACTGGTGTAAGATAGCAAACACGCTCGTCATGCTGGGCGCCAGTTTTGGGCTTTACCTGAGAAAAAAAAAAAAAATCTCCCGACCAGGTAGGGAAAAACAAACTGAAATGGATATACAATTCCCCCACAATTGCGCCACCCGGAATATTAGATGGCCATAACCAAGCCCCCGATTGTAGAAAATCAAACAAAACGTGATATTGTCTGACTACATCTGTTCAAACGTTGAAACCAGAGACCGATGCTCTCGGTCCGCTGTGATTAGAATATCTGTGCTACCTTAAATGTTGAGTTTTCAAAAAAGCAGGAATATATGTGTGTGTGTTTTCTGCTCAAATTCTCGATCAAAATTGTATTTGTTTCAAGAGGGTGTCGCAGGCCTGGCATCCATAATTAATAATTTGCCGAGGAGTGGTTTTGCTTGCATCTCTCAACAGTTCGCTGTAAGAACTACTGCTTGAATGCCATGGCGATGTAAAGACTGCGAGCCATATTCACTAAATCTTGTCAGCTCTCAAGGTGTTATAAAAAGTCTTCGTAACCTACCTTCTTTTGCCAAGTTCTTCTACTGCACTTGAATGCACATACACAAGTACAGTTTGGAAGTTTAAAATATATTTCAATCCAAGCATAAACCAATATCGTATGTCTTGAAAATAATATGGAAATGTGCAATATTACAGTCACTGATTTGTGCCCTGTAACAACAAGAGTCCTGATCAATTGCAAACCGATCGTAACTAATCAGGATCCTTGTTAAAGGAGGAGTCCAGCTGAAATTAAAAAGTTTTGTAAAGTAAAGAAAAATTTAACAAGCACAACACAGAAAATTTCATCAAAATCGGATGAAAAATAACAAAGTTATGTACTTTTTTAGGTATTGAATTTTTTTTGTAAAACAGTTCTTAGCATTGTCTCATTGTCTCATTTGAATATTTGAATATTCAAATGAGCAAAATGATGATGTCACAGTCCCCCTACTTCTTGTGTATTTTATTATATGAAATCCTATTTTTTCATATATTGCGTATACAGAAAATCTATCCCTCATACTGAAATAGGTAAAAGCACTAGTGACCTTGAACATTCCTCAAGGATTAATCCCTGTTTTTATGTCCTTGGGGCAGAAAATCTTGATAATTGGTATTTCATACAATAAAATACAAAGAAAGTAGGGGGACTGAAACATCATCAGTTTGCCAATTTGAAGATGGCAAAAACTGTTTCCTAAAAAAATTCAAAACCTAAGAAAATTTATAACTTTGTTATTTCTGATCCGATTTTGATGAAATTTTCAGTGTTGTGCTTTTTAGATTTTACTTTATTTTTCTAATAAATGCAAACTCCAGCCCGGAGGAGTCCTTTAAATAGATTTTCTGCTCAAAAAGTCTCACTTTTGCAATTGATCACAACTCTTTGGCCCGTAGGCACAAAAGCCGCCTAACTTTAAGCCTAGCTTAAATCTATGATTTAACTATGGCTTGCTAAAATTAAATCAATCCCGAAAAGTAGACGTTCAATTCATCATAGTTTTTGGGAATGAAACTATTAAAGAATGCTTGGGAATGATAATTACAAAAGCTTCCCTTACAATTAAAACACAATCGATTCCAGAATTCAGTGAAGGTGATAGGAACATGCAACATAGACAGATTGATTCCCTTTTAGCAAGCCATAGTTAAACCACAGATTTCAGCTAGGCTTAAAGTTACGCGACTTTTGAGAATACAGGCCTTTATATGTTACAACTAGGGGCTCTTGTCACACCGACATTTGTATTCCACACCTTTCAAGTAACAAATGGAGTACATGTACGTTTAATCCAAATTAACCAGGGGAATAGTGTTCAAGTGGCTACTTCAATGAAGGCTTCTACGTGTTCAGTTTTGCATCTTCTGTTGTAAGTTCTCTTCAATTTTAACCATGCCCCAAAGTGAATCAACAGAGGTATTAGGAGATCAAGATGACATGTACATGTATATAAAAAACAATGTCATTCAGTCTTTGATTCAAACCATAAATAAAAGTTTCTCATTTGATAAAGGACATAATGTCATTTTACTTGTGATATTTCATTTGTTGAAATATTATCATTGATTTAATTTTGCCATCTTAAAATAGTGGAGCTTTCTTTTAATTCAAATGATTGTTGTATAGGCTACTTATCTAAATAGTATTCTACATCACCAATGCTTTGGTATTAAGTATCCACTGTATGTCTGATTGCAATAGCTTTAAAATTATGTCGTTGATAGCCATTTCTTGGGTTCCTGTGGTTTAAAGGGAAAGGGCGCCATCATGTGGGAGACTGCAAGAGAATCATGATCAGTTTCACTGACTTTCACTGCTGCTTTTATGCTTGGAGTAACAAACACTGACTGTCATTTAGAAATGAATAATTCTGCTTCAAGATAAAATGAAGTAAGAATAATTGTATTTGGTAAATATACAGAATTTGGTTAACCATTCCAGTCCTTTCATTTTGATGTGTTTACTACTTGATCCTGAAGAACATTTAATATTGGTACACTTTTTCAGGCTTTCTACACAAATATGTGAAATGATTTGATTTTAGAAAGTCTCAAAAAACATACCCTGTGTTGTTTCTTCTTTTTTTCCCTTTCTTTTTGCATTTCAGTGTAGTTGTGCTCATTTCATTCAAAAAGTAGAAAGTTTGAGAAATTAACTCAAGTAATTTTTATAAGCATTTGTTATTGTGGGGAATTCCTGAAGCTTCTTCCATGTCGGTGCAAATGAAATCATCGGGAAAGACATGTGTCATGGGTAATGATTGGAGCAAATAATCGAAGCTGCTATTTGTGATGTCTCCTGATGGCATCAACCTACAGCTGCACACATCTTCTCAGTGTCTCTCTCTCTCTCTCTCTCTCTCTCGATCGATCGATTGATCTTGCTTTTGCTTTTTGTCTCATTCTCTTCCTCTTTCTTTCTATCTCTCTTCTCTCTGTCTATATTCACCCTCTCTCTCTCTCTTTCTCTTATGTTCTTTTTTGCTCCTTATATGTCTTCGCTTTACTCACTAAATTTTCCTCTAAATATAAAAAACTACTAAATGATATAGGATTTAAATTTTATTTTCGACACGTGTCTCTGTCTCTGTCTCTTCCTTTACTTTCCCTCTCGCCGTTTCCTCTCCTCCAGATGTAAAACTACTACACATACATATAAGTGCTTTTAAGGGTGGAAAATCCCTCTTTCTTTTCCCTTTCACTTTCTCTCTCTCTCTTTCTCTTCTCTCCAGATGTAAACCTACTTAGAGGTTTAATTGTGAAAATGGTTCCGATAGAGATTGAAAATAATGGAATATAAGGCTGGGAGAACATTATGAGAGACATAAATAGATTTCGAGAAAGGGGGATTGAAGTAAATGTACATATCAAAAGATGAAATTATAGTGCAGAAGCAGCAAAGAGAAAGAAGGAAAGAGAAAGAAGGGCAGAGAAAGAAGGAAAAAGACGAAAAATTAAAGAAAAGAGGTGCAATTTTAACATGATTGCATTGTATTTAATTTGCTTCATTAACTCTTTGAGTTCTGATTCAATACAACTGTTCATTTAAGTGGTGTCAAAACATAGGAGAATAGAAGACAGATATAATTGTACAAGAGGTCAATTTGGTGCCCCAGGGTATTATGACACAAGGAGATTTAATTAATTCCATAGATGTATGTATTTTTGATGATGTTTACTTGAGATTTCATTGGCTTCCCGGTGTGAAACTGGCTGATTTTTTGCCTATTCCTCCCGGCTACTCGAGGGCATGTTCCTGGGGGAAATTCCGACAAAGCTTTCAGCTGGCCCCTTTGTGTTTCTTCTTGTCCTGCTAATTGATAGTTGGTCGCTTGCAGACAAGGAGAATATCATCCACAAGCCATATTCTTGTTGTTCTTGTCGCGCTCTCTGCTGCCCAGGGATGGCGGCTGAAAGGAATAGGAAATGTCCTTTGCATCCGGATTTGCTCCTGCTACGTCTGCTTCAATTTGCCCCCCAAACAAGCGAAATGCGCTTAAATCCACCCGCTACATGTAGCCTGGGGCGGGATGGCTAGGAGAGCCGACGGTTGTCCACCAAAGCTGCTTTGCTGCACAGAGCAGCAGGGAGATTGTAGTTGACGTGCTAAGATGGAAATATGTGTGCTCTGGTCTGATTGCTTCCTTCCCTTATATTTGGCTGTCTTTAAGTCTTTAAGTCTTTTTAATCTTTTTTTTTAATCTCTCAATAAATCATTATGGCTGGTATTTCACCAGTGATCACATTTTGTACAATGTCTTAGGGCTGGTATTGTTCCTGTCTTACATTTTCAATCTTTTAATTCATATGACCAAATTATTTTGCATTCTCTCCTAGCTTCTATGTCTCTTCTCCCGTCCGCTCTTAATTTCCCTTGTTTTCCTCCTCCCCTTTTTTTCTCATTAAACTTTCTGTCCTTCTCAATGTCTACTTTCTTAAATTCATCACCTCGTGTGCTATTACATGTATGAATTTGATATCTACTTCCTCTTCAAATATTCTACTAATCTTACATATTTTTTTTTTGTTTTTTTTTT